>CM071919.1:38312391-38912391 GCA_036785865.1 Coffea canephora
TAATTGCTTAATGTTTCGCAGTTATTGGTTACTCGAGTTATTGCTTTATATCGTATCTCTTTGCTAGCAGCTTGCAATGTTTTTCCCTTGGCCTTACTGAGCATTAGCTCACCCCTTTGTTTTCTTAACAGGTTTGGAAGTGAAATTTCTGAGACTTAATTAGTGACCCCCCAAAAAATAATTTTTTCCCACAAGACTCGAGGCCAAAGAAAGCGCGTATTGAGTGATTAGTGCTGAAGGGATATCTCATAAGGGATATCTCATATATAATTTGAATTCGATTTCTCTTGGTAAGTATTTGATGTAATTATTGAGAACTGAGGACTTTTGTCTTTCGGGGAATGATACCCTTACTGAGATTTGTAATGTATCTCTATCTCGTTCTAAAGTTTGGAAAATGTTATTTCGTTTATTCTTGAGGTTGTACCAATGTTATTGGATGTGAGTGATGTATTTTATTTTGAGGACTGTAGTGAGTTCCCGGCGAGAGTTGCAGGTGGTCCGCCGAACCCTTTGGTTTCGCCTTAGGGGGAGGTGGGCTGTCACACATTTAGCTCTATCAAAATCTGAAACCGAGTAGGCTACATAGAGCTCTATGAAGCCTTTGTCTTAACTTCACCCTTCCAGTTCCCAATCATTACACCATATCCAGGGATTTCCTTCAATAACCTATATCTATTAACTCATTATCTGCAATCAAATTCCTAAAATCCCTAAAGCTTTATTGTCTCCGCGCCTTGTCACCCTATTTTTTTTTCATTGGATACTATATCATTGACAAGCACCGCTGCATTATCCACATGTTTTTCCTAGATCCATTTTCCTTCTCCAATAACTTTCCATTGATTCCTTTGACTTGATCGCAACAACTGCA
The DNA here is from genome assembly GCA_036785865.1 of Coffea canephora. Lineage (NCBI taxonomy): Eukaryota > Viridiplantae > Streptophyta > Magnoliopsida > Gentianales > Rubiaceae > Coffea > Coffea canephora. Next base: position 38,313,266 of record CM071919.1, read on the forward strand.
TAAATACCCTATGAACCACCAATCCATTTGTGTTTCAAGGTCAACACATGTCTTCAATGGTTAATGTTGACTGTTATGATTTCTAAATTTTTTATGTCATTGTTCCATAAGTGTCATGGCCACCGAATCATCCATTGCTTCGACTACAAACATTACATTAAAATTTAATCTTTTTTAAAATTTTTATAACTTTGTCTTATTTTTTGTCACACCAAAAATCATATATATGGGGGAGAAAGGTTGTTAACCTCCTTCAACTATGGAATTGCCAAGGGGCTGCCTGCACCTTGAGAACTCCACACCAGTATCTCCATGTGGATTTGGAGACCAGGTTGGGCTAGCCTCTACCCCTACTTCTTTCGCCATCACACACAGACATCTTAGTAATTCTATTTCTTTTCTGGTCTTGATCTTCCATCTCAATCCCTCATTTCCTCATTTCTCAAACTAACCTTTTGCTTCCATTGGTGTTCTGGTCTATGACACTGTCCATTTAACTCCTTTAATGTTTGTCTGGTTCTTGTTGGTGATTTGTATTTGCTTGTTCATTCTCCTTCCTTTTTTTAATGCTACCACCTTTATCTTTTCAGAAATTCCTTCATCAACCTGCATTTCCTCTCCTTGCTCCTGTTTCATCTTTTCCTCTTTTTTATCTGCAATTCATTTTTCCCTATTGATCAAGCTGCTTTCTTATTCTGCTATAGTTCCTACCCTTTTTTAAGGCTATCAACCTCCAGGTTCTGTTTTTGAGGTGGATTTCCTCTATTCCAGCGCCATGGTTGCTGCTTCTGCACCAGAGATATTGCTTGATTTGCCTGATCGTTTGCTTTGGATTGGGGGTGTCCCTTGGACTATTTCCCTTAATTAATTGAGTCTGCTGTTTCACCCTTGCCTCCAACAGTGCAATTCCAACTACCTCTTCTCAAATTTTGCAAAAATAGTGCCTCTTGCCTTTGTATTGACTTTTTTGTCATTTCCTTCCCAGTCTGCATCTCTATAGTTTGCAACTCCTTCTCCACTGCCTTGCTTGGAACTAATTCCTATTCTTGAACCCCAATGAATTCTGTCATTTGTGTTCCTAATATTGGTTTGGCACTTCTGTGGTGAGGTATTACTTCCTCCAACTCTCATCCAGGGCTAAATTGGTTTTCCAGTTGGCCTCTCTCTAATTGCCACCATTGTTTTGCAATTCCTTTCGCTGTGTCCAATTTTCCACATTTGTAGCAAAATTCGGACGGCGCTCATATTTAAAGTTAATCCACTTAATCACCTTATTTAATTTTACCATTTTTCCTCTCATCAAAGTCTGAGATATGTGTGCCATCATACGAAGTTTAAGTGTCCTTCCTCCTTTGGAAATCCAATGGACGGGCAAGTTTTGTGCTTGTATTCCTGCAAATCATTTCCTAAGCACCAGTATTTGGCGTCCAGTAACTATGGTCCTTCATATTAAGATGCGATTCCTGTCTTCTTCCTTGGAATGTTGTATTGGAACAAATTAGATCCTAGTTCCACCGCTCAAATCCTTGGGATAGTCCAGGCTGTGATGACAAAGTTCTCAACTCCCACAAAATTAACATATCTTTACCCCATGATTCTTTCCACTAAGTTGGCCTGACATTCCTTGATTCTTGAGTCTATATCCCCTGGATCTAGGTCAGCTCCACCTATCTCTTTGCTTGAAAGTACAAATTTTTGCATTATTTCTGCTAGTTCCCTCCATAGTGTTTAAGACAGTTTTAAATAGTATTACCACACACAATTCCTTAGAACCATGCCAACTCAACCAAAGGAGTAGAGAAAATAGAAGAAAGGGACAGTACAAGGCACACTAAGGCTTTGGCTGCTACACAGAAAGAAGAAAAGGAATACTAGACACAAGACACAATCACACATTTGGAAGACAAGGCTCAAGAATTCGGCAAGGTTGGAGGATATAGCATATAGCTTGGAGATGCTTCTTATCCGTAGCATATAGCCGACTGATGGAAATGCTTGGAGATGCTTCTTATGCTAACAAAATATATGTTTTCTTCCATTGGCATTTATGTCGCATTCATATTTAGAGTGATTTATGACTTGCTGATCTTAATTTTCCAATGTATTGATGCTGTCCCGGCCAAGATTTTAGTATCAGAGAAGTACGTGTTTTGAAATTTTAAATTCACATGAAAGAGAGAAAAGCACGCATTTTCCAAGTGAGAGAAAAAGCAACTCTCACTAAGGAGACAAAAGCTCACTTACTTAGCCTAATTTTTAATTTAAGCTAACAATACGATTGTAATACTTAGTTTGTTTTCCAGTAACAAAGGTAAACCCCATTTAGGTTTGTTGTCAAACAATGCATGAGTGCTTTTAGTCTCCAAATTTTCAACAAAAGCAAATTTAGCACATAATTTTTTCAACTTTTGAGCACATTTGGTACCCTTAACGGATTTTTCAAATTATTATCGAAAAGCGTCAAATGATAGTAAACTATTGCATAAAAAAATGCTAAAAAGATGTAAGATTTAGTCCTTAAACTAAAGTATTTAGTATCAGAAGGATATTTTACATTTTTTTGCCATTTTTAATATAATAGTTGCCGAACATGTGATTATCACGTGACTCTTTTTGGTAACAATTTGGGAAAAAACCATCAAAGGTACTAAATGTACTCAAAAGTTGAAAGATTAGGTACCAGATTTACTTTTGTCCAAATTTTAAGGATAAAAACTGCTCAGACCTCAAAAATTGCATATCAAAACTGGATTTTTCTCTAAAACAAATCAGTATTTAGTTGCAAAAGTTTTTGAAAAAATTTTAAATTTTCACATTGATCTTGGCGAATAATGTTCATAAACAACTTTAGGAATGTTGTGAGCACAAAAAAGACTTAAATAAATAAATAACTGTAGTGACGGAGTATCCAACAAGGCCTTACTTTTGGCTGCCTCTGGATATTCTCTAAAAATGGGCCATGACTAATCTCACACCTAACGATATAATGGGCTAGACTAGATTTTAAATCATCCCAGGTAAGCAAAATCTTAATGTCGTAAATTTTAGTAATATAGATGACAACCTAAATTACTAAAAAAAAAAAAAAAAAAAAAAAGATGACAACCTAAGACGGTGATTTGCCCTTGCTTAAATTCCTGAGCTCATTTGGGATTTAGGAGGGAAAAAAATGGCAATTCTACCTAGATTTTATGCCGGTTTCAATATGAAAGTTGGATGTGCTTCGTGTGCTTGTAATTATTAAACTTTTCTTCTCCTACATATTTTTTTATGTATCAAATATGCTTCCATTGTACAATTTTATATGCAAACAAATGGTATCAAAACTTTAAATCTTAATCCTAGGGTGTTCATCAAATTAGAGTCACGAGGAGATGGTGATAGGAATTTAAAATGTAATTTTTCTTTTGATGAGTTAGAGTACTCGAACATCAGATAAAATTGGGCCACTAGATTGGTCCTTCAGCACTCTAATTATTTGACAATTACGGGAATTTTTGGCTCTAATTAAGACAGAGATACAAAAAGAGAGACCATGTCATGTTATTTGTGGGGTTGGATGGTGATTAAAAAAAATCTTATTGTTGTTGTTGATACTATAGTGATATTGAAGAAATGAACAAAAAAAAAAAAAAATCCTGTCAGATCGTTTGTGATAATTTACAACAGTAAGAAATTTGATACTAGATGATGCCTAAGGAGGCCAATAAATTGAAGATAAAGTGATCGGCAAGAATTTTCAAATTTTCATGATTAACAAAGACGACGGTGCAATACTTTCAATGAAGAATTTTGTTTGTGATGGCGTGAAAATGTGTTCGTAGTTTGGTTTTAAGGGATGCATTGTTGGCATAACCAAACCATAAACCATACTTCCTAATAGTTGTTGTTTCCTATTTCTAAATTAGAAGTTCAAGTATAGTTCAATTGTTACGTACCCAAAATAATAAAAATAAAAATAATAATAATGCACCAATCTAATGTTTGTGAAAACTATGGTGGATGTGAGAAATTGTGCTGTCCTAATTTACAATAACAGGGAGATTCTGTTCCCATGGTATATGTAAACTGCTAATTTGTAAGTAATAAATACCAATACTTCTTCCTATGCAACAAACTCAATAAATAAATGGATGGAGGCACCAATGGTGCAGGCAGAATGACCCCACAAGTCACAATCTTCTTCATGAAGGAAGAATTTTTAAAAATGGCCTCGAATGTCTTTCTCAAGCACATGCACTTGTAAAACGACAGTGAACCATGACCATTGTGGTCATGGCTACGGTGGAAAGTGAATATTCCTACTTGTAAAGTAGCTGAGGTTTCAACTTTTGACCTCCTGCTCATCAAGACTTCAACTCTTTGGTGGTGGCTACCAGTCCAAATAGTGGGTGGCTAATGAATTTGTTGATTGCTCCAAATGATCCATCATATATGTCAAATTAGGTGTAATTTTCTATTTTATTTTATTTTTATAATAACTAAAATATATTTATGATGTCATTATGACATCATTCGATCGAACAATCGATCGAATCCGCTGACCCTTGATCTCAGTTGAATCAATGTTGAGTCCGAATTTAAAAACATAGGCCAAAAGTGAATGGGGGAAATCCAGTTGCTTGTGGAACAAAAATATAAGAATGTGATTCACTTGCTTGTGTTCTCTTGAGCTTGGCTCAGTGGCCACTAGTTCCTTCTTGGGTTGTAGGTGAGTTTAAACCCCACCTGCAGCAAAAAAAAAATTCAAAGATGGTGCCATAACACTTTTTGGTCTAGTCAAGTCTGCGTACCTACTAACCCTTCTATAAATTTGGTCATCATTTAAAATGGCCGATAATGGGAGATAATTTGGGAACTCTCTAGATACATGGGCCCTAGCAAAAATGAAAATAAAAATAGCAAGGAGCAAGAAGAAAGAAAATGGGTGGACTTCTTAAACATAGTATTGCAATTTTATTCTTAAAAAGAAATAATGACTCATAAGTATTATAGAAGATGAATTAACTAAGTGGAGTGTAAAGATAAATGGAAGAGTTAGCAAATCTAGTTAATGAAAGTAGTAAATGTCAGTATTGTGAATAAAGATTTAATTATAAATTGGATGAAAATTAGATTTTTGCATACGCATGTAGAGTTAAAATCCCTACATATTGTTTAAACACAAATAATAATATTTTCTTATAATAAAAATTAAATATATATTCAATTAGTAAATAAAATGATTATCCAAATAAAATGAAAAAGAAAAGAACAAATGAAACACGAATTTCATTTGTTCTTTTCCTTTTCTTTTTATTTGGATAAAAAAATTTATTTACTAATTTAATATGTATTTAATTTTTATTTGACTAGTGTTTGGTTATATGATAGAGGATGAAATTAAAGTTAACGGCAAACAAAATCAGCACAAAAAAAAAAAAAAAATAGAGAAAGAACAACATGGGTCTGCTTCTTGCGATTAGCAAAGCAAAATCAGTGCGGCTTCGTTTGGAGCAGTCAAAGGGTTCGTTTGAGGAGGAAAGGGTGGGGACATTTTTGACTAGAAAACGTTGCCAAGTCCAAGTTTTCCCACTGCAGCTTCCTTAGTCTGAACAGACAAAATAAGATGCTCTTTTTTCCAAACAATCGGGGAACAGAAGAAAAAGGATCGCAAGATGACTGGCCCAACTGGATCTCATTTCTAGGCAAAACAATGTGTAGCTTCTGAGAAGATGGTTAAAACAGAAGATTAGTTGATTTTCTCCGTATAAATAAGGAAAGCAAACTAGCTCTGAAACAAAACTTTACCACAGCTGCAAAATATAGTCATTATTCGTTCAATGCGAGTAAAATGATGTCCATGGGGGAAATGTGGGCTAGTTTAGGGTCAGCTATGGCGAGCATAATGTTTGTCTGGGCAATGTGTCAAAACTTATTCCCTGGAGAACTTCGTGGCCAAATTAAGATATATGGGGAGAAACTTGGAAGCTTTTTCTCCCCATATATCCAAATCATATTCCCTGAATATCAAGGTGATGGTTTTCAGCGGAGTAAAGCCTTTATGGCCATTGAAAGGTACCTTGATCAGAACTCTACCAAGCAAGCAAACCGTCTCAGAGCCAACGTCATCCAAGATTGCGAGCAGATAGTCCTGAGTATGCAGGAGGCGGGGGAGGTTACTGATGAATATGAGGGAATCAAGCTTTGGTGGGCTTCTCGCAAACACACTCCTACCAGCCAGTCGATTTCATTCTATCCCAGAGAAGAGGCGAAGAGATATTTCAAACTCACTTTTCACAAAAAAAACACCGAGAAATCATCACAAAGATGTATCTGAAACATGTGCTGGATCAGGGAAAAGCTATCACTGTAAGTCAGAGACAGCGGAAGTTGTACATCAACAAGAAGAGTGAAGATTGGTATGGGTACAAGAGGACAATGTGGAGCAGTGTTGTTTTTGAGCATCCGTCTACATTTGATACTCTGGCCATGGAACCTAAGAAGAAGCAAGAAATCATTGATGATCTCACCACTTTTAGCAAATCTAAAGACTATTATGCAAAGATAGGCAAGGCATGGAAGCGAGGATATCTTCTTTATGGTCCTCCAGGAACTGGTAAGTCCTCAATGATTGCTGCCATGGCTAATTTCATGAATTATGATGTGTATGATCTCGAGTTGACTTCAGTTAAGGATAATACTGAATTGAGGAAATTGCTGATTGATACATCCGGCAAAGCTATTATTGTAATAGAAGATATCGATTGTTCCCTTGATCTCACGGGGCAGAGGGAGAAGAAAAAAGAGAAGAAAAATAAAAATGAGGAAGAAAAGCAAGAAAAAGATCCAGTCAAGAAGAAGATGAAAAATATGGAGGAAAAGAAGAGCAGCCGGGTTACTCTTTCAGGGCTTCTGAACTTCATCGACGGGCTTTGGTCAGCTTTAGGAGGCGAAAGGCTTATTGTTTTCACAACTAATTTTGTTGAAAAGCTTGATCCTGCTCTCATTAGAAGAGGGAGGATGGATAAGCACATTGAACTCTCATATTGTGGATTTGAAGCATTCAAGGTATTGGCTAAGAATTACTTGGACATTGAGTCCCACCATCTGTTTTCCGAGATTGAACATATGTTGGAGGAAACCAAAGTGACTCCAGCAGATGTTGCAGAAAATTTGATGCCAAAGGCTGCTGGAGAGGGTGCTGACATATGTTTAGAGAGATTGATCAAAGCAATTGAGCAAGCCAAGGAAGATGCGAGGCTGAAAGCAGAAGAGGAAGCAAAACTCAAAGCAGAGGAAGAAGAAAGACTAAGAGCTGAGAAAGAAGAGAAAGAGAAACAGAAAGAAGGTGACAGTGAGGTGAAGAGTTCAGAAGAAACCTTGAGCAAAGGGGTGAAAGAAAATGGAGAAGAGGTTAAAGAAAATGGAAAAGTTGCTTCTTGACATGGATGACTGAAATGTGGTTGGAACATTACAGTAATTCCATCATTGGTTTATTATCCTTGTTATGTTTTCATTCAACTTTACTTTAGCATTTACACTGATTAGGACTGAATTGCTATTTGGTGTAAAAGCATCAAGTTTATATGTAACATACATTTAGTTCTCTGTTCGTTCCTTATTGAGAGCAACTACAGATATTCAAGGTTGTTTGTCATCCAAAGTATTACTTCATCCAGCATTAACATTGGCTGAAGATGACTAATGGGGAGTTTCTAAAGAATAACATGCCTCTAGTTTCCTGCTATCTAAATCCTTCATTTCTAAGATTGAATTAGATATCCCTCTTGTGTTTTTTTTTTTTTTTTTGACGAAACGATAAAGATATCCCTCTTGTGTGCTATTAGTCTGTTTAGGCAATTAAAAAGTGACTAAACAACAAATCACTCAAAATCTTGGAAAATTTCAAAGAAATTGCTGAAGATTTGATGGCATAGGAATTTCTGCTCGAGTTTTAATAGCATAGGAATTTCTGCAAGTACATTAGAATTTCAAGCATGGTTGAAAGTCGTAGTTGCAATTGCGGTTGCGGTCTGGACCATTTCACATCGGTTTTGGTATATCGGTCGCGGTCTCGGCGAGATGTAAATTTTGAAGTATTTAATATTCTAAGAATTGTGAATAATATAAAAAAATATGCTAAACAAAAATAATAAAAGATTAGCAAAAAAAATCTGTAAAATTAACAAAAGAAAATCTCGACGAGTTGACTCAGAGTGATTCAGTGTAAATCAACCGTTTCTACCATTGATGGAGACTTCCCGACTGAGTTTTCGGTGACTCGGTTGAATTCTCGACGAGTCAAGTATTTCGGAGTCATCTCATCCCAATTAAGTATGGGAGAGTTCTTCTGATGATGACTCGGCCGAGTAATCTCTTTGAATCCAAGCTTTTCCCTAATGGCGTGCTTCATCAGTGTGATTCTACAATTTCATGGTCCTAATTCTTTTCATTCGCATTTTACTTTATTTCCAGTGAATGAGTCAGCGCTCTTCGTATTTATAGGTAACTGCAGAATATACGGCATTTATGTTATCAGCTCCTTTGCATTAGAGATTCCTTTCGTGACTGCAAGAAAATTTGCATTTTCTATGACATCGCTTCCCCCATATATATTTGACCCTTTTTGTTTCCGAACTGTAATGCAAGAATGCTGCCAGCATCAAATTTGACATCAATTATACATAACTAAAACATACTTTTTGATCTAAACAACTAAATCTGATCACAATATTAAAGTCGACTAATGATAGGGTCCATTATTGTGGTCACCGGATGAGGATTTCTTGTTCTTGACACGTGAAAGTGAGGAAAGCATTTCGAACCTACCACCACCTGCCACCAACCATCAATTTAATATTGCAATATTTTGTGAATTTCAATTCATCCGCGTTAGAATTTGCCGGTTCAGGTTAAACATGCAGGCCTTTCGGTGTTATCCTTTGATAAACGCAAAGCATGCTTTATTAAGGTACCTAACCCATTGCCAAAAGTAACATATAATTCCTTCCCCTTGAATGGAAGGTTCTGTTCTCATTTGCTTAGACTGAGTTAGCTTAATTTTTAATTTAAGCTAACAATCATTGTAATACTTAGTTTGTTTTTCAGTAACAAGGAAAGCCTCTTCAGGTTTTTCGTAAAACAAAATAAGTAATTAGTTGCAAAAGTTTTTGAAGAAATCATAAACAACTTTAGGAATGTTGTGAGCACAAAAAAAAAAAAAAAAAAAAAAGATAAGTGTAGTGACAGAGCATTCAACAAGGCTTACGTTTTGCTGACTTTTCAAATGGGCCATGACAGATCTCACATCTAACGATATAATGGGCTAGACTATGATTTTAAATTATCTTATCTCATTCAAGATCCACTTGAGAAATAAGATCAGCCCAGGTTAGAAAAATCTTAAGGTCGTAAATTTTAGTGATATGGAAGACAACCTAAATTACCAAAAAAAAAAAAAAAAAAAAAAAGAAAAAAAAAAAAAAGAAACAGAGATGACAACCTAAGACTGTGATTCCCTACCTTAAATTCACGAGCTCATTTGGGATTTAAGAGGAAAAAAATGACAATTCTACCTAGATTTTATGCCGGTCTCAATGTGAGAGTCGGATGTGCTTTATCTGTTTATGATTATTAAACTACTCTTCTCCCACATATTTTTATATGTATCAAATATGCGGCCGTTGTGCAATTTTAAGTGCTAACTAGTGGAATCAAAACTCTAGACCTTAATCCCGGGTGTTCATCACAACGAGATGGTGATAGGAATTTAAAGTGTGATTTTTCTTTTGACATTTAGAGTACTTGAACATTAGATAAAATTAGGCCACTAGATTGGTCCTTGAGCACTCTAGTTATTTGACAATTAGGGGAATTTTGGCTCTAATAAGACAGAGATCCAAAAAGAGAGATCATGTCATGTTATTGTTGGTGTTGGCTAGTGATCGGAGAAAAAAAAATCCTATTGTTGTTGTTGATACAAGAGTGATATTGAAGAGATTAAAAAATCCGGTCAGATTATTCATGTGATGATTTACAGGGTAAGAAATTTGATACCAGTTGATATCCAAGGAGGCCAATAAATTGAAGACAAAGTAATCGACAAGAATTTTTGGATTGTCATAATTAACAAAGACGGTGGTGCAATGATTTCAATGAAGAATTTTGCTCGTGATGGCATGGATATGTGTTCATAAGTTTGGTTTAAGGGATACATTGTTGGCATAACTAAACCAAACTTCCTAATAATTGTTGTTTCTTTTTCCTAAATTAGAAGTTGAAGTATAGTTCAATTTTAATAGTTTACTTGTTTAAGGTATAGAGTAATTATTTAGTAGTTTCTTAATTACCAACTCTTATGTGCTATGTATTGGGTGGCTAGTTATTGTTTTCAATGTTTGAGATGCTTTTCAAGAAACTTATTGGTCATTCTCATGTGCCTCATATATTTTTGTAAGATATTTTTTTTATTTTATAGTAGGTATAAATCCTCACTATGGTTACTGTAGAGGAGCAAATTCACCAGAGCCACGTGTCAGTTCGAACATGGTGACCTGTTAGTTCGGCCAGACCAGTTCGGACAGGAGAGATGCCAGCTCGCGCATGGCTGCCGCCTCCCCGCTGGATGGGCCTGGTGGGCCGCGGCCTCCGAACCTTTCAGAGCTAGCCGATGGAGCCCTAGAAGGACTCCCTCTCCAACCGGACTTCTAATCCTATAAGGAAACTACTACTCACAAGTCTATAAATATAGCACCACAAGGCAACACAAGGTACGCCATTAACAGCACTTCCCACTGTTACTTTACTCTCAAGCTCTTACTGACTTGACCATCGGAGCTGCTCTGGGGAACTAGCCCCGCCATTCCTCTCTTTACAGGTCAGTTCCCTCGCCTCACTTGCGCATCAGCTCCCTCTCAGTTCGTAGCAGCTCAACTCGGATTGCGTTCTAGGACTGAGCTCAGTTCGCTCGCTTTCCTCCCATCAGCTCGTCCTTGACCAGCTCACTCAGCTCGCAGCAGCTCAGTTAGGATCGTGTTTTTAACAGTTGCATCAATTGGCGCCGTCTGTGGGAACGTAATTCCTCCTTTCGCGAATCATGCCGAGAACTAGATCCCAGAGAAACGCCGATGGGTCCAAGATAACGAGCGAGGCAACCCCTAAAATTTCCGTTAGGATCCTATGCGGGGAATTGACGGGACAGAGCTCTCGTGAATCCCGCCTAAACAACTAGTGCAAGCGGTAGGTGAAAATCTGCCCACCTTTGAGGCTATTGTGAACTACCTAAAGGGGCAGCCAGGAGGCCATCACGACTAGGAGCCCAAGACACAGAGGATGGATAGAGTTGGGCTATCAGAGTCTAGAATGGAAAGCCCCAACCCCCGCCCAAAGCGGGCACGAAAAGAGCTCACGCATGAATAGATCGAGGTTATGGAGCCTTCGAGCAAGAGCTCTCAAACCGAGCACTCGGAGCCCTTCCAAGGGTCCCCAAGGAGAGAGCTCTCTCCCAGGAAAGAAGGGTACCAGGTACACGACGAACTGGATCTGTTATTAGATCCAGAGGTGGACAGGTATATTGCTTCCCCCTTCGTGCCTGACATTGAGAACTACCTGCTGCCCGCTAAGTTCAAAATACCAAGCATGAAACCTTACGACGCTACCATGGATCTGGGGAACCACTTGTTCGAGTTTATGACGCAAATACGCCTACAAACGGCCGTTGATACCGTTAGGTGCAAAATTTTCCCAATGTTCCTGGAAGGCAAGGCACGACAGTGATTTCAAAGGTTGCCTCCTAGATCAATTCAGTCCTTTAGCTAGCTCGCGCGACTGTTCGCAGCTCAGTCCGTTTCATCATGAGCCTTCTCCAACAGCACTGTTCACCTGATGACCATTCAGCAAAAGCCTGAGGAATCACTGCGCGAATACATAGTGCGGTTCAATAATGAGTCCTTCCAGGTCCGGGACCGGGATGATAAAGTTGTCATGGCTGCTTTCATCAATGGATTGCATAAGCAGAAGCTATAAACCGAGTTTGTCGAGAAACCTCCCAAGTCAGTTTGGGAAATGCTAGATCGAGCTCACGAGATGACTAATGCCATAGAAGCAAACCGCCTGAAGAGTGAGCAGAGAGGATAGAACTCCTTCTATCCGAGCTCCTCCAATTGAGCAGAGACGATAGAACTGCTTCTATCAGAGCTCCTCCAACTGAGCAGAGAGGATAGAACTGCTTCTATTCGAGCTCCTCGAACTGAGCAGAGACAATAGAACTCCTTCTATCCGAGCTCCTCCAACTGAGCAGAGACGATAGAACTCCTTCTATCCGTGCTACTCCAACTGAGCAGAGACGATAGAACTTCTTCTATTTGAGCTCCAACTGAGCAGAGAGAATAGAACTTCTTCTATTCGAGCTCCAACCGAGCAGAGAGGATAGAACTTCTTTTATCCGAGCTCCTCCAACTGAGCGGAGAGGATAGAACTCCTCTATTCGGCCTCACAACAGAGATGGTAGAACTTCTCGGTTCGGCCTCAAAACAGAGATGATAGAACTTCTTCTGTTCGGCCTCCGAGCAAAGAGAGTAGAATTCCTCTATTCCGCCTCTAATTGAGTAATGACCTGCCGACCGTTCAGTTCGGTCAACCTCCTCTGTTCGGCCCCTAGTTGAGTAATAACCCGCTGACTCTTCAGTTCGGTCTCCAGTTGAGCGGACAGAGCGATGTTCTTTGCAGGTCACCACCTCAAGGTCACTATGAATTTGAACTAGTTGCTTCTTTAGAGCTTCAACCTCTTGAGAAAACACGTCCAGCTCAATCGGTTCTGCTCGACGCTCGTGAACACGTGTAGTCGAACTAACACGTCCCCCCGAACTAGAACTAGATTCATGCGACCATACGATGACTCTAGTCTTCAAAGGGGGGCTATTGTAGAGGAGCAAATTCACCGGAGCCATGTGTCAGTTCAGACATGGTGACCTGTTGGTTCGGCCAGACCAGCTCGGACAGGAGGGATGCTAGCTCGCGCATAGCTGCCGCCTCCCGGCTGGATGGGCCTGGTGGGCCGCGGCCTCCGAACCTTTCGGAGCTAGCCGATGGAGCCCTAAAAGGACTCCCTCTCCAGCCGGACTTCTAATCCTATAAGGAAACTACTATCCACAAGTCTATAAATACAGCACCACAAGGCAACATAAGGTACGCTATCAACAACACTTCCCATTGTTACTTTACTCTCAAGCTCTTACTGACTTGATTGCGTGGAGCTGCTCCGAGGAACTAGCCCCGCCGTTCCTTCCTTTGCAGGTCAGTTCGCTCATCTCACCTGCGCATCAGCTCCCTCTCAGTTCGTAGCAGCTCGGCTCGAATCGCGTTCTAGGACTGAGCTCAGTTCGCTCGCTTTCCTCCCTCAGTTCGCTCGCTTTCCTCCCTCAGTTCGCTCGCTTTCCTCTCGAATCGAGTTCTAAGACTGAGCCCAGTTCGCTCACTTTCCTCCTATCAGCTCGTCCCTGACCAGCTCGCTCAGCTCGAATAACATTTTTGGCAGTCGCATCAGTTACATTCCAAAATTTGGTGATACGTGAGAAGTAGACTTTGATAAAGACAGGTTGAAAAATTTATGGAGAAATTTATGAACATTTTGAAGGGGTTGATGATTTTCAGTTGCATACATTGTTTGGTGTGATTGAGGAGGATGATTTTGCTGATGAAAAACAATATTGTTTTCTTTTTCCTTTCATTTTTTGTTGTACAATATGCACAAAGAATCTGTCCTAAATCATATTGTCAAAGATATCATTCCATTGGTTGTTTCAAACGCATGTGACCTGACCAATATTTAATACAGGTTGTCATCATCCAAATTTTCCACCATTAGCCAAAACTCTACACAATGGATAAACTAGATCAAAAACTAACTTACCACTTTGACGAGAATATTCATCTACAATGTCTCCCCTAGTTAACTTCATGGACTCCATGAATTGTCACCAATTCAATTTCAACAATGAACTTAATTTTGTTTGACTGTTCTTGTCCATTCCAATCTAAATGATCATGCGGTAGGATCTCCTTTTTTCTTTTTCTTTTTTTAATTCTACCCAACTAGGACCAATTTTTGTGTCTAATTGTCAACAACAAAATTTCAAATTTTGTGCCTTAATTTCGAGCACAGGCCTTAGGATCAAAACCCAAATTTTCGATACCACTTGTTGGGATATAAAACCACACAGCAAAGCATATTCGACACATATAAAAATATGTGGGAGAGAGGAGTTTAAGAATCGCAAACACATAAAACACATCTGACTCTCATATTAAGACTAGCATAAAATTTAGGTAGATTTGCCTCTGCAAAACATCAAGACTCTAACTAGTTCTAATACCACTTATTGATGCAAAAAAAAAAAAAAAAAGGCACTGCAAAGGCTAAATACTCAATTTTATAAAAATATTGGGAAAGAGGAGAAGAATAAGCACACCAGTAAATACTCAATTTTATTGACTGAACTCTCAATCATAACCAGACCAAGCTGTAGCTTTTACTCTCTAACTCACGGTACAAATTTCTCTCAAATAACTCAATAACTTGAATTTCTCAAGTATTCTCTCAAACTCTCGCTTCCAATATTAATGTAATAGCACTAGACATATTTATGGACTCAAAACTTTCCTCGTAACCAAAGGTGGCTAACCTGGACCAAGGAATACAAAACAGTCATGGACTCGTATCACTAACGGACACGGCTCAAACGGTTGTCAGGAAAATCGTTCGGGTCGATTTTGTATAAAATGCACAAGATATAATTTTGTATGTATATGTGTAACTCATTTTCAATAACGTGTAACTATAGAACAAAATTTTGTGATCTTCATACATGATGTAAAAAATGATGAACAACATACAATCTTGATCTTACATTTTTTTTAACCAAATCTTAACCATGAATCTTCATGATCCTGCAACCGTTCCTACCCCTTCACTAAGAACTCTATATAACGATAAGGAAATAGACTAATCACGTGGTTTTCGAACTTGACTTGTATCCGACTGCCTAGAACTTTAGGAACAAAATATTAAGATAATAGCACTTTAACAATTAGGTAGCTAACAATAACATAGCTTGGTTTAAATTTCCATCAACCATGGTGTGCAAAGTATGCTTCCCTGTTTCATTACAAGAGGGACCAAAAAAAAGGGAAAAATGATGCCTTTTATTTTTCTAAATAGATTTTTTTTTCTTTTGGGTAGAATACAAAATGATTGTTAATCATTATTCTTTTTTCTTGAAGAATTTGAGACCCCTTACCGACTACTTTGCAACTAAAATTTTGTCCTCAATTTCTTCCATAAGCAAGCACCTTCTCAAGGCAAACTATATGAATGGCCTTTTTAATCCATCAGAGCGGTTAAGAACCTGCGGAGTCCTGAGAAATTCACAAATTAATGAGAAAATGGAATTACAAACCGAAATGCTGGGGATTTACCATCAAACATAAATAATACTTGCAACTTGTCACAAAACTATATAACCTGATTGTGCTTACAATACTTGCAATGGCCAGTATGACCCAACAAACCTGACCACAAAAATGAATATATTTTTCTTACAGTAATAGTGTTGGAATTGTGCAACTTCACTACAGATTTTTAGCACTAGAATAAATGAATTAGTTGTTGAATAAATCTAAAGTCTGTTTGAATGGTGTGTTTTTTTGGAAATTTGTCTAAAATTTTATTGTACCTTACCGTTAAAGTTTTACAAATTTTTTTTTTGTATTTGAGTATTTGGGAAAATGGGTAGGCTGAGGTGGGGGTAGTGGTAGTGGAAATGAAAATGAAAATAGTTAGGGAGAGTGATGGTAAATGAGAGAATTGGGTGTGTGCTTTGGGTATTTTGGAATGTATATTTTAAAAATTTTGTAGTGCTTTTAGGGAGTTTCTATAGATGAAGTAAAAAATTTTAGGGATGCCATCCCTTAATTTATTTATAACCGAAAAGAGTACAGCGAATAAGAGGGGGCCAAACATGACCTCTGTTAAAGTAAAAGAAGCATCTAAGGAAACGCACATATGAAGGAATTATAAACACATAACAGATCATCATCCATATGAGGGTGCCCCACATTTGTGTGACCGTGAGTGAGCATGAGAATTTAGTTTAACATCTTGACGTGTTTGCATTGTTTTATCTTTTTTTGAAAGCTGTTTTCTCGCTTTCTTTGAAATCACTTGGGTAAATTGCTCTTGAACTAGGTTCTGGTCTTGATCTTTTTCTTTTTCACATTGTGAATCATCTTCTTCTTCTTCTTCATTTTTGTCGTAATTGCATGTTGTACTTGAATGAAGAAAGAGCATTTGATGTGGTCGGGGAATCGTACCATGTAATTTCTTCCATTTAATCTCTTCGAACACATCTTTAAATTGTGGCACATCTTTAAACCGTGGATTTTGAAGCATAGAAGATTTTGTTTCTGTTCTTGTACTTGTACTTGTACCCACAAGGGGTGTGTCTCCACCTGACACCATATCACGTGGTTCATGAACTTGGTCTATTTTTGCAAGCGCACTGTTTGCCACAGCAGATGTAATTCCATTAAGTTGTTGTGAGGAGTCGCCAGCCTCCATCACCTTCTCTTCCGATGCAGCCTCTGTGAATGTGCCATTAGCTGGATGAATGGAAAGGTCATCCTCAGACCCCGGATCAGTGAACTTCCCCTCCTCAAGTGGGTTTGAAGTCGAAATTTGCAACCCAACATCTACTCCATCCTCCGGCACCACAACCCGATCTATGTCAATAACAGACTTTGCAGCCTTACGACTTTGGTCAATATTCGGTTGAAAATCATCAGGATTAATAGTATCCAAAACAAACTGCGAATTTTTCCCTATAGTGGCAGCCTCCGGAATTATCTGAACATGAGCAACAGAGATTCCTTGTTCGTTGTTGACCTCAGCAGCTGATTTGCTTTGGACTGTCGTCACCTCCAACTTCTTCTCCTTGTCATTCACTACTTTTGAAACATAAATTTGACGCTGTTTCTGTGTTTTAGAAGGGACTTCGTGAATTGGCGGATCAGATCGCAAAAAAGGATTTTTATGAAAGCACTTCTCCTCTGCATGTTCAAACTTATTGCAGAACCCACAGTAGGATGGCCACATCTCCATCTCAACAGGTTGCCAAAACCCAAAGTGCTCATCACCTATCCAAATACGTCTCACAGGATTAGACACAACATTAATCTCCACTAAAACTCTGGCTACGGAAGGACGGCGCCTGTCACTAGTTGATGCATCAATCTTAAGAGGCCTTCCCAAAGTAGACGCAAGCTTGAATAACTGGGTTTGCTGAAAAAATGGAATTGGCAACTCTGGGAAACAAACCCAAATTGGAGCTATCGATAGTTCCTGGTCTACCTTGAACTCTAACGACCACTTGGAGATTGACATTGGTGAGCTGTTAACATACCATATTCTACGTGCCAAAAAACGAGTGTAATCTTCCTCCAACACCGGACGTATCAGAACATGTTTGTGATCTAGGAGCCCAATCTTACAGTCACCTCGTAAACCCAGCGAAAGGAAAAATTTCCTAATAACTTCCATGGGTGGTTTGCTGAACAAGAAGCGCCCCACCAAAGAGTTTTGAAATGGAATAGAAAGCTGCTCTATTTCCCTACAGGAGATGCGTAAGGCTGGCTCTCCTCTAAAGGTTGAAACCTCCCCAAAGGCTAATGCATCAATTTTTTTCGTATCACCTGCCAGTACTGATGCAAAGGACCTCAAAATTGAAGTCCCACTGTCCGGATTGTCAGACGGCCCACAGGCCGCCATCTCCGGCAAGTAGGGACGTAAAGCTGATGTCTATTTTGGCATAAATTTCATTGAAGCAAATTGACAAACAACTGAGGCGCAAGGCTACACTAATGAATTAAAACACCAACCATTAAAATTTGTTGAAGCCCAATTTTCAGCAGCAACAGATGTAAAGAAACTTTAAAATACCAGCAGCACCAAACGTGAGGAAATTGAGTTTCTAATCTTGGACAGATTGATGTCCTTTCTCGAGAGTCCAATTGTATGCATATCTGCGATGCTGGTGCTGGGGAATCTAGAGCTAAAGTTGGTGCTGAGGCTGCCGGAGCTGGTGCTGGGGCTGCCGGATCTGGTGCTGAAGTATGGTGCCGGATCTGGTGCTGATCTATGCTCTACTATTCCGAACATTGGATATACACAGCTGCAAAAGTGCATTAAACTTTCTTTTTATATTGCTTGAGTTCTTTTTGCTTGCAAAACCAAAAGTAGCTTAAAAACTTATCTATGAAAAACACCTCTAAAAATAAGGATGCCAAAATAGAGCCCTAGTTGTTAGGAGTAGTTCCACATTTAGTGCTTTTAACTAGTTCAACTATTTTGAAATACACGTATCTTTTGTTGAGATTTGTTAGCAAAAGACATGTTCTAAAAATAATGAGTTTATGAATGACAAATTTAAGGTGTTTTCCAGTGTTTCAATGCGGGGCTTTGTTACGGCACTAAGTGCAAGTATCTTTTTTAGTTTACGTTCTAACTTCCAACAAATTGGTATCAAGAACCTGTATTTTTAAGGATGTGTTGTTTTTTTATAGTGTATGTAATTGGTGAAGATCCATTGTTAGCTCAAAACCATGACAAGAAAGAACTTTTTGTCTAACCCTCTAATTATTATGGTGAAAACTATCAAATTTAGGTTGTAAAACGTTGGACTTATTTGATAGTTAGTGATCTATGAAATATGGTGAAGACACATCATGTTTTAGCACTAATTGAGGATCCTATAGATACACAAATTAGATGTCACACTGTTGCAGTTAGACACAGATCTAAGGCCAACATTCACACATCATTTTTTGATATCGTTATCATAAGAATAATGGCTTGTATTATTGATTATCCAATTGAGAATAACTTTTATCAATAAAAGTGAATAGAGAAAATTTTCCGGTGAATTGGTCAGTATTTGGTAATTCGAAGGTGGATTTCTCTTTAAGTTAGTCAACTTTTGACAATTCTGGAGTACAACATTACGAAATAAAAAATTCAGATCCCAAAAGAATTTCAGGAGGAGATTGATAAATTGATGGAAGGATGTATCAAACTTATTCTTGACATTTATGAAGATTGTAATTTTTCTGTTTTTGAATTTACAAGTTTTAAGAACCTTCAAAAAATTTAGACTGCATTGTGGCAATTGAAGAGAAAAATCCAAACATGATGGTGGTGACAAAGTTTATAAAGAATCATACAAAAATTTTAAGGGTTGTTTTTATGTATCTCACAACAACTATATTGTGCCTTACAAGTTTTCTGTTCTGGTTTAAATGTTGTAGAAAGTGTTCTATTTTGAACCTTTGTAGAGGTTATTTAGATACATTAAAATCATCATCACTTAGTCTGGAATGTGGCATAAGAAGCTGAAAGAAGTGGCTCCTTACAAGGTTAATCATCAATTTGCAAATATTCTGCAAAAGCCTTATCTAAAACAAGGTTTGAAGATTTGAGAAGACTATTCATAATCTACAACAAAAATAGCCAGGAGTTTTATAATTATATGACTTCACTATAAATTTTTGATACTTGAATATACGAATTAGTTGTTGGATAAATCTAGTTGTTAGGAGTAGATCCATATTTAGTGTCTTTCGACTAGTTTTACTTGTGGAATTGCAGGTATCTTTTGTTGAGATTTGATGGTAGAGGATTATGTTGGTTTGTTTCTTATATGCTTTATAAACAGAGAGCTTATGAATGAAAAATTTAAGATAATTTCCAATTTTTCAATACAAGACTTTGTTATCAGCCATTCTTTTTAGAGTTGTAAACGAATTGAGCCGCTTGCGAGCCGATTGCTAGCGGCTCAAGTCGAGATTGAGATGATCAAGTCGAATTTGAACTCGAAAAATACAAAACTAGTTAGTTCGCGAGCTGGCTTGTACTCAATTATATATTTTTTGTTATTTTTTATTTTAATAGTAAAATTACATATATATTTTTAATATTTATTATTTGTTAAGAAAAATTATTATTTTATTTATTTTTTAAAAATAAATTAATTATTTTTTTTAATCTCGAGAACTCGTCGAGCTTCGTAAAATTAAGTTGAGGCTCAGCTTAATTAGGCCGACACTCGACTCGACTCGACTCGTTTGCACCCCTAATTCTTTTGCAGCACTAAGTACAATTGTTATTTCTTAGTTTATGTTCTAACTTCTAACAAGTTAGCATCATGAGTCATCAAAAAGAAAAAAGATAGATTTGGTAACAGTCGGAATTGATGCAGCTTTTAAGAGCAGATGAACACCCTGGTAAGCTCTTACCAAAAAACAAAAAAAAAAAAACTCGTTGAAACTACTCCACATAAAATTATGAATTTTAAAATGAATCTGCAACATATTTAGTATTCAACCTCTACAGGAAATTAAGCTGATGACATTGGAGAACAGTAGCTTAGGTTCAGAAATTTTGCTTATCTTAAGCTAATATTATTGAAGTTTAGCCGCCTTTAACTTTTCCCATGCTTTCCATTCATTTATTTTCTGGCATTTTTGAAGAATTGGGAACGGACCCTAGCTAATTTTCAGAAGCAGTGCAATATCATGTAATTTTATTTTTAAAGCAAGAGAAATAGGTGAGACTTAAGAAGTAGAGAAGGGAAAGAGAATTTGAATCCATGACCTTTAATTCCTAGGACCTTAAATTTGTAATTTGTTCAATAGCAAATGCTTTTTATTTATCCCAGCTGATTGATTCTCAAATAACATTACTTTTGTTGATTTCTCTATGTGTTCAGCAACAAATGCTTTTGAATTATGTGTTTCGTTTCCTTAAAGTTTGTAAATTTTAAATTTTTAATGCTTAATCTTGAAGCACCCCGCCTACGTTTAATTAAGTTTGATTGACATATCCACTTGTACCAATTTTTATCCGAACTGCCAAAGGCTCCTTTACCATTAATGATGCAACTATAGTGATCCTAGTCCTCATGTTGTCCAAATCCATTTTTAATTTCCTTTATTTATAGTTTGCTGTTGAATGTGTGTACATCATAAAAATTTACCATTTAGAGTCCGTTTGGTTGGATGGAAAATATTTTCGCATCGAATCATTTTCCAGGAAATCATTTCCTTCTCCATAAATTTCCAGTGTTTGGTTATTTAGTGAAAATATTTTTCAAATTCCTTTTTTTTGATAATTTTTTGGTGTTTGGTTTGTCAGTGAAAATATTTTTTGACTTCCTTTTCTAGTGTTTGTTGATATGTTGTAAATATTTTCCTATTCTCAAATCTTTCATCTCATTGCAAGTTATTTTTAGTTTCTATCAATTATAATCATATTATCATTTTTATAAAATATTTATTCAAATTAAACCATGAATTATTAAATGAAATTATTAATGACACTAATGAACTGGCTTTTGATGTTCCTTTTAAAAAAAAATCATTAAGGGGTGAAGAGTCTTTTTATCAAATTGGATGCTGCAACATTTTCTCTGATGTTTCAAATCAGTGATACAAGAAAAAAATTGAGTAACCTCTGCACTAGAGACAACATCTTTCGTGAAATGCACAAATTGTAAAACTAATCAACTAGGCACCTATTGCTATCAAGAGAATTATCAAAAGAATTATGTGCCATAATTCCACATATCACATACATCTATTGATGAAATTATCCAGAAATTCAACATTTAGTAGTGCAACAAAAAGTTTACTAGCTCATTCTGTGGATTGAAATTTCATTTGCTCAGCTGCTATGGATTCATTAGGTCTGCAGAAAATTTAAAAGGAAACAAAATTTAGTACGAATCAATTGAACTCATAAATAATCATAATGAATTAGCTCATAATTTGAATCGTATAATGATTCATTATTCAACAATTATTCTTTTAAGCTAAGAATCTCACTGCTAATGAACTCCTACAACAACTACCAGAAAGTAGCTTAAAATTTCAATGAATAAAGATATTTCAACCAAATGTTTTAGCCAAATGGAAACTGCGGGTCATATTATCCAAAAGAAACATATATTAGATTATTAAAGAAAAATGACATAAACCACCAACAGATCAGTGCACAGGCTAAGCATCAACAGAAAGACACACTGCAGCACTGCAAAGGAATTTTGCCATCGTCATCTCTAAACTTGCTGGCTGATGACCATCTCACCACTTCAAGAGCAATGGAATTTTGCCACAAACAGCTGTAAAGCAGTTTAACAATCTTCAAATGGCTACTAGCCTGTTAATCTCACTACTTCATAACAAAAACGTGTGCAAAGGAATTGGTACATTACTTTAAGCTGAATTCTGGAATCCTAGTACTCCAAAACAAGGCAAGTGGTTTTCCTATAAATACAAAAGATCATGACAATAAAAGTAAAAATAAAAACACTACGTAGCTGAAGAGACTTTCCAAGAATATGATGCTTGCTTATAATACGGTTTCTGTTACTTCCTCTCTCAAATAAATTCATGGCAATAAACGATCCTTGCTGCCATCACATAATAAGTACTTCATAAGTACGATCCTTGACACCCCAATATTTCTTGAACCTCTCGACAGAAATCAAACGAAGTCTTTGACTCTTTGCCATAAATGCTTTTCCCAGCTTCTCATTTTGCACCAAATGATCGAATACCAAGTCCAGAAATTCTTCACTGTAACCTTCTATCTTCATAATCTGCCAACACCTATTTTTTGTTTGGGCAGCATTCCTGCAATGGGTAAGTATTCAAACCAAAGCTCAGAGCTACGTTCATGATTAGAACATACGGAATTTGCACCAAATGATCGAATACCAAGTCCAGAAATTCTTCGCTATAACCTTCTATCTTCATAATCTGCCAACACCTATTTTTTGTTTGGGCAGCATTCCTGCAATGGGTAAGTATTCAAACCAAAGCTCAGAGCTACGTTCATGATTAGAACATACGGAACAAGTAGTAAGAGACGTCAACAGTCATGTTGTTCAGAAAAACAGCGGGTACAAGAAGGCTGAAGACTGGAATATATTGGAGCACTTGTACTCAGGTGAATTTCAACATAAAATTGGGGAAAATATGCAATAAGAAATTGATTAAAGAGTTAATTACACAATTATCCGTAGTTAATTGGTATGTTATCAATTTACGGTCAGCACATGTCAGCAAATATTAACTAAATTGACAAATAAAATGGTTACATGGTTACCATTTTTTTTTTGACGAAACGATAGGAGTTGGTTACATGGTTACATAACACAGAAGAATCTCAACCAAATTCATCTGCCAATTCAACTGTCAAAAAGATGCACTATTCCAACGTACAAGGGATTAGAATACCATGCCAACAACCATCTTCAATCTGCAAGTCATGATAAGATATTTCCAAAGACTTACCATGAAGTCTATAATACATATGGTAGTAGATGATTTTCCACTATAGAGAAATGGCACTTAAGAGGGCAGGGCGTTAAGCATGATTCCTAAACTACTAATAGCTGAATACTAAAGAGTTGACTGGCAATCATGACCCAAGAAAGAATGTCCACAAATCCAAAGCTTATACCACCGAGTCAGTCAAAATGTTAAATGACGCACACATCTATAACCAACTTGTAGAAGTCAAAAGGATAAGAAGGACTCTATATTACTTAATAGCATGTAGCATATCAAACAAAAAGGTCAGTACCCAAATGCAAAATAACATAACAAGCAATTTAGCCTGTCAAGCTTTTGGTTTTGCCAGTTGCTATATACTGGGAAAGTAATTTTGTTAACTAGACACCAAAAAGATGCAACTGTAAAAAGCTTTATCTCTGGATATGTAAAGACTAATCCAAGAAATTTTGAAGGCAACTTTCATGGTCCAAGTATACAAAACTTAAGTTCTTCAAGTGCAGCACCGTCTTCTCCAAAACCCAAAACTTAGGAAGTCGTGCAGTTTTCTCTCCAAATGAACCTTTTTTATGTTGTATAAACTAGAATCCATAAATAATTTTTGCCACAAAATGTGCATCCAGGTCATTTGGTATCAGGTAACTAAACCTAATTATCATCTTCTTTAAGGACCAGCTTAAGCAACAAGCCAAGCAGAATACCACAAAACATACAGTCATTTAAGACACAAAATTGAAGAAATAATAATTCATCTTTGATGTAAGCAGATGATCAACTAAAGTAACAAGCCAAGCAGAATACCTCAATACAACCATTACCAATACCCACACCCTTTGAATCAGAAAATAATCATAACTGAAACCTTTATCCTAGGAATTTACATCAATACACAACTTGCAGCACACCAACACCGCTATTGCCAATGTTATGCAGTTAGGTCTGCAACATTGATTCTAACAACTATGTCTTCTTTTGACAACTATGGTTCCAGACAGAAAAAACAGAGCACCCTCCAAGGGTCAGTTTCCACCAAGAGAAAATTGCTTAGTATCATTAAATAGTCACAATTTTAAACTAAGAAAAAAGGAGAGAAAATACTCTTCTTCATATTACTTTAGACTACACAATGTATAAATATATATATACAAGTGTAATCTAATTTAGATCCTAAAATCATGCTAATCTAAACCAATCTATTACCTAATTAATATCTGATACTATAATCAAAACAAATCAAATATAATCTTTCCTAATATCTACAATATCAAATCTTTCTATAATATCAGATCACATATCTTCAACACTCCCCCTTGCCACAAATATAATCAATTTTCGGACAATTTAGAGGTTTAGTGAAAATATCAGCTAACTGCTCTCCAGTTCTCACATGACTGGTTGAGATCAGGTTTTATTAAATTTTTTCACGAATGAAGTGGCAATCAATTTCGATATGCTTTGTTCTCTCATGAAAAATTAGATTTGATGCTATATGAAGGGCAGCTTGATTGTCACACCATAACTTCATTGGAAGTGAATTATTGATTCCCACCTCACACAATAATTGATGTATCCATAAACTCACAAGTGGATTGTGCCATAGACCGGTATTCAGACTCTGCACTGGAGCGAGATACTACATTTTGTTTTTTATTTTTCCATGATACCAAATTACCTCCAACGAAGACACAATAACTAGTTGTAGATCTTCGATCAATTTTAGAACCTGTCCAATCCGCATTTGAGAAGCATACAACATGAGAATGACTATGATTACAATATAGTATACCACGTCCTGGATCTCCTTTAAAGTAACATAAGATTTGCTTTAAAACTACCCAATGGGTGGATCTTGGTGAGGACATGGACATAAATTGACTCATAATACTAACTGGATATGCAATGTTCGGACAAGTCACAGTAAGATAATTCAACTTCCCCACTAATTTTCGATACATTTCAGGATCTGAAAATAACTCCCCATCATCTGCTGTAAGTTGCATGTTGGGGATCATTGGTGCACTACATGGTTTAGCACCTAACTTTGCTATTACTTTCAAAAGATCAAGAATATACTTCTTTTGACATAAGAAAATACCTTGTTTACACCTTGTAATCTCAATGCCTAAAAAATGTTTCAACATACCCAAATCTTTTGTCTGGAAGCTCGATTGAAGAAAATTTTTAAGAGCTGCAATACCTGCATTGTTACTACCAGTAATAATAATATCATTAACATAAACCACTAATAGGATAATACCAATTTCAAATTGTTGATAAAAGACAGAATGATCAGAATTACACTTCTTCATGCCAAACTCCTGAACCACCTCACTGAATCTCCCAAACCAAGCATGAGAACTCTGTTTTAAGCCATATAATGACTTTCAGAGTCTATTACCAAACTCCCCCTGAGCAACAAAGTCAGGTGATTGCTCCATATAAACTTTATCTTGCAAATCTCCATAAAGGAATGCATTCTTAACATCTAACTGGTACAAAAATCAATTATTAGTAGCAGCAAGGGAAATAAATAATTGAACAGAGGTGAGTTTTGTTACGGGAGAAAACGTGTCTGAGTAATCCACCCCATATATCTGAGCATACCCTTTTGCAACAAGACGGGCTTTGAGGCGAGCAACAGAACCATCAGGATTGACTTTAACAGCAAACATCCATTTACAACCAATAGGTTTCTTACTTATTGGTTGATGAATCAAGTACCAGGTACCATTATTGTCTAGAGCCATCATTTCTTTCTCCATAGCAGCCTGCCAACTAGGATATTCCAAAGCCTCAAATAAGTGCTGAGGAAGAGATATTGAATCTAAAGAAGTAGTAAAACAATGCAAGGAGGAAAACAAATGGTCATATGAAGCAAATGATGAAACTGGGTAAGTGCACTGTCTTTTACCTTTTCTTAAAGTAATAGGCAAATCAAGAATGAAATCTGGAGACTGAGGACGTGATGGATCAGGACTCGGATCTGTAGACAGAGAAGGTGGTGGAGGATGTGAGTCTGTGTTGAGGATGACGAGAATACACTTAAGTCATCGGTGGTCATGTAAAAACAGTTGTTGTAACAGTGTAGACTAGAATATCATCTTCCTCCACCTAACTACTGTAGACATTAGACTCAAGAAAAAATATATGTGTCTCAAAATATGTAAAATCAGTAGAGACTAAATAACGATCTAAAATTGGAGAACAACATCTATACCTTTTTTGAAGACGTGAATAATCCAAAAACACACACTTGAGAGATTTGGGATCTAATTTAGACACTTGAGAACGGGTATCATGAACAAAACAAGTACACCCAAATATACGTGGCTCAATGGAGAATAAAGATTGGGTTGGAAACAAAATTGAATAAGGAATCTCACCAGCAAGCACAGAAAATGGCATGCGATTAATTAAGAAATAGGTTGCTGAAATAGCATCTGCCCAAAACTGCTTAGGAACCTTCATGTGAAATAGGAGGACTCTAACAACTTCTAATAAGTGCCTATTTTTCCTTTCACCAACACTATTTTGTGGTGATGTGTCCGGACATGAAGATTGGTTAAGGATTCTATTTTCTAACATATATGAATTAAAGGGTTTAAAAAAGTACTCTTTTGCATTATCACTTCGCAAAATACGGATAGGCACATTGAATTGTATTTTTATTTCAGTACAAAAAGAACAAAAATACTAAGTAAATCTAAACGACTTCTCATT
The DNA here is from genome assembly GCA_036785865.1 of Coffea canephora. Lineage (NCBI taxonomy): Eukaryota > Viridiplantae > Streptophyta > Magnoliopsida > Gentianales > Rubiaceae > Coffea > Coffea canephora. The sequence continues at coordinate 38,340,371 of CM071919.1, forward strand.
AAATATAACCAAGTAACACGAGAGTAGTCATCAACAAATGTGACAAAATACTTAAAATCAGACTTAGATGCTATTGGACAAGGGCCCTATATATTAGAGTGCACTAATTCAAAAGGGAATGTAGCCCGTTTATTAACTCTAGGCAAGTGATGATGCTTGGCAAATTGGCATGACTCACAATCTAAATGGGATAAATTCTGAAAATCTGGACACAACTTTTTCAAGGTGGGTAGAGATGGATGACCCAAACGACAGTGAATTTTAAGCGGAATCAAGATGGAGGAACATGCAACAGGTTTCGGCACTTTCAATGTAGGGATTTCAAGTGTATACAGGCCGCCAGACTCACGTTCTTTACCAATAATCTTCCCTGTCATAAGATTCTAAAAAACACAATATTCAGGAAAGAATGAGATAGAGCACTTAAGAGCTTTTGTAATTTTACTGACTGAAAGTAGATTAAAAGAAAAATTAGGTAAGCATAAGACTGAATATAAGGGGATAGATGACATACGAATTGCTACACTAGGACCCACAACTGAAGCACATGACCCATCAGCCAAAGTAACATTCGGATGATCTTTTTTAAGATTAAAAGAGGAGAGGATACCTTTATTAACGGTCATATGATCTATTGCACTAGAATCTATGACCCATTTGTTAGAAGATAACAAAAGGCATGTAGTAGGTTTACCTGGTTGATCAATAGAAGGAGGATTGGTACTAGAAGATGGATTAGCAGATTTTTGTGAGGCCTGGAACTCAGTAAAGCGACAATTTCATCATCAGAGATGAGTATGGATTTGTCAGAAGGTACATAATTGTTTTCCTATATTGCAAAATTTGCAAACGGGGCTGTTGTTGAGATCTACCATGAAGGTCTCAACACGTACGTATGGTATGGCTTGATTTCTTACAGTAATAACAGACTCGTTGATTTGAGTTGTATTGTTCATGACCAACAATCCCACTAGTCTCATTTTTGCTACTGTTTCTACTATTATTTCCTTGACCAGCTCCACTTCGACTCACGAGAGCACTAGTTGTGACGATCCCACCTCCCCCTAGGGCGTACCCCAGGGTTCGGCGGGTCGCCTGTCCAACTCTCGTCGGGACTCATTCACTCACTATAGTTCTCAAATGAATTACAAGATAAATCTCAAATATTACATTCAATTCTCCAAGAATTACATATCACGAGTACCAGAAAGTAAACCTTAGAAAAGTTGATAACTACAACCCCCACGACAACTATATACATCTTACTAGTCAACTTATAACAAGTACAAAGTCAATTATTCTATAGCCCAAGAGTCTAAACACCTTCCCGAGCGATCCCCGCGTCGGTCCCCTGTTAAGGAAAACAAATGGAACGGAGTAAGCTATATGCATAGTGAATAATTAGGGGTAAAATGTAAAAGCACATTCAGATAAACATATAATTCCAAGTATTTCACATCAATACAGAAATGTAACATCACAATGGTAAGATACGGGTGGTTTCAAAACCTGTTCAATTCCCGAGCTTGAACACCTGTTGACACTCCGTCAACCAAAATACTCATGGTCCGTAGACTCCACTTAACTTTTTCCGTTCACCTTATCAACCTCCACTGACCAGTCAATAGCACACAGCAGCTCGAGTGAAATAAGAACTTAGCTTTCATCAAAACTTTAACAAAGAACTAAATCCCAAGGTTAGCATGGAACTAGTTTCGACCAAGTCCCGACTGGCTCGAATAATTCGTCTACCCTTGGAACCGGGGTGGAACCAAGCCCTGAGATATCCAATCTCTCAATAGATGGTATCTCTCAACAAAGTACACAACAAAGTACTTACTCCAAACAGCACACAGCAAATGGGTTCAATTCAAGTCACGTAATCACCCCTATCAGCACACAGCAAAAGGGTGTTATTCAGCACAAAACATGTATTCTCACATTTTAAATCAAAACAAAGGATGGGTTTAGGTTGAGTGAGATAAAGTACACCCTCGCCTAAATATTCATTTAACATATACAAAGCACTTTAACAATTTCACATCAATAAACAACCAAATTACTCACTTGATAAAGTTTGGCATGAAAAACGATACAATTCACTGAGCTTGACCGTCACCGTCAAAAGCCTCACAGTCTGTATTGATAGATTATATACACACATAAGTGAAACAGCCATACAATAGCAGTTTATAACTTGAATGATCGAAACCGGTCAAAAATAGTTAAAACGGTTAAAAACGACATTAAGGCCACAAGATTGTTGAAATTGGCTGCAACGGCCAAAATGGTAACAAAATAATAAAAATAGTGCTAAATGGTCCAAAACGGCAAAAACAGTTGAGAAATGCACGTACACGTGCGCGGAAATGAAAACGGTCGCGCATCCGTACCTAAAGGCGCAAACGGACATTTCACAGTTTTGACACCTTTTACGGTTTTAATTATAACAGAAGCTGTGGCCATCAATTTAAGGTGTACAAGATATCATTTCGAAACTAAGACAAATACCTACAACTTTGATGAAGACCACTCAGTCCAGTTTCTAGTGTATCTAGGTCAAAATTTCAACTTACAGAACCAAAATCTCACATTCGGGCTAGTTAACTGCACTATACGTAAATGACAATAACTCAGGCTATTGAAGTCTGATTAAGGCGTTCTTAGGGGTGTTGGAAAGCTAAGACATAGGGCTAAAAGTTTTATGTTTTGGCCAAAGACTGGTTTAATACGGATCATGGTGAAAAAATGCAGGCAACGTGAGGCAATGTCAAAACTGTCTGCTAGACTCTACCTAGGGCAGTCTCAGGGGTATGTTTGTCTTTTCATGAGCTACAGTGCTTGGATTAGGGTGAAATTTTGGAAGAAACTATAAAACATCATTCTATACAACTTTCATGTTTTAGACTAAGCCTAATTCAGCCTCTAGTATAGTGAACTAGAACCGGACATAACAAGGGAATATGAAAACTTACACCTGGAATTTGAGCTTTTCCTCTAGAATTTCATATCTAGTAAGCATTCAAGCATCAAAGCCAACAATTACTAACACTATAACATCCATTACTAGATGAATAACCATAAGCAAGGCTGAAAATGTAAACCCTAGCTCCATATTCCACATATCATTCCCAACTAGCAAATTTACCGTCATAAACCAAGAATATGAGTTTCTATCCAAACTTAAACAAGATTAATGAAGAGTAAAGGGATAGGCAGCTATGGTACCTTCCAAAAGCTCCTTGTAGGTAAGAAACCAAACACTTTCTTTCCAAACTTTTACCACACACAACTATCTAAGCACTAAAATGAAAGTTTAATCGATTTGGATTTTGGATTTTCACTCAACTAAGTTGGATTCAAGGTGAAGTTGTTAGCTTGTCTTCCTCTTTTTTTTTTTTCTCTCAAACTCAAGACGAAGAGGCTGGAATGGAGGAGAAAATGAAGCTTCAAGAAGGTTTATAAGATGGTAATTGGTTTGGGTCAAAGTTAGGTGGATAACCGCCAAGTGTCACCACAAGATTCAACCTCAAATTTTCCTTTTTTTTCCCTTTTCTTGGTCAATATATTTGGCCTTCTTAAGCTGGATTAAGGGATGATATTTTGCACTAATATCAAGGTTATTTTATGGTAAGAAAATGGTGGTCAAGTGGTGTACTCAATCAGTAACAAACGGTACCCGTCGATTCAACCCGATTTTTCTTAAATTGTGCGTACTAGGGTTTTCACTTATAATTCTCTCACTTATTATTCCCACTTCCAATCACACATTTAATATCATCTAAAACTCACTCTTAATCATCAAATTTGATCCACACTCCGTACCGGATAGTCACACTACGGATAGGCGTAAAACCCTAATTCGCGCTAACTTGAAAACGAAAAGGAAAAACCCTTACTTCTATATTCATTTGTATTTATTGTGGGGTAATTGGGTAGTGAGGCTATTATAAAGTAATAATTTCCAACTAAAAGGAATTTTAATAAAATGTGCGGGATTTTACAATTCCATTAAAAGTAGGGTTTCGATTAAAACAGGAGAGATTTAAGAAACCGATTAGTCACAAGTAAACTAGGGTTTTGTTTAGACTTTAGGGTTTCTAGAATCTAGGGTTTCTTATTTTTAAAACAAAACAATGTTTTAAATAAAAAAATCGTAATATCCTCTTGGAGGCTAACAACATTAGGATCCTAAAAGTTAGGGTATCACAATTTCCTCTCCTTCAAAGAATTTCGTCCTCGAAATTCCAACTTGCACTAATCAGATCAAACAATCCTCCAAAGCAGTCAAGTACTAAGAATCTCCAATCCTATTTATCACTTAGCAACGAGCAACCAGGTAGCTAAACAAGTAACCAAATAGAACATGCAAAAGGGCTCGGTTCAACCAACTAGCTCTGAGTTGGAAATAAAGTCTCAGATATTCGAAAAATTCAGAACATGACTTAGGCTCAAGTCGAAAGTTTTACCCCTGGCGGTGCTGGACAACACAACAAACTAGCACGACAGCTATACTTCGCCTAAGAGTTTTAGTTCAAAATATCATCCCTGGTGGTGCTGGACAACACAACAAGCTAGCACAATGGCTATACTTCACCAGTGAGTCTTAGTTCAAGAAGTTCATCCCTGGCGGTGCTTGAAAACACAGCAGGCAATGCCTCACTAGAGAGGTTTAGTTCAACCGCTACAGAGGAATAGTAGCCGGTCTACAACCACACGAATACGAATAAGTTCAAAAGCAGGGTCAAAACAGGGTTCAAACAAATAAGTTCAAAAGCAGAGTCAATTACATCAAGTTCAAGGAGCACAGGTACGAATAAGAACTCACAAAATCCAAGTCCACTTACAGGTTGTATATGAACCAAACTACTTGCTCATGCATAAATGAAATACCATATATTTAGTCAAATCAGGTCCACTAAGTGTACGACGTAAGAGCACACTCGCCTAAACAAGTTCAAATCTCAAGTGAACTCAGCCTAGTCAGTCTCAGGCAGTTCAAGTAGTTCAAATCCCAACACTTACAAATCGGGTGGTGCCAACCTTAATCAAACAAGAATACTTGAAGAAGGATGCAAAATCAAAAGTTTTCTCAACAATTCCGGCCACCACCATAATCTATCAAAACCCACGCCAGACACTTATTGGACAAGTCCAAGTCATTATTTCAATCTCCTCATTCAGTTAAGTTTCGAGTACAAGACAAAATCTTCTGCGCTCTAACCTATGCCATTACAACTTATCTCAAACTCAATTATAATTTCTATTCTCATCATCATACATTAAACCATGTTCCGTCCAAAATTCACGAGCATTTTCTCATGAAAAGTATCGAGTACTCAAGTGCAAGAAGTTAAACTAAGAAACGTCACGACTCAGACCATACGCTCTCAAACGAAAATCAACAAAGTCATATCTTACGCGTACCACTTTCAAGATTCATAACTTACGCTCCAAAAGAGCACTTAACTTACAAACCAACCCCACAGTCCGGCATCCTAAACTTTAAGCCTAGAATACACTACAAAGATCTGAAACCTAAACTCTAATACCATCTGTGACGACCCCACCTCCCCCTAGGGCGTACCCCAGGGTTCGGCGGGTCGCCTGCCCAACTCTCACCGGGACTCACTGTGAGAACCCGTAATTTTCTCATTTTTTCTAGGGTTTATTTTCTTTTAATGGCATGTTTCTGCATTTTCTTTATTAGGAAAATTTTCTTGATAAATTTTATGAGTAAATATAGTTTTTAGATGATTTTCCTAGTATCAGATAGTTTTTGAAAAATTAAGAGTAGATATCGGATGTGGGACCCACTAGTGCGAAAAATTCAGAAAAATTCGGCCAGTTAGGTTAAGTTTTGGATACTAGGTTTAATTTACCGGGTGTTATGAGATATTTAGAGGTACCAAGTGGATAGGTGTGAGAGAGACAAAAGTTAGGCAAGCAATTAATGAAAGTGACATGTGTCACTTAGAGATTAAATCCTACTTTTGACTTACTATTCATGCTTTTACCATTTTACCAAAATAACTCAAAAATTTGACCCAAAAATCTCCAAAAATAGCAAGCTTGAAGCCGGCCCTCTCTAGGAAGAAAGGAAAAGAAAAGCTCTCCAAAAATTTGATCCAAACTTGCTCAATCTTCCACTCCCACCGTTTAATTTTGGTTTTGCTCCACAAAACTCCTCCACTTGGTGATTTTGAAGTGATTGGTGAAGTTGTTTGGAAAGTTAAGGTGTTGAATTGCTTCCTTTCTTGTTTTATAAGGTGAGTGACTAAGAAACTACTATTTTCCTTCCAATAATGTTTCATTAGTAACTTATGTGAGTTGAGGTGATGATTGTTGGTGCTATTTCATGATTTTGGGTTGAATTGGTGAAGTTTTATAATTATTGGTGATTTTTCTATTTTTCTATGATTATTATTATGTGGTCATGTATGATGATGGGAAATGATATAGGATGAAGCTAGAAGGTGTATATGGTGGTTAATTGCAAGAAAGTTCTGTTTTGGAAAGAAAATTAGAAAGTTAGGGTTTCATTGTTCTTCATTCTGCCCGGCACTGTAGCACATAGTTAGAGCGCGAATTAGCTTTGGGTTAAAACATGAAAGTTGTAGGGAATAGTATTTTAGAGATTCCTGTAAAATTTCAGGTCAATCGGAGTAGCGTAGCTTGAGAAAAGGCTGAATTACCCTTGCTGCCCTGGTTTTACACAAATTTGATGGTTGTGTCTCTAATTGGTTAATTTGGTTGGGAATGCGTCAGAATTGGTTGTTGAGGTCTTCTGATGAAAGGTAGCCTTGTATCTTAGCTTTCGGATGGCTTTGGAATCACCTGATTTGGACTTAGGTAGCCTGACTTATGATGTTTGAACCAGAATGCGGTTTGTGAACCTGTTTTTGCGGTTCTGGTGTAGTATATCGTATATTTGACCTGGTTACACTCGAAATTGGACTGAGTGACCTTCTGTAAATTTGTAGCCCTATCTCTTAGCTTCGAAATGGTGTATCTTACATCTCCATCCGATAATCGTAGTGCCAATGGTGCCAAAACCGTATAATGACGTCAAAAACTGTTTTTCTAGCTTAGTGCTTAATGCCATTTCCGGATTTTCCTGGTTTACTCTAGTGTTTATATATTCTCGTGGAACCTTATTTTGGTGGTATGTGGACTTGGTTATGAATTGTAATCGAGTCTTATTATGCTTATTTGAATGTTTTAGGACGTGATGGTGGTACAAGACGCTCATAGGCGGAAGTGCATGAAATATCATTTGCGTGATTGGTGAGTGTACTACTCACTTGTTTGTTTACAATGTGGGTTTGCTATATGTGATTGTGATGCCTTGAAGGCTTATTTGGCCATTGAAATCGATTAAGGTGAGGGTGTACTTGATCGCCCTTACCCCCTTTGATTTTATTAATGACTGTCTACTGTTTCACTGTAATACTGGATATGATCATGGAAAACTGGTTTTGGTGTCGTTTGGACGAGTATCCAACGGCTTTACTGTATTACTGAGCTCAACCCCATTGGTAATCGATTGAATCGAGCCGGCGAGAGCTGGGTCGTGAAAGTCGATGAGCCATGAGGACTGTTATTTGGAATCTTGTAGTAGTGAGACTCTTGATTCCGGTATACTCGAGTATTACCAAATTTCTACTGTTTGGAGTTCGGGCCAGGTAGGGGTATGTTGGGTGGACGGAATGGAAGTAAAGTGGAGCCTACGGTTGGTTACTTTGTAAACATTGACGGAGGGTCAATGAAGTTCGATCAAGTATACGAGCGAGGAAAGGGGCTCTTGAGAGCCGTCCGTATCCTTTTACCATCTTGTTAATGTGTGATCTTGGTTTATTTCTTTCGACCGCTTTATGCCTATATGACTTGGTTGCTTGAGTGATAGTATACCACTGGGCGTAAACTCACTCTGTTCCTTTTGTTTTTCTTACAGGAAAATAAATACTTTTGGCTGGATTTGATAGTCGGTTGCCGAATTGAGCTAGTTGTACATATCTTTTGTATAGCTCATTGATTGAAACCCTAAATGTACTTTTGGGTCCGATTTCTCTTTTGATTTGATTTGGCAAACCGGACATGTATCAACTTTTGAATAACTTTTGCATGGCACTTTAGATTGTATATGCTTAATTTCAACTTGCAAATATTTGCTTGATGTTTGGTTGGGTTTTAACGTGTCGGTTACTATTCATGGCCGAATCCGGTTTCATTTTTTTTATTTGGACATTTTAACTTATTTACGCGCGTTTGCATGTTCTGGAACGTATTAGATCGCTCTAAACTGCACCGTTAGTCCTGGCGAGAGTTGGGCAGGCAGTCTGCTAATCCTTTTGGTTCGCCTTAGGGGAAGGTGGGGCTGTCACAGGTGGTATCAGAGCCTAGATTTGAATTAGCCTGGGTGTAATAGAAGTGCTTGATTTGAGGATTCTTCTGTTTAAAATGATTTATGCTTAATTGCTCTTTTGGTGTAGGATGGACGGACATGGTGAGCCTAGTCATCCCCCTACTGGAGGGCTACCCCGTGGGGTGCTTCCGATGATCCCGTACCAGATCCGGCCCCGAGGGGCCGTTGTACGTTGGAGCCCGGCTAACCGCCTCCGACGTTGCGAGTGTCGACATAAGTACGCTTACCCTAATGCTTTGGTGTTGGCAGTGGCCGAAGAACGGAAGGCGTTGGCTGCTGATAATACTAGGCTTGAGGCCGAAGTGACTCAGTTGAAGGCGGCTAATGAGAGGCAAGGCAAGCGCATTAGGATCTTGAGTACGATGTGCTTGAGTGTGAGAATAGGGTTGATGACCTCTGCACTCAGTTAAGGGAAGTATGTGAGCGCGAGGCTAGGCGAGCTCGAAAGGTTAAGGTTCGAGCAGCATCGATCCTGAACCTCTGCGCTGATGTGGTCGAGGGCGTAAGCGACGAGACCTCATGTGCGCGGCCCGGGGCTGGGGTTGGAGCCACCCCGTCGAGGGGGTCTACTAGCCCCTCGACGGACTAAGTTATGACTTTTAGGGCCTTTTTGGATGATTTTGATTTTGTATATAAGGATAGGAAAAGAGCCTAAGCTAGCCGTTTTGTATGTTTGGCTTAACTATGTGTATATTCTTTTGATAAGGCCATTCCCTTGTGGATTGCCTATACTTGTACTTGATTTGACTGACTGTGAATATATGACTGTTTGACGTACTCTTGTCTTGTGTATATATGAAAAGTGTTTGTTTTCTTGCTTATCCTGCTCCTTCTTGTATAGCTACATTTGCCTAGCTTAATCTAGACCGATGGAAGGAACACGTAGTGGACGGGGACGTGGGCGCGGTAATAGGCAACCTACGTCAAACCGAGGTGCTGGGGAAACCTTCTCTGGACCTAATCCTGAACCGCAAGTGAACCCCAACGTGCAAATAGCTGCCGCTATGCAGCAAATGACCAACCTGCTGGCACAAGTAGTGCAGCAACAGGGTCCAAACCTAAACCCTCATCCTGAAAACCCGGGCAACCACATCGAGAGCGAAGACAGAGCTCTCGAACGATTTCAAAAGTTTGCTTCACCCAAGTTTACTGGGGGACCCGACCCAGATGTTGCCGAGAAGTGGTTTGAAAAGATGGTCGATATCTTTGCGGCCTTACACTATACCGACGAACGGCAGGTGACCTTTGCCGTTTTCCAATTAGAAGGGGCGGCCCGTTCCTGGTGGAATGTCGTTCGGCAAAAATAGGAGCGGGAACAAACGCCTCGAATTTGGGTGAACTTTGTAAGGGAATTCAATGCGAAATTCTTCCCTCCTCTAGTTCAGGAGAGGAAGGAAGACGAGTTCATCCGACTCCGCCAAGGGGCTCAATCTGTGGCGGAATACGAGAGTCAATTCATCCGCCTGTCCAAGTTTGCGCCTGAATTGATTATGACCGAGTAACGTCGGGTCAGGCGTTTTATCCAGGGGTTGAATGTCAAGATCCAGAAGGACCTCACCGTGGCCCAGATCAACGCGTTTAGCAAGGCCGTTGAGAAGGCGCAGCGAGTAGAAAGCGCTAGACTGCAAGTGAGGAACTTCCAGGCCAAGAAGCGAAGCTTTCCTAGAAGCAGTTCAGGCCAGGGGAAGAAGGGTGCTCCTCCCAAGTACAGACGGTGATCTGGAGGTGGACGGCAGGTGGGAGTAGGCAGAGGGGCTCCGGCGAGGGGTGGCCAACCTGGGCGAGGTCAAAGAGGCAATTTCCAGGGAGGCTCAGCTTCAGCACCTCGCGGTCCCTGTGGACATTGTGAGAAGCCAAACCACACAGAGGATAATTGCTAGAGGAAGGAAGGCAAATGTCTGCGTTACGGAAGAGCAGACCACCAATTGACTACTTGTCCGGTCCTCAAACAGGATGGAAAGAGGACCCAACAACCGCTGAGGACCAATTTTGGACCTGCCAAAGGACAGGGGACAAAACCTAAAGTCGCGGCTCGCGTGTATTCGTTAGAGCCCCAACAGGTCCCAGACTCTTCCGAGGTCGTAGAAGGTACGATCCCTGTATTCCACCGCTTTGCTAAAGTTTTAGTAGATCCTGGTGCCACTCATTCTTTTGTTAATCCTGCTTTCATGTGTGATATCGATATAAAACCTGTTAGTTTACCATACGACCTCGAAGTTAGTACACCTCGGGGAATCAACGTTGTCGCGCCCCATTTTTTGATAAATAAATAAATAGTTTAAAAAAAATGTATTTTTTGATTCAATTTGTGATTGCAAAATGAATTGTGATTTAAAAGAAAAAATGGGTCTAAATGGGAGTTTGACCCAAAATTATAGTTTAAAAAGGGTTTTTGAAATAAAAAAAATCGGAGTCGTCACTTGGTAATGAGTTAAGGTGTACCAAGTCACCTAAAAATGAATTTTTAAAGAAAAAATCGGAAAAAAGTAGTAAGAAAACCCTTTTTAAACGACTCCTAGTTCACGTAAACCAACGAAAAAGGTTCGGGAGTCACATTTGACGAAGGGGAAGGCAAGGATAAAAATCCAAGGCACCCCTTCGATCTAGCCAAGGCTAGTTGCGTGATTTAATCAAAGATTTTCTTGTTTTAACCAAAGAATTTATTACATTTGGATGTACTACATGAATGCAAACCCTAGACCTAGGGGGATTGGGGGAAATTTCTCTTCAAAGGTTGAGTGGTGCCAATCACATTAATTGTGAAGCCCAATAATGATCCTTTGGAGAGGTCACACATAATCCTAAATGACGTACGAATGAGTGGAATGCATGTCATGTGAAAATGTGAGTTTGTGTGAAGTGAGAAAAATAATAAAAATAATAGGATTAAGTGGAGGTGTGCAAATGTATTGACAAGGTAAGGTGAGTAAAGAATGATAATGTGAAAATAACGTAAAGTGCATGTGTGCTAGTGATATGGTATAAAGTGTGAAAAGGTAAGTGAAAATGTCCAAAAGTAGTGTGAAGTGAGAATGTGGAAAAAGGGTTAGAATATAAAGTAGAAGTGTATACGATAGTGAATAAATGAAATGCATGAATCCTATAGGAATGCGTCAAGACGGGAACGGGGAGTCCTAACTTTGTGACTTTAATTTTCCCTTTGATTAGAAAGGATAACTAGCGTGCTAAGGCTATTTTGTAGCCACACTCGCTCGTTTCCCTTATCAAAAGGGGACTCTTCAAGCAAACGTACCCTATAACTAGCATGAGGTGCAAGAAGCCTAAAATGAGGAGAAAAGGGGTTCGAGGAGCATGCCAAATGATAAAACTAAGAAAAATGCATGACATGTAGTGAACATGCAAGTATGCACTAACAAAAGGGAAATCCCTAAGGGTCTAGCGTTGGACTAGCCCTTTTATATAAATTCCTAACAGGATAACGAGCCACAACTAGCATTGGACTAGTGTGGTGACGTACATTCATCCATCACATTCATTCATGGCTATGGAAAGCGAGTAGACATGCCAAACACTCATAAACACATAGCACATAACATTTAGCATGCATATCTAGATGCCAAAACCTAAGAAAGCGATGAAACATATAGCACATAGACATGCAAGACACATAAGGCAACTAAGGCCCTAACTATTACATTTTTAGGGGAAGAAGGCCTATACAATCTAGGAGGGGGAACGGAATAAAAATAAAAATAATAACCTAACTATTACAACTTGGCATTCAAGTGCCTTCAAATCACTTGCAAATTAAGAAAAATGAAATAAAAGAAAGCAAAATAAGCAATTAAACCAGAATGAAAAGCAAATTAAAGCATGCATATTCACACATAACACGTAGGAGCACGTAGAGTCAAAATAAAGTAAGAAATGAAGGATTAGGGTGTACCTCCCTTGAATTGGGCCCAAATGGAATGGAACCACTTATTTACCCTCCAAAATAATAAAAGAGTCAAAGTATCACTTTAATCGAGAAATAATCACAAAAGATAAAAGTAAACATGCAATTGAATCAATTAAATCATGTAGACAACCCACATTCAAGAAGTCAAAAGAGGAAAGGATTTGATTGCAAAAATTAACAAAGCTTTGGGGTCAAAATTAAAGAAAAATGAAGTTTAGGGACTTATTTGCAAATATATTAGGGGCCCAATTGAAAGAATTGAAAGTTTGTTGGGCCATAGTGAAACAAGGGGAGACTTGGGGGTAAGAATGCAATTTTTGGAAGTCATTTTCATGCAAAAGCATGCAAACAACGTAGAAGCTTAGGCTTCTGTACTAATTTGCTGCATTTTCAAACGCAAGCTTTGGACTTCAGCACACCATCTTTAACCCAAACAAAATCATTACTTCAACACACACAAAAACCATAATCCAATGAGCAATGAGCATGGAAATAAGCCACGCAAACTTCTTAAACCTTTCATGCAGGTTTGGATGAAGCTACTGCAACAGACAACTTGCTGCACTTCTAAGCTTTTAGACGCAAGTTCCATACAAAACTTTAAACAAAGCCAGCAAAAACCATTGCTCAAAAACACTTTATCAAAGCTGTTTCAATTAACTCCACGAATTCTCAGCTCAAACCTGGTTGTTCAGCTTTAATGAATCCCTCAGATAGACCCCAAACCAGGTAAACAAAGATAAAACAGCAAAATGCAGCAAAGGAAAAGTGAAACTTGCGCAAGCTGCTGCAACAAGATCGAGAGCCCTGAGCTTGTTGCAGCAGATTTTATGCGCGATGCCAACTGACCCAGGCGACAGAATTATTGAACATTCCCCTTAGCTTAGACACAAAAGGAAGTCAGAATAGAATAGCATGCAAAGACTAAATAGCATTCGTGATTTCTGATGCTTCAGAGATTTTCGCAAGCTCACGTACAAACAGCCAGCAACAAAACGAAACTCCAAGCTCTTATTCAACACTATAGACTTATCCTCCAAAATCCCAAACAAGGGGAAGAAAAACCTGGGATGGGAAAAGCTTTACAAAATCCAAATTCATGCACAAATTTATGGGTTTGATTTATCAAATTTACGGATCATACGAACAGTCTCAATGCTAACAAAACTCAAACTGCTTATGCCTTTGTCTTAACAACACACAGGATAAAGCAAGAAAAAAAAAATCATAAAACGCAGCAAGGTAATGAAGCAGATTCATCCAACCCCAACCGAAGTTCAGCAGCAACGCAAGGAAATATTAACATTTACTAACTCCTAACCCATAACTTCGGAAAAACAACCTAAAACCTGAATCACAAGAACATACAGAATAACTGGGACAACACTTGCAACACATAGGCCATACTCCTTTGATTTCACGGGGGAAAGAAAGCACGAAAGCTACCAGCTTTTTGATTCATAAGTTTCGTGGTTTTCATGTCCAGAGATTCAAATAAAGCACCCGACTTTACACAATAATTCGTCATCCAAATATGAGCAAGAACCCAGAATCTCTGGCTATGCAATACTAGATTTCAACGGAAATGGGCAAGAAACAGCGTCGAAGATTACCTCTTCACTGCCGTCGAATCCGAAGTTTCGGCTGGAGTTTGATGAAGCGATCAACCCAGGCTTTTGATGGAGAAACCTTCCCGTAGCTTTCTTACAACTCCAGCCGCAAAGTTCTTCCTTTTTCCTTTTGCTGTTTTTCTTTTTTTTTTTCTCTCCTTTGTTGACTTCCCCCTGGTTTTTCTTGCTGATTTCCGTTCACCGAAGCCCCTTCAATTTTCCTTTTTTTTTTTGTTTTTCAGCCGCCCCCTATTGCCTTTTCATCTCCCTCTCTCGGCCCTCTATTCTAGATTTTCAGCCGTCACTAGCCAGTCTCCCCCTTTTTTTTTCTTTTTGCCGTCCCAACCCTCAGCTCTCTCTCTTGCTATTCCAAAAACCTCTCTCCCTATCCTTCCAAACTTTCAGCCGTCCTCTGCTTAACCCTCCTGTTTTTCTTTCTTTCCAATCCTATCCCCCTCTGTTGCGGCTGCTATTTCTGTCCTATTTATACCAAGCTAACAACCCTAAAACCCTCAGCTATCCTCTGCTATATTTGCAACCAAGGACTGCCCAAGTTCTCTCTTTGCAAGCTGCCTAGAAACGCAGCTTGCATTGCCGCGGCTTTGCTCTTGCTCTTTTTTTTTCATGATTTTTCCTTTTTCTCTTTTTTCATGATTTTCCTTTTTTTTTTCTTTTTTTTTCAAGAAATTCTATGCTAAAAACTTAAAAATAAAAATAAAACTATAAACTAAAAACTAAAAATCGAATAAAACTAACACGACACATAAAAAACTAAAAATAAATAGTAAATGAAATTATACCAAAAATTTGGTGTCTACAAACGTTTGATTACTAGTATGGTTTATAGGGATTGTGAAGTGTGGGTAGGAGAGAAGAGATTGTTAGGGGACTTGATAAGCTTGGTCATTAAGGGGTATGATGTGATCTTGGGTATGGACTGGCTAGCCAAGTATAATGCCCAACTGGATTGTAAAACGAAAGTGGTAGAATTCCGCATCCCTGGTGAGGCAACCTTAAGGTTGGACATAAGGGGTAGGCTAGTCTCATCTGCTTTGATTTCAGGCATTAGGGCTAGAAAACTGTTAAGTAGAGGGGCGCAAGAATTTCTAGCCTTTCTAATCAACAACCGCACGGACAAGTTAAAAGTTGAGGACGTGGCCATTGTAAAGGAATTTCTGGATGTATTCCCGAACGAGTTAGTGGCCCTACTCCCGGAAAGAGAGATAGAGTTTAAGATTGACTTGCTACCGGGAGTCTCGCCTATTTCAAAAACTCCGTATCGAATGGCCCATGCAGAGCTTAATGAACTCAAATTGCAATTACAGGACCTCCTGGAGCGGGGATTCATTCAAGAGAGTGGATCGCCTTGGGGAGCTCCTGTCCTGTTTGTGAAGAAGAAGAATGGGAGTCTGAGAATGTGTATTGATTACCGGGGTCTGAATAATATTACGGTTAAGAACAAGTATCCCTTGCCCCACATTGATGAGCTGTTTGACCAACTGCAAGGAGCAGTGGTCTTCTCAAAGTTAGACCTTCGCCAGGGGTATTACCAACTGTTGATTCGGAAATGAGCATTATGAGTTTGCCGTTATGAGCATTATGAGTTTGCCGTTATGCCCTTCGGACTGACCAATGCTCCTGCCGCTTTTATGGATTTAATGCATAGGGTTTTTAAGCCCTATTTGGACCGATTTGTCGTTGTTTTTATTGATGACATCTTGGTCTACTCCAAAACTCGCGAGGAGCATGAGCAGCATTTGAGGGTGGTGTTGCAAACCCTAAGGGAGCATCAGTTGTACGCCAAGTTTAGTAAGTGTGAGTTTTGGTTGGAGAAAATCGCTTTCCTAGGGCACGTAATTTCCCACCAAGGCATCTCGGTTGACCCGGCGAAAGTAGAGGCGGTGACTAATTGGAAGAAGCCAGAAAATCCCACCGAGGTCCGCAGCTTTCTAGGGCTGGCTAGATATTACCGGCGTTTTATCAAGGACTTTTCCAAACTGGCCGGTCCCCTAACCGATTTGACAAAGAAACATGGTCGGTTCATTTGGAATGCCCGAAGTGAGACAAATTTTCAAGAGCTAAAGAAAAGATTGACCATGGCTCCAGTTCTAGTCTTACCTAACGGAGGTGACGGGTTTGTCGTGTACACCGATGCATCACGGGAAGGTCTAGGGTGTGTACTAATGCAGAACCGGAATGTGATATCTTTTGCCTCGAGAAAATTAAAACCTCACGAGCAGAACTACCCAACCCACGATCTGGAGTTAGCCGCAGTTGTTTTTGCTCTAAAGAAATGGAGACACTACCTATATGGGGTTACCTTTGAGGTTTACTCGGACCACAAGAGTCTTAGGTACCTCTTCTCCCAGAAGGAATTGAACATGAGGCAACGACGGTGGATGAAATTTCTGGAAGATTACGACTGCACAATTAACTACCATCTGGGAAAGGCAAACGTGGTAGCCGATGTCTTAAGTCGTAAGGTACAAGTAGTAGGATTGATGATCAAAGAGTGGGATTTATTAGAATCCGTATGTGAGTGGAAACCCTGTCTTGGGAGTCATAAGGTGAGTTTTAGCAATGTTAAAGTAACCTCCACTCTACTGGAACGCATTAAAAAGGCGCAAAAAGAAGATTTGATAGTACGGAAGTGAGGAGAGAAAGTGGAGAAAGGAGAAACAACGGATTTCAATTTTAGTCCTGAGGGTATTTTAAAATACCGGAACCGAATAGTGGTGCCGAAGGATGAATCATTAAAAATGGAGATTTTAGAGGAAGCTCATCGGTCCAAGTATACAATCCATCCGGGTAGTAGCAAGATGTATCAAGACCTAAAAGGAACCTATTGATGGGACAATATGAAGAAGGAAATCGCTTTGTACGTGCAAAAATGTCTCGTTTGCCAACAGGTGAAAACAGAGCATCAAAAATCATCGGCCTTGTTACAACCCCTTGAGATACCCGAGTGGAAGTGGGAAAACATCACCATGGACTTCGTTTCAGGGTTGTCGCGGACGCAAAGAGGGCACGATGCCGTTTGGATGATCGTCGATCGATTAACCAAATCGGCCCATTTCTTGCCAGTAAACATGAAGTACTCCATGGACAAGTTGGTCCAACTGTACATGGACGAGATTGTAAGGCTACACGGCGTTCCTGTGAGCATCGTTTCCGATAAAGATCCCCGGTTCGTATCTCGATTTTGGCAGAAGTTCCAAGAGACCCTAGGGACTAAACTCAACTTGAGCACGACCTATCACCCTCAGACGGATGGACAATCGGAGCGAACCATCCAAACTCTCGAGGACATGCTACGGACTTGCATTCTGGACTTTGGAGGCAACTGGGGTCAACACATGACCTTAGTAGAGTTTGCGTACAACAATAGCTACCATTCGTTGATTCAAATGGCTCCATACGAGGCACTATATGGACGAAAATGCCGGTCACCGATCTACTGGGATGAAGTTGGTGAGAGAAAGGCGCTAGATCCAGCAACTATTCCATGGATGGAAGAGGCTCTAGAAAAGGTCAAATTGATACGGCAACGACTCCAAACAGCTCAAAACCGACAGAAGAGTTACGCCGACAATCGAAGAAAAGACTTGGAGTTCGAAGTTGGAGACCATGTGTTTCTCAAGGTCACACCCTTACGGAGCGTCACAGCAGGCAAAGGAAAGAAACTCCAACCGAGGTTCGTTGGACCCTACAAGATCCTCCAGAGGGTAGGAGCAGTAGCGTATCGATTAGAGCTACCGCCCAGTCTCTCTCGAATTCACGACGTCTTCCACGTCTCGATACTCAAGAAGTACTATCCCGACCCATCCCATATCTTACAACCCGAGGAGATCGACGTAGACGAATCCCTTGCGTACGAAGAGAAACCTGTCCAAGTGCTTGACCGGAAAGTCAAAGAACTAAGAAACAATCAAATTCCGTTGGTTAAGATACTATGGAGAAACCATGAGGTAGAGGAAGCTACCTGGAAGGTGGAAGAAGAGATGCAAAAGAAATATCCAGAGCTTTTCGTGAATTAAGGTGAGAAATTTCGAGGGCGAAATTCTTTTAAGGGTGAGAGAGTGTGAGAACCCGTAATTTTCTCATTTTTTCTAGGGTTTATTTTCTTTTAATGGCATGTTTCTGCATTTTCTTTATTAGAAAAATTTTCTTGATAAATTTTATGAGTAAATATAGTTTTTAGATGATTTTCCTAGTATCGGATAGTTTTTGAAAAATTAAGAGTAGATATCGGATGTGGGACCCACTAGTGCGAAAAATTCGAAAAATTTCGGCCAGTTAGGTTAAGTTTTGGATACTGGGTTTAATTTACCGGGTGTTATGAGATATTTAGAGTTACCAAGTGGATAGGTGTGAGAGAGACAAAAGTTAGGCAAGCAATTAATGAAAGTGACATGTGTCACTTAGAGATTAAATCCTACTTTTGACTTACTATTCATGCTTTTACCATTTTACCAAAATAACTCAAAAATTTGACCCAAAAATCCCCAAAAATAGCAAGCTTGAAGCCGGCCATCTCTAGGAAGAAAGGAAAAGAAAAGCTCTCCAAAAATTTGATCCAAACTTGCTCAATCTTCCACTCCTACCATTTAATTTTGGTTTTGCTCCACAAAACTCCTCCACTTGGTGATTTTGAAGTGATTGGTGAAGTTGTTTGGAAAGCTAAGGTGTTGAATTGCTTCCTTTCTTGTTTTATAAGGTGAGTGACTAAGAAACTACTCTTTTCCTTCCAATAATATTTCATTAGTAACTTATGTGAGTTGAGGTGATGATTGTTGGTGTTATTTCATGATTTTGGGTTGAATTGGTGAAGTTTTATAATTATTGGTGATTTTTCTATTTTTCTATGATTATTATTATGTGGTCATGTATGATGATGGGAAATGATATAGGATGAAGCTAGAAGGTGTATATGGTGGTTAATTGCAAGAAATTTCTGTTTTGGAAAGAAAATTAGAAAGTTAGGGTTTCATTGTTCTTCATTCTGCCTGGCACTGTAGCACATAGTTAGAGCTCGAATTTCTTTGGGTTAAAACATGAAAGTTGTAGGGAATAATATTTTAGAGATTCCTGTAAAATTTCAGGTCAATCGAAGTAGCGTAGCTTGAGAAAAGGCGGAATTACCCTTGCTACCCTGGTTTTACCCGAATTTGATAGTTGTGTCTGTAATTGGTTAATTTGGTTGGGAATGCATCAGAATTGGTCATTGAGGTCTTCTAATGAAAGGTAGCCTTGTATCTTAGCTTTCGGATGGCTTTGGAATCACCTAATGTGGACTTAGGTAGCCTGACTTATGATGTTTGAACCAGAATGCGGTTTGTGAACCTGTTTTTGCAGTTATGGTGTAGTATATCGCATATTTGACCTGGTTACACTCGAAATTGGACTGAGTGACCTTCTGTAACTTTGTAGCCCTATCTCTTAGCTTTGAAACGGTGTATCTTACACCTCCATCCGATAATCGTAGTGCCAATGGTGCCAAAACCGCATAATGACGTCAAAAACTGTTTTTCTAGCTTAGTGCTTAATGCCATTTCCGGATTTTCCTGGTTTACTCTAGTGTTTATATATTCTTGTGGAACCTTATTTTGGTGGTATGTGGACTTGGTTATGAATTGTAATTGAGTTTTATTATACTTATTTGAATGTTTTAGGATGTGACGGTGGTACAAGACGCTCTTAGGCGGAAGTGCATGATGTGAGGACTCTCAAAAACTATTATTTTATGCATAATTTATGGTTTAATAAATTATTTAATTGGATTTTTATTCCAAGGAATATTTTCTAGTCTTATTAGACCTAAATACATGGTAATATGACTTCGTTATATTTTTAAAATGATTCATTTCGAAAATTAATTTCCTGGAGCGCGTTTCATAAAAATAGTGAATAGTACTTGGAGATTTTATCCGCGTAGTAGCACAATAAGCTTGGAATATTGGAGACTTGTACTATGGTTCTAAAATAGGTAATCTTAGGTATAAATATTCAAGTGATAGTTAGTAGTGCAATCGTTATAAGAATTTTTCGAAAGTTTCGCGTTATAACGTTAAATTTGACGGTACGCGTTTTCACACGCGCGACTTTATTTGAGGGACTTTAGACCCTTATTTCGGGACAATTAAGAGTGAATAATACTTACATGAATATTAATGCATTGGAGGTTTAGTGCACTAGTGAACCAAACGCGCGAGAAAATCGAGCCGTAATCGCACCAAACGGCCCCTTATGAGAGTTGACTTTTGGGTGAATTTCCACCACTTATTTCACCTTCTCTTGGAAGCTAAAGGAAGTCAGATTTCTCACCATCTTCTCTCTCCTCATTGCCGACCAGCTCCCTTCTCTCTCCAACTCATTTGCTTCAAAATTTCTGCTCACAAAATTCACTCAAAACCACCCCAAATCATCTCCAAATTCAACCAAACTTACACCACACTTAGCTTGATACTTGAGGAGCATCTTGAGCTGCAAACAAGGGCTGGAAATCACGGTTTTTCTGGGGTAATAGAGGGCCGAAAATTCTGCTGAACATCAACCCAAAGTAAGTGATGATCCACTCTTGAAAACTTGAAGTTTGGAAGCTATCTTACCTTGTTAAGTTCATGCATGCATTTGGTTAGCTTGTGTATGGTATAAAAATGTGGAAGTGGGCTCTTGGTATTCCCACACTTGGGTTGTTGTTGCTGATGTGATGATCGATGGTGGTTATATTGTTGGTTTAATGGTTAAAATGATGCATTAGTGGTGGGTAACTAGTAGAAACTTCATTGGGTGCAAGAAGCAAACATTTCCGATTTTGCCCCTGCCATGTTCGGCCATTTTAAGGCCAGATTTTAATGAACTAATGGCTTGAATTGGATGCTTATATGATGTATTAGAGGTGTGGAAAATTTCATTGAAAAATAATGAGGTTTGAATGGGCAAAGGAATTTTTTTTGAGAAACTAGCAATCTGGAAAATCTGTTCGCGTATGATTCTGACCAGTGGTAGTATTTCAGCTATAACTCTGTCCTCGGATGTCGAAATCTTGTGCCGTTGGTGGCGTTTGAAACTAGACATTCCTAGCTTTAATTTGGTATATAATTCACATTCGGATTCTTTGTGAGCAAGCCGAACCAAATGTTTTAAGTTCGCTGTCCTGTTGCTCTGTTCATCTGGAATGAAGTGTTCAGGCAGCAACTTGATGCCCGATTGTGAACCAGATGGGTGCCGAATTTGGAAACGATTTCTTCTGTGAACTTTTAGTCCTCTGAATGTATTTTCTAACGCCATAAACCATGCCTCATTCCGAGTTAAAGTGACTGAATTGTGACCAAAACAAGAGGACTGCCCTGTTTTGGAAAAACCCTAATATTTGGACTGGTTCGGAACAAGATCTTGGAGTGAACTTGTTAATTGATGTTCTTGATACTAAACACTTACCAAAGGTATTATGGATGTTTCTTAGGCCTTTGTTTCCCAAATGAACCATGATTGGATAGTTTGCGTGATTAAACGTTTTGAAATGGGTAATGAAAGTCTAAGGCAGATTGCCTTATAAATTCTTCTGAACTTTGGTTGGCCAAGTAACTACCTTTCCAAAGGTATTTTTCCCCGAAATTCGATAGAGAGGTACCTTCCATATAGGAGTAAAATACTGCCAATTTTGGTGCCAATTCAAGTTTGTTTCGATACCTAATTAGAATTCTAAAGTTGGAGGTTCAAATCTGGAAATTCTTCTCCAGTCTTGAATTTGCCCAACTTTGAGCTACCGTATCTCGGTACTCGAAACTTCGATTCTTGATCCGCTTGTTTTGTTATAAACTTCACTTGCAACACTACTTGAGTGATAAATTTCAGAGGCTGGTTTGCAACGTACGAATCGTGCCGAATTTTCAAAGTTGACCAAAATCCAATTTCATTCTGCCTTGTGAACCAACCCTGCATCTTCAAGCTCATTTTTGAACACTTTTCACCTTGATTCATGGAAAAGTGTCTTCTAGGAACTTATAGTACTTTCTAAGAGGTTTCCAACGGTATAAAGTTTTCTAATTCTCGACTTATATCGAGCGAGTTACGATTTTTCAAAGATTCATCATAAAACTGAAAAATTTTCCAATTTCAAAGAAATAGAGTTTTTCAAGAACTCTTTATTCTTTTGATATTCTTAAACGTTTTGCCTCGATTTTCATGATAAAAACTCAAATAATATTGTACATAATAAAAGGCAAGTTGAATCTCGATTTACGAGTAATTGAGGTTGCTTTTGTGAAATATTCTTTAGATTGTACTAGTGTACAATCTTCCTTGATAAGTGGGTTAATTGTGTGATTATCCGCTATTAATTGCCAGGCGCGCAAGGAGACTTTCAAGAGGATCTCACCGTGGACACTTGAACTCCCGGAAATAATTCTTATTGAATTGCTTGGTGAGTGTCAAGTGTGTGAATTCTTGATACTTGCTTAATTGTGGTAATTGTTGGGAATTTTAAAAATAAGGGCGGGTACGTACTTTATCGCACTCGTCCTAATTTCAAATGAATGATTGAAATGTTTTGAATGAATGAAACGTATTGAATGAATGAATGAAATGCAATGTTATGTTATGATTATATATGTCGTTGGAGTGAACCTCCTCGACCTTCCAATGAATGGGGGACGCCCAAACTCATAGGCCGACCTTGGACTCGAGCCGGCAATGGGGTTGGTCGGAGAATTGGGCGAGCCATGAGATATATATAAGCTCAACCTAATGAGAGGTCCTGCTTGGCATACTCGTAGAATATCGCCTTATAATAGACTTGTGGGCCCTTGGGGTGTACGGTGGACGGAGGGAAGTAAGTGGTGATCTACGGAAATGGAAATACCGACCCGGTTGACAGGAGGGTCAATGCGGGAAAATATACGAATGACATCGACAGAGCGAGTGGAACTTAGCTCCTGAGAGCTACTATATCCTTGAATTGTTTCTGATTTACTTTTCCGGCTCGAATGATTGATTAATGAAATGTCCTGGTTTTATTTAATGAATTTGGGATTGCTATTTGAACAAAGTGCTTGCATGTGTGTTCTTGGCCTCACGAGCATTTTGCTCATCCTATAGTTTTGTTTTCCTTAACAGGACCGAATCTCGGAGAAATTTGGAGAAACCCTTCGCTGTACTTTTGTTTTAGGGTTTCTATTATATTTTTGTTGGCTATGCCCTTGTCGGGATTGTACTTTTGGGATTGAAGTGTAACTTTTGGGCCTGACGTACATTTCGGATTTAAGTTATAATTTGAACGCCCTATCTATGGGTGGGATAATGGATAATTTTATGCTTGAACGTTTCCGCATTTTATGTCTATGTATCCTATCTTGTTGCGACGTTTGGTCTGGCATTAAGCTTGAATGAATTGCTTGAGTCCTGGCGAGAGCTGGGTAGGCGTCCGCGGATACCCTTTGGTCCGCCTTAGGGAGATGTGGGGCGTCACACATGAAATATCATTTGCGTGATTGGTGAGTGTGCTACTCACTTGTTTGTTTACAATGTGGGTTTGCTATATGTGATTGTGATGCCTTGAAGGCTTATTTGGCCGTTGAAATCGATTAAGGTGAGGGTGTACTTGATCGCCCTCACCCCCTTTGATCTTATTAATGACTGTCTACTATTTCACTGTAATACTGGATATGATCATGGAAAACTGGTTTTGGTGTCGTTTGGACGAGTATCCAACAGCTTTACTGTATTACTGAGTTCAACCCCATTGGTAATCGATTGAATCGAGCCGGCGAGAGATTGATCGTGAAAGTCGATGAGCCATGAGGACTGTTATTTGGAATCTTGTAGTAGTGAGACTCTTGATTCCGGTATACTCGAGTATTACCAAATTTCTACTGTTTGGAGTTCGGGCCAGGTAGGGGTATGTTGGGTGGACGGAATGGAAATAAAGCAAAGCTTACGGTTGGTTACTTTGTAAACATTGACGGAGGGTCAATGAAGTTCGATCAAGTATACGACCGAGGAAAGGGGCTCTTGAGAGCCGTCCGTATCCTTTTACCATCTTGTTAATGTGTGATCTTGGTTTATTTCTTTCGACCGCTTTATGTCTATATGACTTGGTTGCTTGAGTGATAGTATACCACTGGGCGTAAACTCACTCTGTTCCTTTTGTTTTCCTTACAGGAAAATAAATACTTTTGGCTGGATTTGATGGTCGGTTGCCGAATTGAGCTAGTTGTAAATACCTTTTGTATAGCTCATTGATTGAAACCCTAAATGTACTTTTGGGTCCGATTTCTCTTTTGATTTGATTTGGCAAACCGGACATGTATCAACTTTTGAATAACTTTTGTATGCCACTTTAGATTGTATATGCTTAATTTCAACTTGCAAATATTTGCTTGATGTTTGGTTGGGTTTTGACGTGTCGGTTACTATTCATGGCCAAATCCCGTTTCATTTTTTTTATTTGGACATTTTAACTTGTTTACGCGCGTTTGCATGTTCTGGAACGTATTAGATCGCTCTAAACTGTACCGTTAGTCCTGGCGAGAGTTGGGCAGGCAGTCCGCTAACCCCTTTGGTTCGCCTTAGGGGAAGGTGGGGCTGTCACACTCACTCACTCACTATAGTCCTCAAATGAATTACAAGATAAATCTCAAATATTACATCCAATCCTCCAAGAATTATATATCACGAGTATCAGAAAGTAAACCCAAGAAAACCTGATAACTACAACTCCCACGACAACTATATACATCTTACTAGTCAACTTATAACAAGTACAAAGTCAACTATTCTATAGCCCAAGAGTCTAAACACCTTCTTGAACGATCCTCGCATCGGCCCCATACTAAGAAAAACAACTGGAATGGGGTAAGCTATATGCTTAGTGAATAATTAGAGGTAAAATGTAAAAGCACATTCAGATAACATATAATTCCAAGTATTTCACATCAATACAGAAATGTAACATCATAATGGTAGGATACGGGTGGCTTCAAAACCAGTTCAATTCTCGAGCTTGAACACCTGTTGACACTCTGTCAACCAAAGTACTCATGGTCCGTAGACTCCACTTAACTTTTTCCGTTCACCTTATCAACCCCCGCTGGCAGTCAACAGCACACAGTAGCTCGAGCGAAACAAGAACTTAGCTTTCATCAAAACTTTAACAAAGAACTAAATCCCAAGGTTAGCATGGAACTAGTTTCGACCAAGCCCCGACTGACTCGAATAATTCGTCTACCCTTGAAACCGGGGTGGAACCAAGCCCTGAGATATCCAATCTATCAATAGATGGTATCTCTCAACAAATTACACAACAAAGTACATACCCCAAACAGCACATCGTAAATGGGGTTCAATTCAAGTCACGAATCACCCCCATCAGCACACAGCAAAAGGGTGTTACTCAACACAAAACATGTATTCTAACATTTTAAATCAAAACAAAGGATGGACTTAGGTCGAATGAGATAAAGTACACCCTCGCCTAAGTATCCATTTAACATATACAAAGCACTTTAACAATTTCACATCAATAAACAACCCAATTACTCACTTGATAAAGCTTGACACGAAAAATGATACAATTCACTGAGCTTGACAGTCACCATCAAAAGCCTCACAGTCTGTATTGACAGATTATATACAAACATAAGTGAAACGGCTATACAATAGCAGTTTATAACTTGAATGATCGAAACCGGTCAAAAATAGTCAAAAACGACATTAAGGCCACAAGATTGTCGAAATTGGCCGCAACGGCCGAAATGGTAATAAAATAACAAAAATAGTCCTAAACGGTCCAAAACGGAAAAAATAGTTGAGAAATGCACGTACACGTGCGCGGAAATGAAAACAGTCGCGCATCCGTACCCAAAGG
This sequence comes from Coffea canephora, assembly GCA_036785865.1. Taxonomy (NCBI): domain Eukaryota; kingdom Viridiplantae; phylum Streptophyta; class Magnoliopsida; order Gentianales; family Rubiaceae; genus Coffea; species Coffea canephora. The sequence continues at coordinate 38,366,194 of CM071919.1, forward strand.
CGCAAAAGAACATTTCACAGTTTTGACACCTTTTACGATTTTAATTATAACAGAAGCTGTGGCCATCAGTTTAAGGTGTACAAGATATCGTTTCGAAGCTAAGACAAAGATCTAGAATTTTGATGAAGACCACTCAGTCCAGTTCCTAGTGTATCTAGCTCAAAATTTCAACTTACAGAACCAAAATCTCACATTCAGGCTAGTTAACTGCACTATGCGTAAATGACAATAAATCAGGCTACCGAAATCTGATTAAGGCGTTCTTAGGGGCGTTGGAAAGCTAATACATAGGGATAAAAGTTTCATGTTTTGGCCAAAGACTAGTTTGATATGGATCATGGTGAAAAAATGCAGCCAACGTAAGGCAATGTCAAAACTGTCTGCTGGACTTTACCTAGGGCAGTCTCAGGGGTATGTTTGTCTTTTCATGAGCTACAGTGTTCGGATTAGGCTGAAATTTGCAGGAAACTATAAAACATCATTCTATACAACTTTCATATTTTAGGCTAAACCTAATTCGGCCTCTAACATGGTGAACTAGAACGGACAGAACAGGGGAATATGAAAACTTAAACCTGGAATATGAGATTTTCCTCTAGAATTTCATATCTAGTAAGAATTCAAGCATCAAAGCCAACAATTACTAACACTATAACATCCATTACTAGATGAATAACCATAAGCAAGGCTGAAAATGTAAACCCTAGCTCCATATTCCACATATCATTCCCAACTAGCAAATTTACCGTCATAAACCAAGAATATGAGTTTCTATCCAAACTTAAACAAGATTAATGAAGAGTAAAGGGATAGGCAGCCATGGTACCTTCCAAAAGCTCCTTGTAGGTGAGAAACCAAACACTTTCTTTCCAAATTTTTACTACACACAACTATCTAAGCACTAAAATGAAAGTTTAATCGGTTTGGATTTTGGATTTTCACTCAACTAAGTTGGATTCAAGGTGAAGTTGCTAGCTTGTCTTCCTCTCTTTTTTTTCTCTCAAACTCATGACCAAGAGGCTAGAATGGAGGAGAAAATGAAGCTTCAAGAAGGTTTATAAGATGGTAATTGGTTTGGGTCAAAGTTAGGGGATAACCGCCAAGTGTCACCACAAGATTCAACCTCAAATTTTCCTTTTTTTTTCCCTTTTCTTGGTCAATATTTTTGGCCTTCTTAAGCTGGATTAAGGGATGATATTTTGCACTAATATCAAGGTTATTTTATGGTAAGAAAATGGTGGTCAAGTGGTGCACTCAATCAGTAACAAACGGTACCCGTCGATTCAACCTGATTTTTCTTAAATCGCGCGTACTAGGGTTTTCACTTATAATTCTCTCACTTATTATTCTCACTTCCAATCACACATTTAATATCATCTAAAACTCACTCTTAATCATCAAATTTGATCCACACTCCGTACCGGATAGTCACACCACGGATAGGCGTAAAACCCTAATTCGCGCTAACTTGAAAACGAAAAGAAAAAACCCTTACTTCTATATTCATTTGCACTTATTGTGGGGTAATTGGGTAGTGAGACTATTATAAAATAATAATTTTCAAGTAAAAGGAATTTTAATAAAATGTGCGGGATTTTACAATTCTATTAAAAGTAGAGTTTCGATTAAAATAGGAGAGATTTAAGAAACCGATTAGTCACAAGTAAACTAGGGTTTTGTTTAGACTTTAGGGTTTTTAGAATCTAGGGTTTCTCATTTTTAAAACAAAACAGTGTCTTAAATAAAGAAATTGTAATATCCTCTTGGAGGCTAACAACATTAGGATCCTAAAAGTTAGGGTATCACACTAGTAACATTAGAAGTAGACATAGATCCCTCGGTTCTCAATACTCGTGTGAAAGTGTCGTGTAGGGAAACAATCTCTGGGTTAGAGAGAATTTGTGTTCGAGCAGTATCAAACTCAATTGGTAATCTTGCAAGAAAACTCATTACAGTCATTTGTTCCTGTTGAGACTGTTGAGTTTTTCCATCAGTACTAAAAGGAAGGAGAGAATTCAATTCCTCATATATTCGTTTAAAATCTGTAAAATATTCTGTAAGGGATCTCTACTGTTTTTCTGGAAGGTAAAATTCCTTGCAAACATCATATATACGATTTAAACTACTCTTACCAGAATACAAGAAAGCCAAATAATCCATAAGATCTTTAACAAACTCACAATGATTGATGAGACTGACTATCTTATTATCAATAGAGTTTTGGATCTGAAAAATAGTTTTGTATCTTCCCTTATCCAAACCTTCTTTTCTTCCCCATCAACGGGTGGGTTATCAGTGAGATGATCATCTCTATCGATGCTGCGCAGATATATCCGAATAGTTTTACTCCAATCCAAAAATTTTTTTCACTCAATTTTTGATGCTGTAGAAATAACATTAGAAATTATTGTTTTCATCTCTCTACTACTACCTTTCATATCTGCCATTATAATTCACACAAGAAAGAACTAAAAGTGACTCAATAAAGTCACGCTAGAAGACAAACTGATAACAAAGCCTAAAACTCTGATACCATGTAAGCTAAGAAAAAGGGAGAGAAAATACTCTTCTTCTTATTACTTTGGACTACACAATGTACAAATATATGTACACAAGTGTAACCTAATTTAGATTCTCAAATCATGCTAATTTAAATCAATCTATTACCTAATTAATAACTGATACTATAATCAAAACAAATCAAATCTAATCTTTTCTAATATCTACAATATCAAATCTTTCTATAATATCAAATCATATATTTTCAACAACAATCAACATCTTGTTCATCCGATCATACTACAAGCAATAAACACTGATTACAACAAAAAAAGAATGTAAGAGCAATGAAACAGTCCAATCTCTCATGTCCATTATGCAGCTTCATAAAAATCATTAAAGGACATTGCTCTAAACAAACTAGTATACAACACTAGAACACCAGCAAATGCCAAGAATTGAAATCCACAAGAAGCTTAGGAGGACAAAATGATAATCCATCAACAACAACAACAAAAGTATTCAATTACAACTTCCTCAATAGTCCATATCCTAAAGAACAAACTCTGCTCCAAAGTCAAGCAACTCTCCACCCCAAATCTTTAAACACAGTCAGAATTGAAAGTTCAAGTTTCCAATAGATAAAAGCCATTGAAATTAATAATCAGATTCCAAGAATCATAAAACCCCAAAACTCAGCACTTAATTCATTAGCATCAATCAAATCAAATGTAACACTAATCAGGTAAGAACAAACTAAAACAAAAGCAACCCAAAAAAATTCATTCCAATCCAATTTCAAGAATCTACACCAGTAATTCCAGACAATTTTTCAAAGGAAAGGGGAGGAAAAAAAAAGCTAATGAGAGACCCTTATACCTCTGAAAATACTTAAGGGGTCTTTGCCCTTGTTGGAGATGCTCACCACTCTTGAAAATGCTAGTAGGCTGCTTGGCGCAGCCCAGCTACAAAATTTAGGGTTTGTTGTGGTGTATTAGCCCATCTACGTGGAAGTTGCGTTGACTTTTCAACCTCAAAATTGCAGCGCTTTGTTTACTATTAAACTAAATTTTCGACGTCATTCAAATCCTAAATTTATTGGAGTAAATCAATCTAAAGACCACTAAACGCTATGTGCACAGGGGGTGGGGGTGTCGCGCGATGTTCTAACATCCATTGGCAAATGAGGAAAGAATATTAGATACTTCATTTTTAGTATTTGATATTGTCACTTGACATATTAATACCAATTATTAATCACCAAATAATGATGACAAGTCACTATTATTAATTGGTAATTAAGGATTGCTATTGGTGGATTACGTGTTGCAAATGGAACACGCTGGTAATTAAGGATTGCTATTGATGGATTACATGTTGCAAATGGAACACGCAATACCCTCTCATAACACGCCAAAAAAATTAGTGTACATGGAGCATCAGTGTAATATGTTTAATTCAAAAAAGTGCAAATATGTATAAATAACAAAGCAAAAACTCCTAAAATTTGGAATAAATTTGTTTGTCAATGTACATCACATATACACCATCCCAAATTACCAATAATTTCACCACCAATACTTTACCAACTCAAAAAACCATCACTCTCTAAAAAGAAAGAAATATGAATATCCAATTAACAAAGTACACGATAAGAATGCAAACAAAACAAATAAATAAGTTATAGGTGTTAGGAATGAAAAGATGTTATGAGAATTATACAAAGTGATTTGGTCGGAGGGGATCAAAAGATAGATTACAAGAGACCAAAGCAGACTTGTAGCACTTGCACTAGTGCTTCAAAGATGTGCTCAAAACCTGAATCCGCTCGTGTCCTGACGATAATAGATAAAATTCCTCTTACAAACGGCATGATGAATTTGAAATACTTTAGGGTGAGATCCACAAAGTATACCACTCTACCACATGACCTTATCGACAGACTAATAGAGTAGGATATCTGCCAGATAGGACATTTGCTCTTTCAGCAAGGAATACAACACAATTGATCTTATGCTTCAATTTTTCGAGGTTGAATTGTCATCTTCACATTTGTCGTCCAAAGATTTTGGTCAAGACCTCAAGATTCTAGTATTTTGAAAACTTTCTGGCATGAGATGCCTAGCTTCTACCTCTTTTACACAAGTCGGTTGCCACTTCTTCTTTGCCATCTTTACAAAGTCCATTGCAAAGCTCTGATAAAGTACCTAGATAAGGGGAAATGGATCTCTCAAGCATCTCCCTCAAAACCACAGCAACTCCATCATAATCTTCATTCTCAATGAAAGTGGATATCAGCATCACCGGTGTTGCTTTGTTTGGATGACAACCAGTCCTTATCATGCTTTTGTAGAGTTGAAGAGCATGCTCAGGGTTCTTTCTAACACATTGCCCAGTTATAATAGCAGAGAAGGTAGAAAAATTTGGAACAAAATTTTCTCTATCTAGCTCTTTCACTAGATATGCAGCTTTCCTTGTCTTTCCCTCTTTACATAGTCCCAAAATCAATGCATTGTAAGTGATTATATCTGCCTTAATACCATTTATTGACATCTCCTCAAAAAGACGGCCAGCCATCTCACTGTTCCCTGCTTGGCTGTAACCATCAATCAATGTATTTTAGGATATAGTAGTAGGAGCAACATCCATGGTTTTCATTTCCTCGAAAAGCTTACCAGCTTTGTGCAACTTCCCTACCTTATTAAAAGCATTCACGAGGGTGTTGTACGTAACCTCATTTGGACGGAGCCCATTCTTCTCCATGAGCTTCTTGAGCTTCAGACTGGTGCTCAGGAGACCCTGACTACAGTATCCTGAAATCAATGTGTTATACGATGCGACAGTTGGACTAATATTCATCTTCTCCATCTCCTTAAACACATTAACTGCCTCTTCTGTATTCCCCAATTTGGTGAAAGCACCCACCAATCACCATGTTAAGAGTATAAACATTTGGGGAAATATGGGACCTTCGCATTTCTTTGTAAAATGATAATGCAATATCAGACCTATTCAAACTAATCAATGAGCTCAAGTATGCATTGCAAGACTCAATTGTAGGCAAGAACCCGTATTCCTTCATAAGACTAAATGCGTCTGTGGCATTCCTAAACTTCTTCTGATGTGCATAAGTCTTGAACAATGCATCAAAAACACGGGCTGAAGAATCACAAATTCGATAGGAATACACTAAGGCCTCAAACAATTTTGAAGGAAGATCCAATGAACCCAAACTCAATTGAATGACTCTCCTAAGGATTGTCTCAGCCGACTTAAATTTCCTATTTTTAGTAAGAATATGTAGAATGAGGGAATGTGTTTGAAGGGTGGTTGAGCTCGAGTTCTTGAGTTCAACCCACTTGAAAAATTCAAGTGAAAGAACATAATCCTTTTGCGTTATCAACAATAAATGCTTAACTCGAAATGGGGCCAAACCAGAGGCCAATTTATCAAGCTTACACCAATATGTCTAAGGCATGAAAACTTAATCTTTTACTTCTTTCTAAACTTTCTTCACTAACTAAGCAAAACAAGCACATGCGAAACAGCTTCTGCATGTTAAGCATGTCTTCTATCAAGGTAGCTAAACTGCTATTGGAGAGGCTCCTGTTCTTGATCTGTCTCATCAGTTCTTGGTTCTAAGAGTGAATCGTGATCCAACTCCATTTTTGCTGTAGAGCTTTACACAAAACCAACTTAATGGCCACTGCTTCATTTATGGTTTTATCTCCCATGCTTCTCTCTTTGAGTGCCCATTCCACCATCAGAGTATTTGGATGCCTTCTAGCTGTAACTCCAATCCCTAGCGAGACCTAACCATACTGACTCTTTGTTGCCACCTCCAGAACAATTGCACCTTCTTCTTCAAGCCCCTGATGATGTTCTACGTTGTTGGAAATTGTTTCTCCTGTGCTTAGACTGGTCTTAGTGTTCATGTTTTCCTCTTGTTCGAACCAATCCTTGTGAGCTTTAATAATTGTCCTAGCTAGTGAGCAGCTGCTTTTGTTTTCAAATTCCTTCTTGTTCCTTTCTTTCCACACTTGCCATAAAATACTCGCAATCAGTCCAATATGCTCCATCCCTCTTGGCCTTTCCCTTGCTTCTGAAACTCTGATTCACCAACGTTTGAAATTTCCTTGTTGGTCAACAGCACCATCCCATTGTATTAGTGTAGCCTTCCATACCTCCTGCATGTGTTGACAGTTTAAAAGTAAATGTTCCACTGTTTCCTGCTCTTCCCCATAGAATCTACACACTGGATCTCCCAATCTTGTCTTCCTGTAGATTTCTGCTCTCACTGGTAGTGCACCTGTTATGCATTTCCAAATGAAAATTTTTATCTTATGTTTGATGTTGAGCTTCCATAAGGTGTTCCACATGTGCCTAGCTTCCTGGCTTCCTTCTGTGATACTTGGACCTGCTGCCTCTACTTGTTCCTTCTCAGCATCTGTACTCTCTTTCATAAGGTGTTTATAGCCTGAGCTGACCGTGTATAACCCCCCTGCATTGTGTTGCCAATAGTAGCTGTCCTCTTTCCCAGTCAAACTTAAAGGGATATTTAAGATCTTCTCAACATCCTTTGATTGAAATACTTAAAGATGATGTTTCTATTCCATCTCTGATGACTGATTAACTCATGCACCATCTTCAAGTCACTACTTTGAGGTCTAAGGGAGGTTGGCTTAGCAGAACTAGATCCAGGAATCCATCGATGATCCCAGATGCTTGTACTTCTCTCGTTGCCAATCCTTCTAATCATCCCTTTGTCAATTAAGCATCTGGCTCCTAGTAATCCTTGCCATATCCAGGAAGCATTCTTGTGTGTCTTGCATGTTAAAATGGAGTCCTTGGGGAAGTATCTAGCTTTTAGCACTTTGCTAATCAGGAGGTTTGGTTTGGTGATTATTCTCCAAATCTGTTTGCCCAGCAAAGCTTTATTATAAGCTTCTATGTCCTTGAACCCCAGACCTCCTGCATTCCTCTTCATTGACATTTTCCTCCAAGATACCCAATGCAATTTGTTCTTGCCATTTGTTTCTCCCCACCAATAATTGGCCATCAGTGAGCTAATGTCTTTACACAGCTTCCTTGGCAGTTTGAAAACAGACATGGCATAAGTAGGCATTGCCATTGATACTGCCTTGAGCATCACTTCCTTGCCTGCTGTACTCAGCAGCTTATTCCTCCAGCCCTAAAGCTTTCTCCTTATGTTTTCCTTGATGAACCCAAAGATCTGATCCTTTGTCCTAGAGATCACCGTAGGCAGTCCCAAATATTTGCCTTGTTTCATCTATACTATTCCTCCCAGAGAGCTGCACACTTCTTTTCTTTGCTCCATAGACATATTCTTACTAAAAAATATAGAAGACTTATCCAGGTTGATCAACTGTCCTGAAGCCTCTTCATATGTTTTGAGAATCTTTATGATTTCAGTAGCCTGCTGCTTGTTAGCTTTACAAAAAATGAGGGAGTCGTCTGCAAAGAAAAGGTGTGTGATGATAGGTCCTTGCCTACTGATCCTTAAACCTTTTATGTTATTCCTCTCTTCAGCTTTCCTCAACAAGTTGGAGAAACCTTCTGAGCAGATTAAGAATAAGTGACAATGGATCTCCCTGTCTTATTCCCCTTTCTGGAGTTACAAATCTTTTAGTTTCTCCATTGCAATTGAAAGACTAAGTTACTGTTTTCAAGTAGCTATTGATCCAATTAATCCATTTTACACAAAAGCCCATCTTCTGCATCATTGCCTGCAAAAAATGCCACTCCACTCTATCATAGGCTTTGGCCATGTCTAACTTGATTGCCATGTAACTTTCTTTTCCTTGCATTTTATTTTTGAGGTAATGCATGTACTCATGGCCTAAAATTACATTATCTAAGATTTGTTTGTCTGGGATGAAAGCAGACTGGTTGTTATTAATGCACTTTCCCAGAACCAGTTTCAGTCTATTGGCCAAAATTTTGGAAATGGTTTTGTATATCACACTGCACTGGCTGATGGGTCTAAAATTTTTCAAACAGGTTGGATTCAAAATTTTGGGGATTAGAGAAATAATCGAATGATTAATGGATTTAAGCATGAAGCTTAAACTAAAGAAAGATTGAATAGCTGAAATCAAATCCCCTTTGATAATGCTCCAAAACCTTTGAAAAAATAAGGGGGACATGCTGTGACGCTCCACATCTCCCTAAGGCGGACCAAAGGGTATCCGCGGACGCCTGCCCAGCTCACGCCAGGACTCTAGCAATACCATTCAATTTAAAATCGAACTAAACACTTCGATGATATCAACACGAATACAATAATGCGGAAGCGTTCAAACTTAACAAGTCACTTAAGGTATTACCAGTACATCGGTAGTCATGAAACGACTTAAATTCAAAGTACACATCAGGGCCCAAACTTTTCAAGTTTACAATTTCCAAAAGTACAACCCAAACCAGGGCCTAGTCAAAATTTATAACAGGAGTCTTAACAAAATTACAACGGATGGTTTCTCCATATTTCTCCAAAAGTCGGTCCTGTTAAGGAAAACAAAACTATAGGGTGAGCTAACGCTCGTGAGGCCAAGAACACACATGCAAGCACTTAGTCAAATAACAATCCCAAATTTAATAAATAAAACCATGTCTTTTCAATAATCAATCAATCAAACATGAAAGGTAATCAGAAACAATTCAAGGATATAGTAGCTCTCAGGAGCTAAGTTCCACTCGATCTGCCGTTGTCATTCGTATACCTTCCCGCATTGACCCTCCTGTCAACCGGGTCGGTATTTCCATTTCCGTAGATCACCACTTACTTTCCTCCGTCCACCGTACACCCCAAGGGCCCACAAGTCTATTATTGGGCGATACTCTACGAGTATGCCAAGCAAGACCTCTTCTTAGGTCGAGCTTATGTGTATCTCATGGCTCGCCCCAGTCCCCGATCAAGCCCATTACCGGCTCGAGTCTAAGGTTGGCCTATGAGTTTGGGCGTCCCCCATTCATTTGAAGGTCGAGGAGGTTCACTCCAACGACACAAGCATTCATGACATAACATTGCATTTCATTCATTCATTCAATACATTCCATTCATTCATTTGAAATTAGAACGAGTGCGATAAAGTACGCACCCGCCCTTATTTTTAAACTTTCAACAAATACCACAATTAAACAAGTATCAAAATTCACACACTTGACACTCACCGAGCAATTCAATAAGAATTATTTTCTGGGAGTTCAAGTGTCCGCGGTGAGATCCTCTTGAAGGTCTCCTTGCGCGCCTGGCAATTTAATAGCAAATAATCATACAATTAACCCACTTATCAAGAAGATTGTACATTAGTACAATCTAAGGATTATTTCGCAAAAAGGAACCTCAATTACACGTAAATCGAGGTTCAACTTGCCTTTTATTATGTACAATAATATTTGAGTTTTTATCTTGAAAATCGTAAGCAAAACGTTTAAGAATATCAAAAGAACAAAGAGTTTTTGAAAAACTCTATTTCTTTGGAATTGGAAAATTTTTCAGTTTTATGATGAATTTTTGAAAAATCATAACTCGCTCGGTATAAGTCGAGAATTGGAAAACTTTATACCGTTGGAAACCTCTTAGAGAGTACTATAAGTTCCTAGAAGACGCTTTTCCATGAATCGAAGTGAAAAGTGGTCAAAAATGAGCTTGAAGATGCAGGGTCGGTTTTCATGGCAGAATTAAGTTGGATTTCGGCCAACTTTGAAAATTCGGCCCGATTCACACGTTGCAAACCGGCCTCTGAAATTTGCAGCTCAATTAGGGTTGCAAGTGAGGTGTATGAAAAAACAAGCGGATCAAGAATCGGAGTTTCGAGCACCGAGATACGGTAGCTCAAAGTTGGGCAAATTCAAGACTGGAGAAAAATTTCCAGATTTGAACGTCTAACTTTAGTAATTCAATTGGGTATCGAAACGAACTTGAATTGGCACCAAAATTGGCAGTATTTCAATACTATATGGAAAGTATCTCTCTATCGAATTTCGGGGAAAAATACCTTTGGAAAGGTAGTCAATTAGCCAACCAAAGTTCAAGAAAAATCCTAAGGCAATCTGCCTTTGACTTTCATTTTCCAAATTTCCAATCGTTTAACCAAGAAAGTTATCCAACCATGGTTCATTTGTGAAATAAGGGTCTAAGATACACCCATAATATCTTTGGTAAGTGTTTAATATCAAAAACATCAACTAACAAGTTCACTCCAAGATTTGGTTCCAAACCAGTCCAAACATTAGGGTTTTCCAAAACAGAGCAGTCCACTTGTTTCAGTCACAAATCAGTCAATATAGCTCGAAATCGAGCATGGATTACGCCGTTGGAAAATGCATTCATAGGACTAAAATATCACAGAAGAAATCATTCCCAAATTCGGCACCCAACTGGTTCAAATTCGGGCATCAAGTTGCTGCCTGACCACTTCATTCCAGACGAACAGAGCAACAGGACAGCGAACTTAAAACATTTGGTTCGGATTGCTCACAAAGAATCAGAATGTGCATTTTATACCAAATTAAAGCTAGGAATGTCTAGTTTCAAACGCCACCGACGGCACATGATTTCGACATCCTAGGACAGAGTTATAGCCAAAATACTACTGCTGGTCGGAGTCATACGCGAATCAGTTTCCAGATTTGCTGGTTTCTAAAAAAAATTCATTTGCCCATTCAAACCTCGTTATTTTTCAATGAAATTTTCCACACCTCTAATACATCATATAAGCATCCAATTAAAGCCATTAGTTCATTAAAAACTGGCCTTAAAATGGCCGAATAAAACAGGGGTAGAATCGGAAGTTTTTGCTTCTTGCACCCAATGAAGTTCCTACTAATTACCCACCACTAATGCATCATTATAATCACCAAACCAACAATATATTCACCATCAATCATCAAATCAGCAACAACTACCCAAGTGTGGGAATTCCAAGAGCCCACAATCACATTTTTATACCATAAACAAGTAACTAAGAGCATGCATGAGCTTAATCTTGCTATATAACCTCCAAAAGATAAGAATCCATGGGTTGATCATTACCTACTCCTTTAGTTTGCAAGGTCAGAATTTTCGGCCCTCTTGAAGCTCCAAGAAACCGTGAAAGCTCCCCTCTTCCTTAGCTAGATATAGTCTCCAAGTGGTTTGCTAAGTGGTCTCCAAGTTTGGTGTGATTTGGATGAATTTTGGTGCATGGATTGAAGATGAAAAATGAAGAACAATGGAGAGCTCTTCTCCCTTCTTGTTGCACGGCCAAATGAAGTGAGGAGAGAGAAGGTGTTGGTTCAATTGTGGCTTCCTAAGTAAGATTCATTGTGTGGTGCAAAATCCATCTCAAAGTCAACTTGAAATAGTGCAATTAGGATGCGTTTGGACTCGATTTTTCTCGCGCGTTTGGTTCGCTAGTGCACTAAACCTCCAATGCATATATATTCATGTAAATATTATTCACTCTTAATTGTCCCGAAATAAGGGTCTAAGGTCCCTCAAATGAAGTCGCGCGTGTAAAAACGCGTACCGTCAATTTTACCGCTATAACGCGAAACTTTCGAAAAATTCTTATAACGATTGCACTACTCTATCACTTGAATATTTATTCATAAGATTACCTATTTTAGAACCATAGTACAAGTCTCCAATATTCCAAGCTTATTGTGCTACTACGCGGATAAAATCTCCAAGTACTATTCACTATTTTTACTAAACGCGCTCTAGGAAATTAATTTTCGAAACAATCATTTTAAAAATATAACGAAGTTATATTACCATGTATTTAGGTCTAATAAGACTAGAAAATATTCCTTGGAATAAAAATCCAATTAAATAATTTATTAAGCCATAAATTAGGCATAAAATAATAGTTTTTGCGAGTCCTCACATCCTCTCCCCCTTAAGAAAATTTCGTCCTCGAAATTTACCTTCGTTGATGAACAAGTCTGGATACTTCTCTCTGATTGTCTCTTCAACTTCCCATGTTGCCTCCTCTACTCCATGGTTCTTCCATAGAACTTTCACTAGTGGTATCTGCTTGTTCCTCAATTCCTTCACCTTTCGATCCAGAAGTTTTACCGGTCTCTCCTCATAAGTCAGGGTTTCATCGATCTCAATATTCTCCGGTTGTAAAACATGAGAGGGGTCTGGATGATACTTCTTAAGCATGGACACATGAAACACATTATGAATACGAGATAAGCTCGGTGGTAATTCCAGCTTATAAGCTACATTCCCAACTCGCTGAATAATTTTATAAGGCCCTACAAACCTTGGTTGTAGTTTCTTCCCTTTTCCGGACATCAAACTTGCTTTTAAAGGCGTAATCTTGAGAAATACCATATCTCCAACAGTGAACTCTAAATCCTTCCTCCGATTGTCGGCATAACTTTTTTGTCTACTCTGAGCGGTTTGAATTCTTTGCCGTACCAATTTCACCTTTTCATTAGCCTCCTGGATGTACTGTAAACTTTGATCGGTGTGGCTCTTCCAAGATTTCTTTTCTAAGCCCTTCATCCTTTGGCATAACCACCCGATTTCGAAATCTCAATATTCCATCTGATCCCAAAGTGAAATCGGTCTGGTCTCCCATCTTGACTTTCTCCACCAACTTTTGCATTTCAGGGTCCTTTTCCTGAGATTCCTTAATACGTCCCAATAAAGTGGAGGTTATCACAATATTCCCCAAAATCACTTTCCTTGGTTCTAATCGAGGATTCCAATAGCTAACTTCCTCCAACAATCGAAATTCCTTAACCATCAATCCAGCCATTTGTACCTGACGGCTCAAAGCATCGGCCACTACATTGGCCTTCCCAGGATGGTACTTAATAATGCAGTCATAATCTTCCAGAAATTCCATCCATCTACGTTGCCTCAAATTCAGCTCCTTCTGAGAAAATAAGTACTTAAGGCTTTTGTGATCTGTAAAAACCTCAAATGTCACTGCGTATAAATAGTGTCTCCATTTCTTCAAAGCAAAGACCACAGCCGCTAACTCCAAATCATGGGTCGGATAGTTTCCTTCATGCGGCTTCAATTTTCTAGAGGCATAATCTATCACTTTATCCTTTTGCATCAGAACACATCCCAAACCTTCCTTAGATGCATCTGTGTAAACCACAAAACTATCATGTCCATTTGGTAGAGCTAGAACAGGCGCTCTAGTCAATCGCCTTTTCAACTCCTGAAAACTTCCTTCACACTTAGGACTCCAAATAAATTTTCCATTCTTCTTGGTCAACTCAGTCATAGGTCCAGCAATTTTCGAAAAATCTTGGATGAATCTCCGGTAATACCCTGCCAATCCTATAAAACTCCGAACTTCCGTTGGGTTTTCCGGTCGTTTCCATTTCGAAACAGCTTCCACTTTAGCTGGATCCATTTTAATCCCATCCTTAGAAATTATATGCCCTAGGAAAGTCACTTCTTTTAGCCAGAATTCACACTTGCTAAACTTAGCATATAACTGATGTTCCCTCAAGATTTGTAAAACAATTCTCAAATGTTTCTCATGATCTTTCACATTCTTAGAATACACCAAAATGTCATCAATGAAGATCACCACAAATTGATCCAAGTAAGGCTTAAAAACCCTATGCATTAAATCCATGAAAGCGGCAGGTGCATCGGTTAACCCAAAAGGCATTACTGCAAACTCGAAATGCCCATACCTTGAGTTAAAAGCAGTCTTAAGTATGTCCTTCTCCAAAATCCTCAATTGATAGTAACCTTGCCTTAGATCCAATTTTGAAAACACTACCGCCCCTTGCAGTTGGTCAAACAGTTCATCAATGTGGGGTAGTGGATATTTATTCTTAACCGTAACATCATTTAACCATCGATAATCTATACATAACCTCAAACTCCCATCTTTCTTCTTTACAAACAAAACCGGGGCTCCCCACGGAGAATCACTCTCTCGTATAAAACCCCGTTCCAACAAATCCTGTAATTGTAACTTCAACTCCTTCAACTCAGCTGGAGCCATCCTGTATGGTGTCCTTGATATAGGTGCTGTTCCCGGAGCTAAATCAATTTTAAAAGCTATTTCCCGTTCCGGGGGTAAAGACTCCAATTCTTCAGGAAAAACATCTGGAAAATCCTTTACCACTGGTGTGTCTTCCAAATTCACCTTATCACTAGGAGTGTTAATAAGAAAAGCCAAATACCCTTGAGCTCCTTTGCTTAATAGTTTTCTAACCCGAATTCCCGAAATAAGTGCAGACGAGGCTAACTTACCCCTTACATCCAGCAAAGCATGGCTTATTTAATAATCACTTATCAGGTTCAAGTACTACATATCACACCAATCCAACCTATCAAATAGTCATGGTCCAATAGGGAATTAATCGCGTAATCAGATAAAACAGGCAAAAGGCTTGAAGTCGGACGTAAAGTCCCAGACATTTGGAAGAAATTCAGGATATAGCGAAGCTTCAAATCAAAGTTTATCCCTGGTGGTGCTGGACAACACAACAAGTAATGCCCCACCAGAGAGGTTCAGTTCAACCGCTACAGAAGAGTAGTAGCCGGTCTACAACCACACCAGTACGAATAAGTTCAAGAGTAGGGTCAAAGCAGAGCCAAATACTTCAGGTTCATGGTGTATGAGTACGAACAAAAGTATAAGTTCAAGCTCAAGTGCAAGTTCAAGTTCAAATTCAAGGGTCATGAGTACGAGTAAGAACACACTGGCCTAACCTCTGTCCAACAATTCACATTCTTAAACAGTCACAAAATTCAAGTCCACATTCCATATATTCAGTCAAATTAGGTCCATTGAGGATACGCAAGAGCACACTAGCCTAAACAGGTTCAAGTCTCAAGTAAGCTCAGTCTAATCGGTTTCAGGCAGTTCGAGTTCTCTTACCAACCTACTGCAATACTTTCGGAGTTCAAACTTCCTAAGATTGAAATATTGGCACAGAACCAATCATAACATATGTTGCGCACAAGAAAATCTCACCAAGTTTCCGGTTAGGTTAATCCATTATACACTAGTAGATCGGATCTTCGGGTTTATGTTCGATTCATATTCAGTACTAGGGACCTATTAAATTATATGAAACTGTCTATCAATTTGTCTCACAAGTACAGGGTTGTCTAAGCCCTCGGTCACGGTCCCCTTTTCTCATTCCTGCTATCCTACTTAAGAAAAGTCTATAAGCACAGGAAAAGGCATAACTAAGCATAAAGAGCGTAACGCGTATACAAGTTGCAAAAACATTTAAAATCAGGTCATGATTCATTACATGTTTCAAAAGTTATAGCACGGTTAGGAGTTACAAAACAAGACCAAGATGTCCAATATTGCACATAGGCAATTAAGTGCCACAAAAATATAGAAGTACATACAAGCAGGATACAAAAGGCCTCACAGCGTGCACTACCCCTTTCTAAGTCCATAGTTAAACCAAAGGGGTCCAGACATCACTAATTTCAATAAGATCACACGCCTTTACGAAATTAGATCCAATAAAGCCATAACGCAAGCTAAAGCCAAGATTATCCATTCGGAGTTCAAAATCTTTAATAACCAGCCACCAGTCGGAACACCATCATCTCCAAAATAACCAGTCTTAGGGTTTTGTAATTAAAGTTTCAAGCTCCAAGTTCAAACCCAAGAATAAGTACAACTTGCTACCTTACGTGTCAAATGGAAACCAAATCAATTCACACTAACTTGTACTCTTGAATGCAGTTGCTCTATATCTCAAAGTTGCCTCAGTCCGTACATTTAAAATTGGCTCACTCTTCTTGAAAGTCAAGAATTTTAAACATAAGAAGAGTATTTCAAGTAATCAGAAATCTTATCAAGTTCAGGATTCACATTATTAAACATAAGCTTGCCATTCTTTCGAAAACTCAGGATATATATATATTTTTCTTCGTGTAAAGCATGGACAAATTCAAGTGTGAGATTACACCAATATACAATCAAGGGGGAAAACTTAGTTTAAAAAATGTAAATCTTGTATTAACCCATCATATACAAAGTTCAACAACTCATTAGTTATTCACAAATTTCCAAATTTGAAATTCAAGTAAAACTCACCTTTTTACCAAAATCGGAAAATTACACATATTTAAAGCATATATATCTTATTTCCACTCATCGCTTACAAATAAAACTAGTACATCCTAGTTTTTCTTTAAATTTTCAAAGCAGAATTTCTTTAGAAGATATGTGGGCGGAAAAATGCATTTTATTCCTTTGTACTTTTATCTTGGTTCAAAATCATCACACATGGAGTTTGACTATCAAATCTCGGTCTCTTATCCTCCATAGCCAGTACTAATAATTATCTCAATTCTTTCCACACTTACAAATATAATGATAATTCAAATTCATCCAATCTTTCACTTCAAATCTCTCATCCCATATCTTCCTTCAATATAACATCACCTAATTCCTCAGTTTCTTCTGCAAGTCCCAAATAAGAACTCCCAAATAATCAATTTCTTTAACCCCTAAGATACAATAGATCCTTGTTCACATAATATCCAAATTAATCCCACAGTCAATCATCCTAAATTTTAAGCCTAGGATACGCTACAGAGATCTGAAGCCTAAGCTCTGATACCAACTGTGACGCCCCACATCTCCCTAAGGCGGACCAAAGGGTATCTGCGGACGCCTGCCCAGCTCACGCCAGGACTCTAGCAATACCATTCAATTTAAAATCGAACTAAACACTTCGATGATATCAACACGAATACAATAATGCGGAAGCGTTCAAACTTAATAAGTCACTTAAGGTATTACCAGTACATCGGTAGTCATGAAACGACTTAAATTCAAAGTACACATCAGGGCCCAAACTTTTCAAGTTTACAATTTCCAAAAGTACAACCCAAACCAGGGCCTAGTCAAAATTTATAACAGGAGTCTTAACAAAATTACAACGGATGGTTTCTCCATATTTCTCCAAAAGTCGGTCCTGTTAAGGAAAACAAAACTATAGGGTGAGCTAACGCTCGTGAGGCCAAGAACACACATGCAAGCACTTAGTCAAATAACAATCCCAAATTTAATAAATAAAACCATGTCTTTTCAATAATCAATCAATCAAACATGAAAGGTAATCAGAAACAATTCAAGGATATAGTAGCTCTCAGGAGCTAAGTTCCACTCGATCTGCCGTTGTCATTCGTATACCTTCCCGCATTGACCCTCCTGTCAACCGGGTCGGTATTTCCATTTCCGTAGATCACCACTTACTTTCCTCCGTCCACCGTACACCCCAAGGGCCCACAAGTCTATTATTGGGCGATACTCTACGAGTATGCCAAGCAAGACCTCTTATTAGGTCGAGCTTATGTGTATCTCATGGCTCGCCCCAGTCCCCGACCAAGCCCATTACCGGCTCGAGTCTAAGGTTGGCCTATGAGTTTGGGCGTCCCCCATTCATTTGAAGGTCGAGGAGGTTCACTCCAACGACACAAGCATTCATGACATAACATTGCATTTCATTCATTCATTCAATACATTCCATTCATTCATTTGAAATTAGAACGAGTGCGATAAAGTACGCACCCGCCCTTATTTTTAAACTTTCAACAAATACCACAATTAAACAAGTATCAAAATTCACATACTTGACACTCACCGAGCAATTCAATAAAAATTATTTTCTGGGAGTTCAAGTGTCCGCGGTGAGATCCTCTTGAAGGTCTCCTTGAGAGCCTGGCAATCTAATAGCGAATAATCATACAATTAACCCACTTATCAAGGAGATTGTACATTAGTACAATCTAAGGATTATTTCGCAAAAAGGAACCTCAATTACACGTAAATCGAGGTTCAACTTGCCTTTTATTATGTACAATAATATTTGAGTTTTTATCTTGAAAATCATAAGCAAAACGTTTAAGAATATCAAAAGAACAAAGAGTTTTTGAAAAACTCTATTTCTTTGGAATTGGAAAATTTTTCAGTTTTATGATGAATCTTTGAAAAATCATAACTCGCTCGGTATAAGTCGAGAATTGGAAAACTTTATACCGTTGGAAACCTCTTAGAGAGTACTATAAGTTCCTAGAAGACGCTTTTCCATGAATCGAAGTGAAAAGTGGTCAAAAATGAGCTTGAAGACGCAGGGTCGGTTTTCATGGCAGAATTAAGTTGGATTTCGGCCAACTTTGAAAATTCGGCCCGATTCACACGTTGCAAACCGGCCTCTGAAATTTGCAGCTCAATTAGGGTTGCAAGTGAGGTGTATGACAAAACAAGCGGATCAAGAATCGGAGTTTCGAGCACCGAGATACGGTAGCTCAAAGTTGGGCAAATTCAAGACTGGAGAAAAATTTCCAGATTTGAACCTCTAACTTTAGTAATTCAATTGGGTATCGAAACGAACTTGAATTGGCACCAAAATTGGCAGTATTTCAATACTATATGGAAAGTATCTCTCTATCGAATTTCGGGGAAAAATACCTTTGGAAAGGTAGTCAATTAGCCAACCAAAGTTCAAGAAAAATCCTAAGGCAATCTGCCTTTGACTTTCATTTTCCAAATTTCCAATCGTTTAACCAAGAAAGTTATCCAACCATGGTTCATTTGTGAAATAAGGGTCTAAGATACACCCATAATATCTTTGGTAAGTGTTTAATATCAAAAACATCAACTAACAAGTTCACTCCAAGATTTGGTTCCAAACCAGTCCAAACATTAGGGTTTTCCAAAACAGAGCAGTCCACTTGTTTCAGTCACAAATCAGTCAATATAGCTCGAAATCGAGCATGGATTACGCCGTTGGAAAATGCATTCATAGGACTAAAATATCACAGAAGAAATCATTTCCAAATTCGGCACCCAACTGGTTCAAATTCGGGCATCAAGTTGCTGCCTGACCACTTCATTCCAGACGAACAGAGCAACAGGACAGCGAACTTAAAACATTTGGTTCGGATTGCTCACAAAGAATCAGAACGTGAAGTTTATACCAAATTAAAGCTAGGAATGTCTAGTTTCAAACGCCACTGACGGCACATGATTTCGATATCCGAGGACCGAGTTATAGCCAAAATACTACTGCTGGTCGGAGTCATACGCGAATCAGTTTCCAGATTTGCTGGTTTCTAAAAAAAATTCATTTGCCCATTCAAACCTCGTTATTTTTCAATGAAATTTTCCACACCTCTAATACATCATATAAGCATCCAATTAAAGCCATTAGTTCATTAAAAACTGGCCTTAAAATGGCCGAATAAAACAGGGGTAGAATCGGAAGTTTTTGCTTCTTGCACCCAATGAAGTTCCTACTAATTACCCACCACTAATGCATCATTATAATCACCAAACCAACAATATATTCACCATCAATCATCAAATCAGCAACAGCTACCCAAGTGTGGGAATTCCAAGAGCCCACAATCACATTTTTATACCATAAACAAGTAACTAAGAGCATGCATGAGCTTAATCTTGCTATATAACCTCCAAAAGATAAGAATCCATGGGTTGATCATTACCTACTCCTTTAGTTTGCAAGGTCAGAATTTTCGGCCCTCTTGAAGCTCCAAGAAACCGTGAAAGCTCCCCTCTTCCTTAGCTAGATATAGTCTCCAAGTGGTTTGCTAAGTGGTCTCCAAGTTTGGTGTGATTTGGATGAATTTTGGTGCATGGATTGAAGATGAAAAATGAAGAACAATGGAGAGCTCTTCTCCCTTCTTGTTGCACGGCCAAATGAAGTGAGGAGAGAGAAGGTGTTGGTTCAATTGTGGCTTCCTAAGTAAGATTCATTGTGTGGTGCAAAATCCATCTCAAAGTCAACTTGAAATAGTGCAATTAGGATGCGTTTGGACTCGATTTTTCTCGCGCGTTTGGTTCGCTAGTGCACTAAACCTCCAATGCATATATATTCATGTAAATATTATTCACTCTTAATTGTCCCGAAATAAGGGTCTAAGGTCCCTCAAATGAAGTCGCGCGTGTGAAAACGCGTACCGTCAATTTTACCGCTATAACGCGAAACTTTCGAAAAATTCTTATAACGATTGCACTACTCTATCACTTGAATATTTATTCATAAGATTACCTATTTTAGAACCATAGTACAAGTCTCCAATATTCCAAGCTTATTGTGCTACTACGCGGATAAAATCTCCAAGTACTATTCACTATTTTTACTAAACGCGCTCTAGGAAATTAATTTTCGAAACGAATCATTTTAAAAATATAACGAAGTTATATTACCATGTATTTAGGTCTAATAAGACTAGAAAATATTCCTTGGAATAAAAATCCAATTAAATAATTTATTAAGCCATAAATTAGGCATAAAATAATAGTTTTTGTGAGTCCTCACACATGCCATCCTGGCCTGGAGCTTTATCAGGCTGCATGGAAAAGAGAGCTGATTTGATTTCTTTTTCCTCGACTGGTTTAGTTAGATTGGTGTTCATTTCCTGAGTAATTGAGTGGGGAATACCCTCTAGGATCTCTGACATATCATTCCTTCCTCCATTTGTAAACAACTCTCTAAAGAAATTAGAGATTTATGATATTACTTCCTCCTCACTTTCAGTCCATGAGCCATTCTCCCTTTGCAATTTTCTGATCCTATTCTTAGTTCTTCACCCCTTGACATAGGCATGGAAGTACTTCGTGTTTTTATCTCCTTCTCTTAGCTAGTCAAGCCTTGCTTTTTGGCACTAGAATTTCCCTTCTTCCTTATAGGCTTCCTTAACTTGGTTCTTGAGCTCAGTCATAGTCTCTTTCCTATTAGCAGCATCTAAACCTCTCACAGCCTCTAGTTCCTTCCCTAGCTCCACAATCTTTCTTTTTGAATTTGCTCGGAAGGTGTTCCTCCATTTCAGTAACTCTATTCTATAGTTTCTGATCTTCTTTGTAATTTTGAACATACGTGAGCCATGCTCTTCCCTCTGACAAGCTTGCTTCACTACTTGTTGAATCCCTTCCTTTTGCAACCATTTTTTATCAAAAAAGAACCTTTTTTTCCTTTTCTCCTTCCCTGGATCAGTGTCTAAGGCCAGTATGCTATGATCAGAAGCATATGTGTCCATGTGTTGACATCTTACTTTTTCAAACATCTGAACCCATTCATAACTGGCCAAGCATCTATCTAATCTCTGCCTTATTTCTCCCTCATCCTTATAATGGTTACTCCAAGTCCATGGGTGACCCTCAAAGCCTATATCTATCAAGTTATTCTGATCTATAAAGTTCTTAAACTCCGTTAAGCTTCTCTCTTCTCTGAGAGTTCCTTCCCATTTTTCTTCATTAGACACTATGTCGTTGAAATCTCCTACAATCATGAATCTGTCTCCCCACAATCTACTTCTAACTCTCAAGACTCTTCATTGCTCCTTCCCAATCTGAGCATCACAGCTCGGATAAACCCCTATAAACCACCAGTCACATTGCGTATCAGTATCCTCTATTCTGACTTCAATAGTGAAGGCTATTAGGTTAACTTCCAGAACTTGTGTTTCCTCTTTCCAAAAAACAGCCACACCTCCTGCCTTGTGCATAGCTTCCACTACTGTACTGTTGTCAAACCGTAGCCCTCTAGCTATCCTATCAAGCACATGTTTTTTGTTTTTTTGTCTCACTCGAGAAAATCAGGCTTGGAGAGAGGAGGTTGTTCACCTCCCTCAGATGGGGAACTGTCAAGGGGCTCCCCACTCCTTGACAATTCCACACCAAGGCTCACATTTCCTTTGGGGAGCTCCATTAGGGAAGGACCTCACCTCTACCTCAGTCATTCCTGTAAAACCAACTAACTCAAGTGGTTTGGCTTTTTTGCCTACTGACTCTTGCTGGTGTACTTCCTCCATATCCTTATAAAAAATCAGCGTCTTCCTTTTCCCGCTGCCCACAACATTAGTTTCCTATTCATTCCTTTCTTTCAGAGGCTTTCTTGTTGTGATTGGTGACTTCAGCTTCTTGTATGACCTTTTAACTTGCTTTTTAATGGCTCCCTGCACCTTATCAATACTTTGGAGCTCTCTCCCTGCAATACTGTCTCTAGTACTGGTATCTCTTGTAATCTATCTTCCTACTCCAGCCATCTTGAACTCATATCTTTGTCCTCCTCCATTTCCTCCACTTCAACTAGAGTCAGATTCTCCTCAACTTTGTCCTGTACTATCAGAGAGAGGTCTTGTTTTTCCTTAGCCAAGGGCTGGAATTCATCTCTGAGAGCTCGTTCCATATCACTAGTTCCCACCTTCTTTGAAGGACCACTTTGATCTTTGCCCACCCTTATATCCTCTTGCTTTTTCAATAAATCCTGATTGCTTCTAGATCCTAGACTTGTGGTCCTCAGTGTCTCCATGAGTTTCTCTCCAGAATGAATCCTATTCCTTTCCCTCTCAACCATTTCACCATTCTGAAACTTCCAATACCTTTTATCTTTCACCATTTCCTCTCTCACTATTCTATCCTTAGTCGGACTTCTGGTACTTCCTACTCTCAACCAAGGGCCATATTGGTGCTCTAGTAGGCTTCTTGAAGTAGTTCTTTGCTCTTTACACGTACGTTCCCCATGCCCTACTATTCCGCAGTTATAACAGAAATCTGGGCATCTTTCGTATTTAAAAGCTACCCATTTGAGTGACTCTACTACTTGCACCAATGTTCCTCTGAGAAGGGGTTTAGACAAATCTACAAGAACTAGCATTTTCAAATGTCTGCCCTCTTTTCCCCCAGCCTGAGGGACAATGACCTCTTTAACTTCTTTAAAAACTGCTCCTATCTTTCTCCCTACCTCCTTGGAGAGCCAATGCACTGGCAGATTCCAAATCTGTACCCACAGAGGTGCAATTACAAAAGCTCCATAGTTATCTTCTATCCCTTTTGACCATCTATTCAGCACTAGAATTTGGTTATCCATTATCCAAGGCCTCCTGTCACTATTCTTCCTTTCTCTTCTATGCTGGGGATATTGAATTGGAACAAGTTCGGTCCCAGCTCCATTACTGTCAGATTCCTGGGGTAGCTCCATGCTGCAGTCACAAAGTTCTTCACCCCCGTAAAGTTTGCAATTTTCTCTCCCATTATTGTTCCTATGAAACTTCCTTCACAATCTCTCACCCCAGTATTGAGATCCTCAAGCTCCAGCTTAACTCCAAATATCTCATTCCCCTCCAGTGAGATTCTTGTAACAGCTCTGTCAGATCTCTCTCCATAGATGTACCAGAGATGCTAATGGGTATTCCTTCTACTTAGAAAATAATGCCTTTTCGACTTCCAGTCAGGTTTAAGACTAAGACTCGAAGCAAAGAGAAAAAAAGAAACACGAAAACAGAGGACAAAGACACTACTGGACAAAATCTACCTTACTAAAAGGAAACCAGGAAAACAACAAGGTCAAGAGTGACTACACAACAAGACTCCAAAGTGCACAGAAAAAAATGACACGGCCAGACATATACTACCTCAGTAAAGGGAGCAAGGAAAAGTAAAGGTGAATCAAGATTTACCTGGCTTTTAGCTTACCATAAAGTGTTGTTTTTAATTTGTCTTTTGTTCCCTCTGGGGAGACCTCCTTAAAGATCCCTAAGTACGATAGTTGAGCTGCATTAAACTAACATTTGTTGCAGACCAGATTGGTAATGGTGATGTTTGTGGAAATTTTTGTTCAAAAGTGCGGGTTTGTGGAAAATTTTGAAAAAGTTTGAACGTTGTTGAACTCCCACCAAAAGGGAGGTGAGCTCTTATCCCAAGAGAGAGCTTCCTCTACACAATGAGAGGACTGAGTTCAATCCGTTTACTGCCTCCCAGATTGGAATAGTTGATAAGCTTACACCAATCACAATGTATGAGATGACTATGAGCAACGTTCACATAATCAAGGTCTTGGCCTTTAGGTTCAGAGATAGTTCCATGTGGCAGAGAAATTGGATTCCACTTTCTTTCTATCAATTTCGCCACATTTGTTATTTCCATAAAAGTTGTTGGGGTCGAAATTTTCTGAAATGGGATCTTTGGGGACTTCATCATTGGCTAAAATCACTTCCAAATGATTCTTGGATAAGCCCAATGAAAACTAATTGTAAGAAAGTAAACTAACAGAGCATGCAAACTCTGTCACAAAACAATCCACTGTCAATCGTTCCGAGAGAGAAGAGTTACTAGCCTTGCAAATGGAGAAGGGTCCCACTTTGCAGCCCACAACGCACACCAAGCCATGGCTCTTTCAACAATCACCACATATTTTGATTATTGGTGGAGCCCAGAAAACCGCAAGAAGCAGAATCTTCATCACAAGACACGAGAGAAATGCACATTGTGGCTTTTGACAAGCACCTCACAGACATACAGAGCATACCACCGTGCCACAGACTTTTTCAACTGCCGAAGCCACATTCCCAACGCTCGCCCACCCTACCATTGACCCTTCAAAAATTTCGAGTCGTAGAACACTCAAAACCACAACAATGGGAGGCCTTCAACGGTCAAAATAACCTCATTCTACCTTAGCTGTAGTGAAGCAACAAAAAGCATAACATGAGACCTTGAGTTTTGTAGGTTTATTTCAACTAAATTCACCATTTCCGTGTCTTCTGTTGCTGAAATTTATCCAAAAAATGCATGTATTTCAATTCCAAGCACTAAATTTTAGGGGTATGGGAAGGGCATGCGAAGGGAAGGAAGGTAAAAATAAGAATAATACTCCCTCTGTTCCACTTTGATAGTCTTGTTTTTCTTTTTCATCTGTCTCAAATTGTAGTTTACTTTCCCATTGAAGAATGTAGTTGTCTTTTAATTTCTCTAAAATACCCTTATTCAATGTAAGTTGTTAATACTATAAACTATCTTATTTAATATAGATTATTAGTATTGAATATAACCTACCCCATTTAATGCATATAAATTTTTCAAAATATATTGATATATAAAAAGTCAACTTTATTTAATGTAAGGGTATTTTAGTAAAATAATAATTTAAATTTATTTTTTCTAATAAAATTAACTATTTTTTTAAATTGTGTGAAAAAACTTAATACTATTAAAATGAGACAGAAGGAGTAATAACAATAATAATCTCGCTTCATTCGAGTACTCTGACCAAAACAAATGCGGGGAAGGGCGTGTTTCCTAGTGCAAGTTTCCCGGGTCCGCTTGACCATTTTCAAGGCGTGCATATTTATTCTTCTGACCCATTACCACTTTTTCTCCTGCTTTTAGAGCTGACCTGGCACAAAGAGTCATTACATGTTTCAGATCATAATATGGCAAGATCACAATAGCTTGGTAGAATTCATTTAATTACAAGGCTCATTCATTATTCTGAAGAATTCATTTACTTCGTTGAACAGCATAACTCAGGTAGTGGCAGTGTCAGCATTTTCCATGTTAAACATCAGGTTCAAATTTTCAGCTTTAGTCAGGGTTGTGAGGCCAAGTATGCTGGCCGAGATTGTAATCGAAAAGCTAAAAAGTTAAAAATGGGGTATTTGGTTTGTAACTTCAGTAATAGCTGAAATTAAATTGAGGACAGATTATGTGGTATCTTTGATTTGCTTTCTGGATTTTTCTGAGTGAACTTTTTGGAAACTCTAAAAGGAATGTTTGTCATGGTGGACAGTCATTTCCTACTAGAAAAGGAGGGTAAAGGCTGGGGTATTGTCAAAGAATGGAAATTGATTTCAGAAGTAAAAGAGAGTGCAATTATAAAAGAACTAGTTTTGTATCCATTCGTTGAATGGGAATTGTCTAAAAATAATAAATTATTTAGTATAGTTCATAAAAATATTTTTATAAAATACAAACTTATTGTATAATGTATTATAACCTTTCTTAAATACATTGTTATTAAAAAATAGTCTTATAATGTAAATTTAAACATCTAATTTAGTGATTAATAATTCGAAATGCAAAAACAAAAAAATCGACAATATGATGACATTCAAAAACTTGAAAATAGGGAAGATCAAATCTTGGCTGATCTTCTGTAAACAAAAGAATGGCCAACCCGTTACGAAAACATCAATTTTGGTACTTAATATAAATGGTTTAAAGGTTAATGTGAAAAGAAAAGAAACCGAATGAAATATTAATAAAAGTTAATAATTCAGAATCAATCAAGTCACAGGAACATAGCAACCTTCTAAATCTATTTATGGCTAATAGAAACCAAAACGAAAACATAAGATGCATTTTGCTATTAAGTCACATAAAAAATCTAAATAGTCTGATGTATATTGCATGGCGTAAACTGCTGTATGATAATGAACTTGATGCCTTGCCATTTATGTAATTAATGACACCTTCTTGTTCTTTAGAAGCTTTCTATCAAAGTCTAAAAAAAAACATTGAAAACTGCACAAATTTTTTTTAACCACAGAAACCCGGAAAATAAAAAAAATTAATACGTTGTTGAAGATAATTAATAAATTGTCAAAGGCAATTAAAAAATCGTGTGAAAGCACATAGTTTAAAAGGCCACTTCTAAATCACTAACCAGAAAAAGCAACATGTGTTCTACTTAAATTGAAAAGTGAATCCATAAATTGAAATAACAAATTAATTACAAAAACCTTGCTAGAAATAAAAATCAAACTATAACTTTTGAAGAGTTAGAAAATTCAAATTCAATGACCTAACTATGAAAAAGGTGTAGGAAATTACAGATCACATTCAGCGAGCATAAACAAAGTCCAAATGCAGTCCTTGTATTGAAGGGAATAAAAACGAAGTTCCAAATCATTGAAAAAAAAATTTCCAAAAATATTGTGAAAAAGTGTAAACATCTGCACTGCTTGATAAAGTGATAAGTAATAGATCGATAACCATATATATATGAGTAAAAATGTAGAGTATCTTCAATAGCGATAATCTGATAAAGATAATCTAATATTTGAATTGATATTTCGAACTTTTGAGTTGAAGATGAGAGAGAGTTAAAAACATAATTAAAAATTATTTATACTAATCCCCTGGAAATTTAGGCTTGACGATTAGTGTTAAGGGAAAAAAGATGAGAGAACGAAAGAGATAATTATGGAAGGATTATTTAGAATTGTAAAGTCAAGAGAAAAAAGAGAGATAGAATAGCGTGGGTTATTAGGGAGTTAATTCATAGAGCGCGTTGCACCTACTTGTTATGTCGATAAGCCACGTAGGAAAGAGAAAAACTAAAAGGATAAAGATGAGAATAAAACTTTATTTTATATATATATAATTTATTAAGAATTTTATTAGGAAACTATTTGCCGTCTCGTTAGGCCACGTAGGAAAGAGAAAACATGAAGAGATAAGAATGAGAATACGACTCTATTATATATATATATGATGGCCCAAGTGCAGGTCCCAATTCACAAACTTTTGAAGGCATAGTAATAAGGAAAATGCCCTCAATCAAAAGTTTCAGGGACTTGGCCCTATACCAAAAAGTTGATATTATGATTTTCAATATTATTGCATTTTACTGAGATCAAGAACTCCATGGCAAGGTATTTGAAGGAACTCAATGTATTTATGTGGAGCATTAGTTTGTGAATTGTTACTAACTTTCACATATGATTGCCAATTAGTCAAGTAATCAACATCGGACACTGCTTTACATGATGGTTCCTAATTGGAATACTTCTTCAAGTGCACGAATTCATTTCCATATTCTATACTAACATGAGATTAGAAGTGACCAAGCTGCACCTAGCAGCTCTAATCCAAAATAAACAACTGTTGGTAGCGCAATGCACTATCAAAAAGGTCTTTTTTAGGGTCAAATACTTTTAGAAAGGGAGGAGTCTTTTAGAAGGAAGTGATTCAAAAAGTGCAATCCAAGTAAGTTGAATGGGGAAGGATGCATGAATCTCAATTTATTATTCGATGAATATCTCATACATCAATGTTCATACATACCTCACTTGCATATTGAAATAAAACACATAAGACAGGTAAATGAAATAACAACCATAGCAACAAGAATGAAAATCATGATAGCCCATGTAATTTTAGCCCTCCACGATCAATCTTCTATAAAGGAATAATGTGACAGCCCATCTAATTCTAGCATTCTAGAACTCATTTTCTGTACACAAAAGATGTAAGATTTTGTCAAGCAAAAAATGTATAAGACCTATATAACAACATATAGCATGTAGAGTTTTTTTGAAGTTTTAAATACGACAGGCTTTTGCATCAGAGCAACTATTTATGAAGATAAATCCATTCGGGCATGAAAGCCCCACAGATAGAAATTAGAACCTGTTCAGTTCTAGCTTTCCACAATGTGAAAAGAACATCTAAAAGCTAGTGTTTCTTGATGTCACTGGAATATCAAGTGCTCTCTCTCATTGTTTGTCCTGGTCTAAAAGCTCTAGACTTATTATTTTAAATGTCTATAAGAGTATATATTTTGGGAGAAAAACATCTAGCCACCTTATTATTAGTGACCAACTAGTATTTATAATAGTACAAACCTAATAAATTATTTACAAGAATACTCTTAATAATTTATTATCAACAAGAGTACTTATATTCTCTTAACTTTCCCCCTCAAGTTGGAACATATATAAGCACCCAACTTGTTACAAATATATTTCACTCTAGAGCCCCCTAACTCTTAGTAAACAAATCAGCCAATTGATCTACAGATGGTATGTGACGCCCCCACTTCTTCCAAGGACGAACTCAAGGGTGTCGGCGGGACGCCTGCCCAACTCTCGCTAGGACTCAATACAATTCCAATTCAAACTTAAAGGATAACAACTAAATATAAAAGTCGAAATAAAGAAAAGGGGTCGCTTCCATACACAAGTATTCATTCTTACATCATAAGTTTCAAAATACATCAACTTTTCCAAAATACACAGCTTTCAAGAGATGTCTAGTCAAATACATTCAAAACCCTAATTACAAGTTCATCAAGTCCACTTCTCCACAATTCTTTCCATTTTGATCCTTGTTAAGGAAAATAAAACTAATGGGGTGAGCAAATGCTTATGAGGCCAAAAAACACACATGCAATCACGTAGTTCAAGTAGCAATGACACTTATACGAGAAATAAAGCGATAACATTTAAAAAATTTCCAAAATAACATAAAACACACTTGATAAGGATACAGGAGCTCTCATGAGCTATTTTCCACTTGCTCAATCGAGTACCTCCACAAGTTGACACTCCATCAACCGGATAAATTATAAGTCCGTAAAACTTTACTTACTCTTCCCCGTTCACTGTTACACCCCCTGCTCCGGGCCTGCACTTCTTTTATATAAGACGATACTACTCGAGTATGCCAAGCGAGATCTCTCCAATAGATCAAATTTATAAATTTTTCTCGTGGCTCACCAAACTTCACGACCAAATCCATGCCGATTCGAGTCGCAAGGTCGGCCGATGAGTTTGGGCATCCCCCACTATTATCACTATAAATCGAGAAGATTCACTCCAATCGACATATGCAAACATAGCATAATTCACTATTGCAACACTTCACTTAATTCACTTAGTAATTCATTTCAAACAATTCAAGTGCACTTCACTTAAACAAGAACGAGTGTGATAAAGTACACTCGACTCGACACTTTCAAAATATTCAATCAATGAGAACAATTAAACACGTAACAACACTTCATACACTTAACACTCACCAAGTCAAAATAAAAGTGAGTGAACGAGCAATTAAGCCTTTAGGCGTCCACTTCGAGATTCTCTTGAAGATCTCCTTGAGCGCCTGAACAAATAACAAGTACTTTCACTCACAACGATGTATTAACTAAGAAAGAAGGTCCACTTATTTAGACTAAGTTAAAGTCTCAAAAGAGAACCTTAATCATTCAAAAATCGAGATTGGAAAGTGAGGATTTAATAATACAAGAGAAACTGATTTCATCCATGAAATTGAGTTTAGAACAATCAATCAATATCAAAGGATAGGAAAAAGTTTCCAAAAACTCATTTCCCAACAAGTCGGAAAATTTCAGTTTAGTGTGTCAAATCTAGAAAAATTAGATCTTGCACTCGATAGGTACAAAAATGGAATACTTTATACCATTGGAAACTAGATCTAAAGTGCTAAAAGTTCCTAGGAGATACTTTTCTAAGATTCCAAACGGAAAGCATTCATTTTTCAACTCAAATTTTCAGTTCCAATATGACAAGTTTAAACCAGTCTTGGTTTTGCAGTCTTCTTTGGAAATTCAGTGTAATTCACAGAAAATTAATCAGCCCTTGAAATTCGTAATACAATAAGAGTATTAACCAAGGTTTCAAACAAGACAAAGGAACTAAATTCGGAGTTTTGAGAATCGAGATATAATAGTATAAAGTCAGCTGAATTTGTACACTGTACAGAAATTTTTCAGATTTGAAGAACCAACTTTGGGGAGTTATTTTGGGTTTCAAAATGGCATTGAATTTCCACCAAATTTGGTACACTTAAACCTCTTCATATGGAATACCCCTGTATCAAATTTCACGTAAAAAATTATGTGGGAAGGCAGTTAACAAAAGGACTAAAGTTCGTAAAATATTTCAAGGCTAATCTGCCTTCTTGCTTTTATTTCTTTTCCAAACATTTTGCACAATGAAATCAGTCCAAATTTGATCCATTTTTGAAACCAAGGTCCTAGAAAACTTTAGTAAACACTTGATGGTTGATTGACATCAAAATTTTTGAATTAAAACATCCCACAACAAACTAGACCAGTTGGCCAGCAAGAAGGAACAGCTTTCCAATTTTCCAGCTTTATTGCACTTTGGAAATCAGACCACATCTCACTCAATACAAGTTCAAATTAAGAATGGTTAGTGGTGTTAGAAACTAGGTTCAAAATGCTTCAATTCATCAGAAGAAAACATTTCCAATCAGTTCACAAGTAGTTCAAATTCAAGCCACAAGTTGCAGCTTCTCATTTCCTCTCGGACAGATATGCATAACAGGAGAGTCAACTTTTGTTTGGGTATCAAAATGGCATTGAATTTCCACCAAATTTGGTATACTTAAACCTCTATATATGGACTATCCCTGTATCAAATTTCACGCAAAAAAATCCATGAGAAGGCAGTTAACAAAACGACTAAAGTTTGTAAAATGTTTCAAGGCTAATCTGCCTTTTTGCTTTTATTTCTTTTCCAAATATTTTGCACAATGAAATCAGTCCAAATTCGATCCATTTTGAAACCAAGGTACTAGAAACCTTTAATAAACACTTGATGGTTGATTGGCATCAAAATTTTTTAATTAAAACATCCCAGAACAAACTAGACCAGTCGGCCAGCAAGAAGGAAAAGCTTTCCAGTTTTCCAGCTTTATTGCACTTTGGAAATCAGACCACATCTCACTCAATACAAGTTCAAATTAAGGATGGTTAGTGGTGTTGAAAACTAGGTTCAAAATGCTTCAATTCATCAGAAGAAGACATTTCCAAAATCAGTTCACAAGTAGTCCAAATTCAAGCCACAATTTGCAGCTTCTCATTTCCTCTCGGACAGATATGCATAACAGGACAGTCAACTTTCTTAGATCACTACAGTTCACTCATTTCGAACCAGCAAATGATTTTTATACCGTTAGAAAGCTATGGTGTCTATTTTCAAATGTCGGAAATGACACTCAATTCGACTTTTGAACAAAGAGTTATATTTGATCAAAGAAGCACTGTTCAACTGCCCAGATTACCATTTCTAGGTTTCTTTCAATTTCGAAAATCCAAGTTTTGTTCAACCAAATGAAATAATTTTCGCAAGGCACTTTCTACACATTATATGCAACATATATCACTCAATTTAACAGCCACACAACCAACAAAAATTCGAAATTCAAGCAAGATAACCACAAGACAGATTCGGCCAGCTTGCACTTCCAACTTTCCTTCGATGTATTCAACTCAAATAACACATAAACAACCACAATCACCTAATTATAGCTCAAGGCAGCTACCTAAAGGCATCATCAAGTCCGCTAGCCTAGTGTTAAAACAGGATAAAATGGGTTTCCTCAAATCCTCTACCTATTTCAAGCTTAGGGTTGTCAAACCCATGAAATCTAAGCTTGATTCTTGAAGAAAAATGAAGAGATTGCAAGAGTTGATGGTTACTTCTTTACCCTTGAAGAAACCAGAAATTTTTACCACAAAAACCTCCAAGAATTTCCACTAGATGATGTCCTCCTCCAAAGTAAAGTTAATCTCCAAGTAGTTTTGAAGTTGATTGCAAATTTTGAAGTGAAATGGAAGCAAGATGAAGCAAGATGAAATGGAGCTTCTTCCTCTTCTTCCTTTGCTGTTTTCGGCCGACTCCAAGAGAGAGAAGAGAAGAGTTTTGTTTTATGAATCTTCCCTTGGAAGCTTGTTGAATTTGTGGCCAAAAGTTGTACAAAAGTCAACTAGAAATAGTGCGTGAATAGTGTCCCGTACTACCACTTGTGCACTACTCCTCAAATGTAATCCCTTTAACTCTATAATTATTCACTCTTAGTAGTTTAATATAAATTCCTTAAATCTCCACTTAGTTGTTTTGACGCGAAATACGCGAAGTTCCGATTCACGTGTGATAAAGCAAAATTTAAAAGTGATTCATGTAACGATAATATAATTTACCAATACTAAGGTAAATAATTATAAAAATAATTATTTTAAGAATAAAAACATGAGTCCTCACATGGTATATGAGATGTCTTGATGACTCCATCAAGTAATTTCTCTCGAATGAAATGACAATCAACTACAAGATGTTTTGTCCTTTCATGAAATATTGGGTTAGACGCAATATGAACAGCTGTCTGATTATCATACACTAAATTCATAAGTTGTTTATACTCAAAGCCAATTTCAAATAACATGCTCTTCAACCTAATCAACTCACATAGAGTGTGAGCCATAGTGTAGTATTCAGATTCTGCACTTGATCTGGACACAACTGTTTACTTCTTATTTTTCCATGACACTAAATTACTACCAACAAACACACAATATCCTATGGTTGATTTTCGATCTAAGGTAGAACCAGCCCAATCTGCATCACTATATCCTTCAATATCAGTGTGTCCATGATTTTGATACAGCAACCCTTTTTCAGGAGCACTTTTAAGATACTTGAGAATTCGTATAGTACGAGAGATCTCAAGAAATTGACTCATGACACTCTGCAAATGAAATGTCAAGTCTCGTTATAGTGAAATAATTTAATTTACCCACACGTTTTTGATATTGCTCAAACCATCTAGTAATGCACTTTGATCTCCTACTAATTTCACATTAGAATCCATGGGAGTATCAATAGGTCGGTAACCTAACATCTCAATTTCACTCAGCATATCGAGTACACATTTTCTTTGATATAAATAAATCCCATATTTAGACCGAGCTACCTCAATACCCAGAAAATGCTATAAATGACCTAAATCCTTTGTTTGAAAGTTTGCCTGCAGATTGGATTTAAGTTTCTGGATCCCCAAAATATTATCACCTGTAATCACAATATCATTCACATAAATAACTAATAAAATCATGCCAACATTAGAATGTCGATAAAATACATAGTGATTTACTCCAAATCGTATCAGACTGAATTCCATGACAACACTACTAAACCAGCTAAACAAAGCCCTAGGAGATCGTTTCAATTCATATAAGGATTTTTTCAGACGACAAACAAATCACGAATTCTGCCCCTGAACAACAAATCCATGAAATTGTTCCATGTATGCCTCTTCTTCCAAATCTCCATGTAAAAATGCATTTTTCACATCCAACTAATGCAATGACTAATTATAAATTGCTGCCAAAGAGATAAGAAGACGAACAGAGGTAATCTTTGCAACAAGAGAAAATGTTTCTAAGTAGTATATTCCATATACCTGAGTAAATCTTTCAGCTACCAGGCGAGCCTTTAATTTATCAATAGAACTATTAGGCTGCACTTTTATAGTGTATATCTATTTACAACCAACAACAACTTATCAGAAGGAAGAAAGACAAGATCTCAAGTACCATTTTGTTTCAAAACAAACATTTCTTCTTGCATAGATAATAGACTTAGGAATGGATACAAAATCAAGTGAAGCAGGAAAAAAGGAATATGACAGAAAGAGACGAGAATAACAAAATAAAATTAGAAATAAGATGAGATGTACAATGCCTCTTACTTTTGCGTAAAGCAATAGGAAGATCTAACTCACAGGAGGGCGTCATACATGGATTTGAAGATCGAGAGTTAATTGAGTGCGTGGCATATCAGAAACTTTCTCAACTATAGAACGACGAGAATAAACTTGAAAATTAGGACGAGATAACTGAGTTATGAAATTTGGTGGACTGTATAATTCAAGTAATAAAGATGAAGGGACTGGTAAAATAGGAGAAGGAAAAGAGGAATACTGTTCTAACTCACAAGGCATATATTGTTTCATAAAATAAGGAGTGGATTAAAAAAAATAACATTAACACAAGTAAAAAATCGATTTAAAATTTGACTGTACCATCTATACCCATTTTGCGCTTGAGCATATCCTAAGAAAATACACTTAATAGCACGAGAATCTCCCGAGAGCAAGCTGATGAACAAAACACACACTCAAAAATACGATGAGGTAATTTAAACACAAGTTCATGAGGAAAAAGAATGGAGTGAGGTAATTGACCTCCAAGAATATTAGATGGCATGCGATTAATTAAATAACATGCAGTTAAAACTGCATCACTCCCAAATTGTGTAAAGCAATAGGAAGATCTAACTCAGAGGAGGGCGTCATATTTGGATTTGAAGATCGAAAGTTAATTGGTGAAGTGCGTGGTATATCAGAAACTTTCTCAACTACAGAACGATGAGAATAAACTTAAAGATTAGGACGAGATAACTGAGTTATGAAATCTGGTGGACTGTATACTCAAATAATAAAGATGAAGGGACTAGTAAAATAGGAGAAGAAAAAGAGGAACATTGTTCTAACTCACAAGGCGTACCCTGTTTCATAGAATAAGGAGTGGATTAAAAAAAAGTAATATCAACACAAGTAAAAAATCAATTTAAAATTTGACTATAACATCTATACCCTTTTTGCGCTCGAGCATATCCTAAGAAAATACACTTAATAGCATAAGGATCTAATTTATCCACCCCGAAAGCAAGCTAATGAACAAAATGTGAGGACTCACAAAAGTTTATTATTTTAAATTCCATTTCGAGTTTATTTAAATATTTAATTGCCCATTTATTTCGAATATTATTTTCTAACCTCGTTAGATTTAATTACATGGATTTATAGTTTCGTTATATTATTAAAGTGACTTGTTTCAAAATTTAATTTTTGAAAACTCGTTAAGTGAAAATAGCGAATACGCGATTGGAGTCAATAATCGATTTGAGAATACAATATGCTTGGAAAAAATTAGAGGCTTGCACAATGGTCTTGGAATAGGTATTTTTGTGCTTAAATATTCAAGTGATAGTTATTAGTACCATCGTTATAAGAATTTCTTGGAGATTTCACTTTATCGCACACTCGCGATTTAATTGAGGGATTCTAGACCCTTATTTTGGGATAATTAAGAGTGAATAATATTTATATGAATATAAGTGCATTAGAGGTTTAGTGCACTAATGAAATAAACTCGAGAGGAATCGAGCACAAAACGCACGCGTGCGCGCGCGAGCGAGAGTTGACTCTTGGGCAAACAGGGGCCACACATTAAAGATTCTTTTGGAAGTTTCATTTGATCAAACCACTCTCTCTCCTCACTCCAAGAACAGCCGGCCAAGGGAAAGAAAAACAACACCAAATTCTTTCATTTTTTCTTCTCCAATTCTCCACCAAATCATCACCCATGTCACTTCAAATTTCAACCCCACTTAGCTGATTACTTGAAGATCATATTAAGCTACAAAAAGGGGGAGCTTTTCATGATTTTTTTGGCCAAGGAGAGGACCTAAAATTTTGTTCTTGCACACCAAGTGAAGTAGGTAACGATCTAACCTTCAAAACTTGGTTTATGGAAGTTCTAGTGCCCTTATATACTCATGCATGTTCATGGGTAGCTTGTTTATGGTGGAAAAATAGTTGTGTGGACTCTATGAACTCCCACCTTGGATGTATGGACTGATTTGTGGTGTTTTGATGGTAATAATATTTATTTAGTGCCTAAACTAGTGGATTAATATTGGGTTGTTGATAGAAACTCCAGGATGGTGCAATAACCAAAAGTGACCATTTTACCCCTGCTTTGTTCGAGCACTTTGGTGCGAAATTTTGAGATTCTAATGGCTTGTTTATATTATTTACATGTTATATTGAGTGTGTAAAAAGTTTCATTGAAAAATAACTTGATTTGGTCACCCAAATGTTGGAATTTCGGAAGCTTAGAAATCTGGAATTGGTTCCCGTCACTGCCCAGGCAGTCATCTTGTTTTGATTATAACTCATCACTCCAATGTCAGAATCGAGTGCTGTTTGTGGCACTGGAAACTAGACATTCCCAAATTTCCGTTGGTATAAAATTCTTGTCTTGGTTCCACTTGAGAAAGCCAAACCATTCATTTGAAATTAGCTGTCCTGTTTCATTGCTTCCTGGAAGGTAGCACATGAGCTGTAACTTGATGCTCACGAACGAGCTAGTTATGGACAGATTTTGAAAATAGTTTCTTCTAATAAAATGTAGCCTTATGAGTGTATTTTCCAACGCCACCAACCATGCTAAATTATGAGTTGGATTGAGTAATTTATGATCAAAATTCGAATCTCGTCTTGTGAAGGAATATCATACATTTGGACAGATTTGAAACTAATAATGATTTGAGTCTTGTTATCCGAAGCTTCTTAGTGTAAATCACCTATCGAATGTACCTTGGACATATCTTAGACATTACCCACTGGAATGAACCATGTTTGAGATGCTCCTTGACCAAATGTTTGGAAATGGCAAAGCGGAAGTTCAAAGACAGCTTAGCCTTAGAATTTCTTGTGATTTTAATGGTCTCGTTAACCAATTTCCGTACATATTTTTCTATGAAATTTGGAAAAGGAGTGACCCTTATATGGTAGTATGTTCATACCAAATTTGGTGCCATTCCGAGTCCATTTCGATACTCGAACAAAATCCCAAAATTGGTGCTTTAAATCTGGAAATTTCGTAACTGCCTCAAATGTCCAGCAACTTTGAGCTACTCTATCTTGGTGGTCAAAACTCCGATTCTTATTCTGCTTATTGTGTTTTAAACTTTAATTGCAACTCTAATTGAGTTTCAAATTTGAGAGGCTAGCTCCAATTCTGTGAATTTTGCCGAATTTTCAAAATTGGCGAAAAACCAACCTCGAAACTGCCTCGATAGTCCAAAACAGTGACTTTGGGCCAAATTTTGAATACCTTCCATTTAGAATTATAGAAAAATGTTTTCTAAGAACTTTTAGTATTTTGAAAGATGTTACCAATGGTACCAAGTTTTCCTATTTTGGACTTATAAAGTATGAGATACGATTTTTCAAAAATCTCATATCAAAACTGAAATTTCCGAATCTTGAGGAAATGGAGTTCTTTCGAATTTTCTCGTTTCCTTTGATATCACTTGATCGTTTTACCCTCGATTTCAAAGATGAAAATCAGATTTCACTTGTATTTTAAAACTCCACTTTTGAGCCTCGATTTACGAATAATTAAGGCTCATTTTCGTGAAATTTTTTGAGATCACACAAGTGTGGAATCTTTCTTAATAATTGGAATTTATAAGTGATTGTTTATTATTAATTGTTCAGGCACACAAGAGGACCTTCAAGAGGATCCCCCAGTGAATGCTTAAATCTCCGAGTGACATTTCTTCCTCATTACTTATATTGGTGAGTGTCAAGTGTATGAATACTTGATACATGCTTAATTGTTATAATTACTTAGAGATTTTGAAAATGGAGGCAAGTGTGTACTTTACCGCACTCGTTTTTATCTGAAATGAATGGCTCATGATTAAAATGAAACGAATGAATTATGAATGATTTAATTGAATGAAATGAGATGATTGAATGCTTGAATGAAATGAAATGGTATGCTATGGCTGCATACGTCGTTGGAGTGAATCTCCTCGACTTTCAAATGTATATGGGGGATGCCCAAACTCATAGGCCGACCTTGGACTCGAGCCGACATGGACTTGGTCAGGAACCTTGGCGAGCCATGAGATAATTAAACTCGACCTAATGAGAGATCTTACTTGGCATACTCGTGAAGTATCACCTTATAAATGTCTTGCGGGCCCGGGAGGTGCACGGTGGACGGAGAGAAGTAAGTGATGATGTATGGAATGGAAATACCGATCTGGTTGACGGAGTGTCATCGCGGGAAGGTATACGAATGACATTGGCACAGCAAGTGAAAATTAGCTCCTGAGAGCTCCGATATCCTTGAATTGTTTCTGTTTACTTTTCTCGCTCGAATTGTTATTTAATGCAATATTATTGCTCTACTTGTTAAATTGGGATTGTTACTTGAACAACGTACTTGTATGTGTGTTCTTGGCCTCACGAGCGTTTTGCTCACCCTGTAGATTTGTTTTCCTTAATAGGATTTGAGTTTGGATTGAGATTCGGAGAAAATTCTCTTTTGAGTACTCTTATAATAGGGTTCCAACTCTTTTGTCTAGATTTTTGGCTATTGTATATTTTGGACTGTATTATGGAAACCCGATGTAAGGATTGGATGATTGTTATATATCGTTAAACTTGAACGTTTCCGCACTAATTGTATTTATATTATCTGGTTGTTGACATCTAGCACCACTATAAGTTTGAACAGAAATTGCTTGAGTCCTGGCGAGTGTTGGGCAGACGTTTCGCGGATACCCTTTGATTCACCTTAGGGAGAAGAGGGGGCGTCACAGTTGGTATCAGAGCGCTAGGTTAGAGATTTATATGCGAGACATATTAGATACTCTACCCTTAAGACCTGAGACCGGATAATTAAGTTATACCTTAAGAGGTACTTAAGGCATACTAGTGATTAGGTTAGGCATGCATAAGCGATATCCGAACTAGATACTGATTTAATTTCTAAACCGAAAGGTGTGATTAATTTGCAGGGATGGGAAACGGAAATGGGACTCCGGCAGCTTATGGGAGTGGCCATGCTAATGGTCACGTAGAGTCTTCTAGGCTTATTTATTACCGAGATTTAGGCGGAGGAGCTCGTGTATGCTACTCACCTGCTACTCGATACCCCCGATGTGCTTGTAAGGTAACCTTTACCTACCCAAACCACGTTGCACTGGTCTTGGACGACGAGCATCGTCAGTTGGTGAATGCCAACTTGGACTTACAGGCTGATGTGGATGAATTTAGACAGATGGTAGGGGCTCAGGGTGAGAGAATTGCTGAGCTCGTTGAGGTACTCGAGGGCAAGGTGGTCACATTTGCAGTGGTTCGTGAGGAAGTTCAGAATATTAGGGCTCGACTTACTAGATTAGTAGAGGAGATCCGTGATCGGGTTTCCGGGATCCTGACTGATGCTACTAGACTAGTGGATGAGGCGATAGGTATAGTCCGGAGCTCTGATCCGGAGGAGGATCCTGAGGAAGAAGTTCCGCCCGGTAGTCCTACTGTGGACTAGGCCTAGTGATTGACTACTTGACTTTTGATCTTTTGACTAGTACAGTTAGGATTAGCAGGGGTGATGCTAAGTGTTGAGACCATTGTATTTTGCATGACTGTGGCCTACTTTTGAGGCACTTGCTTTTACTTTAGTCTTCTGTAGCTAAAAGTACTCTTATGGCACCTGTGTGCTATATTTTTGTGACTATCCCATGACTTGCTAATTGTATGAACTTGACATGTTAATGAATGTAAATTATTATTATTTTCAATTTTTTCTTGATTAGTACCTGTTTTCTACTTTCATCGCATAATTGATTTATTTCTTGTACTAGGCACGCCTAGGTTATGGAAGGACTAAGAGGTGGTCGAGACCGTGGTCGAGATCGTGGGCGAGGGAATAGACAGGCCCTACCTTAGGGGGATGACCAGGGATCGGCAACTGGACTGACCCAGGGATAGGAAAACATTGAGGGTAATCAAGTGACTACTGCCATTAATAGGATGACTGATATCCTAGAATGCTTAGCTGATAGACAAGGTTTTGGACCGTTTAACCAACCTGGGGGTCAGGAAAGAGGAGAGGATAGAGCCTTAGAGAGGTTCTTAAAGTTCAACCCGCCTAAATTTCTTGGAGAACTCGACCCTGAAATAGCGGAGAATTGGTTAGAGAGGATGACTAACATATTCGCCGCTTTAGACTACATTGAGAATAGGCAAGTTAATTTTGTTGCTTTCCAATTTGAGGGAGTAGCTCGTGCTTGGTAGGATATGATAAAAAGGAAATGGGAGAGAGTTCAAACCTCTCGGACCTAGGAGAACTTCACGAGGGAATTCAATGAAAAGTTTCTTCCACCCTTGATTCAACAAAAGAGAGAGGATGAATTTATCAAGTTGAAATAAGGAGCCCTTAGTGTGGCGGAGTATGAAGGAAAATTTACTAAAATTTCTAAGTATGCTCCTGAGTTGGTAGTCAATGAACGGAAGAGGATTAGACAGTTTGTGGAAGAACTTAATGTGGAAATTCAGGAGGGTTTGGCCGCAATCCAAATTTCTACATTTACTGAGGCTTTAGAGAAGACACAAAGGGTTGAGAGCGTAAAACTGCAAGTGCGAGACTTTCACAATAGAAAAAAGAACTTTTCTGGCCACACTTCTGGACAGACTAATATGAATGCACAACTTTCCAAAATAAGAAGAGGAATGGAAGGAATAAGGACCACTGGAGCTTCTAGGGAAGCTTTATCTAGAGGAGGTCGTAGTAGATCGATTCAGGCTAGAGGAGCGCCTTTTACTGGTTCGGCTGTGACTCCTCAAGTTGCATGTAGATACTGTGGTAAATCCAACCACTCTGAAAATGACTATTGGAGAAAGTTAGGGAAATGCTTGTTTTGTGGTAGTGCTGAACATCAAGTCGCCAACTGTCCGAGATCGCCAAAGACAGGAAGTAACTCTCAGAAACCAGAAAAATCAACCTCTAAGCAGACCAGTGCAGGAAGAAGTCGACCTAAGGTACCCGTAGGGTTTATGCACTGGATCACCAACAAATGCCTGATGCGATTGAGGTGGTTGAAGGTACGATTCCTATCTTTCACCGCTTGGTTAGGGTTTGAATTGATCCGGGTGCAACTCACTTTTTTGTAAGCCCTAATTTCATGAGTGGGATAGATTTGAAGCCAATTAAGTTACCTTATGACTTGGAGGTTAAAACACCTACTAGGGATCAAAGTCTAATCGCTAGCTTGGTTTATAAAGATTGTGAAATTTGGGTTAGAGAGCGGAAGCTACTGGCTGACTTGATAGGTTTGGCGATTAAGGGATATGATGTGATCCTAGGAATGGATTGGTTAGCCCGTTACAATGCCCAATTGAATTGTAAGACAAAGATAGTAGAGTTGTGCATTTCGGAAAGCCAACTTTGAAATTGGATGTAAAGGGTAGATTGGTCTCGTCTGCACTTATTTCGGGAATCCGAATTAGGAAAATGCTAAGTAAGGGAGCTCAGGGTTACT
Organism: Coffea canephora; assembly: GCA_036785865.1. NCBI lineage: Eukaryota > Viridiplantae > Streptophyta > Magnoliopsida > Gentianales > Rubiaceae > Coffea > Coffea canephora. The sequence goes on from CM071919.1 coordinate 38,408,198, forward strand.
TGGCCTTTTTAATCAACACCCCTAGTGATAAGGTGAGATTGGAGGACATGCCTGTAGTAAAAGATTATCCGGACGTTTTTCCTGAAAAGTTAGAGTCTTTACCCCTGGAAAGGGATATAACCTTTAAAATTGATGTGATTTCGGGAGTAGCCCCTATCTCTAAGACACCATATCGGATGGCTCTAGCTGAGTTGAAAGAATTGAAATTACAACTACAGGACTTGTTGGAACGGAATTTTATAAAGGAAAGTGATTCACCATGGGGAGCCCCGGTTTTGTTTGTTAAGAAAAAGGATGGGAGTTTGAGACTATGCATAAACTACAGAGGCTTGAATGATATCACGATTAAGAATAAGTACCCGTTGCCCCACATTGATGAGTTGTTTGACAAATTGCAAGGGGCGGTGGTATTCTCGAAGTTGGATTTGAGCCAGGGTTATTATCAATTGAGCATTTTGGAGAAGGATATACCCACGACTGCTTTTAATTCGAGGTATGGACATTTTGAGTTTGCAGTAATGCCATTTGGATTGACTAATGCACCAGCTACTTTCATGAATTTAATGCATAGGATTTTTAAGACTTATTTAGACCAATTTGTGGTGGTCTTTATTGATGATATTTTGGTGTACTCTTAGAATGTGGAGGATCATGAGAGGCACCTGAGAATTGTTTTGCAAACTCTGAGGGAACACAAATTGTATGCTAAGTTTAGCAAGTGCAAATTTTGGTTGAAAGAAGTGATATTCTTGGCGCACATAATTTCTAAAGATGGGATTAAGGTGGATCCGACTAAGGTTGAAGCTGTCGCGAAGTGCAAACAACCGGAAAATCTTACTGAGGTTCGAAGTTTCATTGGACTAGTAGGGTATTACCGGAGATTTATCAAGGACTTTTCTAGAATTGCTGGACCCATGACCGAGCTGACTAAGAAAAGTGAAAAGTTTATTTGGAGTTCTAAGTGCGAAGAGAGTTTCCAAGAATTAAAGAGACGTTTGACGAGAGCACCTATATTAACTCTACCAAATGGAAAGGATAAATTTGTGGTTTATACAGATGCATCAAAGGAAGGATTGGGATGTGTTCTGATGCAAAATGACAAAGTGATGGCGTATGCTTCTAGAAAATTGAAACCACATGAGGAAAATTACCCGACTCATGACATGGAGTTGGCAGCAGTGGTATTTTCTTTAAAGAAATGGAGACATTACCTGTATGGAGTGATATTTGAGGTTTTTACTGACCGCAAAAGCTTTAAGCATCTGTTTTCTCAAAAGGAGCTGAATTTGAGGCAACGTAGATGGGTAGAATTTCTGGAAGATTATGATTGCGCTATTAAGTACCATCTCGGGAAGGCCAATGTAGTGGCCGATGCTTTGAGCCGTCAGGTATAAATGGCTGAATTGATGATTAAGGAACTACACTTGTTGGAAGAAATCAGTTATTGGAATCCTCGACTGGAATCGAGAAATGTCATTTTGGAAAATATTGTAGTGAATTCCACTTTGTTGGAACGTATCAAGGAATCTCAAGAAAAGGACACTGAAGTGCAAAAATGGTTGGAAAAAGTTAAAAAGGGAGACAAGTTGGATTTTAACTTAAGATCAAATAGTATATTGAAGTTTCAGAATCGGATAGTGGTGTCGAAAGATGAGGGACTTAAAAAGGAAATCTTGAAAGAGGCACACCGATCGAAGTTTACGGTACACCTTGGAGGGAATAAAATATACCAAAACTTGAAGAATCTGTATTGGTGGGATAATATGAAGAGAGAAATTGCCCATTTCGTCCAGTCTTGTTTAGTTTGTCAACAAGTTAAGGCTGAACATTAGAAACCATCGGAACTTTTACAACCGTTAAAGATAGCTGAATGGAAATGGGAGAACATTACTATGGATTTTGTATCAGCATTACCGAAGATACAAAAGAGCCATGATGCTATCTGGGTAATAGTGGATAGACTGACCAAATCAGCTCACTTTCTGTCGATTAATATGAAGTACTCACTGGAGAAGTTGGCCAAGTTGTATTTAGATGAGATCATTAGGTTACATGGAATCCCTATCAGTATTGTGTCCGATAGAGATCCAAGATTTGTTTCGAGATTCTGGCAAAAGATACAAGAAGTGTTGGAGACTAAACTAAATTTTAGTACCACTTATCATCCTCAGACTGATGGACAATCTGAGAGGACAATTCAGACCCTTGAGGACATGTGTTCTAGATTTTGGAGAAAATTGAAATAAGTTTTTAATTTTGGTGGAATTTGTCTATAACAATAGTTTTCACTCCTCTATACAAATAGTTCCGTATGAAGCGCTTTATGGTCAAAAATATAGGTTTCCGATTTGTTGGGATGAAGTAGGTGAACGGAAGATTTTAGACCCGATTACGGTGTAGTGGATTGAGGAACCTAATAAGAAAGTAAAGTTAGTCCGCCAGAGAATCCAAACCACACAAAGTCGTCAAAAGAGCTATGCAGATAATTGGGGGAAGGATTTGGAATTTTCGGTTGGAAATCTAGTCTTTCTTAAGATTACACTTTTGAAAGTAATTTTGATGTCTGGAAAGGGAAAGAAACTATAACCAAGGTTTGTAGGGGCCTTATAAGATTATCCAGCGCGTGGGGAATGTGGCATACAAGTTGGAGTTGCCGCCGATTTTATCCCGAATCCATAATGTATTTCATGTGTCCATACTTAAGAAATATCATCCAAACCCTCTCACATTTTACAATCGAAAAATATTGAAATTGATGAAATTTTGACCTATGAGTAGAAACCAGTGTAGCTTCTGGATAGGAAAGTGAAGGAGTTGAGAAATAAACAGATACCGTTGGTGAAAGTTCTTTGGAGGAACCATGGGTTAGAGGAAGCGACTTGGGAAGTCGAAAAAGCAATCCGAGAAAAGTATCCAGACCTGTTCACCAACCAAGATAAATTTCGAGGACAAAATTTTCTTAAGGGGGAGAGGATGTGAAGACTCACAAAAGTTTGTTATTTTAAATTCCATTTCGAGCTTATTTAAATATTTAATTACCCAATTATTTCGAATATTATTTTCTAATATCTTTACACTTAATTACATGAATTTATAGTTTCGTTATATTTTTAAAGTGACTTGTTTCAAAATTTATTTTTTGGAAACTCGTTAAGTAAAAATAGCGATACGCAATTGGAGTCAATAATCGATTTGAAAATACAATATGTTTGGAAAAAATTAGAGGCTTGCATAATGGTCTTGAAATAGGTATTTTTGTGCTTAAATATTCAAGTGATAGTTATTAGTACCATCGTTATAAGAATTTCTTGGAGATTTCACTTTATCGCGCTTAAATTGGAAATATGCGCTTTCACACGCGTGACTTAATTGAGGGATTGTAGACCCTTATTTTGGGACAATTAAGAGTGAATAATATTTATATGAATATAAGTATATTAGAGGTTTAGTGCACTAATGAAATAAACTCGAGAGAAATCGAACACAAAACGAGCACGTGCGCGCGCGAGGGAGAGTTGACTTTTGGGCAAACATGGGCCACACATTAAAGCTTCTTTTGGAAGTTTCATTTGATCAAACCACTCTCTCTCCTCATTCCAAGAACAGCCAGCCAAGGGAAAGAAAAACAACACCAAGTTCTTCCATTTTTTCTTCTCCAATTCTTCACCAAATCATCACCCATTTCATTTCAAATTTCAACCCCACTTAACTTATTACTTGAAGATCATATTAAGCTACAAAAAGGGGGAGCTTTTCACGATTTTCTTGGCCAAGGAGAGGACCGAAAATTCTGTTCTTGCACACCAAGTGAAGTAGGTAACGATCTAACCTTCAAAACTTGGTTTATGGAAGTTCTAGTACCCTTATATACTCATGCATGTTCATGGGTAGCTTGTTTATGGTGGAAAAATGGTTGTGTGGGCTCTATGAACTCCCACCTTGGATGTATGGACTGATTTGTGGTGTTTTGATGGAAATAATGTTTATTTAGTGCCTAAACTAGTGGATTAATATTGGGTTGTTGATAGAAACTCAAGGATGGCGCAATAACCAAAAGTGACCATTTTGCCCCTGCTTTATTCGAGCACTTTGGTGCGAAATTTTGAGGTTCTAATAGCTTTTTTATATTGTTTACATGTTCTATTGAGTGTGTAAAAAGTTTCATTGAAAAATAACTTGATTTGGTCACCCAAATGTTGGAATTTTGGAAGCTTAGAAATCTGGAATTGGTTCCCATCACTGCCCAGGCAGTCATCTTGTTTTGACTATAACTCATCGCTTCGATGTCGGAATCCAGTGCCGTTTATGGCACTGGAAACTAAACATTCACAGATTTCCGTTGGTATAAAATGCTTATCCTGGTTCCACTTGAGCAAGCCAAACCATTTGTTTGAAATTAGCTGTCCTGTTTCGTTGCTTCCTGGAAGGCAGCACATGAGCTGTAACTTGATGCTCACGAACGAGTAATTTATAGATAGATTTTGATAACAGTTTCTTCTGAGAAAATGTAACCTTATGAGTCTATTTTACAATGCCACCAACCATGCTCAATTTCGAGTTGAATTGAGTGATTTATGATCAAAATTCGAATCTGGTCTAGTGAAGAAATACCATGCATTTGGACAGATTTGAAACTAACAATGATTTGAGACTTGTTATCCGAAGTTTCTTAGTGTAAATCACCTATAGAATTTACCTTGGACATATCTTAGACTTTACCTACTGGAATGGACCATGTTTGAGATGTTCCTTGACCAAATGTTTGGAAACGGAAAAACGGAAGTTCAAAGGCAGTTTAGCCTTAGAATTTCTTGTGATTTCAACGGTCTCGTTAATCGATTTCCGTACATATTTTTCTATAAAATTTGGCAAAGGAGTGGCCCTTATATGGTAGTATATTTATACCAAATTTGGTGCCATTCCGAGTCCATTTCGATACTCGAACAAAATCCCAAATTTGGTGCTTTAAATCTGGAAATTCGTAACTGCCTCAAATGTCCAGCAACTTTGAGCTACTATATCTTGGTGCTCAAAACTCCGATTCTTATTCTGCTTATTGTATTTTAAACTTTGATTGCAACTCTAACTGAGTTTCAAATTTGAGAGGCTAGCTCCAATTCTGTGAATTTTACCGAATTTCCAAAATTGGCGAAAAACCAACCTCGAAACTGCCTCAATAGTCCAAAACAGTGAATTTGGGCCAAATTTTGAATACCTTCCATTTGGAATCGTAGAAAAATGTATTCTAAGAACTTTTAGTACTTTGAAAGATGTTTCCAATGGTACCAAGTTTTTCAATTTTGAACTTGTAAAGAGTGAGATACGATTTTTTAAACATCTCATATCAAAACTGAAATTTCCAAATCTTAAGGAAATGGAGTTCTTTCGAATTTTCTCGTTTCCTTTGATATCACTTGATCGTTTTACCCTCGATTTCAAAGATGGAAATCAGATTTTGCTTGTGTTTTAAAACCCCACTTTTGAGCATCGATTTACGAATAATTAAGGCTCATTTTCGTGAAATTTTCTGAGATCGCACAAGTATGCAATCTTTCTTAATAATTGGGGTTTATAAGTGATTGTTCATTATTAATTTCTCAGGCACACAAGAGAACCTTCAAGAGGATCCCCAGTGAACGCCTAAAGCTCCGAGTGACATTTCTTCCTCATTAATTATATTGATGAGTGTCAAGTGTATGAATACTTGATACATGCTTAATTGTTATAATTACTTAGAGATTTTGAAAATGGAGGTGAGTGTGTACTTTACAGCACTCGTTCTTATTTGAAATGAATGACTCATGATTAAAATGAAACGAATGAATTATGAATGACTTGAATGAATGAAATGAGATGATTGAACGTTTGAATGAAATGAAATGGTATGCTATGGTTGCATACGTCGTTGGAATGAATCTCCTCGACTCTCAAATGTACATGGGGGACACCCAAACTCATAGGCCGACTTTAGACTCGAGTCAGCATGGGTTTGGTCGGGAACCTTGGCAAGCCATGAGATAATTAAGTTCGACCTAATGAGAGGTCTTGCTTGGCATACTCGTGAACTATCGTCTTATAAATATCTTGCGGGCCCGGAGGGTGCACGGTGGACGGAGGGAAGTAAGTGGTGATCTACGGAATGGAAATACCGACCCGGTTGACGGAGTGTCATCGCGGGAAGGTATATGAATGATATTGGCACAGCAAGTAGAAATTAGCTCCTGAGAGCTCTGATATCCTTGAATTATTTTTGTTTATTTTTCCCGCTCGAATTGTTATTTAATGCAATATTATTACTCTACTTATTAAATTGGGATTGTTACTTGAACAACGTGCTTGCATGTGTGTTCTTGGTCTCACGAGCATTTTGCTCACCCTGTAAATTTGTTTTCCTTAACATGATTTGAACTTGGATTGAGATTCGGAGGAAATTCTCTTTTGAGTACTCTTGTAATAGGGTTACAACTCTTTTGTCTAGATTTTTGGCTATTATATATTTTGGGCTGTATTATGGAAACCCGATTAAGGATTGGGTGATTGTTATATATCGTTAACCTTGAACGCTTCCACACTAATTGTATTTATATTATCTGGTTGTTGATATCTAGCACCGCTATAAGTTTGAACAGAAATTGCTTGAGTCCTGGCGAGAGTTGGACAGACGTTCCGTGAATACCCTTTGGTTCGTTTTAGGCAGAATTGGGGGCGTCACACAAAACACACATATCCAAAAATATGATGAGATAATTTAAACACTGGTTCACGAGGAAAAAGAATGGAGTGAGATAATTGGCCTCCAAAAATATTAGATGGCATGCGATTAATTAAATAACATGTAATTAAAACTGCACCACTCCTAAATTGTTTGGACACATTCATGTGCTACAAAAGTATTCAAGCAATTTCGACTAAATGTCTAATTTTTCTTTCAGCAAATTCATTTTGTTGTGGAGTGTCGGTACAAGAGCACTGATGAATAATACCGGATTTAGTCATAAAAGTATCAAAAGGAGTGAAAAAAATATTCTTTCGCATTATCACTGCGAAGTATACCTATAGGCACACGAAATTGATTCTTTATTTCGATAACAAATGCACAAAAAATGAAATATAGCTCTAAAAGATCTTTTATTAAATAAATCCATGTAACTCTGGAAAAGTCATCAACAAAGATTACAACATATTTGAAATCTAACTTTGAAGTAACTCGACTAGGACCCCAAACATCAAAATGAACTAACAAAAAGGGTTCAGAAACCCGATTATTGACTCTAGGGGCAAAAGAAACACGATGATACTTTCGTAACTGACAAGACTCACATTCTAATGAAGACAACTGACCCAAAGTAGGAACCAACTTTTTCAAATTTTGTAGAGACGGATGACCCAAACGACAGTGAATTTTAAAAGTAGAAATAGTAGCAAGACACGCAATCAGATCATTAGAGTTGAGAAAATAAAGACCATTATATTCATGCCCTTCACCAATTGTCCTCTTTGTCTTCAAATCCTAAATGACAACAAAATCAGGAGAAAAATTAACTGAACACTGTAGAAAACTAGTAAACTTACTAACGGCATTAGATTAAAAGGCAAATTGGTCACGTAAAAAATAGAAGACATTGGAAGAGATGGGTTAATTTCTACAGTGCCTAGTCCTTTAACTTTAGTTGTAGATCCATCAACGAAAATAACATGAGAAAAAGAAGTAGACTCTTGAAAATTAGAAATATTTTAGAGGTATCTGACATATGATCAGTAGTTTCGGAGTCAATAATCCATGAGTCAAAATTAGAGGATGTGGAGAGACAAGTCACAACATTACCTTTTTGTACTAAAGAAGCAGAGGGAAGAGATGCATGATTTGCAGTTTCGTACTGCAAGAATTTAAGATAATCATCCCTGGATATGGTAAAAATCTTCTGGAACCCTTATGCTGAAGAACTTGATTCAGTTTGGTCAGTGGTAACTGCATTAGCAAACCAAGGAGGTTTTCCAACTAAATCCCAACAACTATCACGAGTGTGATTTTTCAAACCACAATAAGTGCACCTATAAATGCCTCGACCTCCTCTACTTTTTCCTCCACGAGAGTCACGTCCAAAACTAAATTGCTCACATCCAGGACTAAGTTGCTCTATCCGATTATTGTTAGCAACTAAAGCAAACTTGTCATTAATTAGAGCACCATCACTATATGCATTGTCCTTAGTTACAGAACGTAAGACACAAGCATACGCCTCTACAAAGGATGGTAATTGTTCACCTGCTGAAATTTGAAATTTGATTGGTTCAAATTCTGGCTCAAGGCCAACCAAGAATTTGAGCACAAGCATTTGTTCTCTTTGCCTCTGTATAATTGTAATGTCACTTGAGAGAGGCATTACAACATTTAATTATTCTGAAATTCACTTGAAATCAGCAAAATATTCAGTTACTATCTTGTTATATTGTTGCAGCTAAAAATACTCCAAAGAAATATCATACATCCGTAAAAGATTACTACAGTATAATAACCGGACATAATCCCAAACTTCTTATGTTGTCTCAAATTGAGGACACATGTAAGCAATTCGTGGCTCCATAAAATTCATAGTGCTCCAAGAATTTGGGCATCCTCTTGAATCCAAATTAGTCTCTAGTTATCCTCCGTAAGAGAGTCATCTATGAGATGTCGTTGCTTTCCTAAACCTGTTAGATAAATCTTAACAGCTTTTGACCACTGTTAATAATTAGTGTCATTCAATTTTCAATTTGTGATTTGAGATATCACCATGGGCATAATTTTAGTGGATGTCACAATATCTTTTGATAAACTTTTAGTCATAGCGAATAGCACTTCAAATAAAAAAACAGTCAAAATTCGTGATGAACAGTACTTTGGAAAAGTAACGTGTGAACAGAAATACGATGAACAGTATCGCGTGAACAGGACTTTTGCTAGATGTTTAATCCTAATCCTAAGATTTTAACTCTGATACCATGAGAATATGTATTTTGGGAGAAAAATATCTAACACCTTATTATGACTGATCAACTAGTATTACAGTAGTACAAACCTAACACTAATTTATTATGTACAAGAGTACTTATATTCTCTTAATAGTCTAACAATGTGACTTTGGATTTACATGCTTCTAATATTTGGGACATAACCTCAGCTAAATGTGTACAAGTATTACTTCTTAGAAAAACAAAAACTTTTAACTTGAAAATGCTAAAATGGGACTAGAATAACGTTTTTTTCCTTGATATTCTAGAAGTTGGAACTTGGCACTTGGAAATAAAGTCAAGTGATGAAGCAAGCGGGATACATGTGATAAATGACAATATTAAATGATTTAGGACAAATAGAGATATCATCGAAGACAGGGAAAGGTGCTGCAACATTTCCAAATCATCTAGATGTTTTAGACAACTATGAAGCCTAGCCTTGACAATGAATGAAGACCTTGAAATTTGCCAACCAACAAAAACTCCATCAATATATTCGTTGCTCGAGAAAAGGACCAAAGGAATTCATAAGTCTATCTGAAATTAAACACTGATAAGTACTGCTATAAATAAAAGATTTGTTCAGCCCTTATAGAAGGTAGCATTGCTTAACAACCCAACAAGATAAACGCAGCAAGTACCTTTTTTTGTTTTGGTGATTTTGTCTCCAATTCCCCATGATGTATATGGACTATGTCCTGTGTATGTTCGATTTTACTTCTGGCTGCATCTTCTTTATTAGAGTACTTATTTGTGGTTTCTTGTATTTGCTAAGACGACAAACCTCAGTGATCATTTTACGACAGAGTCGTCATTGCCATTGGGTGATTCTCTGACTGCTATTGATTTGGGAATATATCCAAAGCCTTCTGTGTTTCCACGATTATATTAAGTTAATGGAACTGAAAAGTTTAAGGCTGCTCCGATAGAATTGGAGGAAGGATCTTTTTTTTTGGTTTCAAAGTTTTGACTTATATTATTAATTAACCCTTTTTCAATCAAGCAACTATGCAAGAATCAGGCCGTGGCTTCACAAACTCAATGAATGCACTAAAATGGTCTCATCAGATTGTAAGAAAAACACTACCCTACCTTACCTGGATTCTGAGCAAGTTAGAGGGTCGAGACAAAAGCGCCAAGATTAATTATCAGATTCCTAGAATCATAAAACCCCTAAAACTCAGTAGCCAAATTAATTCACTAGCATCAATCAAATCAAATGTAACCCTAATCAGGTAAGAACAAGCTAAAACAAAAGCAACCTACAAAAATTCATTCCAATCCAACTTCAAGAATCTACACCAATAATTCTAGACAATTTTTCAAAGGGAGGAATAAAAACTAATAAGAGACTATCATATCTCTGAAAATACTTAAGGAGTCTTCACCTTTGTTGGAGATGCTGTTACAGGAACGAGGATGAGATGTTGATGAGCAGCTGATATTGGTTGCTTTTAAAGGGAAAAAATGAGAGAGAGAGAGATATGATAATTGTAGCTGATTTTTAATAGGAGAATAACCTAATTGGAAGAGTAGCTTACCTCTGAAAGTAGGTCTTCGCCAAAGCTGGAGATGCTGCCAGCGAAGAAGGGATTGGTTTGCCAATGAGATGTTGCTGTCGATAGTCTTTCATCGATAGTTTCAGTCGTCTCAAAGTTTTTCGTTGAAGGCTGTGATTTTTTGAAGGGAAAATAATTTCACAATGATAGATAAGGAAGTTGTTTTCCTTCTCTCAATGTAACTTATTTTCCATCAGAAATCATTTTCCCAAATTAGATTGTGTCCAAACAGTGGAAAATTTGGAAACCATTTTCGAGAAAATTTTTTCCGTCCAACCAAATAGTGTGAGGACCTGAAAATTTTCTTATTTTTGTCTTATTTTAATGGCTTATTTAATTATTTATTCACCCGTTTCCTCCCAATAATTTATTTCAACCATTTTAAACCCATTTGTATGGAACAATGTCTCCCTTACGTTTTTAAAACGTTTCGTTAACAAAATTTATTTTTCGGAGGTTCGTTTAGTAAGGAATAACGAGTACACGTTTTTTGAGACAAAATTCAATTCGAGAGTGCAATAATCTTGGAAAATTAAAAATGATCAATAGTAGACTATGAAAAGTTAATTGAGAGATTAGATGTGAGTGAGTTAAAATTAAGTTTATACCATGCGCGCGTCGAAAGTTTTCCAAAAATCGCGCTAGTACAAATTAATTGGGGATTTGAGAAATTAATACTAGACTCATGTGAGAACTCATGTTTTTATTCTTAAATAGTTATTTTATAATTAGTTACCCTAGTATTAGTTAATTATATTATCGTTATATGAATTCCTTGTAAATTTCGCTTTATCACACAAGATTCGGAAGTTCGCGTATATCGAGCCGGAACGGTTAATTGGAGATTTAAAAAATTTATACTAAACTACTAAAAGTGAATAATTATAATATTAAAGGAAGTACATTAGAGGTTTAGTGCACAAGTGAAACAAACCCGAGAGAAATAGGATACGAAATGCGCGCGCACAAACACTATTCTCAGTTGACTTTTGTTAGAATTTTGGCCACAAAACCCTCAAGCTTACAAAGGAAGCTTCACAACACACCAACCTCTCTTTTCTCTCTCTTAATGCCGGCCACACCAGCCAAGGAAGAAGAAGAGAAAGCTCATCATCATTCTTGCTCTATTTTTGCACAATTTCACTCCAAAATCTTCACTCAACTTCCATATCATTTAGAGATTAGCTTAAGCTTGGTGGAAGACTTCATCTTGGTGGTTTTCTTGGACCTTTTGTGATAAAAATTTCTGGTTCTTCAAGGGTTCAAGAGGTATACACCTCAACTCATCCAATCTTTCATTTCTTGGCTTTAAAGAGTTTCATTCTTGGCTTGGAAGCTTGTAGCTTCCTTGTTGTTGTTGTTATTTGAAAGTGGGCTCTATGAACTCCCACATTGGTTATATAAGGACTGCCATGATGTTAAAATGTGTGTTAGTGTGTTTGTGATGAGTGTTAAGGTTAGAAATTGAAGGAAAGATCGAAGGAAATTGCGTAGGAATGCTGGCCGAATCTGTCCTTTTTTTCATGCCTTTATTTCAAAATTTTGTGGGTTGTTTTGCTGTGAAACTGATGTATATATGTTGTATATGGTGTGTAGAAAGTTTCTACCAAAAATCATTTGGATTGGTTGAGCAAAACATGAAATTTCGAAATGTAAAGAAATCTGGAAAACGTGTTCAGGCAGTCTGAACAGTGTCTCTTTGATCGAACATATGTCTTTGTACAGACATTAAAATTGAGTGCCGTTTATGGCATTTGAAACTAGACAATTGTAGTTTTCCAATGGTATAAAATTTGTGACATCCCGAATATTAGGAGTTTATTTGTAAAGAAAATACTAAAGTGCATTTCTTTGGGGTTTGATTTAAAACCTTATTTTGTTCTAAAAGACTGGAAACCCTAAATTTTAAATCGAAAACCCTAATCTCGGCTAAGATTGAAAACCCTAATTTTGCTTACGATAAAACCCTAGTTTATGCGGTATTCTAGTGTGTGTTTTGGTACAATAAAAAAATAGGATTCGTTATAGTTTACAGAGGTTTAACAAGTTTGAAAATGGTTAGTAAACTCTGGATTAGTAAACCTCTAGTGTTACAATGTTAGAAAGTTTAAGTGGAGTTTTACTTATCGCCCGTCTTTTCCACATTTTCTTTATTAGAAAATTCCCCAGATAATTTTATTGAGTAAATATAGGTTTTAGATGATTTTTCTAGTATCGGTTAGTTTTTGAGAAATTAAGAACATATATCGGACGTGGGACCCACTAGTGCGAAAAGTTCGGAAAAATTCGGCCAACTAGGTTAAGTTTTGGATACTGAGTTTAAATTATCGGGTGTGGAGAGATATTTATAGGTGTGAAGAGATATTTATAGGTATTAAGTGGATAGGTGGAAGAGAGAGAAAAAAAAGTTAGGCAAGTCATTAAATGAGGGACAAGTGTCACCATTTGAGTGGTCCAACCTTAAGACCACTATTCATGGTCTTACCAATTGACTAATTAAATCAAAAAACAACCAAAAATTCTTCATTTCTTCTCCCTTGTTGGTCGGCTCTCTCTCTCAAAAAGAAAGGAAGAAACTCTTCAAGTTTTGCTTCCATTTTGCTCCAAATCATCAAAACCAACCATGGAAACTTGAACTTACTCCATAAAACCTCTTCAATAGCTAAGATAAGGTGGATTTGTGGAGTTGTTTGGAAAGATAAGGTGGTCAATAGCTCTCTCTCTCTCTCTCTCTTGTTTTAAAGGTAAGTTGTGAAGAACCACCCTCCTTCTTTAATTGATGCTTAAATCATGCTTCGTGGTTGTATAAGATGCAAATTTATGGATTAAATCTTGATTTTGGTTGAATTGGTGAAGTTTTATTATTTTTGAGGAATTTTCTGTTTTAATATGAGCATGATTGTGTGGTCATGTATGCTGATTGGAAATGATGTTTAATGACTCTAGGAAGTGGGAAAAGTGATTAATTGCAACCAATTTCTGTTTTGGACCAAAAATTGAAAAGTGAGGGTTTTGTGATGAACATTCTGTCCGAATTTTTAGGTCATAGATAGAGGCCGAATTGGCCTTAGTTTAAAACATAAAAGTTGTAGGTATTGCTGTGTTTAAGGTGCCTGTAAAATTTCAGGTCATTTGGAGTAGTGTAGAATGAGATATGTCGAAATTACTATTGCTGTTCTGGGTTCATCAGGATGTAGAAACGGCGCTTGTAATTGGCTGTTTTGACTGGAATTGCTTTGGATTCGGTTGTTGAGGCCTTCTGATGAAATTTAGCCCTGTTAATTAGCTTTCAAATTCTTTTGGAATTTCTGGATTTGGACTTAGGTAGCCTGTTTTATGATGTTTGCACCAGAAGGTGGTTTGTTCACCTGTTTTACGATTCTGGTTTAGTCTCTTACATTTTTGACATAGTTGCACTAAGATTTGGGCTGAGTGTCCTTCTACAAACTTTTAGCCCTTTCCCTTAGTTTCAAAATGGTATAAATTGTGTTGGAATCCGAGTTTCGTAGCTCCTGTAATGACTAAAACAAGATCGACCGTCAGAACTGCCTTGGAATCTGGACAGTTCTGACGGGTATTTTGACACCCAAATTTTGTTCTGTTCTGAGCGGATTCAGGTCTTGGCCAAAACATCAAAGTTTTACCCTTATGTCTCAGCTTTCAAATGCCTTTAGAATTTCCTGATTTGAACTTGTGGGCTGAGAGTTATGTTTCCGTAAACAGACCTTGTCTGTCATTCAAAATGCAAACTTCTGGTACCGTTTTCCATGATTTTGACCTGTTTTGATTCGGATCTAGCTTAAGGTGTCTTCATGAGAATTGTAGGCCTTCCTCATAGCTTCAAAACGGTGGCTCGTTCACCTTGGTCCAATATTCCTAGCCTAACTTTTGATCAAAACGGTTTGAGATAGCCGATTTGGCCGTTTCCGTTTGCCGTTCCGCGCGAGCGCGTGCACCGTTTTTGCCGTTTCCGCAATTACGTGTGCCAATTTTGCCGTTTACTTGTTTTGGGACTGTTAGTAGCCGTTTGTGATATAAAGTGATAAAATCTTCTATTTCAGACAGTGGTGAGCTAGGCGGAGCCGGTGGGGCCCACTACTAGCAAACACGCGCGAACCGATTTTGCTTTTGTACTACTTTTGGTATTTTGAGTAAGTATTCAGGCCGCTCTTGTGTGTTCGTTGCTTACGTGTTTCGATTTTTATGAAGAGGGTACCTAGGCGGGGGTGTACTTTATCGCACTCGACCTAAACCCTAATTTGTGCACATATTTGTACATGACATATGTATTTGAACCATTTTGGAACTAAACCCCTTGAGCTTGTGGTTCGGGGTGACTTTTGAGAAATTTTGTGAAGTTCGTGAAGTTTGTAATTTTGGGGCCCGATCTCATGACCTAGATGGACTATTCGAGCCGGTTAGGGCTTGGTCGGAGCTAGTCCAACCTGGTCTGAGGTCACCAAGTTCGTAGGTTCCAGTTGTGAACCAAGTTTGTGACCCGAGCTTGTGACTCAAGCTCAAGTTTGTGATTTCGTTCGCCCGGGCAAGTTTGTGAGGTGACTGGCCAGTGAGGGTGATAAGGTGTACGGTGGGAGTACAAGTGAAGTTCTACGGACCTTATTTATGGTCGACGGAGTGTCGACAGGAGATCACGCATGGCAAATGACTTGGCTTTGGAGCCATCTGTATCCTTATTATATGATGTTACTTTTCTGCTTTTGCTTTACTCTTACTGTGTAACTGTTGTTACGTGAAATTTACGCTTTCGCCCCTGTTTACTTACTAAGCATATAGCTTACCCCTTTCCTTTTGTTTTCCTTAGCAGGGGCCGATGCGGGGACTTTTGGCACGTACACTAGTCTAGTTAGGTTTGATTGTAATAGTAGTATGTTTGTTTCTTTGTTTTGGTG
The DNA here is from genome assembly GCA_036785865.1 of Coffea canephora. NCBI lineage: Eukaryota > Viridiplantae > Streptophyta > Magnoliopsida > Gentianales > Rubiaceae > Coffea > Coffea canephora. The sequence continues at coordinate 38,423,661 of CM071919.1, forward strand.
GTTTGTATAAGGACCCTTCTTAGGGTCTATCTTCGGCTGGTTGTGATTATAGTATAGTAGAGTGGGTTGACTCGATACTCTTGAAGCTGTAAATAGAACTTTTGGTGGTTGTATATATTGTATAAAGTGCTCTTTCGATTCATCTAGTTTTATTGCTTTAAGTTTTGAGTCCTGGCGCGAGTTAGACAGGCGGCCCGCTGATACCCTTGGGTTCGCCCTTGGGAGAAGTGGGGCCGTCACAAAATTCACTTTTTTCTAAATGAGTGAGCCGTAGTGAGCTGGCAAAATTTTTGTCCTGTTTTGATGGTCCATCCGAGAGAAAGGTAGAACCTGCATTTTTTGTGGCTCTGTTTTCTTTCACTTATAAATTAATTTTGAAAAGGACCTGTTCTGATGAAATTTATTCTTTTGAATCTAGTTTTCAATACTACAAACCATTCTCAATTCTGAGTTGTTTTGAGTGAAATATGGTTTAATTTCCAAACTACGGCAACGTTGGAAAACCCTTCTTTTAGCTGGCCAACTGGTTTAGTTGTTAAAGAGATGTTATATGTCGGGATTTTGATGTCAACCAACTACCAATTGCTTATGAGATGTTTCTTGGACCTTGGTTTCACAAATGAACCAAAATGGGATTGATTTTATAATGCAAAGTATTTGAAAAAGGAAAAGAAAGTAAGAAGACAGATTTGCTTTTAAAATTTCCTAAACTTTGGTAGTTTTGTTAACTACCTTCCCGCATGAGTTTTTACTTGAAAATTGATAGAGGAATAGTCCTCCTATGGACATTGAATTGTGCCAAATTTGGTGCTATTCTAAGACCATTTTGATACCCAAATGATGCCCCAAATTTTACTTTCAAATCTAGAAAATTCACTGTTTAGTAGTAAAAATTTACTAACTTTGAGCTGCTTTCTTGGCGCTCAAAACTCCGAATGTAGTTCCACTTATTGTATTTGAAACCTTGATTGAAATTCTCATTGTGTTACAAATTTCAGAAACTAGTTCACTTTTTATGAATTTTGTTGAATTTCCAAAATTTACTGAAAAATAAGACTGAATCTGTCTTGTATGCTCTAAGTAGCCATTTTGTGCTGAAATTTGAATGTCTTCTGTTTAGAATCTTGGAAAGGTGTCTTCTGGGAACTTTTAGTACTTTGAACCAAGATTCCAATGGTATAAAGTTTTCCAATTTTGAAACTATTAAGTGTAAGTTTTGATTTTTCTAAGTTTGACGTGAAAAACTGAAATTTTTCCGACTCGATGGGAAATGAGTTTTTGGAAACTCCTCCCTATCCTTTGATATTGATTGACTATTTTAAACTCAATCTCATGAAGGAAATCAGTTTTTCTTGTGTTATTAAACTCCACTTTTGAGTCTCGATTTACGAGTAATTAAGGCTCTCTTTCATGATATTTTCTTAGTATTGTACAAGTGTACAATCTTTCTTGTTAACAAGGGGTTTATAAGTAATAGTGTATGATAGTCAATTATTATTTGCTTTATGAGTAATTAAGGCTCTCTTTCATGATATTTTCTTAGTATTGTACAAGTGTACAATCTTTCTTGTTAACAAGGGGTTTATAAGTAATAGTGTATGATAGTCAATTATTATTTGCTCAGGCGCTCAAGGGGACCTTCAAGAAGATCTCGAAGCGGAATCCTAAAAGTTATTTGAGCACTTACTCCCTATTTTGATTGGTGAGTGTCAAGTGCATGATTTGTTGCAATTATGTGAATTGCTTCTTATGGACTGAATAACTTATAACTGTTGAGTCGAGTGTGTATTTTATCGCACTCATTCTCTTTTAACTGATTGAACAACTGAAATGAATTGCATGTAACTGAATTATAACTGAATTGCCTATATGTCGTTGGAATGAATCTCCTTGACTTATAACTAAACTGTGGGGACGCCCAAATCTCAATTGGCCGACCCTATGACTTGAGCCAGCAAAGGCTTAGTCGACAAGTTTGGTGAACCATGAGATAACTGTAAACTTGATCTATTGAGAGATCTTGCTTGGCCTACTCACGTAGTAGTGCCTTTTATTGAAGTGTGGGCTCGGTGCAGTGTATGGTGGATGGAACTGTGAAGTAAGTGAAGTTCTACGGACTTAAATGCTGACCCGGTTGACAGAGTGTCATCGCGAGAAGGTATTCGATTGAGGTTTGGCGAAACAAGTGGAACTTAGCTCCTGAGAGCTCCTGTATTCTCATTAAATGCGTTTAATTGAAAATTATGAATTGTTTGAATGTTACAGCTTTAATTCCTACTTAAATGCCATTGCTACTTGAACTATGTGTTTTGCCTATTTTCTTGGCCTCACTGAGTATAGCTCATCCAATTAGATTTGTTTTCCTTAGTAGGGGCCAAGACGGAAAGAGTTTTGGAGAAGCCGACTTGAGGCACTTTTGATTAGGGTTTTAAATGTACTGGACTAGATATCTTTTGAAAGTTGTGTATTTTGGGAAAGTGGTTGTATTTTGAAACTCGTGATGTAAGATTGAATATTCATGTATAGAGATGACTTCTTGTCTTTATTTTGACTTCGTTATTAGTCGTTATCCTTAAGTTTGAACTGGAATTGTACTGAGTCCTGATGAGAGTTGGGCAGACGTCCCACCGATACCCTTTGGTCCGCCTTAGGGAGAAGTAGGGGCGTCACAAATAGACCCTTAGTGCAAAACAAATTCAAATTCTTGGGTATGCATAAAATTTTTAAAAAAACATGTGTCTAAACTTATGTGTACACAAATCTAATGTAAGCAATTAATGCATTTATTAGGCATTCATTTGGGTGAGCTATCTTTTAAGTGTGAAATAATGTTTACTAGTACCCTATATTCTTTCTTGTTAACATATTATAGGTACTATGGTAAGACAAAGACAAGCCATTATTTGTGAAGATTCTTCATACCTTTGTTACTTTTGCATTACTTGAACCTTCATAGTTTACCTTTGTTACTTTTGCATTACTTGAACCTTCATAGTTTATTTTTTATTTTTATTTTCATTACTAGTGCACACAGATAGAACTCGTGAAGTTTCCTATTTTGACATAAATGCAGTATTTGTAGAATTGCAGAGAATGGATCGTGGGTTTCATGTTCGTTCATGACAAATCAATCACGTCGATGGGGGAGTATTCCTTCCTTATCTTAAGTACGTTATTTAGACATTGAGGACAATATGCATTTTAATTATGGGGGAGGAAAAACTTTGACTTATTGGTAAGGGTGGGCAAAATTATCCGCTAATCGAAAACCTGTCATATCCGATCCGAAAATTAGGATATTCGATTTTTATTATTTGATTGGATTAAAAGAGGGTCGGGTACCCACTAAGATGCGGGACGGGTTAGAATCACATAATTAAAAAATCCGCGGGTATCCGATCCGTCCCGCATATATATATTTTATTTTATTTTTATTTTTATACACACACTATAAAATAATAAGAACTAAATAAGTAATTTTATTGAACAAATTGCAGTACAAATATGAGAGACTATAGTTTATTTACAAGATTCATTTGTAGAGGCCATGATCTTATATTTTATAGAAAAAAATTTAATTAAGGTGGAACATATATATTAAAAATTGTGCTACTTATTTCAAACTTTTATTGATTTCGAATTCTTTTAATTTTTTTCCTTTATCTTATATTTTTTTTTACATGCTTGTTTCTTGGTGGGAAACCTTTTTTTAGAAAAAAAAATTTATTAAATATTAGATGAATGTGTAAAATATAAAATTAAATTGGTATAAATCATTTTTTTTAAAATTAAATGATAAATGGGACAGGGCGGGTAAGGGTCAAAAAATGGCTGACCCGCAAGGTGCGGGTCGGGTCAGCCAAATGGTGAATGAGGCGGGTACCCGACCCGCGCCCACCCCTACTTATTGGTATTGTGGGTGATTGATTGTTGATTGAAAAAATTGGACTTGAACTTACAAATGTTATTGTGCTTTGAATTTGTTCAAACTTGGGTTTCTGATAGGAAGTTTTGTCCAGTTATAAGGGAAAACTCTTGATGATCTTGATTCCTGTCTTTTGATGTTTACAAAAGAATTGGATAGTACTAATCTCTTTTCACTAAGAAATCTTTTCAGTTCTAAAGAAATTTGATTCTCAGAACAAGAGCAATTGAAAGGAGATAAAGGTTGTTGCAAGCTGTCGGACGCTCACGAAATCAACACCGGATGTCCGATAATCAATGCAAAACTTTGGACGCACGAAGAACTCCATCACCGGACGTCCGATAGAATTGATAGAATCCTTCAAACTCTCTGTCTGCTATCGAACGCAAGTATCGAAAGTATCGGACGTCCGATATTCCCAACGGCTAGTTGATTATTCAGCTACTTGCTATCAATTGAAAGCATTAATGAAGCACTTTGTTAGTCTTATATAAATAGTGCATGGTCAGAAAAATCAAACAACTTTTGCACATCGAAGATACAAAAGATATAGAGTAGTTTTAGTGAGAAAACACTCTCCAAGGAAGATTTGTAGTTTTGGTGGTGTGAAGTTCATTGTAAGTTTTTCATTTGTGAGTAAATACTTCAATAGTGTAGCTCTGTGAGGGTTGTCTTGAGGGATAGTAAAACTTTCTAACTTGATCGAGTGGAGTTTGGGACAAGGAAGAAGTGAGCTTTCCTTTGTACATAAGATTGGTTGTATTTCATCAACTTGAAGAATCTTGTTTGAATTGATCTTCAAATCCAAGAGGAGTTTGGTAGTTACTTGGTTTGCAATTTCTTTCTTCTCATTTACTTATTGTTATGTTGTGAATCTTAAATTGCTTATCTCTTCTACTTCTCTCATGTGATATTGTTCATTCATTTATTGATTTATTGTGTAATCACTTAGAAAAGAGAGTAAATTTCATATTGAGCAAAAAGTATCCATAATTTGATTAGCTTTTTAATAAACCTAATTCACCCCCTCTTAGGTTGTCTTCGGGTCTAACAATTGGTATCAGAATTTGGTCTCTTAGAGATTAAAGTCGATCGGCTTAGGAGTAAATAAGATGACCAACAATGTCATTTTTTTGACGGACAATCTATCACTAGACCTCCAATATTTAATGGGTCGAATTATGTGAGTTGGAAAGAAAGAATGATTATCTTCTTACAATCGATTGATATTGAATTATGGTTTATTGTACATAAAGGTCCATATGATACCTCTATAATAGATGAAGATACTCATAGACCAAAACCAAAAATCAGAAATGAATTGACTGGTGATGATAGAGGCTACCTCACTTTAAATGCAAAAACTACGAATGTGTTGTATAGTGCATTAAACTCAAATGAATCCATTAGGGTCAAAGGTTGTAAATCCGCTAAAGAGATTTGGGACAAAAGAATGTTAGAGAGTAATGAGAATGTTAGAGAACAAAAGAAATCTATTTTTGTTACTAAATATGAGTCATTTAAGATGAAATTTCATGAAAATATTGATAAAATCTATTGTAAATTCAATAAATTTATTAAGGATTTAGAGGTTCTTGAAAAGGAATACTCCTTAGGAGAGAAAAATAGAAAAATCTTGAATGCCTTGTTAAAGATTGGGAGAGTAAGGTAACTACTATTGAAGAGACTAAAGACTTGAATTCTATGTCTATTGAATCTCTTATTAATTCTTAAATCTCTTATGAGCTGAAACTTAAAACTAAGGTGCAAGAAGAAAAGATGCAAAGGTAAGAAGGAGTATTGCTCTAAAAGTATCTCAAGATAAAGATGACTCGGTTTCTTTAGATGGAGAAAATATGGATGTTGATGACAATGATCTTGCTCTCATCACAAAAATTTCAAGAGAATTCTCAACAAAAGGAGATTTAGAAAAGAAGGGCCTAACAATTTATTTTCAAATCAATTCAATAATGTAAGAAACAAAGGAAAACAAGAGACCAACAAAAATTAAGCTGACAAATGCTATGAATGCAGCCAATTTGGATACTGCATGAGTGAGTGCCCAACGAAGAAGAAGAAAGAAAGAAGCAAATCAAGATTTAACAACTTTCAATTTACATGGAATGAGTGCAACTCCGATTATTAAATTGAAGAGAAAGATGAATCTGATCAATTGGCTTTTATGGCCATTGGAGATGAGGTAACAACTTGCAACCTTCAATTTGAAAGTGATGATGAAACTGATGATCTTAAATCTTTCATTGAAAAACTGCTTAATAGTTTGAAAGAATCTTATGTTAGAAACAAAAAATTAGTCTTCTTCTTCAAGATAATACACGCCTTTTTCAAGAACACAAAAAGTTGAAAACTAAAATTGATTTCTTGAAAAAGAATGAGATTGATTTATAAAATAAGTTTGATAGAAAAACAAGATTTTGTAAAATGTTCAGAGAGGAACAAAGTGATGTTGACCTTGGTTCCGAACTTTGATGTTTGCAAAATAATGGATGATACTAATATCTCTTCAAAAAATACCTTCAGGTATGAAGTAAATCTGATTCAAAGAACAAGAGCATTTGAAAGAGATAAAGGAAGTTGAAAACTGTCGTACGCTCACGAAAATAACATCGGACGTCCGATAAACAATGCAGCATTTCGGACGCATGAAGAACTCCATCACCGGACGTCCGAAAGAATTAAGAAATTCTAGCTAACTCACTGTCTGCTATCAGATGCAAGCATCAGCTATATCAGACATCCGATACTTCCAACCTATCTGCTGTTGGACACAAGCATCAGCTGTACCGGACGTTCGATACTCCCAACGGCTAGTTGATTGTTCAGCTACTTTCTATCGGTTTGAAGTATTAATGAAGTATTTTTTTGGTCTTATATAAATAGTGCATGATCAGAAATTTCAAGTAACTTTTGTACATTAAAGATACAAAAGATATAGAGCAGTTTTAGTGAGAAAACACTCTCCAAAGAAGATTTGCAGTTTTGGTGGTGTGAAGTTCATTATAAGTTTTTCATTTGTGAGTAAATATTTCATAGTATAATTCTGTGAGGGTTGTCCTAAATGATAGTAAAACTTCCTAATTTGACCGAGTGGAACTTGGGGCAAGGAGGAAGTGAACATTTCTTTGTACACAAGATTGGTTGTATTTCATCAATTTGAAGAAGTTTATCTGAATTGATCTACAAGTTTAAGAGGAGTTTGATAGTCAATTAGTTTGCAATTCTTCCCTTCTTATTTATTTATTGTTATCTTGTGATCTTTAAATTGCTTATATTTTCTACTTCTCTCAAGTGATTTTGTTCATTCATTGATTGATTTATAGTGTGATCATTTGGAAAAGAGGGTAAATTTCATATTGAGCAAAAAATACGCTTAACTTGAATAGCTTTATAATCAACCTAATTCACCCCCCTCTTAGCTTGTTTTCGATCTTTACAATTGGTATCAGAATTTGGTCTTCTAAAGATTAAGTTCAAACGGTTTAGGAGTAAAGATGACAACCAACAATGCCATATTTTTTGAAGAACAATATATGAGTAGACCTCCAATGTTTAATGGATGAAATTATGTGAATTGAAAAGAAAGAATGATTATTTTCTTACAATCGATTGATATTGAATTGTGATTTATTGTTAATGAAAGTCCATATAATGTCTCTATTATCGATGAAGTTACTCATAGATCAAGATCAAAAATCAGAAATGAATTGACTGGTGATGATGGAACTCACCTCACCTTAAATGCAAATGTTATGAATGTGTTATATAGTACTTTAGACTCAAACGAATCTATTAGGGCCAAAAGCTGCAAGTCAGTTAAGGAATTTGGGATAAATTGAGAGAAATTTATGAAGGTAGTAAAAATATTATAAAACAAAAGAAATCTATCTTGATTACTAAGTATGAGTCGTTTAAAATGGAATCTCATGAAAATATTGATAAAATATATTGTAAATTCAATGACCTTATTAAGGATTTAGACGTGCTAGAAAAGAAATACTCCTTAGGAGAGAAAAGTAGAAAAATCTTGAATGCTTTGTCCGAAAATTGGGAGAGTAAGGTGATTGCTATTGAAGAGGCTAAAAATTTGAATTCTATGCCTATTGAATCTCTTATTCATTCTCTAATCTCTTATGAGTTGAAATCTAAAACTAAGGTACAAGAAAAAGAAGATGCGAAGGTAAGAAGGAGTATTGCTCTAAAAGTATCTTAAGACGAAGATGACTCGGCTTCCTTAGATGAAAAAGATATGGATGTGGATGACAATGATCTATCTCTCATTACAAAAAGTTTCAAGAGAATTCTCAACAAAAGGAAATTCAGAAAAGAAGAATCTAGCAATCCGAATCCTAATCAATTCAACAATACAAGAAACAATGAAAAGCTAGAGGCCAACAAAAAACAAGGTAACAAATGCTATGAATGAGGCCAATTTGGACACTACATGAGTGAGTGTCCAATGAAGAAAAAAAAAGAAGGAAGAAAATCAAGATTCAACAACTTTCAATTCATATGGAATGAGTGCAACTCCGATGGTGAAATTGAAGAGGAAGAAGAATCTGCTCAATTGATTTTTATAACTATTGAAGATAAAGAGGTAACAATTTCTAACTCTCAATTTGAAAGTGATGATGAAACTGATGATGATATTGAATTTTTCATTCAAAAACTGCATGATATTTTAGAAAAATTTTATGCTAGAAACAAGAAATTAAAATATAAAATTAGCTTTCTTCTTTAGGATAATACACGTCTTTTTCAAGAAAACAAGAAACTAAAAACTAAAAATATTTTCTTGAAAAAAAAATGAGGTTGATTTACAAAATAAGGTTGATAGAAAAACAAAAATTTGTGAAATGTTCAAAGAAAAACAAGGTGATCTGAAAAGAAAAATAGATAATCAAAATAAGTTTCTCCAATATAAAAAATAAAACTGTTTTCAAGAAAATGGAACAAAGTCTTATCTTGGCACTTATGAGAAGAAGATAAATTTTGGTGCAAATGATTTTGCTGTTTATAAGAGAAAACAAGTAAGATTTATTAAATCTATTTTTGCAAATAATTCGTTGGTTATGTGTAATTTTTATTGTCAAAAAGGTCACATGAAAAGCAATTGCTATGTGAGGAAGAATATGAGAAAAGACATGAAATGTATGTGGATAGTTAGACATGATGCTAACTCTCAAGAGTCCAAAAATTAATGGGTACTATATATTAGTTCTTGAACTCTTGAGTAAGTGAACCTGGTGAACATTGTTAAGGAATCAAAGTGGTTCATAGACAATGAATATTCAAAACACATGATCGGTGATGCATTACAATTCATCAAATTCAAACCAAAGTCTAGTGGTATAGTGACATTTGAAAATGACGTGTTTCTACCTCAAAACCATTGGAGCTTTTAAATCTTGATTTGTTTAGTCCTACACAAGTTACTAGTTTGAGTGGTAAGAGATATTATTTAGTCATTATTGATGATTATTCTAGATATACTTGGGTGATTTTTCTTACTCACAAAAATGATACTTTCAAAAAATTTCGTTTTCCTATTTGTAAAAGTTCAAAATCTGCGTAGTTTGAATATTGTTAAAATTAGAAGTGTCAATTGTTCAGAATTTAAATGTTGTGACTTTCTAAAATTTTGTGATTACATTTTAGGCACTCTAGAGTCATTTGCACTTCATATTAAGATGCATCTTTTGTATTTTCTCTTTTGATGTTTCAAGTATTCTGTACTAATAGATCTTGGTTAATATTGATTGTTTTTAGTTGAATTGCTAATGTATTTTGGTTGATATTTCTCTGTTTGGTACTTCTTTTGGTATTAATTTTCTATTTTTGCCTGATGATTGATGTTGGTATGTTGGTGATTGCTGATTTTTTGTATCATTTCTCTGTCTTTTATTGGTATTTTAGATTCTCTGTTATGCCAACTACATTTTGGATTATCGTTATTGAATTTTACTCTTATCTTATGATGACAAAAAGGGAGAGAAATGGAAGTTATGTGAAAAGGAGAGTTATTATAAGATTATAAGTTTGGCACTTAAAAATTTTTTATGCACTGAGTAAGGGGGAGTTTATACTCATATGCTCAATCTTTTTCTTTCTTCCATCTATTGCTTTGTCATCATCAAAAAGGGGGAGAATGTTGACCTTGGTCCCTAACTTTTGCTGTTTACAAAACAATGAATGATACTAATATCTCTTCAAAAAATACTTTCAACTATGAAGCAAATCTGATTCAAAGAACAAGAGCATTTGAAAGAGATAAAGGAAGTTGAAAGTTGTCGGACGTTTCCAAAGACAGTATCGGACGTCCAATAAACAATGCAGCACTTCGGACGCATGAAGAACTCCATCACTAGACGCCCGAAAGAAATAAGAAATTTCGACTAACTCACTATCCACTGTCGGACGCAAGCATCAGTTGTATGGGACGTCCGATACTCCCAATTTGTCTGCTGTCGGACGCAAGCATCAGCTGTACCAGACGTCCGATACTGTCAACGGCTACATAACTATTCAACTACGTTATATCCGTTGGAAGCATTAATGAAGCACTTTTTTGATCTTGTATAAATAATGCATGGTCAGAAAGTTCAAGTAACTTTTGTACACTGAAAATACAAAAGATATAGAATAGTTTTAGTGAGAAAATACTCTCCAAAGAGGATTTGTAGTCTTAATGGTGTGATGTTCATTGTAAACTTTTTATTTGTGAATGAATATTTCAATAGTATAGTTCTGTGAGGGTTGTTCTGAGGGATAGTAAAATTTTCTAACTTGATCGAGTGAACCTTGGGGCAAAAAGGAAATGAGCTTTTCTTTGTACACAGGATTGGTTGTATTTCATCAATTTGAAGAAGTTTGTTTGAATTGATCTACAAGTTCAAAATTGGTGCAAATAATTTTGTTATTTATAAGAGAAGACAAGTAAAATTTATTAAACCTGTTTATGCAAATAGCTCATTGGTTATGTGTAGTTTTTATTGTCAAAAAGATCACATGAAAAATAATTGCTATGTGAGGAAGAACATGAGAAGATGCATGAAATGCATATGGATAGTTAGATATGATGCTAATTCTCAAGAACCCAAAAATTAAAGGGTACCAAATATTAGTTCTTGAATTCTTGAGTAGGTGAATCTGGTGAATATCATTAAGGAATCAAAATGGTTCATAGACAGTGAATGTTCAAAACACATGACCGGTGATCCATCATAATTCATCAAACTCAAGCCAAAGTCTAGTGGCATAGTGACATTTGAAAATGACATGAAAGGTAAAACAATTGGAGTAGGAGATGTTGGTAAGAATGATCAAATTTTTGTTCATAATATTCTTTTAGTTGATATAATGGATTTTGGAGTTCTTTTTCTGTTCTTGGTTGATCAGTGGACTTTAGTTGATATTACTGAATTTTCTGCTATTTCTGTTTTTGGATATTACTAGATTTTTATGATGACAAAAAGGGAGAGAATAATGATGATCTAATGTTGATTTGATATGCTTTGAATGTTGATCTGATATATGTTGATCTAATATGCTTTGACTGAGTAAGGGATGCAATATGTAAGGGGGAGTTATTGGAGAGTTATTTTGTTGTTTCGGATTTTGCCGAGAGATGTAATATGTAAGTGGGAGTTATTTCGATATGTGTAAGGAGAAGATGTTATGAGATTAGTACTTAAAGGTTTTGGATGCGATTGGTACTTATTTTTCTATCATCATCCATTGTTTTGCCATCATAAAAAACAGGGAGAATGATGATTTTAATCCCTGTCTTTTGATGTTTACAAAATAATTGCATATTACTAATCTCTTTTCAATAAGAAATCTTTTCAGTTCTAAAGAAATTTGATTATAAGAACAAGAGCAATTGAAAGGAGATAAAGGTTGTTGAAAGCTATCGGACGCTCATGAAGTTAACACCGGACGTTTGACAATTAATGCTGAACTTCGGACGCACGAAGAACTCCATCACCAAACGTCCGATACAATTGATAGAATCCTTCAAACTCTCTGTCTACTATCAGACGTAAGTATCGGAAGTACCGGACGTTCGATACTCCCAACAGCTAGTTGACTCTTCAGTTACTTTCTATCCGTTGGAAGTATTAATGAAGTACTTTTTTGATCTTGTGACAGCCCCACTTTCCCCTAAGGCGAACCAAAGGGGTGAGCGGACTGCCTGCCCATCTCTCGCCAGGACTAACGATGCAGACCAGAACTATCTATAACGATCCGGAACTTACAAACGAGCGTAAACAAGTCAAAATGGTAAAACAACTCAAAATAAAAAAAATGAAATCCGGAGTCGGCCATGAATAGTAACCGACCCGTCAGAACCCAACCGAAATAGCTAACAAACATTCACATCTGAACTTTAGCGTTTACAAATCAAAATGACATACAAAAGTTTTCAAAAGTTAATATATACACATGGTTTGCCAAATTAAAAGAGAAAACGCCCCCAAAAGTACACTTAGGGTTTTAATACATGAGCTATACAAAAGATATGGTCAACTAGCTCAATTTGGCAGCCATTTGTCAAATTCAGACCAAAATGGGTTATTTTCCTATAAGGAAAACAAAAGGAGCAGAAAGGGGTGAGCTTGCGCTCAATGAGGTACCAAACAGATAGCATTAAAATCATGACATTTCACATTTAACAAATAAGATACACATGTCAGATGTAAAGCAAAGGAACCAATGATTCAAATCAAAAGGATACGGGTGGCTCTCAGGAGCCAAATTTCCAGCGCAGTACTTGATCCAAACCGGTTGACTCTCCGTCAACGTATATAGAACCAACGCGTCCGTAGACCCCTCTTTACACCGAATTCCGTCCACCAAACACCCCTTTACCGGGCCCGCTCACCGTAACCGAACAGAAATGGTAATACTCGAGTATACCCGGAATCAAGGGTCTCAATACCCAAAATCCCGGAACAGACTACTGTGGTTCGTTATCTAATCGTCCAGGCCCTTGCCGGCCCGACTCGAATAACTTAGCCACAGGATTGAGCTCATAGGTCATAGAAATCCGAACAGATGCAGACACAGATAACAGATTCAGATACAGATACAGAATAGCAGATTCAGATAGGCACTCAAAATTGGCATATGGACAGACAAGAGAACGAGTGTGATAAAGTACACCCTCGTCTCCAACAATTAAACAGATTGCAGAGCAAAAATCAAGTTAAACAGCAATGGAGGGGAGTGGTACACTCACCGGCTCAACTTCAAAAGTTTTCACTTCAGATTGGCCTTAATCGCCAAGAAACCCTAAAATAATCAAAATAAACCAATTGAAGGTTTTACTTCCAGAATCGAGTAAACAGAATGCACATGTGAGGCTCGACTACTAGTCGTATGCCTCGCCAAATAATTACTAATGCAAGGGTGCAAAACATGATTTTCTTGGAAACGAAAAGGTAGCATGAAGACCTAGGCGCAAACAACCCAAAAGCCTTTCATTCTACCAAAAGGCAAACCCAACTTAAAGGAACCAAACGGCCTAGAAAATCGGGCAGCACTTCCCCTAAATTTCTTACTTTTCCAGTCATTAAGGCTTCATTCTATCCTCAAATCAGTCCCAATATCTCACACAAAATTCATCTCATTTCCCAAAAGCCGTTCACTAGGCTCAAAGTGGTACAAGTACAAAAGTTAACTAGGAAACAACCGAAATGAAAGCAAGCCCTAAAAGAGACTCGATAACGAGTCATAAACCAATGCCAACCACAACCCCAATAAGGTTTTATAAACATATACAAGCATGATAGCAAACCAGAAATTAAGAAAGGGCTTTAACTTAAGCCTTGATAAGAAAACCGGTTTTGACGTCATAATGCGGTAATGGCACAACTCTCACTACAATTATCGGTTGGGGGTGTAAGACCCACCGTTTCGAAGCTATGGAACAGGGATACAATAATGTAGAAGACCACTCAATCCAGTTCCTGACACAACTAGGTCAAATATACGAAATACTATACCAGAATTCCCAAAACAGGTTTGCAAAACGCAGAAAACTGTAATCGGTATATCTCAGTCCATACAAGTCCAAATGCCGAAATTCCAAAGGCATAAGTTAGCTAAGTCATCCAGATAAATTTCATCAGAAGACACCAACTCCAAAATCCAAACCAAAACCAGTCAAAATGGCCAAATACAAACTCAGTTTTCGCATTCTGATCAAAGCAGAACAGCTACAGTAATTTCGTCATAACTCACTCTACACTAATCCAAATGCCCTGAAATTTTACAGGCACCTTATACACATCAATACCTACAACTTTCATGTTTTGAGCAAAGTCCAATTCGGCCTCTAACCTAGTGATCTAAAACCGGACAGAATTGGGGTTCAAGAACCCTAACTTTTCAAATTTCACACCAAATCCAAAATTGATTGCATTTAACCACAATTCACACTCACTAGAGTCATTTCCAACAATTACAATTCATCATACAAGCCCCCAACATCAAGATCATATTAAACCAGAAAAAATCCCAATAAAATAAAAACTTCACCAAAACTCTTCAAATCAAGAAATAAATCACATTTTCACACACTCATGCCACTTCTAAGCATCATATAATCATCATTAAAGGTAGTAGGGTGTTTCAAGCTTCACTTACCAAGAAACAAGAGAGAGGAAGATGTGGAGCACCTTAGTCCTTCAAACAAAGTTCACCAAACAACTTGCTAGCACTAGAAGGAAAGTTTTTATGGAGTGAAATCTTGTTTATGGCCTTGATTGAGATGATTTGCTAGTAGAAACTTGAAGATTGGAGAAGTTTTCCTTCTTGCAAGAGTGAGAGAGAGAGCCGGCCAAACAAGAGAGAAAAATGGTGATTTTTTGGTGAATTTTGGATATTTAATCCCTTGGTCAAATAAGTCAAAACAATGAATAGTAATTCTTAAAAGTTCAACCAATAAGAAAATGACACGTGGCACCTTATTAAATGCATTCCTATCCTTCTTTTCTCTCTCACATCAATCACTTCACACACTCTACTTATCCCTTAACACCCGATAAATTTTAAACAGTATCCGAAACTTAACCTTATTGGCCGAATTTATCCGAACTTTTCGCACTAGTGGGTCCCACGTCCACTATTTACTCTTAATTTTCTAAAAATTCTCCAATGCTAGAAAAATCATCTTAAAACTATAATTGCTCATAAAATTCACTAAGAAAATATTTCTAAGTCAGAAAATGCAGAAAACATGCAATTAAGGGGAAATAAACCCTAGGAAAATAATTATGGTTTTACGGGTTCTCACACTCTCCCCCCCTTAAAAGAATTTCGTCCTCGAAATTCCTTATCAGCGGAATCCATCAAATCTAAGGTACCCAACGGATCGTACCTTCTGCGTCCTCAGACGAGTCAGGGACCTGATGCTGCTCTAGAGAATATACTCGAGCTAGTGCCTTCGATCCCGTCCCTTCTGTGACGCCCCGAAAAAAATGAGTTTGAGAACCCGGAAATTTTCTAATTTTCTTGGGTTTTTTTTTAATCGCCCGCCTTTTCTACATTTTCTTGATTAGAAAAATTTCCCAGATAAAGTTTATGAGCAAAGATAGGTTTAAAATGATTTTTCTAGTATCGGTTAGTTTTTGAGAAATTAAAAGCGTATTTTGGACGTGGGACCCGTAAGTGCGGTAAATGCATTATATTTTTGACAACTTGTAGGAATTTTGAATTGAGTGATATTATTTTATAAGGTGTTAAGATATTTGTCTTGGAGAGACAAGAAGATAATCTCAAGCTTAAAGGGTGACAAGTGTCACCTTGTTATTGAAGGTTGGACTTTGACATTTGACCATCTTACTACCTTTACCAAATAAGTACCAAATTGATCCAAAATTACCTTCATTCTTCATCATCTTGGCTGAGCTTCACAAGGAGAAAAGAAAGGAAAGCTTTCATCTTACTTCTTCATTTCTTGCTCCAATCAAACAATTTAACCGTTTAAACTTCCAATTACTCCATAAAACCTCTTAGTTTGGTGGAGTTGAGCTTGGTTGTGAAGTTGTTTGGAACGTTATGGTGCCTAGTTGCTCTCTCTCTTGTTTTACTAAGGTGAGTAGTGGATGAACACCTCTCCTCCCTCTAATGATGTTAAATTCATGCTTGGTGATAGTAGGAGATGCAAGTTTATGGATTAAAACTTGATTTTGGTTGAATTGGTGAAGTTTTATAATTATTGGGGATTTTTCTGTTTTCATATGGATATGATTATGGGGTCATGTATGATGATTGTAAATGATGTTTAATGACTCTAGGAGGTGGAAAAAGTGATTAATTGCAACCAATTTCTGTTTTGGACCAAAAATTGAAAAGTGAGGGTTTTGTGATGAACATTCTGTCCGAATTTTTAGGTCCTATATAGATGCCGAATTGGCCTTTGCTTAAAACATGAAAGTTGTAGGGAATGACATTTTAGAGTTGCCTACAAAATTTCAGGTCAATCGGAGTAGCGTAGAGTGAGAAAAGTCGAAATTACTATTGCTGTTCTGGTTTACCCGAAATTGGGATTTGCGACTGTAATTGGTTGTTTTGGCTGGAATTGCTTCCGAATTGGATGCTGAGGCCTTCTGATGAAATTTATCCCTGTTTCTTAGCTTTCAGCTGGTTTTGGAATTTCTGGATTTGGACTTGGAGAGCCTGAGTTATGATGTTTCCGCTAGAATGCGTTCTGGGAAGCTGTTTTTGTGATTCTGGTGTAGTTTCTTGTGTTTTTGACCTGGTTACACTCGAAACTAGGTTGAGTGACCTTCTGCAATATTGTACCCCTATCTCTTAGCTTCGAAACGGTGTATCTTGTACCTTCATCCGACAATCTTAGTGCCTTTGGTGCCATTACCGCAAAATGACGTCAAAACTGTTTTTCTAGTTTTGAACTTAACTTTCATTTCCGGACTTTTTCCTAGCTTGACTTGTCTTTGTACTACTTGGAGCTTGCTGAATGACTTTTGGATGAACTTGTTGTTGTGTGTGTACCTTTGGGACTGGCTGAGGAAATAATGAAGCCATGATGGCTGGAAAAGTTAGCAAATGTAGGGGAAGTGCTGTCCGAACTTTTAAAGGACTTGTTTGCATTGAGTTTGTGATCTAAGACTTGGATTTGAGCAAGGCAATGATACATGATGGATGGTTTCTGAGCCGTGGAGGTGAGTGACCCTAAACTGTTTCCAAAGTTACTTTTGAAATGTTCCTTGCATTGTTTCTTTGGTTTGCATATCATGTGTGCGCGCATACGAGTTCTTGACATGGTTTGGCTTTAATGAGTTCTTGAGAAGTCTTGTGCTGGACACCAACGTCTCCACCACTTTCGTGAGTTTGTGATATGATCTGGAGCACCGATGCTGCTCCCCTTTAATGTTTATGGTTTCGTGATCTGTTTGAGCGTTGGGTGTTTAGTTTCAATGATTTCACTGGCTCACGAGAGCGAAAATACGTGCATTTGATACTTGAATCATGACATCATCGAAATGCATTATTGTGAAAGATATTTGATTACTGGTTTTATTTGGTTACTCGCTGAGCTTTTAGCTCACCCCAAAAATATTTTATTCCCCTCCACAGGGCTCGTGGCAAAGGAAGGCTTGTAGTACTTGTGCACGTGTTTGGATGGCCTATATCTTGTACAATTTGGATGTTGGAATCATTTTATGTATAGTTGGGAATTGTTTCCGCTTCGCTTTTGACATGTAATTTTTGGAGAATTTGATGTATATTGGAGATTTACATTGTAATATTTGAGGTTTATTCTTGTAATTCAATTGAGGATTGTAGTGAACGACTGAGTCCCGGCGAGAGTTGGGCAGGCGGTCCGCCGAACCCTGGGGTACGCCCTAGGGAGAAGTGGGGCCGTCACACCTTCTCCTTTCGTCTGTCCAGGGTTGCTCTTGGCGGGTTGCTGAGAATTGGGCTTGGTTGGTGGCAGAGTCCCTCTCCGCTCGCGCAGGCGAGCTGGACAGTTAGCAATCCGATGTTCAGCGCTTCCACAGCGCAAGCATTTTCCTTCTTTCTTCCAGCAATTTGTTTCCGTATGACTTGGCCCTCCGCAATATCCACAGGGACCACGAGCAGCAAAGACCGTTCCTCCCTGAGGAACATCACGCGACACCCCTGGTTGTCGTACTCCTCCGTTTCCCTTTCCAATCTTAGGGGGTGTATTTGTACCTTCTTGTTCAGAGCTACTCCCAGGAAAGCCCCTTTTCTTGGTTTGGAAGTTTCTAACTTGTAGCCTCGCATCTTCAACCCGTTGAGCTTTCTCCACAGCGTCACTAAAGGTACTAAGTTGAGCTACAGCCAAATCCTTTTGAATCTCAACATTTAGCCCCTGAATAAAACGCCTTATCCGTCTTTGTTCGGTTATGATCAGTTCAGGCGCAAACTTAGACAACCGAGTGAATTGACTCTCATACTCGGCTACGGTTTGTGTTCCCTGGCGAAGCCGAATAAATTCATCTTCCTTCTTTTCTTGGATGAGAGGAGGGAAAAACTTGGCATTAAATTCTCTCATAAAGTTCGCCCACGTCCTCGGGGTTTGTTCTCTTTCCCATTTCATTCGAATGACATTCCACCAGGAACGGGCGGCTCCCTCTAGTTGAAAGACAGCAAATGTCACCTGTCTCTCCTCGGTATAGTGTAAGGCAGCGAAAATATCGATCATCTTCTCCAGCCACTTCTCAGCTACGTCAGGATCAGGGCCTCCAAGAAATTTGGGTGGGGAGAACTTCTGAAATCTCTCAAGGGCTCTATCCTCGCCCTCCATGTGATTACCAGGATTCCCAGGGTTAGGGTTAGGGTTTTGACCTTGTTGGTGCACCACTTGGGCTAGCAAAGTAGTCATTTGCTGCATGGCAGCAGCTATTTGGACATTGGGATCAACCCTAAGTTCAGGGTTTGGTCCAGATGAGGTTTCCCCAGTACCCCTTTCAGGTGTAGGTTGCCTATTTCCACGCCCACGGCCCCGTCCACTCCGTGTACCTTCCATGAGTTTTACTTGGTCTAGGCAATAATACTAAACCAAAATAAGCACGATGCATGTAAGTAACACTCAAAACTTTTATGATAACACACATTTATACATTCCAAACAAGATCAAAGCATATATATACAAGCCAGTCAAAATTAGGCCGCACACATACATACAGCTAGTTAAGTCAAGTACAAACATAGACGATCCACCGAGGAAAGGCCTTTCTAGTTCACCAAATCCTTTCTAACCTAGGCCCTCACATCTTTCGTATCCGGGCGCAAGAATCCCATCTAAGATAATTCACAACTCGAGCCGGCCGGTCCCAAGAGTAAACCATCTTTATTAAGGATTCCTACCCGACATACATACCTAGCTTCCTCGAGTCCCATGATAATGATTCGTACACTTATCACATGCCCGGTTCATAACTTACGCTCAAACGAGCACTTAGACATATTCATGAAATTAGAACCACAACACCACTTGGCCCAGTCTCACTCCGCGCAGAAACCACGCGAAGTGGCTCTGATACCACTTGTGACAGCCCCACTTTCCCCTAAGGCGAACCAAAGGGGTGAGCGGACTGCCTGCCCAGCTCTCGCCAGGACTAACGATGCAGACCAGAACTATCTATAACGATCCGGAACTTACAAACGAGCGTAAACAAGTCAAAATGGTAAAACAACTCAAAATAAAAAAAATGAAATCCGGAGTCGGCCATGAATAGTAACCGACCCGTCAGAACCCAACCGAAATAGCTAACAAACATTCACATCTGAACTTTAGCGTTTACAAATCAAAATGACATACAAAAGTTTTCAAAAGTTAATATATACACATGGTTTGCCAAATTAAAAGAGAAAACGCCCCCAAAAGTACACTTAGGGTTTTAATACATGAGCTATACAAAAGATATGGTCAACTAGCTCAATTTGGCAGCCATTTGTCAAATTCAGACCAAAAGGGGTTATTTTCCTGTAAGGAAAACAAAAGGAGCAGAAAGGGGTGAGCTTGCGCTCAATGAGGTACCAAACAGATAGCATTAAAATCATGACATTTCACATTTAACAAATAAGATACACATGTCAGATGTAAAGCAAAGGAACCAATGATTCAAATCAAAAGGATACGGGTGGCTCTCAGGAGCCAAATTTCCAGCGCAGTACTTGATCCAAACCGGTTGACTCTCCGTCAACGTATATAGAACCAACGCGTCCGTAGACCCCTCTTTACACCGAATTCCGTCCACCAAACACCCCTTTACCGGGCCCGCTCACCGTAACCGAACAGAAATGGTAATACTCGAGTATACCCGGAATCAAGGGTCTCAATACCCAAAATCCCCGAACAGACTACCGTGGTTCGTTATCTAATCGTCCAGGCCCTTGCTGGCCCGACTCGAATAACTTAGCCACAGGATTGAGCTCATAGGTCATAGAAATCCGAACAGATGCAGACACAGATAACAGATTCAGATACAGATACAGAATAGCAGATTCAGATAGCAGATTCAGATAGGCACTCAAAATTGGCATATGGACAGACAAGAGAACGAGTGTGATAAAGTACACCCTCGTCTCCAACAATTAAACAGATTGCAGAGCAAAAATCAAGTTAAACAGCAATGGAGGGGAGTGGTACACTCACCGGCTCAACTTCAAAAGTTTTCACTTCAGATTGGCCTTAATCGCCAAGAAACCCTAAAATAATCAAAATAAACCAATTGAAGGTTTTACTTCCAGAATCGAGTAAACAGAATGCACATGTGAGGCTCGACTACTAGTCGTATGCCTCGCCAAATAATTACTAATGCAAGGGTGCAAAACATGATTTTCTTGGAAACGAAAAGGTAGCATGAAGACCTAGGCGCAAACAACCCAAAAGCCTTTCATTCTACCAAAAGGCAAACCCAACTTAAAGGAACCAAACGGCCTAGAAAATCGGGCAGCACTTCCCCTAAATTTCTTACTTTTCCAGCCATTAAGGCTTCATTCTATCCTCAAATCAGTCCCAATATCTCACACAAAATTCATCTCATTTCCCAAAAGCCGTTCACTAGGCTCAAAGTGGTACAAGTACAAAAGTTAACTAGGAAACAACCGAAATGAAAGCAAGCCCTAAAAGAGACTCGATAACGAGTCATAAACCAATGCCAACCACAACCCCAATAAGGTTTTATAAACATATACAAGCATGATAGCAAACCAGAAATTAAGAAAGGGCTTTAACTTAAGCCTTGATAAGAAAACCGGTTTTGACGTCATAATGCGGTAATGGCACAACTCTCACTACAATTATCGGTTGGGGGTGTAAGACCCACCGTTTCGAAGCTATGGAACAGGGATACAATAATGTAGAAGACCACTCAATCCAGTTCCTGACACAACTAGGTCAAATATACGAAATACTATACCAGAATTCCCAAAACAGGTTTGCAAAACGCAGAAAACTGTAATCGGTATATCTCAGTCCATACAAGTCCAAATGCCGAAATTCCAAAGGCATAAGTTAGCTAAGTCATCCAGATAAATTTCATCAGAAGACACCAACTCCAAAATCCAAATCAAAACCAGTCAAAATGGCCAAATACAAACTCAGTTTTCGCATTCTGATCAAAGCAGAACAGCTACAGTAATTTCGTCATAACTCACTCTACACTAATCCAAATGCCCTGAAATTTTACAGGCACCTTATACACATCAATACCTACAACTTTCATGTTTTGAGCAAAGTCCAATTCGGCCTCTAACCCAGTGATCTAAAACCGGACAGAATTGGGGTTCAAGAACCCTAACTTTTCAAATTTCACACCAAATCCAAAATTGATTGCATTTAACCACAATTCACACTCACTAGAGTCATTTCCAACCATTACAATTCATCATACAAGCCCCCAACATCAAGATCATATTAAACCAGAAAAAATCCCAATAAAATAAAAACTTCACCAAAACTCTTCAAATCAAGAAATAAATCACATTTTCACACACTCATGCCACTTCTAAGCATCATATAATCATCATTAAAGGTAGTAGGGTGTTTCAAGCTTCACTTACCAAGAAACAAGAGAGAGGAAGATGTGGAGCACCTTAGTCCTTCAAACAAAGTTCACCAAACAACTTGCTAGCACTAGAAGGAAAGTTTTTATGGAGTGAAATCTTGTTTATGGCCTTGATTGAGATGATTTGCTAGTAGAAACTTGAAGATTGGAGAAGTTTTCCTTCTTGCAAGAGTGAGAGAGAGAGCCGGCCAAACAAGAGAGAAAAATGGTGATTTTTTGGTGAATTTTGGATATTTAATCCCTTGGTCAAATAAGTCAAAACAATGAATAGTAATTCTTAAAAGTTCAACCAATAAGAAAATGACACGTGGCACCTTATTAAATGCATTCCTATCCTTCTTTTCTCTCTCACATCAATCACTTCACACACTCTACTTATCCCTTAACACCCGATAAATTTTAAACAGTATCCGAAACTTAACCTTATTGGCCGAATTTATCCGAACTTTTCGCACTAGTGGGTCCCACGTCCACTATTTACTCTTAATTTTCTAAAAATTCTCCAATGCTAGAAAAATCATTTTAAAACTATAATTGCTCATAAAATTCACTAAGAAAATATTTCTAAGTCAGAAAATGCAGAAAACATGCAATTAAGGGGAAATAAACCCTAGGAAAATAATTATGGTTTTACGGGTTCTCACACTCTCCCCCCCTTAAAAGAATTTCGTCCTCGAAATTCCTTATCAGCGGAATCCATCAAATCTAAGGTACCCAACGGATCGTACCTTCTGCGTCCTCAGACGAGTCAGGGACCTGATGCTGCTCTAGAGAATATACTCGAGCTGGTGCCTTCGATCCCGTCCCTTCTGTGACGCCCCGAAAAAAATGAGTTTGAGAACCCGGAAATTTTCTAATTTTCTTGGGTTTTTTTTTAATCGCCCGCCTTTTCTACATTTTCTTGATTAGAAAAATTTCCCAGATAAAGTTTATGAGCAAAGATAGGTTTAAAATGATTTTTCTAGTATCGGTTAGTTTTTGAGAAATTAAAAGCGTATTTTGGACGTGGGACCCGTAAGTGCGGTAAATGCATTATATTTTTGACAACTTGTAGGAATTTTGAATTGAGTGATATTATTTTATAAGGTGTTAAGATATTTGTCTTGGAGAGACAAGAAGATAATCTCAAGCTTAAAGGGTGACAAGTGTCACCTTGTTATTGAAGGTTGGACTTTGACATTTGACCATCTTACTACCTTTACCAAATAAGTACCAAATTGATCCAAAATTACCTTCATTCTTCATCATCTTGGCTGAGCTTCACAAGGAGAAAAGAAAGGAAAGCTTTCATCTTACTTCTTCATTTCTTGCTCCAATCAAACAATTTAACCGTTTAAACTTCCAATTACTCCATAAAACCTCTTAGTTTGGTGGAGTTGAGCTTGGTTGTGAAGTTGTTTGGAACGTTATGGTGCCTAGTTGCTCTCTCTCTTGTTTTACTAAGGTGAGTAGTGGATGAACACCTCTCCTCCCTCTAATGATGTTAAATTCATGCTTGGTGATAGTAGGAGATGCAAGTTTATGGATTAAAACTTGATTTTGGTTGAATTGGTGAAGTTTTATAATTATTGGGGATTTTTCTGTTTTCATATGGATATGATTATGGGGTCATGTATGATGATTGTAAATGATGTTTAATGACTCTAGGAGGTGGAAAAAGTGATTAATTGCAACCAATTTCTGTTTTGGACCAAAAATTGAAAAGTGAGGGTTTTGTGATGAACATTCTGTCCGAATTTTTAGGTCCTAGATAGATGCCGAATTGGCCTTTGCTTAAAACATGAAAGTTGTAGGGAATGACATTTTAGAGTTGCCTACAAAATTTCAGGTCAATCGGAGTAGCGTAGAGTGAGAAAAGTCGAAATTACTATTGCTGTTCTGGTTTACCCGAAATTGGGATTTGCGACTGTAATTGGTTGTTTTGGCTGGAATTGCTTCCGAATTGGATGCTGAGGCCTTCTGATGAAATTTATCCCTGTTTCTTAGCTTTCAGCTGGTTTTGGAATTTCTGGATTTGGACTTGGAGAGCCTGAGTTATGATGTTTCCGCTAGAATGCGTTCTGGGAAGCTGTTTTTGTGATTCTGGTGTAGTTTCTTGTGTTTTTGACCTGGTTACACTCGAAACTAGGTTGAGTGACCTTCTGCAATATTGTACCCCTATCTCTTAGCTTCGAAACGGTGTATCTTGTACCTTCATCCGACAATCTTAGTGCCTTTGGTGCCATTACCGCAAAATGACGTCAAAACTGTTTTTCTAGTTTTGAACTTAACTTTCATTTCCGGACTTTTTCCTAGCTTGACTTGTCTTTGTACTACTTGGAGCTTGCTGAATGACTTTTGGATGAACTTGTTGTTGTGTGTGTACCTTTGGGACTGGCTGAGGAAATAATGAAGCCATGATGGCTGGAAAAGTTAGCAAATGTAGGGGAAGTGCTGTCCGAACTTTTAAAGGACTTGTTTGCATTGAGTTTGTGATCTAAGACTTGGATTTGAGCAAGGCAATGATACATGATGGATGGTTTCTGAGCCGTGGAGGTGAGTGACCCTAAACTGTTTCCAAAGTTACTTTTGAAATGTTCCTTGCATTGTTTCTTTGGTTTGCATATCATGTGTGCGCGCATACGAGTTCTTGACATGGTTTGGCTTTAATGATTTCTTGAGAAGTCTTGTGCTGGACACCAACGTCTCCACCACTTTCGTGAGTTTGTGATATGATCTGGAGCACCGATGCTGCTCCCCTTTAATGTTTATGGTTTCGTGATCTGTTTGAGCGTTGGGTGTTTAGTTTCAATGATTTCACTGGCTCACGAGAGCGAAAATACGTGCATTTGATACTTGAATCATGACATCATGACATCATCGAAATGCATTATTGTGAAAGATATTTGATTACTGGTTTTATTTGGTTACTCGCTGAGCTTTTAGCTCACCCCAAAAATATTTTATTCCCCTCCACAGGGCTCGTGGCAAAGGAAGGCTTGTAGTACTTGTGCACGTGTTTGGATGGCCTATATCTTGTACAATTTGGATGTTGGAATCATTTTATGTATAGTTGGGAATTGTTTCCGCTTCGCTTTTGACATGTAATTTTTGGAGAATTTGATGTATATTGGAGATTTACATTGTAATATTTGAGGTTTATTCTTGTAATTCAATTGAGGATTGTAGTGAACGACTGAGTCCCGGCGAGAGTTGGGCAGGCGGTCCGCCGAACCCTGGGGTACGCCCTAGGGAGAAGTGGGGCCGTCACACCTTCTCCTTTCGTCTGTCCAGGGTTTCTCTTGGCGGGTTGCTGAGAATTGGGCTTGGTTGGTGGCAGAGTCCCTCTCCGCTCGCGCAGGCGAGCTGGACAGTTAGCAATCCGATGTTCAGCGCTTTCACAGCGCAAGCATTTTCCTTCTTTCTTCCAGCAATTTGTTTCCGTATGACTTGGCCCTCCGCAATATCCACAGGGACCACGAGCAGCAAAGACCGTTCCTCCCTGAGGAACATCACGCGACACCCCTGGTTGTCGTACTCCTCCGTTTCCCTTTCCAATCTTAGGGGGTGTATTTGTACCTTCTTGTTCAGAGCTACTCCCAGGAAAGACCCTTTTCTTGGTTTGGAAGTTTCTAACTTGTAGCCTCGCATCTTCAACCCGTTGAGCTTTCTCCACAGCGTCACTAAAGGTACTAAGTTGAGCTACAGCCAAATCCTTTTGAATCTCAACATTTAGCCCCTGAATAAAACGCCTTATCCGTCTTTGTTCGGTTATGATCAGTTCAGGCGCAAACTTAGACAACCGAGTGAATTGACTCTCATACTCGGCTACGGTTTGTGTTCCCTGGCGAAGCCGAATAAATTCATCTTCCTTCTTTTCTTGGATGAGAGGAGGGAAAAACTTGGCATTAAATTCTCTCATAAAGTTCGCCCACGTCCTCGGGGTTTGTTCTCTTTCCCATTTCATTCGAATGACATTCCACCAGGAACGGGCGGCTCCCTCTAGTTGAAAGACAGCAAATGTCACCTGTCTCTCCTCGGTATAGTGTAAGGCAGCGAAAATATCGATCATCTTCTCCAGCCACTTCTCAGCTACGTCAGGATCAGGGCCTCCAAGAAATTTGGGTGGGGAGAACTTCTGAAATCTCTCAAGGGCTCTATCCTCGCCCTCCATGTGATTACCAGGATTCCCAGGGTTAGGGTTAGGGTTTTGACCTTGTTGGTGCACCACTTGGGCTAGCAAAGTAGTCATTTGCTGCATGGCAGCAGCTATTTGGACATTGGGATCAACCCTAAGTTCAGGGTTTGGTCCAGATGAGGTTTCCCCAGTACCCCTTTCAGGTGTAGGTTGCCTATTTCCACGCCCACGGCCCCGTCCACTCCGTGTACCTTCCATGAGTTTTACTTGGTCTAGGCAATAATACTAAACCAAAATAAGCACGATGCATGTAAGTAACACTCAAAACTTTTATGATAACACACATTTATACATTCCAAACAAGATCAAAGCATATATATACAAGCCAGTCAAAATTAGGCCGCACACATACATACAGCTAGTTAAGTCAAGTACAAACATAGACGATCCACCGAGGAAAGGCCTTTCTAGTTCACCAAATCCTTTCTAACCTAGGCCCTCACATCTTTCGTATCCGGGCGCAAGAATCCCATCTAAGATAATTCACAACTCGAGCCGGCCGGTCCCAAGAGTAAACCATCTTTATTAAGGATTCCTACCCGACATACATACCTAGCTTCCTCGAGTCCCATGATAATGATTCGTACACTTATCACATGCCCGGTTCATAACTTACGCTCAAACGAGCACTTAGACATATTCATGAAATTAGAACCACAACACCACTTGGCCCAGTCTCACTCTGCGCAGAAACCACGCGAAGTGGCTCTGATACCACTTGTGACAGCCCCACTTTCCCCTAAGGCGAACCAAAGGGGTGAGCGGACTGCCTGCCCAGCTCTCGCCAGGACTAACGATGCAGACCAGAACTATCTATAACGATCCGGAACTTACAAACGAGCGTAAACAAGTCAAAATGGTAAAACAACTCAAAATAAAAAAAATGAAATCCGGAGTCGGCCATGAATAGTAACCGACCCGTCAGAACCCAACCGAAATAACTAACAAACATTCACATCTGAACTTTAGCGTTTACAAATCAAAATGACATACAAAAGTTTTCAAAAGTTAATATATACACATGGTTTGCCAAATTAAAAGAGAAAACGCCCCCAAAAGTACACTTAGGGTTTTAATACATGAGCTATACAAAAGATATGGTCAACTAGCTCAATTTGGCAGCCATTTGTCAAATTCAGACCAAAAGGGGTTATTTTCCTGTAAGGAAAACAAAAGGAGCAGAAAGGGGTGAGCTTGCGCTCAATGAGGTACCAAACAGATAGCATTAAAATCATGGCATTTCACATTTAACAAATAAGATACACATGTCAGATGTAAAGCAAAGGAACCAATGATTCAAATCAAAAGGATACGGGTGGCTCTCAGGAGCCAAATTTCCAGCGCAGTACTTGATCCAAACCGGTTGACTCTCCGTCAACGTATATAGAACCAACGCGTCCGTAGACCCCTCTTTACACCGAATTCCGTCCACCAAACACCCCTTTACCGGGCCCGCTCACCGTAACCGAACAGAAATGGTAATACTCGAGTATACCCGGAATCAAGGGTCTCAATACCGAAAATCCCCGAACAGACTACCGTGGTTCGTTATCTAATCGTCCAGGCCCTTGCCGGCCCGACTCGAATAACTTAGCCACAGGATTGAGCTCATAGGTCATAGAAATCCGAACAGATGCAGACACAGATAACAGATTCAGATACAGATACAGAATAGCAGATTCAGATAGCAGATTCAGATAGGCACTCAAAATTGGCATATGGACAGACAAGAGAACGAGTGTGATAAAGTACACCCTCGTCTCCAACAATTAAACAGATTGCAGAGCAAAAATCAAGTTAAACAGCAATGGAGGGGAGTGGTACACTCACCGGCTCAACTTCAAAAGTTTTCACTTCAGATTGGCCTTAATCGCCAAGAAACCCTAAAATAATCAAAATAAACCAATTGAAGGTTTTACTTCCAGAATCGAGTAAACAGAATGCACATGTGAGGCTCGACTACTAGTCGTATACCTCGCCAAATAATTACTAATGCAAGGGTGCAAAACATGATTTTCTTGGAAACGAAAAGGTAGCATGAAGACCTAGGCGCAAACAACCCAAAAGCCTTTCATTCTACCAAAAGGCAAATCCAACTTAAAGGAACCAAACGGCCTAGAAAATCGGGCAGCACTTCCCCTAAATTTCTTACTTTTCCAGCCATTAAGGCTTCATTCTATCCTCAAATCAGTCCCAATATCTCACACAAAATTCATCTCATTTCCCAAAAGCCGTTCACTAGGCTCAAAGTGGTACAAGTACAAAAGTTAACTAGGAAACAACCGAAATGAAAGCAAGCCCTAAAAGAGACTCGATAACGAGTCATAAACCAATGCCAACCACAACCCCAATAAGGTTTTATAAACATATACAAGCATGATAGCAAACCAGAAATTAAGAAAGGGCTTTAACTTAAGCCTTGATAAGAAAACCGGTTTTGACGTCATAATGCGGTAATGGCACAACTCTCACTACAATTATCGGTTGGGGGTGTAAGACCCACCGTTTCGAAGCTATGGAACAGGGATACAATAATGTAGAAGACCACTCAATCCAGTTCCTGACACAACTAGGTCAAATATACGAAATACTATACCAGAATTCCCAAAACAGGTTTGCAAAACGCAGAAAACTGTAATCGGTATATCTCAGTCCATACAAGTCCAAATGCCGAAATTCCAAAGGCATAAGTTAGCTAAGTCATCCAGCTAAATTTCATCAGAAGACACCAACTCCAAAATCCAAACCAAAACCAGTCAAAATGGCCAAATACAAACTCAGTTTTCGCATTCTGATCAAAGCAGAACAGCTACAGTAATTTCGTCATAACTCACTCTACACTAATCCAAATGCCCTGAAATTTTACAGGCACCTTATACACATCAATACCTACAACTTTCATGTTTTGAGCAAAGTCCAATTCGGCCTCTAACCCAGTGATCTAAAACCGGACAGAATTGGGGTTCAAGAACCCTAACTTTTCAAATTTCACACCAAATCCAAAATTGATTGCATTTAACCACAATTCACACTCACTAGAGTCATTTCCAACCATTACAATTCATCATACAAGCCCCCAACATCAAGATCATATTAAACCAGAAAAAATCCCAATAAAATAAAAACTTCACCAAAACTCTTCAAATCAAGAAATAAATCACATTTTCACACACTCATGCCACTTCTAAGCATCATATAATCATCATTAAAGGTAGTAGGGTGTTTCAAGCTTCACTTACCAAGAAACAAGAGAGAGGAAGATGTGGAGCACCTTAGTCCTTCAAACAAAGTTCACCAAACAACTTGCTAGCACTAGAAGGAAAGTTTTTATGGAGTGAAATCTTGTTTATGGCCTTGATTGAGATGATTTGCTAGTAGAAACTTGAAGATTGGAGAAGTTTTCCTTCTTGCAAGAGTGAGAGAGAGAGCCGGCCAAACAAGAGAGAAAAATGGTGATTTTTTGGTGAATTTTGGATATTTAATCCCTTGGTCAAATAAGTCAAAACAATGAATAGTAATTCTTAAAAGTTCAACCAATAAGAAAATGACACGTGGCACCTTATTAAATGCATTCCTATCCTTCTTTTCTCTCTCACATCAATCACTTCACACACTCTACTTATCCCTTAACACCCGATAAATTTTAAACAGTATCCGAAACTTAACCTTATTGGCCGAATTTATCCGAACTTTTCGCACTAGTGGGTCCCACGTCCACTATTTACTCTTAATTTTCTAAAATTCTCCAATGCTAGAAAAATCATCTTAAAACTATAATTGCTCATAAAATTCACTAAGAAAATATTTCTAAGTCAGAAAATGCAGAAAACATGCAATTAAGGGGAAATAAACCCTAGGAAAATAATTAGGGTTTTACGGGTTCTCACAGATCTTATATAAATAGTGCATGGTTAGAAACTGCAAACAACTTTTGCAAACTAAAGATACAAAAGATATAGAATAGTTTTAGTGAGAAAACACTCTCCAAGAAAGATTTATAGTCTTGATGGTGTGAAATTCATTGTAAACTTTTCATTTGTGAGTGAATACTTTAATAGTATAGTTCTGTGAGGGTTGTCCTGAGAGATAGTAAAACTTCCTAACTTGACTGAGTGGGGTTTGGGGCAAGGAGGAAGTGATCTTTTTCTTTGTACACAAGATTGGTTGTATTTCATCAACTTGAAGAAGTTTATTTGAATTGATCTTCAAGTTCAAGAGGAATTTGGTAGTCAATTGGTTTGCAATTCATTTTTTCTCATTTACTTATTATTATGTTGTAATCCTTAAATTGCTTATTTCTTCTACTTCTCTCAAGTGATTTGTTCATTCATTAATTGATTTATTATGTGATCACTTAGAAAAAAGAATAAATTTCATATAAAACAAAAAGTGCTCATAACTTGATTAGCTTTTTAATAAATCTAATTCACCCCCCTCTTAGATTGTCTTCGGGTCTAACAACTCTGTCGAAATTTTGTCCAAAATTTCCAATTTGTCCCAAAATTTGATAAAATTTTCCAAAATCATCCTAAAAGGCAATAAGTTTCATACCATTAGTAATTCCAATTATCTCACTTTTGAGATAAACATATGTGATTTGAAAATTTTATTTCTTATTTAACTTGGAAATGGACATTATATGATTATAATTTTTGTTATTTAAAAGAAATATATTTTGTAAAGTGGAAAAAATTATACCTGAATTTTTAATAATTGATGAAATGTCTTCTCTTTACTCAAATTTGTAAAGTTGAGGGAATGTTTATTTATTATCTTTACTTTAAAAAAGAGAAGAAAAAAGAAAAAATGTGAATAAATGATTCTTGTACTTAGTAATCGAGAGTCTTCCTCTACAAATGTCAACTTTCGTGAAAAATGGTATTTGAATTAAGAGTATGCATAACAACTCGAGAATGTAAAGTATTGAGTAATCGGAGATCTTTGTCTAAAAATGTAAATTCTCACGTCAAAAGGCACTTTTACAACTTAATTAAGTACTCGATTGTTCTATGAATAAATCCCAATTTTGAAAAGATAATCATGGGATTAGGAAGCTATTTATTGACTATATGATTCATTTGCTTGTGAAGTTGAGTGGAGATGAGAAATTAAGTTGAACTAGTTAAAATTATGGTATAATTGGCTCTTCTCTACTTGGTATTATGAGTACTTGAGTTTTAATGAATGATTGCATAATGGTTATTAATTTGTTTTGAGAATTGAATTTGAATTGTGTACATACGTTTAATGTCGAAGTTTAGGATCATTGTTAGTTGGATTTCTTATTATTTAAGAACAAATAATAATTCAAGTATGGGGGAAATTGATAAGTACGCATTTTAAGTATTTTAAGTGTGTTTTATTATTTAGATTTGATGTATTTTAGTCATTTTTATAGTTAATTAATTAGGTTTCTAGTGAATTATGCATTTTGTGGTATAAGTGTGAAAAATTGAATTTCTATGTGTTCAAATGATAAAAACTTCATGTTTTTATAGGTTTAACAATTTAATCATCAAATGAAATGAATTAAGAAGATATTTGGATGATTGCTGATGATTCAAAGAGGTTAAAAGTGAATATGAAGCACAAAATGTTCAAAGTGCAAATTGCAATCAAGTATAAAAGATGAGAAGTTTGACAGTTTTGACATCTTTTGGTATTTCGGCTATATCTTGAGCTACAAGTGTTGGATGGAGGTGATTCTTGAGTTATTTGAAGATAAGACAAATATCTATATTATTATGAAGGCATCAAAATCTAGTTCATGAGTTTTCCTGGTCCAAAAGTCAAAATACAGTTGGGCATATTTGCTATCAAAAGCTGAAATAGGGGATTGATCAAATTTGGTCATTTTGCAGTCTACAGAGCCCCAAATTAGATGATTCTTTATGAATTGGAAAACTAACTCAATGAGATACAATTTTTATATTTTGTGAAAAAGCTAATTTGACTTCCATCATCAAGATTTTTGCAATTGAAATTGGCCCAAAAACATAGCAGTATCAAAGATTGAGCAAAATAATGCAAACCTGCAATTAAGATGATTTGCGAGGCAATCTGTGAGCTTTGCCTCGTGGATCTAGGTTCACTGATTCTAAATTTGGCTCTGTAACTTGTAGAGCAAGTTCTAGGTATTTCATACAGCCTTTTTGACCAAATGTTTTGCAAGATTCTTAGCTGGATATGCACAAGAAAGTATAGAGTTTTCAAGAAATACCTTTCGGTGATTTCAATACACAATTTGCCAACTTGAAACATGATTGCTTGGAGTTTTAATTCTCTATAAATAGGGTCTTTGTTGAGCTTGTTTGATAACTTTTGGTGGCTATGAACTACCACAAAAATACATTTTTCACTAGTTTTTCTTAGTCCATTAGTTTGGTAGTGTAGATAAGTGTAACTATCCAATCTTTGTCTCTAGTTAAATGAGAGATGAGATTGGGGATGAAGATGAAAAATTGGACCTCAAGTGACATAGGACATCTCTTCTATCACTTTATTTCTTGTATTGATTCCCATGTTTAGTGAATATACAAGTTTGGTTCTTGTTTTCTTATCCTTTATGTCTTCCTAGTTTGTAAACCTAGGGAATGGATGAAATTCTATGATTTGTAAGTTTCCATGGTTATTTGAGCTTATTTCTTGAGTAAGTTATTTAATATTTTTGTTGTTAAAATCATGATTAACTTGGATCCATTAATTGTGATTATCTAAAGGTGTTATTTTATCAATAACCAATCTGACTTAACACTAGTTCATGGAAGTGTTAAATGTAGAGAGTTAACTCACTAATATAGGGTTACACCATTGTGACTAGCATTTATTGCTACTGCACTATTCATTCTAGTTCCTACGGCCTTTCTACTTATAATTTACGTAAAAACGGTCAGTCAAAATAATTAATTTGAATTAAACTTGACTTATGAGTTCTTATCAAAAGTTTTTGAAATAAAATGAAAAGTATTCCAATTTTAGTGTCTTAAATTGAAATTAAATAATGATCGGCAGTATTCTAATAGCTAGATCCTATGGTAGATGAATCTTTCGACCATAGGATCTAGCTATTAGAATTATTGTGGTGTATAAAGATAAAGTTGTATAATGTGTAAAGTACAACTTTACAAAATATACAATAAAGATAGAGGCTTAATTTAATATATATTAATCTCTCCAATATTAGTCTTCATATATTTGTATGTGGATATCCATTCCATATATGGAATGGGGTTGGCATAGCACCCAATTCTATTTATTTGTTCTATCTATTTGTATTGTATTGGTTTCGATCAATCTAAAATAATTGTTTTGTTCTTACGTCTTATCGTTCTAATTACTAGACTTTTTTTTTATGAATTTCAATCTGAACTTGGTATCTATTGAAAGAAAAGAATAAAATCAATGAGGGAAAAGGATATAGGCCATGCCATATTTTAATAAAATCATTAGCAAACATTCCGAAGAAGTAATTGATTGAACCATCAACAGTAGTTCCACGGGCACTTCTCGGATTTCGAAAAGGAATAGTAAACTTCGCCAATTTTTATGGCCTGAACCATAATATAAAATGGAATAATTAAGTCATAATTCGTTGGTTGGTTGTATCATTAAATATTTCTTTTTTTCTTTTTTTGGTACGAGGGAATTTATCATGAATCCACTGATTTCTGCCGCTTCCGTTATTGCTGCTGGATTGGCTGTAGGGCTTGCTTCTATTGGACCTGGAGTTGGTCAAGGAACTGCTGCGGGTCAAGCCGTAGAGGGTATCGCGAGACAGCCCGAGGCAGAGGGAAAAATACGAGGTACTCTATTGCTCAGTCTAGCTTTTATGGAAGCTTTAACAATTTATGGACTGGTTGTAGCATTAGCACTTTTGTTTGCGAATCCTTTTGTTTAATCTTATAAATAGAAAAATTATTGCCTTGGATTTGTCAGTTTGTTCCATGTAATTTAGTAAAATTTAATGAATCTATAACTAGTTTCATATCATGTTAGTAGATATGAAATAGTTATAGGTATGGTTAGTATACTTGCAAAAGAATATATCACGTACATTTGAAAATTATGCCATAATTAGTCATAGTAATGAACTCATTTAATCGGTAATTTTACTTGCAAGAATAGTTAGTAAATCCCTAAGCCTAGGAAACTCTTTGTTACTGTTTATACTACTTTTATTTCATGTTAATAGTATAAATTTAGTTATTTTACTTGTGATAGTCCAAATAATAAAGGAATTCAAAAATGACCAGTAGTTAACAATCTTTCCTGTGGGATCGACCCTAATTATCATTATATTCATTTGATCCGTATACTTGCAAAAAATTGAGGTAACTGGATTTAATTGAATTGATAATTAGGATATTATAACTTGAAAGTGTAAATCACGTACCTAACTGGAAAAGGTCCATACATAGTCATAGAGATAGGATGAGCTAGATGCTACAATTAGCTCAGCCCAGCAAGGAAGAAATCCCACTCACTTGGCATTCCACTAACTTAAAACTCTTTGTTAAATAATAAGACTGAAATTTCATTATTGTACTTTGCATTTATTTGAAATAAAGATAAGTTTCCTGAATAATGTCTAGCCCAAGCTCTTTTTCTTGTTTGGCCTGTAACTTGTCATTTAAATTGGATGGACTCTAGTTATCTAGTAGGAAAATTACTCTATGTTGTTAACTTACAAAAATTTTACTAAGTAGGCATAAGGAAATAAAGAGTAAGGTGAGGTAGGGTAAAAAAATATGGAGAAGAGATTCTAAAGAAAATTTGAAATAATTTTCGCTTAAGAGAAGTACAAAAAAGTACCAGGCCATAGATTATTGGCTGCTTATCAGCTACCTTGCTGATGACCTCCTTCTTGTGAGTCCTACTACCTTAGTCTGCCTCCTTCTAACATGGCTTAGGCTTCAAGTTATAAATTCCTAATTATCAATTCTAGCGAAACAAAAACAAGAAATCACCAAAACATGAAAAAAACACAAACAAGAACCAAGCTTGTATTATAACCGAACATTAGAATCAATACAAGAAATAAAATGATAGGAGAAATGTCACCCTTGTCACATGAGTTTCAAAATCTGCATCTTCATTCTCAACTTCATTTATGCTTAGTTTCATACAAGGCTTGAATGAAACAAACTATACTAATCTACTCTACTAAACTAATAAACTAAGAAAAACTTGCAAAGACAACATTTTTTTGGTAGTTTCTAGCCTTCTAAAGTTATACAAATGAGCTCTTTAAGACCTCTATTTATAGGGGATTCAAGATCAAGATGAGATATTTCTAGTTGACAAATTTGTCTCTTGAAATTACCAAAAGATATTTCTTGAAGTCTCTATACTTTCTTGCTCATATCCAGCTGGATTTCATACAGACAAATTGGTCAAAAAAGTTTGTGTGAATAGAGTACAATTACGATTCAGAGATCCGCGACCCTCACCTTGTGGATCTTACCTTTTATAGGTTTGCAGTTTCTGTTTCAAATTTCAACTTTGCTCTATTTTTGCTCCAACTTCAACTACAATTTTCTCGATGGAAGCCGAATTAGCTCTTGAACAATATAAAGGTTGTAACTCTTTGTGTTACCTTTCCAATTCATCAAAAATCATTTGTGACGACCCCACCTTCCCCTAAGGTGAATCAAAGGGTTCGGCGGACCGCCTGCCTAACTCTCGCCGAGACTCACTATAATCCTCAAATGAAAACAGACCAATTCCAATGATTACATCTAAAATGCCCAAAATGATAATACGACTATAATATTTCATTGCACAAGTACATCCAAGGGTACAAATCTCAAGTCAACTACATCGAGTTCCAAATCTCACAATTTCCAAAGGTCAGTTACAAAATACCAAACTATACAAAAGACTAGCCTTCACTAGTATCTTCCAATCGCTTCCTTCACATCACTCTCCTGTTAAGGAATAACAAATGGAATGGGATGAGCTAACGCTTAGTGAGGCCAAGAAAAGAAAACATGCAAATAAATAGTTCAAGTAGCAATAGCAGACACACTCAATAAGGATACAAGAGCCCTCACCGGCTCGAGTTACACGGTTGGCCAATAGGTTGGGGTGCCCCCCAGAAGTATAAGTGGTCAATGAGACATCGCTTCAATCGACTTAAAATTGTGATACGAATCTCGTTGGTGAGAGATTCGCGACCCAAGATCACTTGTTGGATTTGATGTCGGGTGCAAGAAACGGTAGCAGCGGAAACCCTATGACCCCTCTAATCCCCGTGACTACGAACCTGTTGACACTATCTCAACCCGTAATCAAATGAATTAGCGAACCTCAGGCAAGTGTAGAAGGCGTCACAATTAAAGTGCGATTCTTGAATTGATGAGCCGAACAAGAACACTAGAGTATAACTCTAAGTTGTTCAAGGATTGCTCGGAAGATATAGAGAAAACTTTCTCAAGTATTTTTATGATAAAAGTGTCTACCCTTTGTTGATGTAATGTAGTGCCTTATATAGGCTACAAGTTAAAAACCCTAATCTAGTAAGGAAAAGGACTAAAGGTGCGGTGGATATGGGCCCTAATAAGTGACAAAAATGGAAGCAGAAGCTCCGAGCTCAACCTTCGACGGGTTGGGCCTCACGTGGGCTTTCCTTCCTAGGCAGCCCACTCTAACAAATAATAATGAACAAAATAGCAATCCTACCCTTGGCGATTCTATGTGCAACATGCACTTAGCCAATTATTCAAGCTAATCAACAAATGTGAAAATAACTGACTATGATGCTAAAACGGAAACTAGGGTTTAGCAACAACCCTAATCCTTAGGTGTAGCTTCAATGCTCATTACCGGACCACAATCATCTTCACTTGAGTGTATGAATCCTTCAAAGGACTTGTGTATGGCCTGAATAAGTACATTGAGTTGCTCACGAAGTCTCTTCGTGCGAGCCCTAGTAATGGATCCGCTTGGAGCTTGCACGCGATCCTCAGCCTCTCGATTACTCGAGCCATTGTTGGCGTGCCCACGTATCATGATGCTATCATTCCCCTCCTCTTGAGAAGGATTTGCCCTCAAATCAAACGCATCTTCTGCATCAAAATGAGCTAAGTCCGAAACATTAAATGTAGCACTAACTCCATACTCACCAGGAAGCTCAAGTTTGTAGGCGTTGTCATTGATGCGCCCCAACACTTGAAAGGGTCCATCACCCCGTGGTTGTAATTTGTTTCTCCGTTGAACAGGAAAACGTTCCTTGCGCATGTACAACCACACCCAATCGCCAAGTTTAAAAATTAACTTTTGGCAACCCTTGTTAGTTTGCTTGACATATTGAGCAGTTCTCCTCTCAATGTTGGCTTTGACTTTCTCATGCAGTTGCTTAATAAATTCTGCACGTTTCTTACCATCCAAATGTGCGCGCTCATTACTAGGTAATGGCACTAGATCAAGTGGTGTTAGCGGATTAAAACCATAAACACATTCAACTGGAGAGAAACCAGTAGTAGAATGGATAGCCCTATTATAAGCAAACTCTACATGAGGTAAACACTCTTCCCATGATTTCAAGTTCTTTTTGATGATGGCATGCAACAAGGTACCTAATATACGATTCACCACCTCAGTTTAACTATCAGTTTGGGGGTGGCTAGTAGTAGTGAACAGCAATTTGGTGCCTAACTTAGATCAGAGTGTCTTCCAAAAATAGCTCAGAAATTTGACATATCAATCAGATACAATGGTCCTAGGAATGCCATGTAATCTCACAATCTCTTTAAAGAATAAGTTAGCAATATGAGATGCATTATCTGTTTTATGACAAGCAATGAAGTGTGCCATTTTAGAGAATTTATCAACTACCACATGAATGGAGTCATGGCCATACTTGGATCTAGGCAAACTAAGTATAAAATCTATAGAAATATCGACCCATGGTGCATTAGAAATAGGTAACGGGGGGTAAAGGCCATACGGGTGTTCCTTGGATTTAGCTTTCTTACAAGCTAAGCATCACTTCACCACCCGTGCAACATCTCTCCTCATGTGCAGCCAATAGAAGTGTTCCTGCAGCATGGCAAGAGTCTTATCAACCCCAAAGTGTCCCATAAGTTCACTTGAGTGGGATTCCCTTACCAAGAGTTCTCGGAGTGATCCATGTGGGATGCAAAGTTGATTGGCACAAAACAAGTGACCATAGGAAATGAAGAACTTATCTTGCCCAGTGTGTTTACAAGAAATGTAAAGCTCACCGAAGTCACTATCTTGGGTATAGAACTCTTTAATCAGCTCAAACCCTAACAACTTAGCATCTAAGGAGGTGAGTAGAGAGTACCTTCAGGAGAGTGTATCCGCAACCATATTAGACTTACCAGCCTTGTATTTAATCATGTACGGAAAGGACTCCACGAATGCAATCCACCTTGCATGCTTCTTGCTCAAGGTATACTGGGCCTTAAGGTACTTAAGGGACCCATGATCAGTATGTATCACGAATTCCTTAGGTCTTAAGTAGTACTGCCACACTTGTAGTGCTCGAATGAGGGCGTACAACTCTTTATTATAAGTTGAGTAGTTCAGTGCAGCCCCATTGAGTTTCTTACTAAAGTAGGCAATAGACCTTCCTTCTTGGTTCAACACAGCTCCAACCACAATACCTGAAGCATCACAATCAATTTCAAATGTCTTAAAAAAGTCAGGTAAAGCAAGTACAGGTGCATGTGTGAGTTTGTGCTTTAAAGCGCAAAAAGCCTGTTCTTGAGAATCTCCCCAATGGAAGTTCTCATTCTTCTTGATCAACTCGGTCAAGGGTGCAGCAATGGTGCTAAAATCCCTCATGAATCTCCTATAGAAACCCACAAGGCCATGGAGTCTTTGAACATCGCCGACAGACCTTGGTGTTGGTCACTCTTGAATAGTTTTCACCTTTTGATCATCCACCTTCATTCCCTGCGCACTTATAACAAACCCTAGGAACACAAGCTCGTTAGTGCTAAAATTGCACTTCTTGAGATTGGCATAGAGTTTTTCTCTTCGAAGTACATCCATAATAGCCCTAATATGCTCTAGGTGTTCACCATAAGCCTTGCTATAAATTAGGATATCGTCAAAGTAAACTACAACAAATTTTCCTAAGAATGGACGCAGAATATGAGTCATTAACCTCATGAAGGTACTAGGTGCATTAGTTAGCCCACAAGGCATCACTAACCACTCATACAATCCATACTTAGTCTTGAAGGCAGTTTTCCATTCATCCCTCTCCTTAATCCTAATTTGATGGTACCCACTTTTGAGATCAATTTTGATAAAGCACACAGCCCCATGTAACTCATCAAGCATGTCATCTAAGCGAGATATAGAGTGGCGATACTTTACCGTAATGGCATTTACGGCTCTACAATCAGCGCACATTCTCCACGTACCATCTTTCTTGGGCACCAAAATGACTGGGACAGCGCACGGGTTTAAGCTCTCACGTGCCCATCCTTTGCCAAGCAACTCATCCACTTGCCTTTGCAACTCCTTAGTTTCCTTCGGATTACTCTTGTAAGCTGGCCGATTTGGCAACGAAACTCCAGGGATGAAGTCTATTTGATGTTCAATGCCTCTAAGCAATAGTAATCCATTTGGCACGTCCTCGGCGAAGATATCAGCATATTCCTGCAAAAGAGACTTAACTTCTAGAGATATGTTAGTATCAAGTTCATGCACATTCAGAACTACTTTTTTGCTAACAAGCATAAGAAATGGCTGCTCATCCCTCATTAATTTCCTCATTTTCTTAGCTTTTATCAGGAGAATTTGTTTTTCCTCGAATTTTACCTCACTTGCCGAGTTATCTATAGCCTTTTTTCTTCTCTTTTTTTGCCTCAGCTTTCTCATTTTCTTTCTTTTTTGCACTATGCTACTCAAACTCTTGCTACAATTTCAATTGGTTCTCATGCACTTGTTTTAGGGAAAGGGGAGCTAGTGTGACTTTCTTACTATTGTACAAGAAGCTATACTTGTTAGTCACACCATCAAAAGTTACTTGTCTGTCAAACTGTCAAGGCCTACCTAGTATAATGTGACTAGCCTACATAGGAACTACATCACATAATACTTTATCAGAATATTTATGAATTTGGAAGGATATAAGAACCTGCTTGGTTACTCGAACCTCCCCAGAATTGTTGAGCCATTGGAGTTTGTAGGGTCGCGGGTGATCCCTTGTAGATAGCCTCAAGTTGTCTACCATGAGTGAACTAGCTACATTTGTGCAACTTCCACTATCAATAATCACACTACAAAGTGTTTGGTTGACGAAGCACTTGGTGTAGAAAATGTTCTCCCGTTGAAGCTCATTCTTCCTAACACGTGCAGTTAATGCTCTCCTTGCAACCAAGGTAGTTCCAAAGTGTCCCTCGGGTGCATTATATTCCTTTCATTTGGTGACTCACCATCACTACCTCCTTCAAGAGGTGGAATGCCCTCATACTCGGCTTCATCCTCACTCACGATCTCACCATTTTGCATCATAATCATAGTCCTTTGGTTGGGACATTGACTAGCAATATGGCCCCTACCTTGGTAATTGAAGCACCGAGTATCACGAGCTATAGTTTGTGCCCTAGGCTCCTTGAACTTCGAAATCGAAGAGGGCAGTTTCCCCACATTAGAATTACCCATCTTACCTCCCTCAAATCTCGGCTTTGGTGTATGGGTATTTGGTGAAAGCCGAGAATCATTCCTGGGTTGAAATGAGCGGTTGGTGAATTAGGTGGTATTGTTGAAGTTTGGTCGAGTAGTACCTCTCCTCTTGAGCCTTTGTTCGACCTTAATGGCCTTGTCTACAAGCTCATGTAACTCCATATAATATTGAAGTTCCACTCGTTCAGCAATATCGGGTCTCAACCCGTTCAGGAATCTTGCCATGGTGGCTTCCGGATCCTCTTGTATATCCGCTCTAAGCATCAGGATCTCCATCTCCTTATGGTACTCATCCACACTCCGATTGCCCTGGACTAGGGTTTGTAATCGATGGTACAAATCCCTAGTATAATGTCCCGGTACAAAGCGGGTGCGTCTCATGGCTCGAACCTCGGGCCATGGAATGAGCTCAGGTAGCCCACTTCTCCTTCTAGACTTCTTGATTTGGTCCCACCAAACCACAGCGCACTCGGTGAATTCTATGGTTGCCAACTGCACCTTTTGCACCTCGGTGTAGTTTTGGCAAGAAATGACCATTTCGATCTTGGATAACCATTCGAGAAAGATCTCGGGGTCGGACCGTCCTTTGAATTCAGGGATGTTCATTTTGATTCCCTTGAACATATCGGAATGTCCAGTCTGGTTCCTTTTCCTTGGACGAATTCGAGGTTCCTCATCATCATCATCATTATTGGAACCATCGGACTCCTCCACATCCCTTCGCCTTCGTGTGGACTTAGAGGTTTTTGGTGTCCCAGACGCTCAGAGTTGCAGCAACTCATCTTGAATGGGTTCTAGCATGTGTTGAAAATGCCTCTCCATCTGCTCCATCATCTGTTCAAAGTTCATGGGATGGGATACTCCTTCGTTTCCACTAGACATGGAGTCTCGAGTGTACCTGCAAGGGTTAGTAGCAAAGAAAAAGGAAATAGGGGAAAAAAGTAACGTTTTCTGTTGCTTCTTTTTTTTTTATTTTTTTGTCACTTCACTCCCTAAGTGTATACTCTCACACTCGTATATGGTCACTCAGATCACTCTAATAAGCTCACCAAAATTTCCTCACAGCCTCTTGCCAAAACCTGGAAGAAATTAGAATTCCTCAAGTGCTCACAGCTAGCTTAAAAATCAAGTTTACGCTAGAATTTGAGGTTCGTAAGAGTGGAGATTTTCTTGGGAAAAACAATTAGGACACTAAGAATGGAGTGGTAGAATATATTCAAGAATAAAAACTGGAAAAGGAATGGATACGAAAGCTACGGAAATTAAGAATGACACGCGAATGTCCTAACCGACAAGGAAGTTGTTTCTTTTGCCTTGCTGGAGTTCTTGGTCAGCTTACCAACCAAGGTCACCAAATGCTTAGCAGTCGAACAGAAGAAAATGAAAGACTCAATAAATGCCTCAAGGCTTACCAGGACTCAATAAACCTCTCAATATACGACTCAATAAACGACTCAAGGCAGACCTTTATGAAGCCTAGACAAGACGATATTGACTCTTGTTTGCTGGAATTTCGTTTTACCACTGCCTTGGGTTCGGCTGGGGTTTTTATGGAGAATTGGTTCTGTGTGGAATGCTCAAGAATGGGTCGGTTAGCCCTTGATAGTAATTGACAACGGGGCACAAGGTGTTGTAGCCAAAGTGGGGAACAAGTGCTAGTGGGCGGTGGGTTTTGTTTAGGAACTGGTTTGTAGTGTGGCTGTCTAGGAAACAAGGTGTGGTGTGGCTGGTTAATGTCTGATGTGGTGAGGTTGAGGGTAGTTAGGAAGGCTTGGGCTTGATTTCTGAATTTCCTTGGCTGTCCTCAATCCTAAAGGCATTAGGAGTAGAGGTGTTTTGAGAGCGGGACTTGTGTTCGAACTAGGAGACTTAGAGCCGAGCTTGTCTATTGTTTTTTTTTTCGTTGGTTCTCCCTTTTTTTTTTTTTTTTGCAACTCTCTAATCTATGTCTCAAGAACTCAAATTTAGTCCCAAGGAATTGATTTAAATTTTTTTTCTCTGGTTCAAGGTGCAAGATTGCCAAGAAAAAAAAAAGTTTCCTTCCCAAGTTTCAGAAGTCCTCGATCAAAATCAACACATCAGTCTTGGTTGATCCAAGAGCATCAAGGTTTTTGTCCAGGAAGCTCAAGAACTACCCAAAATCGATTTTGGTATCCAAGATTGCAAGAATCAACATAAAAGTTCAAGGCTTAAAGGCAAAACAGGTTCGGT
Organism: Coffea canephora; assembly: GCA_036785865.1. Lineage (NCBI taxonomy): Eukaryota > Viridiplantae > Streptophyta > Magnoliopsida > Gentianales > Rubiaceae > Coffea > Coffea canephora. Next base: position 38,466,724 of record CM071919.1, read on the forward strand.
AATTCAAGGACAAAATTTCCAGCAAACGCGACTCAAGACAATGGTATGCGACACTCTTCTTTTTTTGTTTTTTTTGACACTTTTGCTGGTCGCTTGCACAGCCCAGATGACACAAAATAGACTCCAATCTGGCCGGAATCAGTAGCAATTTGCAACAAAGAGCTTCTGGGCAGATTGCACACAACACCCCAAGACACAATATGAAGGGACAAAAAGAAAGCCTTAGCGGCTGTAATTTTTCTTTAGGTCTGTTCCTGTTGTTTTTTTTTTTTTTCTGTTAACAAACGATGGAACACACAAATAACCCAGACACCACACAAGTGACTCCTAGAAATTCCAAAAATTGAAGACGACAACAAGACAGAACCAAACAATGACGACCAGACTTGAAAACAAAGGGAACTCGCGGCCAAAATGCAACGTGCACAAAAAAAAATTTTTAACTACCGAGATAGACACGAATTAGGGCACGAAAAGAGGGATAACAATGTTACCAACAAGCTAGCTCTGATGCCAGCTGATACAAATCTCGTTGGTGAGAGATTCGCGACCCAAGATCACTTGTTGGATTTGACATCGGACGCAAGAAACGGTAGCAGCGAAAACCCTACGACCCCTCTAATCCCCGTGACTATGAACCTATTGATACTATCTCAACCCGTAATCAAACGAATTAGAGAACCTCAAGCAAGTGTAGAAAGCGCCACAATTCAAGTGCGATTCTTGAATTGATGAGCCGAACAAGAACACTAGAGTATAACTCTAAGTTGTTCAAGGATTGCTCGGAAGCTATGGAGAAAACTCTCTCAAGTATTTTTATGATAAAAGTGTCTACCCTTTATTGATGTAATGTAGTGCCTTATATAGGCTACAAGTAAAAAACCCTAATCTAGTAAGGAAAAGGACTAAAGGATATGGGCCCTAATAAATGACGAAAACGGAAGCGGAAGCTCCGGGCTCAACCCTCAACGGGTTGGGCCTCACGTGGGCTTTCTTTCCTAGGCAGCCCACTCAAGCAAATAATAATAAACAAAATAGCAATCCTACCCTTAGCGATTCTACGTGCAACATGCACTTAGCCAATTATTCAAGCCAATCAACTAATGTAGAAATAACTGACTATGATGCTAAAATGGAAACTAGGGTTTGGTAACAACCCTAATCCTCAGGTGTAACTTCAATGTTCATTACCGGACCACGATTACCTTCACTTGAGTGTATGAATCCTTCAAAGGACTTGTGTATGGCCTGAATAAATACATTGAGTTGCTCACGAAGTCTCTTCGCGAGAGCCCTAGTAATGGATCCGCTTGGAGTTTGCACGCGATCCTCAGCCCCTCGGGCACTCGAGCCATTGTTGGCGTGCCCACATACCATGATGCTATCAAATTGTTTATGGTTCTAAGTCGACATGAGAGGAACCTCCCACCCAAATTGGTGTGGTACATGCTATCACTTCGAGAACCAATTATAGCACTGAGACGATATGAGAGATAACTCCCACCCGAATTGGTGTGGTACATGCTATCGCTTAGAGAATGGATTATAACACTGAGATGGTATGAGAGGTACCTCCCACCCGAATTGGTGTGGTACATGCATCCGCTCAGAGCGCACGAGTTAAACATATTCATGTACAATTACCAATCATTATTTATGGTTCTGAGTCGACATGAGAGGTACCTCCTACCCGAATTAGTGTGGTACATGCTACCGCTCAGAGAACCGGTTATAGCACTGAGACGGTATGAGACGTACCTCCCATCCAAATTGGTGTGGTACATGCATCTGCTCAGAGCTCACGAGTTAAACATGTTCATGTACAAGTACAAATCACATATATTCATTTAACAAGTATCATGTAATCAAGAGAGAGAGAGAGGACGAGGGCGATAAAGTACACCTTCGTCTCGGCAAGTTTACGTATTATGTATAACACTTGTACAATTAACATTTCAATCACATAAAAATTTAACATGCACTTGACACTCACCACAAGCCATGGGCAAGTTAAGAGTGAAGCGAATTGTCAGATGAGCTTTTCGGCATCTTCGTGACCACCTAAGACATTTACAATTATAATTACCTAGGTGTTTGACCAAGGTTACAAAGAAAGACATTTTCTCGCTATTCACTCTCCAAGTCACAAGTTCGACCTAAATTAAAGAAACTTTTCTATCTAAATTGTTAAAATAATGCTCAAGAGAGCTTGAAGGTGGTTTTTGATTCAAGTCGTGATAAGAAATGCCAAATCCAAAAGATAGCACTGTTTTCACTTTCGACATGAAAATCGAGAAAAAGAAGTAAATGGTTCTCATTTCCCAAAATTTTAAATCTCATGTCCAAACTTTAGAAGGTAAAGAGTATTCACATTTTTTCAAGCTAATGAAGTCAAACATATCCAAAATTCCACTCATTTCATAGAAAAAAAAATCAAAACTAAGGTTCAAAGGTTCAAGTATAAAATAAGGTTTCATTAACCAAGAAAGTGAAACAACCAAGAAAACACATTAGGAAAGGTTTAACCTTTGGAAACCAAGAGTTGAAATGAAGGTTTAAAGTTCTAATGGAACTGTGCATTCTACCATGAAATTACACTTAAAACCATTCAACAATTGCAAAGGAGGATGGAAAGTCCTTAATAGTTCATTTTCTAAGAAATCAACACTTTCAGCTTTGCGTGACAAATTTGGTAAAATCAGATCTTGAGTTTTGTATGTCCAAAAATGGAAAAATTTATACTGTTGGAAACTAGATCCAAAGTACCAAAAGTTCATAAAGACAATTTTACATGGTTCCAAATAGAAAGCATTCATTTTCAGTTCAAATTTGCTGATTTAAAGATGCAAGACAAGACCAGTCTAGTTTTTCGGCGATATTTGAAAATTCAGCAAAATTCATAGAAAATGAACCAACCTTTGAAATTCGTTACACAATAAGATTTCCAAACAAGGTTTCAAACACAAGGAATGGAACTAAATTTAGAGTTTTGAGCAATAAGATATAACAGTTCAAAGTTGGTTGATTTTCACTACGTGAACAGTGAATTTCCAGATTTGAAGAGCCATCTTTGGGGCATTATTTAGAAATCGAAATGGTATTGAAATTCCACCAAATTTGGTACACTTAAACTTCCATATGAGGACTAATTCTCTATCAAAGTTCATGCAAAAAATCACGTGGGAAGGTAGTTAACAAAACTACTAAAATTTAGGAAATTCTCAAAGCAAATTTGTCCCCTTGCTTTTCTTTCCTTTTTCAAACATTTTGCACTATGAAATCAGTTCCAATTCGGTTCATTTTTGAAACCAAAGTCCTATGAAAATCTAATAAGCATTTGGTAGGTAATTGACACCAAAATTTTTGAAACAAAATGTCCCAAACCAAACCTAACCATTTGGCTAGCAAGAAGAGAAAGATTTCCAGATTTCCAGCTTTGTTGTACTTTGAAAATCAGACCACATCTCACTCAATACAAGTTCAAATTAGAAATGGTTTGTGGCGTTGAAAACTAGATTCAAAATTCCACGTTTCGTCAGGAGAAAATGTTTTCAAAATCAGTTCACATATGAGGGAAAATAGAGCCACAAAATGCAGCTCCTCCATTCCTCTCGGACAGACCATCAGAACAGGACAGCAAACTTTGCCGAATCACTACAGCTCACTCAGTTCAAACTAGAACGTGAATTTTATACCGTTGGAAAGATACAATTGTATAGTTTCAAATACCGTAAACGACACTCGATTTTGGCTTTTGTACAACGAGATATGTTCGATCAAAAAGTTACGTTTGGACAGCCTGAACCCATTTCTAGTTCTCTTCCAAAATTTGAAAATTCAAGTTTTGCTCAACCAAATCAAATGATTTTTGGTAGACACTTTCTTCACACAATATATAACATATATCAACCAATTTCACAGTCAAATAACCAACAAAATTTTGGATTAAAATAGAGCAACATGGACAGAATTTTCGGCCAGCTTGTCCTCTCATGGATTCTCTCTTTCTTTTTCCTCTTCTAGTTTCTTTCATTAAAACTCATCACAAATACACTAACACACACATAAACATCATGGCACCTCATATAACCAAGGTAGGAGTTCATAGATTCCACTTCAACCAACTAAATCCAACCAACAACAACAAGAAGGAAGCTACAAGTTTCAAAGCCAAGAAATGAAACAAGAAAACCAGAGTTGTGGTAGGAGATGTTTATACCTTCCAAGCAACTAAACCCTTGATGAAGTCAGATTTTTTCTACTAAAAACTCTCCAAGAAACACCACAAGAGGTTGCCTTTCTCCAAGCTAGAGTTGATCTCCAAGAGGTTTTGAAGTTGGTGCAATTTTGGAAGTGAAATGGAGCAAGAATGGGAGCTAGATGAGTGAAGCTTGTTCTTCCCTTCTTCCTTGAGTTTCAGCCGGCCATGGAGAGAGGAAGAGAAGGGTTTGAGTGATGAAACTTGGAGAGAAAGAATGAGAAAAAGTAGTTTTAGGTTGTGTACAAAAAGTCAAATCTCACTAATGGTCGCGCGAGGGTTTCGTACCACCGTTTTCTCTCAGGTTTGATACACTCATGCACTAATTCTCCAAGGTACTTCTTTTAACACTATAATTATTCACTTTTAGTAGTCTAGTATTAATTTTTCAAATCTCCACTTAGCCGTTTCGACGCGAAATACGCGAACTTTCAACTCATGCACTATAAAGCGAAATTTAAGGGCAATTCATGCAACTAAAATATAATTAATCAACTCACATCTAATCCCTCAATTAACTTTTCTTAGTCCACTATTGACCATCCTTAATTCTACAAAATTATTGCACTCTCTGATCAAATATTGTCTCGAAAAACGTGTATTCGATATTCATTTACTAAACGAGTCACAGAAAATTAATTTTGCTAACGGGACATTTTAAAAATATGAGTAAGACATTGTTCCAAATAAATGGATTTAAAATGGTTGAAATAAATTATTCGGAGAAAACGGGTGAATAAATAATTAAATAAACCAGTAAAATAAGAAAATTTTCGGGTTCTCACATCCTTCCCTCCTTAAAAGGAATTTCATTCTCAAAATTCATATGTTGATCTAGGAACAACTCCGGATATTTCTTCTAGATCTCCTCATCTACTTCCTAAGTCGTTTTTTCCCATTTCATGATTTCTCTATAAGACCTTCACTAAGGGGTTTGCTTGCATCTTAACTCCTTCACTTTCGATCAGAAATCTTTACCGACCTTTCTTTATATAACAATTCTCATCAAGTCCTACTTCTCCCATTCAAACTCACACTTATAGTCCTTAACAAAAGTTGATGCTCTCTCGAAATTTTTAAAACTATCTTCAGGTGCCGTTCCTGATCTTATCACAGGTCTAAAAGTGCGAAACAACAAATTAAATATACATGTAAGTTGTAAAATCAATTAAAGCAAGGTAGTTTTTCCATATATTATAAAAGATAGTAATATTTACATCGAGTTAGGATAACTTCATCAAATCATTTCAAAAGAAAGGGGAAACAACAAGATTATAGCGAAACGTGCTAAGTCGCAATATGCAAAACAACAAAAGGATGTCATCCCCTATACAAAATTACAACCTTTAAAAGTGTCGGTCTAACTTAGGGTAAAACTACAATCCCTATTTGTCGAGTAGGGCCGGATCCATCCCTATTCGTAGAGTTTCCACTACTTGGATTTCTCTTACAATCATTAGCATTAATCACTCCTTCTGGCACTCAACTGATTTGCAATGGATCTAGCAGGTTATTGAGAATTTTCTCCTTCCTTAGAAGTTCTAGGGCAATTCAAAAACTTATACTCGGCACTACCGCATCTAAGACATTTTCTTTGTTTTCTCCAACACTCGGCCTCAGTGTGATTAATCTTGTCACAATATCCACAAGTTACGTGAGGAGTCACGGCTTGACCAATTTGAGAATTTCCCTTTTGTTGATTTCGCCTACACTGATTTCCTTTTGGCGAGGTTTCGTTTGATGGAGTTTCTTCAGATTTTTCAGGCATCTTCACTCCTCCAATCCCTTTTCCCATTTTAAGGGGTTGAAGAGACCTCTTTGACTGTTCATGGGTATTGCTTGATTTACTCCTCTTTCTAGCATGAAAAGCCTTAGATTGAGACTTAGCATTCTCTACCCTCTGTGCCTTATCCAAGGCATCCGTAAAAGTGGTGATCTGAGCGGCTGCTAGAGATTCTTGGATTTCTACGTTTAATTCTTGAATGAACCTCCTTATCATTTTGCGTTCCGTGATCACTAGTTTAGGGCCAAATTTGAAAAGTTTAGTGAACCTCTCCTCATATTCAGCCACACTTAGTAATCCTTGTTTCAACTTAATAAAGTCGTCCTCCCTCTTTTCTTATATAATTGGCGGAAGGAACTTGACATTAAACTCCCTCTCAAAGTTTACACAAGTCCAAGAGGTTTGTTTTCTTTCCCACTTCGCCCTTACAACATTCCACCACGAGCGTGCCGCTCCCTCAAATTGGAAAATGGCAAAATTCACTTGCCTTTCCTCGGTATAATCTAAAGCAGCAAAAATCTCAACCACTCTCAAACCAATTTTTTGCTACCTCGAGATTAGACCCTCCCTGAAACCTAGGTGGAGCGAACTTCAAAAATCACTCTAGGGCTCTATCCACACCCCTCTTTTGATTCCTAGACTGGTTAACTAGTTCTGGACCTTGGCGCTCAGTTAAGTGCTCGAGAACATCAGTCATATGGTTAAGGGCTGTAGCCACTTGGTCATTCCCTTCATTCCTAGGATTTTGGTTTGATCCAGTCACAGATCCCTCACCTCTCTCGGTAGTGCGGGTTGCCGAAACCCACGCCCACACCCCCATCCACGTGCTCACCGATCCATTTAGCAAGATTCTAAGCGCATAATAAAAGAGAAAAATATAAGCGCATGAATTGAAAAACATATACACATTGCATGAACACTTTAAATCAATACATAGATATTTACATAAGTTAGAAGTCATGTCAGATGTTAAGGTGTAAACAACAAGTTAATAGTATCAAATACAGGATATAGGCAACTAAGTGCCACAAAATATAGGAGTACATACAAGTAAAATATAAAAGGACTCACGGCGTGCACCACCCCTACTATCCTAAACAGGATAAAAAAAAAGAAAACCATAATCCTAGTTAGGGACAGAACTAGAAAAATCCACGATACCAAGCCCCATCATTCGCTAAAACATCAAGCACTTCACTTTAATTAAACACAAACACTTCAATATTACTCGCTAAAACATCAAACACTAAGGTCATATTGCACTTAATACGCAATCAAATCCCACAGTCTGACATCCTAAATTTTTAAGTCTAGGATACACTACAAATATCTGAAACCTAAACTCTGATACCAACTGTGACGACCCCACCTTCCCCTAAGGCGAACCAAAGGGTTCAGTGGACTGCCTACTCAACTCTCGCCGGGACTCACTGTAATCCTCAAATGAAAACAGACCAATTTCAATGATTACATCTAAAATGCCCAAAATGATAATACGACTATAATATTCCATTGCACAAGTACATCCAAGGGTACAAACCTCAAGTCAACTACATCGAGTTCCAAATCTCACAATTCCCAAAGGTCAGTTATAAAATACCAAACTATACAAAAGACTAGCCTTCACTAGTATCTTCCAATCGCTTCCTTCACGTCACTCTTCTGTTAAGGAATAACAAATTGAATGGGATGAGCTAACACTCAGTGAGGCCAAGAAAAGAAAACATGCAAACATATAATTCAAGCAGCAATAGCACTTATACGAGAATTAAAGTTATAACCTTCAACCAATTCACAATTTAAAATAGACACACTTAATAAGGATACGGGAGCCCTCGCCGGCTTGAGTTACACGGTTGACCAATGGGTTGGGGTGCCCTCCAGAAGTATAAGTGGTCGATGAGACATCGCTCCAATCGATTTAAAATTGTTTATGATTCTGAATCTATATGAGAGGTACCTCCCACCCAAATTGGTGTGGCACATGCTATCGCTCCGAGAACCAATTATAGCACTGAGACAGTGTGAGAGGTACCTCCCACCCGAATCAGTATGGTACATGCATTCGTTTAGAATTGTTTATGGTTCTAAATCGACATGAGAGGTACCTCCCACCCGAATTGGTGTAGTAGATGCTATTATTTAGAGAACTGATTATAACACTGAGATGGTATGAGAGGTACCTCCTACCCGAATTGGTGTGGTACATGCATCCGCTCAAAACTCACGAGTTAAACATATTCATGTACAATTATCAATCATTATTTATGGTTCTGAGTCGACATGAGAGATACCTCCCATCCGAATTGGTGTGGTACATGCTACCGTTCAGAGAACCGGTTATAGCACTGAGACAATATCAGAGGTACCTCCTACTCGAATTGGTGTAGTACATGCATCCGCTCAGAACTCACGAGTTAAACATGTTCATATACAAGTACAAATCACATATATATATTTAACAAGTATCATGTAATCAGGAGAGAGAGAGGATGAGAGCGATAAAGTGCACCTTCGTCTCGACAAGTTTACGTATCATGTATAACACTTGTACAATTAACATTTCAATCACATAAGCATTAAATATTAGCTCAACTTAGTTCCTAGAGCCTCTTGCAGCTTTTTCCAGAATCGAGACACAAATCTAGGGTCCCCATCGGATACGATACTCATTGGTACTCCCTGTAGTCTCACCACTTCATCCATATAGAGTTTGGCAAGTTTCTCCAAAGAGTATTTCATATTAACTGGCAAGAAATGTGTAGTCTTAGTTAATCGGTCTACTATCACCCAAATCGCATCATGACCTTTTTGAGTTCGTGGCAACCCTGATACGAAATCCATCGTTATGTGCTCTTATTTCTATTCAGGTATCTTTAAAGGTTGTAACAGACCCAACGGTTTTTTATGCTTAACTTTCACTTGTTGGCACATAAGACACTTTTGTACAAATTGGACAATCTCCGCCTTTATATTATCCCACCAATACAGGCTTTAAAGATTTTGGTACATCTTATCACTACCTGGATGTACCGTATACCTAGAACGGTGAGATTCCTCCAAAATCTCTTTCTTCAGTTCTTCATCCTTAGGTATAACGGCACGATTTTGAAACCTTAAAATCCCATCAGGACCTAGGTTAAAATCAGGCAATTCTCCTTTTTTCACTCTTTCCATCCACTTTTGTACTGATGGTTCTTTCATTTGGCTCTCTTTAATCCGATCCAACAGTGTCGACTTCACCTTAATATTTCCAAAAATAACTTTTCACGGCTCCAAACGAGGGTTTCATTCATATACATTTTCTAACAAGCTCCACTCTCCCACCATTAAACTTGCAAGTTGAGCCTTTCGATTTAGAGCATCTGCTACAACGTTGGCCTTTTCTGGATGGTAATTAATCATACAATCATAGTCTTCTAAAAACTCCATCCATCGACGTTGTCTCAGACTTAGCTCTTTCTGAGAGAATAAGTATTTAAGACTCTTATGATCCGTGTATATTTCAAATGTCATGCTATACAAATAATGCCGCCACTTCTTCAAATCAAATGCAACTGCCACTAGTTCTAAATTATGGGTTGGATAGTTTTGTTTGTGAGACTTTAACTTCCGAGAAGCGTAAGCAATTACATTCCTATTTTGCATCAGAACACACCCTAACCCTTCTCTCGAAGCATCGGTATAAACCGTATAGCTATCCTTCCCGTTGGGTAAAGCTAACATTGGAGCCATGGTCAATTGCTTCTTAAACTCTTGAAAACTATTTTCACACTTTGCATCCCAAATGTATTTTCCTTGTTTCTTGGTCAAGTTAGTTAGGGGTCCCGCAATTTTTGAAAAATTCTTTATAAACCGGCGATAGTACCCCCGCTAGACCTAGAAAATTTCAAACTTTTGTCGGATTTTCTGGTCATTTCCATTTGGCAATAGCTTCCACTTTAGCCAAATCTACAGCAAGTCCATCTTTTAAAATTATATGGCCTAGGAACTCTACTTTCTCTAACCAAAATTCACACTTGCTAAATTTAGCAAACAACAAGTGCTCTTTTAGGGTTTGCAACACTATTTTCAAGTGTTGTTCGTGCTTCTTCTTTGTCTTCGAATGCACCAGGATATCATGAATAAACACTACCATGAACTATCGAAATAAGATTTAAACACCCGATGCATTAAATCCATGAAGGCCCCTAGGGCATTAGTTAAGCCAAAAGGCATTACCGCAAACTCGAAATGCTTAAATCGAGTGCTGAAGGCCGTTTTTGGCACATCCTCCTTTCTAATTCTCAATTGGTAATATTCTTGTCGAAGATCCAACTAAGAAAACACCACGGCCCTTTGTAATTGATCAAACAACTCATCGATGTAGGGCAAAGGATATTTGTTCTTAATGGTTACTGCATTCAACTCTCGATAATCAATGTATAATTTTAAACTCCTATCCTTCTTTTTGACAAATAGCACTGGAGCGCCCCAAGGTGACTCACTCTCGTGTATGAATCCTTGTTCTAGCAAGTCTTGCATTTGAAATTTTAACTCCTTAAATTCAGCGAGCGCCATCCGATAAGGGGTTTTTGAAATAGGAGTAGTTCCAGGTGCTAGGTCAACCTTATATTCAATCTCTCTTTCGGATGGCAATGACACCAGCTCCTCTGGGAACACGTTTGGATACTAATTGATCACCGGCATATCTTCTAACTTAATCTTTTCTCCTAGAGTGTCAATGAGAAAAGCTAGATAATCTCGTGCCCCATGACTAAGCAATTTCCTAACCCTTATTCTCGAAATGAGGGCAGATGAGGCTAACATACCCTTTATGTCTAGCTTTAAATCTACTCACCCGGTATGCAAAACTCGACCACCTTCATATGATAATCTACCTGAGCATGATAATGAGCTAGCTAATCCATTCCTGGAATAACATCGTATCTCTTAATGGCTAGACTTATAAGGTCAACTACTAATTTTCACTTGTCAATTCAAATATCACAATTTCTATACACCTCGTTGGCAAATAAGCATTGATTATTCGTAGGTGTTCTTACTTCTAAGTCATATGGTAGCCTTTTGGCTTTCACGTCAATTCCAAGTATAAATGTGGGACTAACAAAAGAATGAGTTGCACCAGGGTCTATCAAAATTTTGGCTAAACGATGGCAAACAGGAATCGTATCTTTCACTACCTTCGATGGTTCAGGTACCGATTGCTGGTCCAAAGAATACACTCTGGCTGGCACCCTTGACCTGATCCCTCCTGCATAGGTTGGTTTAGGGTTCGATTTGCCAGCAGACTGAGCACCATTGATTAGTGGACAATTAGTAATCTGGTGCTCTGTATTTTCACACCTTAAACATTTTCGAGCTTTTTTTCAACAATTATCCTCAGTATGATTTGATTTCCCACAATACCCATATGATACTCGGGGGCGGATGTCTGGCCTCCCTGTAAGACACCTCTCCCTTATCCCCTTCCACTTTGGGCACCCCTCGGAGTACCTTTCTTGGATGTACCCATAAACCTTCCACCTCTAGCTCCACGATCGGCTTTAGGAGGTGGCATGTTTCGATCACTATGTGCCAGCCCTTGATTTTCACCAGATGCTTCTCTCCATTTTTCGTGAAAAGGCCATACTTGTTCCCTCACAATTTCTATTCTCTGGACCTTCTCCAAAACCTCCGTAAAAGTGTTAATTTGGGCCGCTGCCAAGGCCTCCTGTATCTCCACATTGAGTCCCTGCACAAATCTCCTTACCCTTCTTTGCTCCGTAACTATCAACTCGGGAGCAAACTTCGATAGTTTAGTGAACTGAGTCTCATTCTCAGATATACTTAGGGTTCCTTGACGGAGCTTAGTGAAATCGTCTTCCCTCTTTTCCTGGACTATCGATGGGAGATATTTCTCGTTAAACTTCTGCACGAAGTTCAGCCAGGTCCATGCGGTTCTCTCTCTTTCCCATTTGGCCCTAACTACATTCCACCATACCCAAGCCAGTCTCTCAAACTGAAAGATAGCAAATTGCACCTGTCTATCCTCCGCATAATTTAAAGCGGCGAATATATTGATCATTGTTTCTAGCCATCTCTTTGCCACTTCAGGGTCTGGTCCTCCCGGAAACTTCAGAGGAAAAAACTTTTGAAATCTCTTTAGGGCCCTATCTTGCCTCATTTCGGGATCCCTAGGTTGATTCACAGGGATTTGACCTTGTTGTTCTACCAAACGAGCAAGGATATTAGTCATCTATTGAATTGCCGCTGCCACCTGATCCCCCCTTCCGCTCGGGGTCCAGGTTGTGGCTCAACTATTTCACGTCTTTCCCCTATCGATTTTTGAACCGGTTCCTGTGCCTGTCTACCCCCATGGCCATGGCTAGAACCGCGTCCTTGAGTAGCTCCCTGATCCTGACTTCTTCTACCTTCCATGCTTCTTGACTTATCAACTATATAAATATAAACACTCATCAACTATCTAAATATGAACAAAATAAACTATGGCTCAAATAAAATATTTCCAAATCATAAAGCAAAGATAAGAAACCACATGTCAAATGAACATTTCCTTTATATACATAGCAAAATAAGGCACATAACAAATTAGAACATACTGTATAAGCCAAGGGATATAGAACAAAAGCAAACCCTATATACATCCACCTTAACATATCTAATTCAAAAACAAAATGGGACGTGTCCACGCCACTATGTCTCTAACTACCTCACAAAAATCCCTAAAAAATCCTAAACTAGCTAGACGCCGACCCAACCTACTCCACAGGTGCAACCAACTCCTCCTCCGGGTCCTCCTCAGGATCACTAGGGACCGTATGCCCTTAACCCTCCTCGGCCAAGTCCTGCGCCACATCCTCCACTAGAGCCCCACACTCCATCAAAATATGGTCAGTCCGGTCTCTCACATCTCTAACTACCTGAACAAGGCGACCATTAGCTGCCCGAGCTTGCTCCCTAAAGGCATTAGTCCGTTCCTGCTCCTCAAGAATCGAAACCTCAAGCTCTCAGATCCTGGCACCCTGTACTCGGAAGACAGCCTGTAGACGCTCTATCTCTGTCTGGCACCTACGATTGGTGCTACTCAATCGTCTTCTCTCATCGTCAACTGCAAGTACTACCCTATCGGGTTAGGAGTAAGTTTTAAAGCAGTTGCAGTGTCAAATCTTACGTGCTGGAGACCGTGACAACCCTACCTCACCCTAAGGTGAACCAAAGGGTTCGGCAGACCGCCTGCCCAGCTCTCGCCAAGACTACGGAGTCAATACACACAAACCTAACAGTACGCGCGAAAGGATCCAAGGAAAACGAACAATCGGAAACTACCTATATTTACATTGGAGTTTTGAACAAATTAACATGCAGTGTAATCCGAGGTATTCATACTACATACAATACAATTAGGGTTTCGTTTTCCAAAAGAGCTTAACAACATGACATATATACTAGCTTGACCCTTTTCTTCCAAAACCGTGATTTTCAAGTTTGTCCCCGTAAGGAAAACAAAGGTAACAGAAAGGGGTGAGCTTGCGCTCAATGAGGTACCAAACATATAGGGGTAAAATCATGGCCTTTCACGTTTAACCAATCAAATACATATACCAGATGTAAAGGAAAGCAATTAGACACAGTGATTCAAAGAGAAAGGATACAAGTGGTTCTCAAGAGCTAGATTTCCATTTGCAGTACTTGATCCGAACCCGTTGACTCTCCATCAACGTAAATAGAGCCAACATGTCCGTAGACCCCACTTTACACCAATTTTTCGTCCACCAAACATACCCCTACCGGGCCCGAACGCCGAACAGGAACAGTAATGGTAATACTCGAGTATACCGGAATCAAGAGTCTCAATATCCAAAGATTCCCAGAACAGACTACCGTGGTTCGTTACCTCATCGACCAGGTCCTTGCTAGCCCGACTCGAGTAATTAGTCACAGGTGTTGAACTCAAAGGTCACAGAAAGGTCGTTGGATACCAACCTCCAAACGACGTCCGAACAGACTCAGATACAGATAATAGATTATACACTGTAAGGAGGCATACAGACAGACAGTAGATATATAGATAGACAAGAGAACGAGTGTGATAAAATACAGTCTCGTCTCAAACAGAATAAACATATAGTACAATCATTCAGATCACAGATTGCAAGTGCAGAAATCAAGTTAAGCAACAAATGAGGGGAGTGGTACACTCACTAGTTCAAGTACAGGTACTTTCAAAAATTTCCACCCAAAGTGGCCTAATCATCGTGAAACCCTAAGAATAACAAAGGCAAAGCAGTTGAAATTTTCTCATCCAAAATCGAGTAAATAGGATGCACAACTGAGGTTCGATTACTAGTCAGGTACCTCTCCAAGTTATATACTAGTACGAAAAAAAATAAAAGACGGCTTAAGAATAAAAGAAAACGGTTGGTCCTAAGGACATACACGACCCCAAAACCCCTCACTCCTCTCAAAATCATACTTACAATGATGTACTAGCTCATATCTCAAGGTGAAATTGAAAGTGAGAATAATTCCAAGAAAACAAAATTTTTCTAGTTTTGCACACCCCTAATTGAAAAATCATATCTTAGGATTCTTAAGTCCGAAATTGGTAAAATTTACATCGTTGGAAAATAGACTCAAAGGGGTAAAATTTCTCAGAAGACACATTTAGAAGATTCAGATCACAAGTCAATCAAATTCGAGCCTCAAATTGCTGTCTTAACCAGAAAAAGGCAGAGCAGATATACAATTTCAGTTAACTTTGAACAATCACCATAAATCCCACAGACCAAACCAGAGACTGAAATTTACACGGTTCATAACCCTGTGAATCTAGTTTAAAACACAAAAAATGGAACTTAATTCTGATATTTTGATATCCAGATATTGCAGATTTCCCAGAACTGCTTCGGGATTCCTGCGAAAATTTTAATAGCATTTCCCCTTGTTTTTCTTACTTTTCACCCTACAATTCATCACCAAATTCAACCCAAATCAACCATAACCTCAAATATAATTCACAAGCTATTAAAAACATCTAATTAGGGTCATAATACCCTTCATATACAGTCAATTACAAAACAAGTTTAATAACACAACTGAAAACCAATTTGAAAGACAATAGGCCTAACAGGCAGGTTTGACATCTCTCGATGTTTCGATCGTAACTTAAGCTACGCTTATCGGATTAAGACGAATCTTATGATATTTCGAAGCTAAGACAGAGACCTACATTCCTTATGAAGACCTCCAAAACCAAATAATGCATTTACATGGTCAAAAATCAGAATCTCTACGAAAATAGAAAACTGTCAGCGAATCAGGGGTTCTGGCAGTCAAGGGTATTTCGGTCATTTCATATGCTACAGTGCTCTGATTGAGCTGAAATTTTGTAGGAAACTATAAAACATTTTTCTCTACAACTTTCATGTTTTATGCTAAGGCCAATTTGGCCTCTATTTAGGTCAAATAGTACCAGGCAGAACAGAGTTAATTACAATCCCTAAACTAGAATTTCAGCACCAACCAGAAATTTTCCGCAACCAATCATATCCAACATATACTATCTCCATTTTACACTATAACAAGTTCTCAATCCATGACTAAACCATGATTATCATATAAAACAGAAAAATAGCAATAATAAATCAAAATCCATCAAAACTTCACTTCCAACCATAAACACACCATAAATCAACATGTTCAACCACTAAACCCACTAATTTAACATTATCAAGACTAAAGGAAGAAGTTCTTAGCAACTCACCTTGTAAACTCAAGAAAAGAAGCAATTTAACATCTTTTCTTCTCAAACCACTCCACCACTCTCCTTAATCCTACCAAGAGAAAGGTTTTTATGGAGCAAATCAAAGTTTTAACGGTTGGTTTACAAGATCAAAGCAAGGAATGGAAGGAATAAGTGAAGGCTTTCTTTCTTTCTTTTTTTTTTTTTTGTTGTGAAGCTCAGCCAAGATGCTCAAAGATTGAAGATGATTGTTGGCCAATTTTGGGTTTTAGTAAAGTTAGTGAATAGTGGTCAAAATCCAAGAACCAACCATGTCACGACACCTAGCACCTTTTGAGTTAAAACATATCCTTTTGTCTCTCCAAAATTAATCCAACTAAGTAACCTCTAACTATCTCTTAACACCTAGTAAATTAATCCCTGTATGCAAAAAATAACCTAATTGGCCGAATTTCTCTCACTTAATGCATTAGCGGGTCCCGCGTCCGCTATACACTCCAAACTTAATATTAACTAATTTATATTAGAAAAATATTTTAAAAACTCTATTCATTTATAAAATATCTGGAAAAATCAATATAATAAGATATGGTGAAGAAAATGCATACGAGAAAATAAATAAAATAATATAAAAATAAGAAAAATTTACGGGTACTCACAGAGACCACCGACACAGAGGCCCACCGGGACTCTCTTGGTAGGTAAGTATGCGACAGATATACCCCTCAAGGTGCGTCTGACTGGTAGGTATTGGCCGAGATGGCCCGGCACCCCCACTGGCATCTTTACTCTCCATAACCAATATTACAAGTAACATTGCGAGAATGAGCAAGTTAGACAAATAAATCTAGGTTAAATACCTATTCGTGAGTGTGAAACCCTAGACTATCATAATCAAATTATAACCAAATAATATTTGGTATAAATCACTCAATCTACCCAAATCACTTCAAATCTAGACTCTGATACCACCTGTGACGACCCCATCTTCCCCTACAGCATACCCCAGGGTTTAGCGGACTGCTTGCCCAACTCTCGCCAGGACTCACTCACTATTTCAGATAATATAATTCACAACTTCTTAACGTAAAGAAAACAATAGTTCTCGAATTTGAAATACGCAAATACATTCATTTCTATCTCAAACTTTTATATAATCCCAAATATATCAAAAGATTGGAGTTCTAAATATATTCAACCCTAATCGAGCGACTAGTGTGAGTACAATTACAAAATTTTCAAAACTAGACTACGCTAGCCTGTACAAGTCTCATGCCTCACTCGTACCCCCCATAAGGAAAACAAAACTAATAGAGTGAGTTAAAACTCAGTGAGGTGCCAAATAGCAAGTTGGCAAATAAGTACAAGTGACAATATGTAAGGATCGAAGACAACCTAAGAGGGGGGTGAATTAGGTTTTCTAAAACCAGTTAAGATATAGGTCACTCTTTTTCAAGCCTACCCTTCTTTTCTCGAAGACCACTCAATGGATCAGATTACAAGAAAACACAGGTGTTCGTGAGATGAAGAGATGAACAGTTTATATAGTAAAGCTGTAAACGAAAGTAGAGAAACAAACCAGGCTTCAAACTCAACTTGAGTTTGAATAACACTTTATATAACAAGCTACTTCAAGTTGAACAATCTTGCAACCAATTTCTTGTGTACAAGGGAAGGATCACTTCCTTCTTGCCCCAAACCACACTTGGTCAAGCAAGGAAGTTTTACAAACACTCGGATAACCCTCACAATGCTACACTATTGAAGAAGTTGTGTCACACTTGAAAAGCTACAAGAAAATTGCACAAGCTGAGAATACAAATATTTTTTTTGGAGTATTCTAACACTTGAATCACTCACGATTTGATATAGACTTGATGTGCAAAGTTTTTCTGAGGTGGTTGACTTTGTTCCTTTTATAGGAGACCAAGAAATTCTTCAATTAATGCTGTCAACGGATAGAAGGCATCTGAAGAGTCAACTAGCCGTTGGTGCTGTCGGACGTCCGATAGTCAGTTTTTATGCGTCCGAGCGAGGTCAGTGAGTTCGAGAAATTTTCTTGAACTACTTAGGACGTCCGATCCCCTCTCATCATGCGTCCGAGGGTAAGATGCAGATTTGGAGATTCCTCTTCAATTCCTTTGGACGGCCGATGCGTCCAATGTGTTGCGTTCGAAGTGCAGCAACGCTTGTCGGACGTCCGATGCTCAGGTGTTGAGCGTATGATCGTGATCAGTAATCGTGGAAGCCCTGGCTTGTCTTCTTCGGACGTCCGAGTCTAAGTTCTTCATACGTCCGAAGTTACTCAATGGATGTCGGACGTCCGATACTCTCCTTTTGTGCGTCCGACATCTTCCTCAGCACTTTTCACCCTTTTTTATCTTCTTTTTGTGACAGCCCCACCTTCCCCTAAGACGAACCAAAGAGGTTAGCGGACTGCCTGCCCAACTCTCGCCAGGACTAACGGTGCAATATAAAGCGATCTATCACGTTCTGAACTTATAATGCGCGCAAACAAGGCAAAAGGGCAAAATAACCCAAAATAATAGAAATGAAATCCAGAGTCGGCCATGAATAGTAACCGACCCGTCCGAAACCCAACCAAACATCGAAATACACATACAACATAACATTAACCATTTACAAGCCACAATGGCATTTAAAAGTGATACAAAAGTCACTACATATGTGGGTTGCCAAAACAAAAGTGAAAACGGCCCTAATGATACATTTAGGGTCCCATTTTATATACAATACAAAAGAGGCATTCATCTAGTTCATTCGGCAACCATTTTACAAAATTCATTCCAAAAGAGTCATATTCCTGTAAGAAAAACAAAAGAAACGGGGTGAGCTAAATGCCCAGTGAGAATACAACCACCATAGCAATTAGTATCACAAAAGCATAACCGTTCAGTTTAAGTATGCAAATAAGAAGTAAATCAAATCAATGAAAGGATACGGACGGCTCTCAAGAGCCCATTTCCACACTTATTTCTTGATCCAACCTCATTGACCCTCCGTCAATATTAAAAGTAACCATCCGTAGACATCACTTACATCCAACCGTCCATCTATCATACCCCAACTGGGCCCGCACTCCATTCAGTCCTTTTGGTAATACTGGAGTATACCGGAACCGAGGGTCTCATTACCACCCGATTCCCCAGTACAGTCCCCGTGGCATGTCAATTTTCACGACCAAGCCCTCGCCGGCTCGATTCAATTGACTACCTACGAGGTTGAGCTCAGTAATGCAGTAAGGCCGTTGGATATTCGTCCAAACGACACCAAATCAATTGTCCATGAGTGGAATTCAATATTTCATATAACAAGTGCAGTATTTCAGTATAACGGTAAACAGTCAAGAATGGAATCACAAGGGGTGAGGGCGGTCAAGTACACCCTCACCTTGATCAATTTCAATAACCAGATAAGCCTTCAAGGCATCACATTCACACATAACAAAGCCACATTGTAACAATTTAAGTGAGTAGTATACTCACCAATCACGTAGGTGATATTTCATGCACCAACGTTAAAAAGGTCGCCGTGAACCCTCGTCACGTCCTAGAACACATAAACAAAGACCATGAGACTCGATAACGAGTCATAAAGCAATACCAATCACAACCCCAATAGGGTTTCATATGCATAAATAAGCATCATAGGTAACCAGAAATTAAGAAATGGCATTAGCTTAGGCCTTAACAAAAAAACAGTTTTCGTCATACTTTTGCGGTAATGGCACAAAATGCGCTACGCTTATTGGATGAGGGTGTAAGACCCACCATCTCGAAGCTAAGAACCAGGGCTACAACAATGTAGAAGGCCACTCAGTCCAAATCCTAGCACAACTAGGTCAAAAATGCAGAATACCAAACCAGAACCGTAATTGCAGGTTCACAAATCACACAATGCTGTAATTGGTCTAACTCAGTCTATACAGGTCTAAATGCCGAAATTCCAAAGGCATATGATAGCTAGGACATCAAGCTACATTTCATCAGAAGACACCAATGACAAAATCCAAACCAATTCCAGTCAAAATGGCCAATTACTAGTGCAGTTTTCGCATTCTGATCAACCCAGAACAGCAACAGTAAAATCGACATATCTCACTCTACACTAATCCAAATGACCTGAAATTTTGCAGGCACTTCAAACTCATCAATATCTACAACTTTCATGTTTTGAGCAAAGCCCAATTCGGCCTCTAACCCTATGATCCAAAACCGGACAGAATTAGGGGTTGAAAAACCCTAACTTTTCTCAATTCACTCCAAAGCCAAAATTAGTTGCTACTATCACTAATTCACACCTACTAGAGTCTTTCCCCCTCATTATCAACCATCATAGATGATCACAACATCACATTCATATTAAATCAGAAAATTCCTCAAAAAAATAAAAACTTCACTAAATCACTTCAAATCAAGAAATAAATCACAAAAGGCTTCACTATCACTACCATTAGGTACAATTTAAGCATCACTAGGTGTAAGAGGAAGTTTAAGCATCACTTACCAAGTAAACAAGAGAGAGGAAGTTGTAGACCACCTTAGCTCTTCCAAAAACTTCACCAAACTCACCACTAACACTAAATGGAAAGATTGTATGGAGTAGAAACTAGTTTGTGTGATTGATTTGGATGATTTGAGCTAATGGAAAACTTGAAGATTGAAGAAGTTTTCTTCCTTCTTGGCAAGAGAGAGGGCCGGCCACAATGTGAAAGAAAATGGTGATTTTTTGTGAAATTTTTAGATATTTAACCAATTTTGGTCAAAAGTCAAAAAAGGTGAATAGTGTTCTTAAGTCAAAACCAATCACCAAGTGACACGTGGCACTTCATAAATGCACTCCTATCCTTTTCCTTTCCTCTCACATCAATCAAATCTCACTCTCTACTTATCTCTTAACACCCGATAAATTTTACACAGTATCCGAAACTTAACCTTATTGGCCGAATTTTTCCGAACTTTTCGCACTAGTGGGTCCCACGTCCGTTATTTATCCTTAATTTTTCAAAAAAACTCCAATACTAGAAAAATTATCTAAAAATTATAATTGCTCATAAAATCCACCAAAAAAATATTTCTAAGCCAGAAAATGCAGAAAACATGTAATTAAAGGAACTAAAACCCTAGGAAAATTTTAGGGAAATACGGGTTCTCACACTCTCTCCCCCTTAAAAGAATTTCGTCCTCGAAATTTCTCACCTTAATTTCCGAAAAGGTTTGGATATTTCTTTCGCATTTCCTCTTCCACTTCCCAGGTAACTTCCTCTACCCCATGGTTCCTCCATAGCACTTTCACTAGGGGAATCCGCTTGTTTCTGAGCTCTTTGACCTTCCGATCAAGCACTTGGACCGGTTTCTCTTCATAGGCAAGCAATTCGCCTACTTCAATTTCCTCTAGTTGTAAGACATGAGATGGGTCGGGATGGTACTTCTCTAGCATTGAGACGTGAAACACATCGTGGATTCGAGAGAGACTAGATGGCAGTTCCAATCGATACGCGACCGCTCCTACCCTCTGCAGGATCTTGTAGGGTCCGACGTACCGCGGTTGAAGTTTCTTTCCTTTGCCCGCTGTGATACTTCGTAAGGGTGTGATCTTAAGAAATACGTGGTCTCCAACTTCAAATTCCAAATCTTTTCTTCGGTTATCCGCGTAGCTCTTTTGTCGACTCTGAGCTGTTTGAAGTCGTTGCCGTATCAACTTGACCTTCTCCTGAGCCTCTTCCATCCATGAAATGGTTGCCGGATCTAGAGTCTTCTTTTCACCAACTTCGTCCCAGTAAATCGGCGACCGGCACTTGCGTCCATAGAGAGTTTCGTACGGAGCCATTTGAATCGACGAATGGAAGCTGTTGTTGTACGCAAACTCTACTAAGGTCATGTGCTGACCCCGGTTGCCTCCAAAGTCCAGAATGCAGGTTCGTAGCATGTCCTCGAGAGTTTGAATTGTCCGTTCTGACTGGCCATCCGTCTGAGGATGATAGGTCGTGCTCAAATTGAGTTTAGTCCCCAGGGTTTCTTGAAACTTCTGCCAAAACCGAGATACAAACCGTGGATCCCGATCGGAGACAATGCTCACAGGAACACCGTGTAGTCTTACTATCTCGTCCATGTACAGTCGGGCCAACTTGTCCATTGACTACTTCATGTTCACCGGCAAGAAATGGGCCGATTTGGTTAATCGATCCACGATCACCCAAACGGCATCATGTCCTCTTTGCGTCCTCGGTAAACCTGAAACGAAGTCCATTGTGATGTTTTCCCACTTCCACTCGGGTATCTCTAAGGGTTGTAACAGACCCGATGGTTTTTGATGCTCTGCTTTCACCTGTTGGCAAATAAGACATTTCTGCACGTACTGAGCGATTTCTTTCTTCATATTGTCCCACCAATAAGTTCCCTTCAGGTCTTGATATATCTTGCTGCTACCCGGATGGATTGTATATTTGGACCAATGGGCTTCCTCCAAAATCTCTGCTTTCAACGGCTCATCCTTTGGTACCACTATTCGGTTTCGATACTTCAAAATACCCTCAGAACTCAAATTGAAGTCCGTAGTTTCTCTCTTTTCCACTTTCTCTCTCCACTTCTGTACCATTAAATCTTCTTTTTGTGCCTCTTTTATGCGTTCCAGTAGAGTAGAGGTTAGCCTAACATTGCCAAATATTACCTTATGGCTCCCAAGACAGGGCCTCCACTCGCACACGGATTCTAATAAATCCCATTCCTTAATCATCAACCCTGCTACTTGCACCTTACGACTCAAAGCATCAGCTACCACATTTGCCTTTCCCGGATGGTAGTTGATTGTGCAGTCGTAATCTTCCAGGAATTCCATCCACCGCCTTTGTCTCATGTTCAATTCCTTCTGGGAGAAGAGGTATCTAAGACTTTTGTGATCCGAGTACACTTCAAAGGTCACCCCATATAGGTAATGCCTCCACTTTTTCAGAGCAAAAACGACTGCAGCAAGCTCCAGATCGTGAGTCGGATAGTTCTGCTCGTGAAGCTTCAATTTCCGAGATGCGAAAGAAATCACATTCCGGTTCTGCATCAAAACGCACCCCAGGCCTTCTCGCGACGCGTCCGCATAAACCGCAAACCCGTCCACTCCATTTGGCAAAACTAGCACTGGAGCCATGGTCAATCTTCTCTTTAATTCCTGAAAACTTGTTTCGCATCGGCCGTTCCAGATAAATTGGCCATGCTTCTTCGTCAGGTCAGTTAAAGGTCCCGCCAGTTTGGAAAAATCCTTAATAAACCTTCGGTAATACCCAACTAGCCCTAGAAAGTTACGAATTTCCGTGGGGGTTTCTGACCTCTTCCAATTTGTCACGGCCTCAACCTTTGCCGGGTCCACCGAAATACCTTCATGGGAGATCACGTGACCTAAAAATGCTACTTTCTCCAACCAGAACTCGCATTTACTAAACTTGGCGTACAACTTATGTTCCCTTAATGTCTGCAACACCACTCTCAAATGCTTCTCATGCTCCTCGCGTGTCTTAGAGTAGACCAAAATGTCGTCAATGAACACAACGACAAATCGGTCTAGATAGGGTTTAAAAACCCTATGCATTAGGTCCATGAAGGCGGCGGGAGCATTGGTCAGTCCAAAGGGCATAACGGCGAACTCGTAATGCCCGTATCTTGAGTTGAAAGCAGTTTTCGGAATGTCTTCCTTCCTTATTAACAACTGATAGTATCCCTGTCGGAGGTCTAACTTTGAGAAGACCACTGCTCCTTGCAGCTGGTCGAACAACTCGTCGATGTGGGGCAGTGGATACTTGTTCTTAATTGTAACATTGTTCAGCCCTCGGTAGTCAATACACATCCTCAAGATTCCGTCCTTTTTCTTCACAAATAGGACAGGAGCTCCCTAAGGAGATCCACTCTCGTGAATGAATCCCCGCTCCAAAAGGTCTTGTAACTGCAACTTAAGCTCCTTAAGTTCTGCAGGCGCCATTCGGTAAGGGGTTTTCGAGATAGGTGCGGTTCCAGGGAACAGGTCTATTCGAAATTCTATCTCTCTTTCCGGAGGTAAGGCTACTAACTCATCAGGAAAAACATCCGGAAATTCCCTCACTACGGCCACATCTTCCACCTTTAACTTATCCGTAGGGGTGTTAATTAAAAAGGCCAAAAAACCTTGCGCCCCTCTACTTATCAGTTTCCTACCTCGAATGCCCGAAATTAAAGCAGATGAGGCTAACCTATCCCTTATATCCAACCTTAAGGTTGCCTCACCAGGAATGCGAAACTCTACTACTTTCATTTTACAATCCAGTTGGGCGTTATATTTGGCTAGCCAGTCCATACCCAGAATCACATCGTACCCCTTAATGGACAAGCTAATCAGGTCTCCTAAAAATCTCCTTTCACCTACCCATACATCGCAATCCCTATAAACCATACTAGTCACCAAACGTTGATTCCCCGTAGGTGTACTAACTTCTAGGTCATATGGTAAACTAGCAGGTTTTATATCGATGCCACACATGAAATCAGGGTTAACAAACGAATGAGTGGCACCAGGATCAATTAAAACTTTGGCAAAACGGTGAAAAATGGGATCGTACCTTCTACGACCTCCGAAGACTCTGGGACCTGATGGGACTCTATAGAGTACACCCTAGCGGGTACTTTAGGTTTGGGTCCGTCTCCCTTGGCTGGTCCAGTATTGGTCCTCGACAGTGGTTGGCTCCCCTTTCCGTCTTGTTTCAGGACCGGGCATGTAGCCAATTGGTGGTCCGCGCTTCCACATCGCAGACATTTGCCCTGTTTCCTCCAGCAATTATCTTCGGTGTGGTTTGCTTTTCCACAATGCCCACAGGGACCACGAGGTGCCGAAGCCGAGCCACTCTGAGCGTTTCCCCTTTGTTCTCGCCCAACTTGACCACCCCTGAATGGAGTCCCTCTGCCTAACCCAGAATGTCGACCACCACCCATTCCGCGTCCAAATTTAGAGGGAGTGCTCTTCTCACCTTGTCCAGACGTACTCCCAGGAAAGCCACGCTTCTTAGCCTGGAAATTTCGGACCTGCAGCCGTGCACTTTCAACTCGTTGGGCTTTTTCCATTGCCTCGCTAAACGTAGCGATTTGAGCCGCCGCGAGGTCTTTCTGGATCTCAACATTCAACCCCTGAATAAAGCGCCGAATCCGTCGTTGTTCAGTCATGATTAACTCATGCGCAAATTTGGACAGGCGGGTAAATTGACTCTCATATTCCGCCACAGTCTGAGCCCCTTGCCGGAGCCGGATAAACTCGTCCTCCTTCCTCTCCTGGACTAGAGGAGGGAAAAACTTTGCGTTAAATTCTCGGATGAAGTTCACCCAAGTCCTAGGCGTCTGCTCCCGCTCCCACTTCTGCCTAATTACATTCCACCAGGAACGGGCCGCTCCCTCAAGTTGAAACACGGCAAAAGTTACCTGCCGTTCGTCTGGGTAGTGTAAAGCTGCAAATATGTCAACCATCTTCTCAAGCCATTTCTCAGCAACGTCAGGGTCGGGTCCCCCAACAAACTTCGGCGGGGAAAACTTTTGAAAACGTTCTAGAGCTCTATCCTCGCTCTCGATATGGTTACCGGGGTTTCCAGGGTTAGGGTTTGGGTTCTGGCCCTGTTGTTGCACTACTTGTGCTAGTAAATTGGTCATTTGCTGCATAGCAGTAGCTATTTGCACATTCGGGTCTATCTGCGGTTCAGGATTGGGTCCAGTAGAGGTTTTCCCCGTTTCCCTAACCGGTGCGGGTTGTCTAACACCGCGCCCGCGTCCCCGACCACTCCGTGTACCTTCCATGGGTTTCACTCGGTCTAGACAAAAGTACTAAACCAAAGCAGTACAAGGCATGTAAGTAACACGCAAAACTTTCATAATAACAGATATTTATACATTGCAAACATGATCACAAACACACATACATACAAGCCAAACACATATATACAATCAGTCAAGTCAAGTACGGCCAAAACACGTACAAACACAAACGATCCCCCCAAGGATTGGCCTATCAAAAGAGATTTACACGTAGCTAACCCAACCCAAAACGGTTAGCTAAGGCTCTATCCCTATCCCTATGTACATACAAAAACCACCAACTAGCCAAAAGAAGCCTAAAGATCAAGGCCTAGTCAGTCGTTGGGGTCTGGGATCCAGGCGACGGGGTAGACTCCTCCCCCGCCTCAGCCCCCGCATACGAAGCCTCATCGCTAGACTCCTCAAGTCGAGCACTTCTATATACCCAGGCTAATTCAAACCTGACTCTGATACCACCTGTGACAGCCCCACCTTCCCCTAAGGCGAACCAAAGAGGTTAGCGGACAGCCTGCCCAACTCTCGCCAGAACTAACGGTGCAGTATAAAGCGATCTATCACGTTCCGAACTTATAATGCGCGCAAACAAGGTAAAAGGGCAAAATAACCCAAAATAATAGAAATGAAATCCAGAGTCGGCCATGAATAGTAACCGACCCGTCCGAAACCCAACCAAACATCGAAATACACATACAACATAACATTAACCATTTACAAGCCACAATGGCATTTAAAAATGATACAAAAGTCACTACATATGTGGGTTGCCAAAACAAAAGTGAAAACGGCCCTAATGATACATTTAGGATCCCATTTTATATACAATACAAAAGAGGCATTCATCTAGTTCATTCGGCAACCATTTTACAAAATTCATTCCAAAAGAGTCATATTCCTGTAAGGAAAACAAAAGAAACGGGGTGAGCTAAATGCCCAGTGAGAATACAACCACCATAGCAATTAGTATCACAAAAGCATAACCGTTCAGTTCAAGTATGCAAATAAGAAGTAAATCAAATCAATGAAAGGATACGGACGGCTCTCAAGAGCCCATTTCCACACTTATTTCTTGATCCAACCTCATTGACCCTCCGTCAATGTTAAAAGTAACCATCCGTAGACATCACTTACATCCAACCGTCCATCTATCATACCCCAACCGGACCCGCACTCCATTCAGTCCTTTTGGTAATACTCGAGTATACCGGAACCGAGGGTTTCATTACCACCCGATTCCCCAGTACAGTCCCCGTGGCATGTCAATTTTCACGACCAAGCCCTCGCCGGCTCGATTCAATTGACTACCTACGAGGTTGAGCTCAGTAATGCAGTAAGGCCGTTGGATATTCGTCCAAACGACACCAAATCAATTGTCCATGAGTGGAATTCAATATTTCATATAACAAGTGCAGTATTTCAGTATAACGGTAAACAGTCAAGAATGGAATCACAAGGGGTGAGGGCGGTCAAGTACACCCTCACCTTGATCAATTTCAATAACCAAATAAGCCTTCAAGGCATCACATTCACACATAACAAAGCCACATTGTAACAATTTAAGTGAGTAGTATACTCACCAATCACGTAGGTGATATTTCATGCACCAACGTTAAAAAGGTCGCCGTGAACCCTCGTCACGTCCTAGAACACGTAAACAAAGACCATGAGACTCGATAACGAGTCATAAAGCAATACC
Source organism: Coffea canephora (assembly GCA_036785865.1). NCBI lineage: Eukaryota > Viridiplantae > Streptophyta > Magnoliopsida > Gentianales > Rubiaceae > Coffea > Coffea canephora. The sequence continues at coordinate 38,494,039 of CM071919.1, forward strand.
AATCACAACCCCAATAGGGTTTCATATGCATAAATAAGCATCATAGGTAACCAGAAATTAAGAAATGGCATTAGCTTAGACCTTAACAAAAAAACAGTTTTCATCATACTTTTGCGGTAATGGCACAAAATGCGCTACGCTTATCGGATGAGGGTGTAAGATCCACCATCTCGAAGCTAAGAACCAGGGCTACAACAATGTAGAAGGCCACTCAATCCAAATCCTAGCACAACTAGGTCAAAAATGCAGAATACCAAACCAGAACCGTAATTGCAGGTTCACAAATCACACAATGCTGTAATTGGTCTAACTCAGTCTATACAGGTCTAAATGCCGAAATTCCAAAGGCATATGATAGCTAGGATATCAAGCTACATTTCATCAGAAGACACCAACGACAAAATCCAAACCAATTCCAGTCAAAATGGCCAATTACTAGTGCAGTTTTCGCATTCTGATCAACCCAGAACAGCAACAGTAAAATTGACATATCTCACTCTACACTAATCCAAATAACCTGAAATTTTGTAGGCACTTCAAACTCATCAATGTCTACAACTTTCATGTTTTGAGAAAATCCGAATTCGGCCTCTTACCCTATGATCCAAAACCGGACAGAATTAGGGGTTGAAAAACCCTAACTTTTCTCAATTCACTCCAAAGCCAAAATTAGTTGCTATTATCACTAATTCACACCTACTAGAGTCTTTCCCCCTCATTATCAACCATCATAGATGATCACAACATCACATTCATATTAAATCAGAAAATTCCTCAAAAAAATAAAAACTTCACTAAATCACTTCAAATCAAGAAATAAATCACAAAAGGCTTCACTATCACTACCATTAGGTACAATTTAAGCATCACTAGGTGTAAGAGGAAGTTTAAGCATCACTTACCAAGTAAACAAGAGAGAGGAAGTTGTAGACCACCTTAGCTCTTCCAAAAACTTCACCAAACTCACCACTAACACTAAATGGAAAGATTGTATGGAGTAGAAACTAGTTTGTGTGATTGATTTGGATGATTTGAGCTAATGGAAAGCTTGAAGATTGAAGAAGTTTTCTTCCTTCTTGGCAAGAGAGAGGGCCGGCCACAATGTGAAAGAAAATGGTGATTTTTTGTGAAATTTTTAGATATTTAACCAATTTTGGTCAAAAGTCAAAAAAGGTGAATAGTGTTCTTAAGTCAAAACCAATCACCAAGTGACACGTGGCACTTCATAAATGCACTCCTATCCTTTTCCTTTCCTCTCACATCAATCAAATCTCACTCTCTACTTATCTCTTAACACCCGATAAATTTTACACAGTATTCGAAACTTAACCTTATTGGCCGAATTTTTCCGAACTTTTCGCACTAGTGGGTCCCACGTCCGTTATTTATCCTTAATTTTTCAAAAAAACTCCAATACTAGAAAAATTATCTAAAAATTATAATTGCTCATAAAATTCACCAAGAAAATATTTCTAACCCAGAAAATGCAGAAAACATGCAATTAAAGGAACTAAAACCCTAGGAAAATTTTAGGGAAATACGGGTTCTCACACTTTTTGTTCTAAGTCCTCAGACCTGTTTAGTGCCATTTCTGAAAAAAGTCTCTACAAAAAGTATTAGTAATATCCGTTTGTTTTGTAATCATCAAAAGATATGAATTGAGATAAATAATCTCCCCTTTTTGATGATGACAAAACACTTGGATAGAGCAAAAAAAAATAGACATACGAGCTAGGATTACAACTCCCCCTAACGAAGTGCATGAGTATATGAAGAGAAATGCAACTCCCCCTAAAACTGATTCCCCCTAACTAGTTTCTTTACACCATCAGTGCTTAATCCAATTCTCCCCCTTTTTGTCATCACAAAAACAGGTATGCCATGTCTGATCAATTTTGATACCAGTAACATCAGATAATATCAGCACGATCCATCAAAAACATTAGCAACAAAAATTTGACAACAAAGATTTGCAGATAACACACACATCCATTCATAACAAACACATCCATTTACTGCAGATAACATCAGAAACACTTAGTCATAGCATCCATAAACAGTAGAAAACATCCAGTTGTACAGACCAGAAGTACAACTCTTAGTACATAGCATACGAAAAGTTTTGCAGTGCAAAAGATGAACTATAGTCCTAAAATAAAGTGCAGTGACCTAGCAGTGCCTAGATATTGATTTTAGATGATCCAGGCCTCCTCCTGGCCAGACGAAACTGTTCAGGGTCCACTTCTTCCTCAGTTTTTTCATCATCTTCTTCATATGCCTCCTCAGTTGTTGGAGCTTTGCCTTTATTCTTGGGCTGAGAGTTGGAAGCTGGTGTGGCCTCAGTACCAGTAGTTGGCCCTATGAGCTCAGGTCTTGGCTCTTTCTGATGAGTATTTTCATTGTTTTCAGGTATTGGAGGCACAAGGAGATTCCTTTTTTCAATGAAAGAAGATTGTTGGGCAGGGGTCATGGTCATCATGAGACCATCTTCAATAAATATAATATGCTGTTTGAGGTCTTCAAACAAGGAGACGACATCAGAATTGGAAGAGAAGGACCTGCTGGTAGACTTTCTAGGATGAATGGTGAAAGGAGAGACATAGTCTGACTGATCACGAGAAGTCCTAGGAGTGACAGGGGTTTCATGAAAGTTTTTCCTTCTAGACTCAGCCACAGTCTCCTTATAGCACCAATGGCCATAAAAAAATCTTAAGTTCTTCCTTTCAAAATATGCTTTTGAAAAAACTGTTGAAGCACTGTCTTTGGGTGAATTTTCAGAAAAAAAGGTATTTCAAAATGGGCAAAGATAGGGGTCAGAAATTTGCCATAAGAGATCTTCCTATGACTGTCTGTGCTAATTTTGAGCAGAAACTTGCACATCACAAATCCAAAGTCAATGCGGATTTTTTCAACAAAACAGTAGAAAAGGTAGAGTTCCATTTTATTTGCATTTGTTCTATAGCCATCAGTTGGCACCAACATATTTGAAATAATGGTGAAGATGATCAGATTCTGAGGACTGAGATCATCTAATCTTGCCTCAGCTGGAGTATTGAATTTGGTTTGAAAATAGGTCATGAGTTTAACATTGTAAAAATGATGGTAGGCAGAAGGAAATTCCTCATACGAAAAGAAATTTGTAATTTTTCCTTTGTAATCATCTTCAATTTTTGTTTTTAAAATGGAATTTACAATGTCAGGTGTTAATGTGGTATTCACAGAGTTGACCCTAGAGATGAATTCTGTGTGTGAGTTACCCTTTCTAAGATTAGCAAAGAATTGATAAAGCATGTCAGGGGAAAAGGTATTAGGAATGGTCAGAAAATGAACCCATTTTTGGAATTCAAACAGTTTAATAACAGGTTCAAGATCAAGCTTACGAAATTCGTAGGGAAGGATGAGCCTTTGGGTGATGAACCTTTTTTGAGAGACCAACTCAAATCTGTCTCTGGCTTCATCATCAATGAATTTTGGGAGAGGAGTGGGTTCTGTTACGGGCTGAGATACTTGATCTTTCCCAGAACGTTTCCCTTTCGAGGTTTGTGTGGCAGATGCCCCAACATTTTGATCCTCAGTCCTTGTTCTTGGAGACTTCCTGGTGGAGGGTTCAGGTGTTTGCTGATTCTCGGCAATGTTTCCTTCATTCTGCTGATCAACAGAGGGATCAGCAGATTACTTTTTCTTGGATTGGGGAGTGCTTTTCCTTTTTGCAGTTCTCTTTCTTTTACCAGATGACCTTGTGACAGTTTCATCATCCTGGGTAGCCCGCTCTGGTTCCTCATTTCCACCAACTATGTTTCCTTCAGAGTTCTGCTCTTCCATCTGCTCATCAGATGGTTCAGCAGTTGGAGAAACCAATTTTCTTTAGGCAGTTTGCTTCACTTTATCATCACGGGTCACAATCTTCTTTTTAGGTGCTTGGGTAGATGGTTCCACAATTTCAATGTCCTCATCTCTAAGCCTAAAAGACCGTCCGGCACTAGTAGACCCTCTTCTAATTCTAACCATGATGCAATGTAGATGTGTTTTTTATGCAGAACGTGGTGTATAGACGAAGAATGCAGTATGAGCAAACGAGAATGCACTGTAATGTCGCAAGGAGAGAGTTATGAGAAGTTAGGATTTTGCATGTGAATTGGGAACTATGGGATAGTTGGGGGTTAGGAGTGATTTTTATGAGTGGTTAACGGGCAATAGAGGTGTAATGGCGTTGGTTGAGTCAATTTCTTGGAACTTGATTTGAGGAGAGAGGAATTTGAATTTTAAATATGAGAGGAAACTGAAAGGTTGCATCCGAGACCGTGGAGGAAAATGAATTGAGGAAGATGGGTAACTGCTATATAAGGCTCAATTTTTGAGTGTCGGACGTCCGAACGAAGTGAAATGTCCGACACAACCGTCCGAACCAGTGCTTTTCTGAAACGGGACGAAGAACACTGTCGGACGTCCGTTCCAATTTATCAGATGTCCGATAAAGATTGACTAGAAACGAAACTTAGAATATTTTTTCTGAAACGCCCAGTTTTGTTCTCAAGAACACAAATTGATCCAGTGGAAGAGTTTTTGTGAGGATATCAACGATTTGTTCTTTAGAACAAACAAACTGAACACAGATTACCCCCTTAGAGACAAGATCGCGAATGAAATGATGCTTTATATCAATGTGCTTAGTCCTAGAGTGTTGAATGGGATTTTTTGTCAGGTTAATTGCACTAGTATTGTCACAGTACATAGGTACACATTCATATACTAAACCAAAATCATTCAATGTGTTTTTCATCCATAACAATTGAGCACAACAAGCACCAGTAGCAACATATTCAGCTTCAGTAGTGGACAATAAGATAGCATTTTAATTTTTACTAAACCAAGATACTAAGCAATTTTCAAGAAAGTTGCATATACCAGTAGTACTTTTTCTATCTATTTTACAACCATCGAAGTCAGCATCAGAGAATCCACATAAAAGAAGTTCATGATATTTTGGATACCACAAGCCAAATTTTAAGATTCCTTTAAGATATCTAAGAATTCTTTTTATCGCATTCAAGTGTGATTCCTTTGGACAAGATTGAAATCGAGCACATAAGCATACAGCAAACATGATATCAGGCTTACTGGCAGTTAAATAGAGTAAACTTCCAATCATACCTCTATACTTCTTTTCCTCAACTTTTGTACCTTATTCATCTTTGTCAAGTTTGGTAGATGTGCACATAGGTGTTCCAACAGGTTTTGAGTTCTCCATTTCGAATCTTTTCAGCAGCTCCTTGGTGTATTTTGTTTGATTTATAAACGTTTCATCTCGGATTTGAACCACTTGGAGTCCAAGGAAGAAGTTCAATTCTCCCATCATGCTCATTTCAAATTCTTTTTGCATGATGTTGGAAAAGTCCTTGCACAAACTCTCATTAGTAGCACCAAATATGATATCATCCACATATATTTGCACAATTAAAAGATCTCGTGAGTTTTGTTTTGTGAAAAGTGTAGTATCTACAATGCCCCTTTTAAAACCATTTTCAATCAAAAACCCACTCAAACGTTCATACCATGCTCTAAGAGCTTGTTTTAATCCGTATAAAACTTTTGAGAGTTTAAAAACATGATCTGAATAAAATTCATTTTCAAAATCAGGAGGTTGGTCAACATAAACTTCTTGATCTATAGAGCCATTTAAGAAGGCACTTTTAACATCCATCTGAAATAATTTAAAATTCTTGAAACATGCAAATGTTAGAAACATTCTAATGGACTCCAGCCTAGCTACAGGTGCAAAGGACTCATCAAAGTCTATTCCCTGTTCTTGAGTGTATCCCTTAGCCACCAACCTGACCTTATTTCTAACAACCTCCCCTTTATCATTCATTTTGTTTCTAAAAATCACTTTGTGCCAATGATAGAATGGTCTTGTGGTCTAGCAACCAGGGTCCAAACCTTGGTTCTTTCAAATTGGATTAACTCTTCTTCCATAGCCAAAATCCAGTGCTCACCATTTAATGCATCAACAATATTTTTAGGTTCAAAATGTGATACTAAAGCAAGATTATCTACTAGGTGTCTACAGGAACGAGTTCTGACCTTTTCAGATGGATCACCAATTATAAGCTCCCTGGGATGGTTCTGAACAAATTTTCAGGTTCTTAGAAGATCATTAGGAGTAGTGGTATCTCTGTCATTGACTTCTCCAGTTGGACTGTCTTGAGTATCAGCATCCTTTAAATCAGTTTCTGGTGAAACAGAGCCATGATCATTGATTGCTAACTTCTTTAATTCTTCTTGAACACATGTATCATCATCTTCACCACAACTCATGGAAATGTCACCATTAGATTCATCAAAAATAATGTGTATCACCTCCTCTATAACCAGTGTTCTACGATTATAAACTCTGAAACCTCTTTTGTTTTCACAATATCCCAAGAAAATTCCCTCATCAGATTTCTTGTCAAACTTTCCAAGATGTTCCTTGATGTTCAAAATGAAACATTTACAACCAAAGACTTTAAAGTAACCAACAACAGACTTTTTGTCAAACATGAGCTCATAGGAAGTTTTGTTCAAAATTGGTCTTAAGAGAACTCTGTTCATGGTGTAACAGGCTGTGTTTATGGTTTCAGCCCAAAAATACTTTGGTAAATTACATTTACTAAGCATGGTTCTAGCAGTCTCTTGGAGAGTTCTATTTTTTCTTTCTACAACTCTATTTTGTTGGGGGACTCTAGCAATAGAGAATTCATGAGTAATGCCATTGTTATCACAAAAATCTGGAAAGCCACAAAAATGAAATTCAGTGCCATTATCACTTCTAATTTTGATAATTTTCAATCCAATCAAATTTTGAACTTTAGTAAACAGTGATACGAAATTCTTGAAAGCATCATCTTTATGTGCAAGAAACATCACCCATGTATATTTGGAATAATCATCAACAACAACAAAACAAAATCTCTTACTACCAAGGCTTGTAGTTTGTGTAGGAACAAACAGATCAAGGTGTAAAAGTTCTAGTGGCTTTGAAGTAGAAACACATTTCTTGGGTTTAAAAGATACCTTGACTTGTTTTCCAAATTGGCAAGCATCACATATCCGGTCCTTTTCAAATCTGATTTTTGGGAGACCTCTAACAAGATCCTTTTAGAAATTTCTTTTAGCAAATCTATATTGAAATGACAAAACCTTCTATGCCATAACCATGGGTCCTCATTTGCTACTTTGAGACATTTGAGATAGGAGGAATCAATTTTTTCAAGAACAACTACATAGATATCATTAACTCTTTTTCCTTTGAAAATAATGTTGAAATTTGAGTCAAATATGAGACATTCAAGCTTCTTGAACAATACAAACAGATTCCTATCACACAATTGGCTAACACTTAATAAATTGTAACTCAGATTGTCAACAAGAAGAACATTGTGGATAAAGGTTTGACCATTCTTACCAACATCACCAATACCAACAGTTTTGGCTTTGTTATCGTTTCCAAACGTTACTTTTCCACTTGCTTTTGATTTGAATTTAATGAATTGTGATGCATCACCAGTCATATGTCTTGAACATCCACTATCAATGAACCATTTTGATTCTTTAGTAATGTTATCCAGGTTCACCTACACACAAACCCACAAGATAATACTTGGTGCCTTTTACATGTTGGGTCCTTGAGAGTTAGCATTATGTCTAACCATCCACATGCATCTCATGCCATTTTTCATGTTTTTCTTAACATAACAGTTGTTATTCATGTGACCAAATTGACAACAGAAGTTGCATACTAACATTGGATCAATCAAAGGAACAGGTTTAATGAATCTGACTTGCATTCTCCTATGGATAGCAAACTCATTTGTGTTTTGATTCAGTCTTATTTGATGAGCGTTAAGATGAGGTTTAGTGTCATTCTTTTGAAGATGGTTCTGTTTCATATGATGTAACAATTGACATAAATCATTCATCCTTTTTCTTAGACTACATTGTTCACTTCTGAGTATGTCACAAAAAATTTTTTTTTTGTTAAGTTCAGCAAGCACATCGGTTTCAGTCCTTTTCAGGTTTTCATTTTCATGCTTAAGACACTTGTTTTGTCGAAAAAGATTTGCATTATCTTGAATCAGAAAATTAATTTTCTGTTTTAGTTCTTTATTTCTGATATAAGATTCTTTTAAATTGTTGTGCATCTTTTCCAAAAATGAATTGACATCATCATCAGATTCATTGTCACTGTCAGTTTGGGAAGTACAAGCAGTTACCTCATCATCACTAATGGCCATGAAAGCCACTTGAGCAGATTCCTCTTCTTCCTCAACTTCACCTTCTGAGTTGCAATCATTCCAGGTGATCTGGAAATTGTTGAACTTTGGTTTTCGTTCAACCTTGTTCTCCTTCTTTTTCTTCATTGGACACTCATTTGCATAGTGTCCTGGTTGACCACATTCGAAACACTTATCAGTTTGCTTCTTGTTGAACTCCAGTTTCCTTTTGTTTCTGAAGTCGTTAGACTGATTTGGGAAGGAATTGCTGGATCCACCTTTCCTGAATCTTCTCTTGTTGAGTATTCTTTTGAAGTCTCGTGTGATGAGTGCAATATCACTGTCACCACCTTCCAAATCATTTCTATCCTGTAAGGTTGTTTCATCTTCTTCTTGTGATGCTTTCAGAGCAATACTCTTTTTTACCTTGGTGTCTTCTTCATCCTGCATCTTAGATTTAAGTTTTAGTTCGTAAGAAGTTAGAGAGTTAATCAGAGATTCAATGGGTAAAGTATTCAGATCCTTGGCTTCCTCAATGGCAGTCACTTTGCTTTCCCAGTCCTTTGATAGAGCATTCAAAATTTTTCTGTTCTTTTCACCTAGAGAGTACTCCTTCTCAAGCACCTCTAAATCCTTGATCAGATCATTAAATCTGCAATATATTTTGTCAATATTTTCATGAGGCTCCATCTTAAAAGATTCATACTTAGTGACCAGAATGAATTTCTTTTGCTCTCTCACATTCTCGCTTCCCTCATGTATCTCTCTAAGTTTATCCCAATTTTTTTTTGCAGATTTGCAGCCTTTGACTCTAATGGTCTCATTTGAGTCTAATGCACTGTATAGAACATTCATAGCTTTGGCATTTAGAGTGAGATGAGTTCTATCTTCAGCAGTCAACTCACTTCTTATTTTTTGTCTTAGCCTATGAGTAGTTTCATCAACAATAGTCGCGTCATATGGACCTTCACTAACAATAAATCACAACTCAATATCAATGGATTGTAAGAATATAATCATCGTTTCCTTGCAACTCACATAGTTTGATCCATTGAACATTGGAGGTCTAGTGACAGATTGTCCCTCAAAGAATATGGCATTGTTGGTTGTCATATTTACTCCCAAGCCGATTGAGTTTAATCTCTAGATGACCAAACTCTGATACCAATTGTAAGAATCGAAGACAACCTAAGGGGGGTGAATTTCTGAGAACCCGTAAATTTTCTGATTTTCTAGACTTTATTTTATTTAATTGTACGCCTTTTATGCATTTTCTTTAGTAGGAAAATTTTCTAAATAATTTTTACGAGTAATTAGGATTTTTAAAGTATTTTTCCAGTATAAGTTGGTTCAAGGGGTTTTAAGAGTATATACCGGACGTGGGATCCACTAGTACGGAAAGTTCAGAAAAATTCGGCCAGTTAGGTTAAGTTTTGGATACCGGGTTTATTTTATCAGGTGTTAAAAGATAATTAGAAATTATTATATGGATGAGAGTGGAGAGACAAAAGGATAACCATGTATTAAATGAAAGTGGCAAGTATCACTTGGATATTAATTCTTACTTTTGACCACTATTCACCATTTTACTAAATAAAACAAAAATTGACCAAAATATTTCTTATTTTTTTCATCTTCTTGGCCAGCCATCTTCAAGCAAAAAGGAAGAAAAACCTCTCCACTTTCTTACCTCTAATCTTGCCCAATCTTTCAATTCAACCGTTTAATTTTCAAATTACTCCATAAAACTTCTTGTTAGAAAGGATTAAGAAGGATTGGTGGAGTTGTTTTGGAAAGGGAGGCACTAAGCTACCAACTTTCTTGGGGTTTTAAGGTATTTTGTCAAGAACATACTCTTTACTTCAATTAATGGCTTATTAGTGGGTTTTAGTTGTTTTAGATGTTGTTTTGGGGAAAATTAGCACTTGAATGCATGAATTCCAGATTTCTGGAAAATTTGACTTCAGTTCTGTCTGGTTTCTTTGCCCTATGTTAGAGGCCGAATTAGGTTTAGTACAAAACAATAAAGTTGCAGAGAATGATGTTTTATAGTTGCTTCCTAAATTTCAGCTCAATCGGAGCAACGTAGCAGGTAAAAATACCGAAATACCCCTGCTGCCCTGTTTCTGTCCGAAAATAAAAATCAGCTTCTGTAATTGGTTGCTTTGACCAGAAATACTACTGATTTGGTTGTTGACGTCTTCTTAAGACTTATAGTCTTGTGTCTTAGCTTTCAAATGGCTTTAGAATTACTTGAATTGGAGTTGTATATGCTGAGATATGACTGAATGAATCAGGACTGCCACAGTAAACTTCGAATTGGAAAATCTGGGGATGTTTTGGTAAATTTGACCTAGATACATTGCAAACTGGACTGAGTGGCCTTCTTCAACATTGTACCCCTTTCTGTTAGCTTCGAAACGGTGTAAATTACACCTCAATCCGATAAGTGTAACTCCATTTGTGTTCGTTCCGCTAAATGACGTCAAAACTATCTTTTGGTTTTAAGGTTTATAATTGGGGCTTTTCTAGGGTTTCTTTGTTGAGCGACCATTTGGTTGTTTTCAAGGGTATTGTGACTCTAATTAAAGGTGTTTGATAGTTTGTGATTGGGTGTTGAGGTTGGTTGGAAAGGTAAAGAAAGACAAGGGGAAGTGATGTCCAAATGTTTGCAGGAGCTTCTGTGCAGTCTCGGGAGATTTGCTATATATTGATGTAGAAATGTCGGAATTGAGTTTCGTTTGTTGCGTTTTAAATTGGATTTATAGAGCTATACACCGTGTAAATTTCAGGCCCTGTTTATGTCTGTACCATTTATGGTGATTTTTCAAAAATGACTGAAATATTGCACCTGTTCTGTCTTTCACTTGATAAAACAGCAATTTGAAACTTGCAGTTGACTGACTTGCGTTCTGAATCTTATGAGGATGTTTTCTGGAAAGTTATAGCCCTTTGAATGTATTTTCCAACGGTATAACTTTTATTAATTTTGGACTTACAAAACTTGAGATATGATTTTTATATAGGGTTGCGCGAAACTGGAAAATCCTGTTTTCCTAGTATCGACTTCACTTTCATTTTCTATTTCAAATTGGGAGTTGGTCAGTCATTGTAGGTAGGGCTTTGAGGTTGTTCATGCCTTTAAGACTAATGGTTAATTTTCACTCCGAGGTCACCTCTTTGCTTTGCATGCTTTTGACTAGGCATATGGCTCTTAACCGAGTCTCACTTGCGAATTCCATACTAGGTCTTGGAATCGAGTCTTAAGTGTTTGCCTTGATTGTTCTAGGAGGTGCCGACGATTAATGCCAGTTTGAAGTGAAAACTTTTGAAGTACCTGTACTTGAACCGGTGAGTGTACCACTCCCCTCACTTGTTGTTTGACTCAGTGTCTATACATGCAATCTGTGATATGAACGACTGAATTATCTGTTTACTTTGTTTGAGACGAGGGTGTACTTTAACACACTCGTTCTCTTGTCTGTTCATATGCCAAATTTTGGTGCGAATCTAAATCTGTTATCTGTATCTGTTCTGACGTCGTTTGGAAGCTTGTATCCAACGACCTTTCTGTGACCTCTGAGCTCAACACCTGTGGCTAGTTACTCGAGTCAGGCCGGCAAGGGTTTGGTCAATTAGATAACGAACCACGGTTGTCTGTTTTGGGATCTTTGGGTATTGAGACCCTTGATTCCGGTATACTCGAGTATTACCATTTTTGAACTGATTGGATTTCGGGTCCAGTAGGGGTATGTGAGGTGGACGGAATCGAAAAAAGTGGAGTCTACGGTATTGGTTACTTCTTTAACGTTGACGGAGTGTCAACTATTATTTCGATCAAGTTTCGGTGAAGCAAATGGGAATTTGGCTCTTGAGAGCCACCTGTATCCTTCATATTGTGGTGTTCATTTATTTCTCGTATTTGATGTGAATAAGTGCCTTAAAAGTGATTTCTCATGATTTCTACTGTTTATAGTTTTGGTACCTCATTGAGCTTCTAGCTCACCCCATCCCGTTATTTTTGTTTTCCTTACAGGGAACAATACTTTTGAAGAAAGAAGTAGAGCGAGCTCTAGCTATTCTTTTGTAAAGCACCTCTATGGTTGAAACCCTAATTGTACTTTGATATCTCGTGAATATTCCAACTTGTATTGCTTGTGAAACTTTTAAACCTTTCAGTGTTTGTATTTATTAAAGAGATTAACCATGTAAATTAAGTGTACTTGTTGAGGTGGTGATTTTACTTGGCTGGATGAATACTTTTGGTATCTGTATGGTTTGGTAAGTTTTATTTTGGCTTGGTGGTCTCCAATTGCTTGTTTTCTTTGGATTCCGGTGCGTGGTTGTAGGGTTTTAAGTGACTTGATTCCGTAGACCTGGCGAGAGCTAGGCAGGCGGTCCACCGAACCCTTTGGTTCGGCTTAGGGTGAGGTGGGGCTGTCACAGGTGGTATCAGAGCTGCTTCGCGTGGTCTTTGCGCGGAGTGAGCTTGGGCCAAGTGGTGTTATGGTCCCGATTCCGTGAATATATACGAAGGTTTAAGTGCTCTTTGAGCATAAGCTATGGATCGTGAAGTGTTATAAGTTTTAAACCTTTATCATGGTGCTTTGAGATAGTAGATCTGTAGGTCAGGTAAGAATCTCGATTGTAGATGAATTAGTCTTGGGACTGGCCAACCCGAGTTGTGAATTATCTTATTTTGGGATTCTTATACCCGTCTACTAAATAGACGAGGGCCTAGGTTAGAAATGACTTGGGCGGATTAGAAATTCGATTCTATGGAACATCATGTGATGTGTTAGGGTTTCATTACGGATGATTAACCTTGCCTAAGATTTCAATTTGAGAAGGAAAAGAAATTATACGAAAGAATTCAATGAACTTGGCTGGTGAAGGGACACTGATTGATTACTTAGGTGCGATGTTCAATTTGAGTGTGAGAAGGAAGCAGTAAAATTTTTGGTATTCCGAAGAAGGCGATGATAAGAAATTTCGAGGCCGAAATTCTTTTAAGGGGGAGAGAGTGTGAGAACCCGTAAATTTTCCGATTTTCTAGGCTTTATTTTATTTAATTGTACGCCTTTTATGCATTTTCTTTAGTAGGAAAATTTTCTAAATAATTTTTACGAGTAATTAGGGTTTTTAAAGTATTTTTCCAGTATAAGTTGGTTAAAGGGGTTTTAAGAGTATATACCGGACGTGGGACCCACTAGTACGGAAAGTTCAGAAAAATTCGGCTAGTTAGGTTACGTTTTGGATACCGGATTTATTTTACCAGGTGTTAAAAGATAATTAGAAATTATTATATGGATGAGAGTGGAGAGACAAAAGGATAACCATGTATTAAATGAAAGTGGCAAGTGTCACTTGGATATTAATTCTTACTTTTGACCACTATTCACCATTTTACCAAATAAAACAAAAATTGACCAAAATATTTCTTATTTTTTTCATCTTCTTGGCCAGCCATCTTCAAGCAAAAAGGAAGAAAAACCTCTCCACTTTCTTACCTCTAATCTTGCCCAATCTTTCAATTCAACCGTTTAATTTTCAAATTACTCCATAAAACTTCTTGTTAGAAAGGATTAAGAAGGATTGGTGGAGTTGTTTTGGAAAGGGAGGCACTAAGCTACCAACTTTCTTGGGGTTTTAAGGTATTTTGTCAAGAACATCCTCTTTACTTCAATTAATGGCTTATTAGTGGGTTTTAGTTGTTTTAGATGTTGTTTTGGGGAAGATTAGCACTTGAATGCATGAATTCCAGATTTCTGGAAAATTTGACTTCAGTTCTGTCTGGTTTCTTTGCCCTATGTTAGAGGCTGAATTAGGTTTAGCACAAAACAATAAAGTTGCAGAGAATGATGTTTTATAGTTGCTTCCTAAATTTCAGCTCAATCGGAGCAACGTAGCAGGTAAAAATACCGAAATACCCCTGCTGCCCTGTTTCTGTCCGAAAATAAAAATCAGCTTCTGTAATTGGTTGCTTTGACCAGAAATACTACTGATTTGGTTGTTGACGTCTTCTTAAGACTTATAGTCTTGTGTCTTAGCTTTCAAATGGCTTTAGAATTACTTGAATTGGAGTTGTATATGCTGAGATATGACTGAATGAATCAGGACTGCCACAGTAAACTTCGAATTGGAAAATCTGGGGATGTTTTGGTAAATTTGACCTAGATACATTGCAAACTGGACTGAGTGACCTTCTTCAACATTGTACCCCTTTCTGTTAGCTTCGAAACGGTGTAAATTACACCTCAATCCGATAAGTGTAACTCCATTTGTGTTCGTTCCGCTAAATGACGTCAAAACTATCTTTTGGTTTTAAGGTTTATAATTGGGGCTTTTCTAGGGTTTCTTTGTTGAGCGACCATTTGGTTGTTTTGAAGGGTATTGTGACTCTAATTAAAGGTGTTTGATAGTTTGTGATTGGGTGTTGAGGTTGGTTGGAAAGGTAAAGAAAGACAAGGGGAAGTGATGTCCAAATGTTTGCAGGAGCTTCTGTGCAGTCTCGGGAGATTTGCTATATATTGATGTAGAAATGTCGGAATTGAGTTTCGTTTGTTGCGTTTTAAATTGGATTTATAGAGCTATACACCGTGTAAATTTCAGGCCCTGTTTATGTCTGTACCATTTATGGTGATTTTTCAAAAATGACTGAAATATTGCACCTGTTCTGTCTTTCACTTGATAAAACAGCAATTTGAAACTTGCAGTTGACTGACTTGCGTTCTGAATCTTATGAGGATGTTTTCTGGAAAGTTATAGCCCTTTGAATGTATTTTCCAACGGTATAACTTTTATTAATTTTGGACTTACAAAACTTGAGATATGATTTTTCATATAGGGTTGCGCGAAACTAGAAAATCTTGTTTTCCTAGTATCGACTTCACTTTCATTTTCTATTTCAAATTGGGAGTTGGTCAGTCATTGTAGGTAGGGCTTTGAGGTTGTTCATGCCTTTAAGACTAATGGTTAATTTTCACTCCGAGGTCACCTCTTTGCTTTGCATGCTTTTGACTAGGCATATGGCTCTTAACCGAGTCTCACTTGCGAATTCCATACTAGGTCTTGGAATCGAGTCTTAAGTGTTTGCCTTGATTGTTCTAGGAGGTGCCGACGATTAATGCCAGTTTGAAGTGAAAACTTTTGAAGTACCTGTACTTGAACCGGTGAGTGTACCACTCCCCTCACTTGTTGTTTGACTCAGTGTCTATACATGCAATCTGTGATATGAACGACTGAATTATCTGTTTACTTTGTTTGAGACGAGGGTGTACTTTAACACACTCGTTCTCTTGTCTGTTCATATACCAAATTTTGGTGCGAATCTAAATCTGTTATCTGTATCTGTTCTGACGTCGTTTGGAAGCTTGTATCCAACGACCTTTCTGTGACCTCTGAGCTCAACACCTGTGGCTAGTTACTCGAGTCAGGCCGGCAAGGGTTTGGTCAATTAGATAACGAACCACGGTTGTCTGTTTTGGGATCTTTGGGTATTGAGACCCTTGATTCCGGTATACTCGAGTATTACCATTTTTTAACTGATTGGATTTCGGGTCCAGTAGGGGTATGTGAGGTGGACGGAATCGAAAAAAGTGGAGTCTACGGTATTGGTTACTTCTTTAACGTTGACGGAGTGTCAACTATTATTTCGATCAATTTTCGGTGAAGCAAATGGGAATTTGGCTCTTGAGAGCCACCTGTATCCTTCATATTGTGGTGTTCATTTATTTCTCGTATTTGATGTGAATAAGTGCCTTAAAAGTGATTTCTCATGATTTCTACTGTTTATAGTTTTGGTACCTCATTGAGCTTCTAGCTCACCCCATCCCGTTATTTTTGTTTTCCTTACAGGGAACAATACTTTTGAAGAAAGAAATAGAGCGAGCTCTAGCTATTCTTTTGTAAAGCACCTCTGTGGTTGAAATCCTAATTGTACTTTGATATCTCGTGAATATTCCGACTTGTATTGCTTGTGAAACTTTTAAACCTTTCAGTGTTTGTATTTGTTAAAGAGATTAACCATGTAAATTAAGTGTACTTGTTGAGGTGGTACTTTTACTTGGCTGGATGAATACTTTTGGTATCTGTATGGTTTGGTAAGTTTTATTTTGGCTTGGTAGTCTCCAATTGCTTGTTTTCTTTGGATTCCGGTGCGCGGTTGTAGGGTTTTAAGTGACTTGATTCCGTAGACCTGGCGAGAGCTAGGCAGGCGGTCCACCGAACCCTTTGGTTCGGCTTAGGGTGAGGTGGAGCTGTCACAGGTGGTATCAGAGCTGATTCGCGTGGTCTCTGCGCGGAGTGAGCTTGGGCCAAGTGGTGTTATGGTCCCGATTCCGTGAATATATACGAAGGTTTAAGTGCTCTTTGAGCATAAGCTATGGATCGTGAAGTGTTATAAGTTTTAAACCTTTATCATGGTGCTTTGAGATAGTAGATCTGTAGGTCAGGTAAGAATCTCGATTGTAGATGAATTAGTCTTGGGACTGGCCAACCCGAGTTGTGAATTATCTTATTTTGGGATTCTTATACCCGTCTATTAAATAGACGAGAGCCTAGGTTAGAAATGACTTGGGCGGATTAGAAATTCGATTCTATGGAACATCATGTGATGTGTTAGGGTTTCATTACGGATGATTAACCTTGCCTAAGATTTCAATTTGAGAAGGAAAAGAAATTATACGAAAGAATTCAATGAACTTGGCTGGTGAAGGGACACTGATTGATTAGTTAGGTGCGATGTTCAATTTGAGTGTGAGAAGGAAGCAGTAAAATTTTTGGTATTCCGAAGAAGGCGATGATAAGAAATTTCGAGGACGAAATTCTTTTAAGGGGGAGAGAGTGTGAGAACCCGTAAATTTTCCGATTTTCTAGGCTTTATTTTATTTAATTGTACGCCTTTTATGCATTTTCTTTAGTAGGAAAATTTTCTAAATAATTTGTACGAGTAATTAGGGTTTTTAAAGTATTTTTCCAGTATAAGTTGGTTAAAGGGATTTTAAGAGTATATACCGGACGTGGGACCCACTAGTACGGAAAGTTCAGAAAAATTCGACCAGCTAGGTTAAGTTTTGGATACCGGATTTATTTTACCAGGTGCTAAGAGATAATTAGATGTTGTTATATGGATGAGAGTGGAGAGACAAAAGGATAACCATGTATTAAATGAAAGTGACAAGTGTCACTTGGAGATTAATTCTTATTTTTTACCACTATTCACCATTTTACCAAATAAAACAAAAATTGACCAAAACATTTCTCATTTTCTTCATCTTCTTGGCCAGCCATCTTCAAGCAAAAAGGAAGAAAAACCTCTCCACTTTCTTACCTCTAATCTTGCCCAATCTTTCAATTCAACCGTTTAATCTTTAAATTACTCCATAAAACTTCTTGCTAGAAAGGATTAAGAAGGATTGGTGGAGTTGTTTTGGAAAGGAAGGCACTAAGCTACCAACTTTCTTGGGGTTTTAAGGTATTTTGTCAAAAACATCCTCTTTACTTCAATTAATGGCTTATTAGTGGGTTTTAGTTGTTTTAAATGTTGTTTTGGGGAAGATTAGCACTTGAATGCATGAATTCCAGATTTCTGGAAAATTTGACTTCAGTTCTGTCCGGTTTCTTTGCCCTATGTTAGAGGCCGAATTAGGCTTAGCACAAAACATTAAAGTTGTAGCGAATGTGGTTTTATAGTTGCCTGCAAAATTTCAGCTCAATCAGAGCAATGCAGCATGTGAAAAGACTGAAATACTCCTGCTGCCCTGTTTCTGTTCGAAAATGAAAATCAGCTTCTGTAATTGGTTGTTTTGACCAGGAATACTACTGATTGGGTTGTTGATGTCTTCTTAACACTTATCGCCTTGTGTCTTAGCTTTCAAATGGCTTTAGAATTACTTGAATTGGAGTTGTATATGCTGAGATATGACTGAATGAATCAGGACTGCCACAGTAAACTTCGAATTGGAAAATCTGGGGATGTTTTGGTAAATTTGACTTAGATACATTGCAAATTCGACTGAGTGGCCTTCTTCAACATTGTACCCCTTTCTGTTAGCTTCGAAACCGTGTAAATTACACCTCAATCTGATAAGTGTAACTCCATTTGTGTCCGTTCCGCTAAATGACATCAAAACTGTCTTTTGGTTTTAAGGTTTATAATTGGGGCTTTTCTAGGGTTTCTTTGTTGAGCGACCATTTGGTTGTTTTGAAGGGTATTGTGGCTCTAATTAAAGGTGTTTGATAGTTTGGGATTGGGTGTTGAGGTTGGTTGGAAAGGTAAAGAAAGACAAGGGGAAGTGCTGTCCAAATGTTTGCAGGAGCTTCTGTGCAGTCTCGGGTGATTTGCTATATATTGATGTAGAAATGTCGGAATTGAGTTCCGTTTATTGCGTTTTAAACTGGATTTATAGAGCTATACACCGTGTAAATTTCAGGCCCTTTTTATGTCTGTACCATTTATGGTGATTTTTCAAAGATGACTGAAATATTGCACCTGTTCTGTCTTTCACTTGATAAAACAGCAATTTGAAACTTGCATTTGACTGACTTGCGTTCTGAATCTTATGAGGATGTTTTCTGGAAAGTTATAGCCCTTTGAATGTATTTTCCAACGGTATAACTTTTATTAATTTTGGACTTACAAAACTTGAGATATGATTTTTATATAGGGTTGCGCGAAACTGGAAAATCCTGTTTTCCTAGTATCGACTTCACTTTCATTTTCTATTTCAAATTGGGAGTTGGTCAGTCATTGTAGGTAGGGCTTTGAGGTTGTTCATGCCTTTAAGACTAATGGTTAATTTTCACTCCGAGGTCACCTCTTTGCTTTGCATGCTTTTGACTAGGCATATGGCTCTTAACCGAGTCTCACTTGCGAATTCCATACTAGGTCTTGGAATCGAGTCTTAAGTGTTTGCCTTGATTGTTCTAGGAGGTGCCGACGATTAATGCCAGTTTGAAGTGAAAACTTTTGAAGTACCTGTACTTGAACCGGTGAGTGTACCACTCCCCTCACTTGTTGTTTAACTCAGTGTCTATACATGCAATTTGTGATATGAACGACTGAATTATCTGTTTACTTTGTTTGAGACGAGGGTGTACTTTAACACACTCGTTCTCTTGTCTGTTCATATGCCAAATTTTGGTGCGAATCTAAATCTGTTATCTGTATCTGTTCTGACGTCGTTTGGAAGCTTGTATCCAACGACCTTTCTGTGACCTCTGAGCTCAACACCTGTGGCTAGTTACTCGAGTCGGGCCGGCAAGGGTTTGGTCGATTAGATAACGAACCACGGTAGTCTGTTTTGGGATCTTTGGGTATTGAGACCCTTGATTCCGGTATACTCGAGTATTACCATTTCTGAACTGATTAGATTTAGGGCCCGGTAGGGGTATGTAAGGTGGAAGGAATCGAAGAAAGTGGAGTCTACGGTATTTGTTATTTCTTTAACGTTGACGGAGTGTCAACTATTATTTCGATCAAGTTTCGGTGAAGCAAATGGGAATACAAGAAAATTGCACAAGCTGAGAATACAAATGTTCTTTTTGGAGTATTCTAACACTTGAATCACTCACGATTTGATGTAGACTTGATGTGCAAAGTTTTTCTGAGGTGGTTGACTTTGTTCCTTTTATAAGAGACCAAGAAAATTTTCAATTAATACTGTCAACGGATAGAAGGCATCTGAAGAGTCAACTAGCTGTTGGTGCTGTCGGACGTCCGATAGTCAGTTTTTATGCGTTCGAGCGAGGTCAGTGAGTTCGAGAAATTTTCTTGAATCTCTTAGGACGTCCGATCCCCTCTCATCATGCGTCCGAGGGTAAGATGCAGACTTGGAGGTTTCTCTTCAATTCCTTCGGACGGCCGATGCGTCCAATGTGTTG
This sequence comes from Coffea canephora, assembly GCA_036785865.1. Classification (NCBI taxonomy): domain Eukaryota; kingdom Viridiplantae; phylum Streptophyta; class Magnoliopsida; order Gentianales; family Rubiaceae; genus Coffea; species Coffea canephora. The sequence goes on from CM071919.1 coordinate 38,514,174, forward strand.
CGTTCGAAGTGCAGTAACGCTTGTCGGACATCCGATGCTCAGGTGTTGAGCGTCCGATCGTGATCAGTAATCGTGGAAGCCCTGGCTTGTCTTCTTCGGACGTCCGATTCTGAGTTCTTCATACGTCCGAAGTTACTCAATGGATGTCGGACGTCCGATACTCTCCTTTTCTGCGTCCGACATCTTCCTCAGCACTTTTCACCCTTTTTGATCTTCTTTTTGCTCTGAATCCTTAGACCTGTTTAGTGTCATTTCTGAAAAGAGTCTCTACAAAAAGTATTAGTAACATTCGTTTATTTTGTAATCATCAAAAGATAGGAATTGAGATAAACACAATATCAGAATAGTAAAGTAGCGAGCATTAACAAATCAACAAAATGAGCAATAACACTTCGAATGGCCAAACATTAAATATTCAGCATTTCATGTAAAAGGATATAGTTGCTCTTGTAAACTAGCTCCACCATAGCTTGATCGTATAATAGTTGACACTCCATTAACATTCAAGTAAGGTAACCAATCCAATAGTACACCACCTAATTCCAATCTCTATCCAGCAACCAAACCCCTTACCGGGCCCGAATTCCAAGATAAAAACTGGTGGTAATACTCGAGTATAGACCCAGGGTTTGTTATCGAATCGACCAAACCCTGGCCGACTCGACTCGATTAACTAAGTTCAGGGTTTCTGGAATTCCAGACAAGATAAGAATCACATGCATATCCATCAACTCTCAATCAATGAACAAGAATATGGCACATTAGGGCAAGTGCGATAAAGTACACTCTCGGCCGATCAAACCAATCACATATCATTCGATCACAATGGTCAAATATTGAAAACAAGTATTAAGTTCAATCAGGTATTTGGAAGCACTTACCAAAGATTTAGTGCTTCTTCGGATCACGTTCAGGTTACTCTTGGTTTGGAATCCAAATCTGCGATAAAACATTGTTTATGAGTTTTGAAATCAACTAAGGTTCGAAACTTAAGTGTTTCGTTTAACGAAACATAAGTAATTGAAACTCATTTGGTTTCATGTCCTAGAAAACTCATGCTCACTCTTTTAGTTTTGGAAATAAAGTGAGTAAAACTTTGAAATTCCCATTTGAGTCGAAAAGATGAGAATAACGTATTTTTATTGGTTGTTACTTTCTTTCCAAGGATACGAGTTTCGACCAAATTTCAGCTTATATATTTCTACAAAAGTAGACTCAAATACCCTAGACAAATCAAGTTCAATTCATCTGTGATGCCCCCACTTCTCCTTAAGGCGAATCAAAGGGTATCTGCGGGACGCCTGCCCAACTCTCGCCAGGATTCGGTACAAATCCCATTCAAGTTTAATACAATACTAGCTATCACAACAAGACAAAATAAGAAAGATAAGTCGCTTCCATAAATAACATTAAAATTTACACCACGAGTTCCAAAATATATCAATCATCCAATTCTTACATTGGTTCCCAAAAGATATATCAATCCCTAGAATATACAACAACCACAAAATCTAGTCCATTACATTTGGAACCCTAACACAAATGTACAACAGAAGGGTTTCTCCGAGTTCACTTGAAGTCTATGCCTGTTAAGGAAAACAAAACTATGGGGTGAGCAATCGCTCGTGAGGTCAAGAAACACACATGCAAGCACGTTGTCCAAATAACAATCCCAATTAGCAAGAAAAACGATAATAATCGAGTAATTTATAATTCAAGTGAAATATAAACAGAAACAATTCAAGGATATGGTAGCTCTTAGGAGCAATGTTCCACTTGCTTTGCCAGGTCTCAATCGTATACCTTCCCGTGGTGACTCTCCATTAACCGGGTCGGTATTTTCAATCCATAGAATTTCACTTACTTCTCATGTCCGTCCACCTTACAACCCCCCACTGGGCCCGAACGATGATAAAGGCGCTACTGCATGAGTAGGCCAAGCAAGATCTCTATAATAGATCAAGCTTATCATGTTATTCTCATGGCTCACTAAGGTTCCCGACCAAGCCCATGCCGGCTCGAGTTCCAAGATCAGCCTATGAGTTTGGGCGTCCCCCATATAACATTTGTGAGTCGAGGAGATTCACTCCAACGATGTATGCAGCCATAGCATACCATTTCATTTCATTCAAGCATTCAATTATTCATCTCATTCAATCAAGTCATTCATAATTCATTCGTTTCATTTCAATTAACTCAATCATGAGTCATTCATTTCAAATGAGAACGAGTGCGGTAAAGTACACACTCGCCTCCATTTTCAAAATCTCCAATCATTTATAACAATTAAATATGTACCAAGTACTCATACACTTGACACTCACCAAGTAAACAAAGGAGAAATTGTCACTCGAAGGTTTAGGCATCCACCGTGGGATCCCCTTGAAGGTCCTCTTGTGTGTCTGAACAAGTAATAACGAACTACTACTTAGAATATTTAGAATATTTAAGAGCCACTGATGTACTTAAGTAATGATCATACTATTTGATTCGATATTAGACGTAGTAGATCTACAATTCACTAAGGAAATTTGATTAGTGTTACTAAGGGAATCTAGTGGGATTGTCCAGGACTAAACTAATGAAGGTTAAGTTGAATCTAAACTAAGGGTTAGGCTATTAGCTATGTGGTTATAATAATTTGTGTATTGTTGTATTGTTTCCTTTCATGCTTATAAAGATTGAAGTTTGAGTTATGTATGAAAATATTGAATGTATTCGTGAATTATCTAGCTTTTGAAGTTGTATGAATTTGGTATGCAATGTGACTTATATTTTGAGTATATAATTTGATGATTACGTGTTTAATTTTTGTAACGCTGTAATATTTATTAGTCCCGGGAATTAAATAATTACTAACCTGAGTGAATTTTGGTAACCAAAGTGGTGTATAGAACTCTGAGATTAAAATATATATATATATATATAAATAAAAATAAAAATAAAAATAAATAATAGATGGAGTAGGTGGTGATTATTAGGGCAATCATGTCTTGGTAAATCGTTGCAGTTTATGAGTTAAAGAAATAGTTATCATATCATGTATACAAGTTGTTGATGTAACCATTAGTAATAACCAGAATTAGGAAAGGGTAAGAACATGAATAAAATTTAAAAGTTAGTAAACTCGATCTATTTATCAGCTCATACCTTTAGAAGAAAGGTTAGACCAACGTTGAAGTAATGACTTGATAGATCCAGTGAATGAAAAAAAAAAAAGAAAAAAAAATGAAATAAACTGAACTTTTGTGAATAAAGGTAGGAATTTCAAGGATTTACCAACTCTATTACAGATAGAAATCAATAGGATGGGATGTTGGAGTCGGAACTTTGCCATGTTTGGATATTGAATGCACTTAAAAAGAGATTTGTTTGATTTCTGATTAGAGTGTACTTGAGCTTGATAGATGTTGTAATTGACTTTGTTCTGTGATGTAATTAAATTGATCATGAATTTGCTTGGTATTAATGATATATATGGAGTGAAATTAACCGCAATCGTATGTATGCATAATTGGTTATTACTTGTTTTAAATCAATTCGTTGTGAGAAATATAGAGCCTAGGGAGCGATAATGTCAGAGTGATAATGCTATCTTGGGTGAAAATTTTTAATTGAGTATGACGCGCAGATAAATTGTAAATTCAAGTAGTTGAACTTTTATATACTTTGGGAAGCAGTCGATTCGACACTTAAATTACGGGGAAAACACTAAGACCAAATTCCTTTAGTTAAGGTTTCGTGGCAAGCATGAATGATTAGACGAAGTGATGTGGAAATGGAAGATAAAATACGGAAAGAATACCCGGAAATCTTTACGATTAAAAGTGTGAAATTTTGACTATCAAGATCAGAACCAATTTCTTTTCTTTTTGTTCTCCATTCGAATAACCATTTTATTTATATATGTATATAGACCACAATTTTTTTCCAAATGTGTATTTAATATCCTGTTATTAGTCACGAAAGGTACGTAAAATTTTGAAAGTTGAGCCTTTAATGATGTATAATTGTTTCAAGAGCTAATGGTAGACAGACTTCGACAAAGATGCTATCAATGGGAATTTAGAAGGAACCCACCCACGTAGCTACCCCTATTGACCATATGACTGATACCTTAGAACGGTTGGTGGAGTACCAAAGATTTAGGCCAATCAACTAACCTAGGAACCAAAAGAGTTGCGAAAATGGAGTGACTCTTGAAATTCGTCTATCTAGGTTTCACGGGGAATCTGACCTCAAAATAGTAAGATTGAATCGAAGGAATACAATAAGGCCCTAGTGAGAATAAGAAGTATGACTGTTGTTTTAAACAACTTTGAAGGTGAGTATTGAATAGTGCACTAAGACATGAAATTTTCTTTGGGATAAGGCTTCCTTATTCTGTCGTGATAGTGATTAACGATGGTAATCTCGGTAACACTTAAGAACTCGCTGGATTAAGCAGGAAGTAGTAAGGTTTATATTTTGGAGTAACCATCAGTAAAAGGATGAAAGAGTAGTACGGCTCAAGCTTCCAGTATGAATAGTTGCTTACCTCGATCCTATGATTTGTCTGGCAGGCTAGCTATTTGATTTAAGCCAACTAGTAAGATGACAACTTTGGAAGACATGCGTAAGGAAATGGACATTCTCCGAAATGAGGTAGAATTTCAAAAGAAATTGGCTGATTACTGGGAAGGACGATGGAAACAAGAATATGCAGAAAAAATTGAGCTACTACGCCAAAATGTAGAACTGGAGAAAGAAAATAAAGACAACTCTCGAAATAGCCAGGCCACCACTTCTCATGGAAATTGTGGGTATTGTAGAAGAACTGGCCACACTGAGGACGGATGTTGGAGGAAACAGGGAAAGTGCTTGAGGTGCGGTAGTACCAAGCACAAGATTTCGGAATGCCCTAGAGCATTTACAAAGAGGAAGTACTCAGCAGATAACTAAGTCCGCTACAGATCGACCAAGTGCCAGATGAAAGTAATTCGTGCTAATGGCCATGCACGGGGTCCTAGTAGTGAATGTTTCACAAATCAAGAGGATTTGACCTCACTCGAGGAATAGAGGTTATAGTTACCCTAAACTAGAATAGCACTTTTGGAGATTGTGATCTTCCGCTATGAATTATATGTACGCTACGAATACCCTTTATATTAATTACTTTGCTATTAGAACTATTATAACAAATCAATGGTTAAATTACGGGCCAATTGAACTTATAAAAAAAATTGAGAATTTAGAAATATTCTAGAATAGTGCAATATATAGATATATGAATCGAATATACACGATAGGTATATTGTAATTTGAGCAATTTGAATACATTATATAGTTGAATAAATTACATGACTAATTAATTCTTCTTAAAGCCAAACGGGTGGAAACCTACTAAATTGATATAAGCGAAATTTTTCGAGGTACACATAAATTAGAACCAACGAAATTTTTAGTCAACGCGTGAGACAATAAAAATATGGCCTTGTAGCAAATAAATGATCTAAAACTAAACGACTGAACTAATCTTGGGAACTAGAAGAAGAGATGCAAAAAGTAACCGACCTATCTCTTGAGAAAGTAAGAATTTTGAGGACAAAATTCATTTTAAGGAGGGGAGGATGTGAGAACCCTGAAAATAGACATATAAATATCAGTGCATATTTTATTTGCATTTTAATTCTTTAATAAATTTTAGCACTAAGTCCAATTGTTTTTAAATAAGTACGTAGAAATAAACATTATGTGCAAAATAAAAGAATTGTGCTAAACTACTAAACTTCTTAGTTTTGTTACATTAACTTCATATTTCAATGGTAAACTATTTCATTGATCTAATAATTAATTTCTTTGAATTCTAGTATTGTAATTAATTGTTTTGAAATAAAAGTGTAAAGATAATTTCTATGTAATAAATAATATAATTGTGCCCAATATTGAATTATTCGGTTTTACTATACTAAATTAATATTTCTTGAGTTAGATTAATTCTATTACTTTAAAATAAATTCTTTGATTTCCGATAACTAGTTTTAATCGTTAATAATGTTAAATGTTAATAGGATTTTCCGCGTTAAGATGAAAACCAATGAATTTTAGATAAACATGATACTAATATACCAAACATACTTAAGGCGTGAAAATTTCGATAATTATCGTCTTATCCTTCTTTGTTTTCACAATAAGTGCGTAAAAATAATTTTTATGTGCAAATTGACACACTTGTATTAAATTATTATTTCACTTGACTTCACATTACTAAATCGTTAAATTTCGAGTTAGACTAACTCTATTTCTTGAGAATAAATAATTGAAAATTCTGATAACTAATTTAATCGCTAAATAATATAGAAATTACTAGGAACCTTAATATTTAAGTTTAATCGATAATTATTCGATAAAAATGGTTTAGGTATATTATGCGTTTAAATCACGCTTGGGGATAATTTTTAGAATTAAGTTAGAATTGAGAAATTAAGTTGAGGTTAGGGAGCAAAGTGAAAAGACTAAAACGCCCTTACAATTCCATGCAAACCAAACGAACCCTCTGACAAGAATTCTAATCACCGCACTATCAACCAATTACATTTTATCCAATTCGATACGCAACCTACTCGTACACACGCAATCCTTTCTCTTAAACCACGGCACCACAATACCATTACCTCCATTTCACATCTTAAACCACGGCACCACAATATAGTCATTTCAATTGTTTTTCAGCCGTGAGTGAGCAAAGCTTCCTTGGCCAACTTTAAAACACAAACATCTTCAATTCTGCCGGATTACATTTCAGTCTCCATTCACACCCCATTTCCCTTCATCCGCGACTTGTTTTCCATTTCAGCAACTCCAACATTCCACAACACCATGCCATTTCACTTCATCTCCTGCCTTGGTATCATCGAAGAGAGGAAATCAGAGAGAGAGAGTTGCGGACGGCAATTTCTGGACAGCCGAGAGGAGGGAAACATTTTTTTTTTACAGCTAGCCGAGGGTGTTGAGCCAAACTGAGGTAATTTTCTGGGCTGAGATGTGTTGATCAGAGGTAGATTAAATTGTTTATGGCCATGCATGTGAAGGTTAAGTGTTCGGATGATGAATTGAATAAGAGGAAAATCTGATTCGGGAAGAAAATGTTTCTGCCGTGAGTTGATTAGAAATTGCAGCTTTATTTTTGTTCCCCTGTGACAATCTGAGCTTAATTCTGTGTTTAACCAATCATAAACAAGAAGATTAAGCTAATTAGGGGCATGCATGTATTGTTTATGCAGTCGGTTGATGAAATCAAAACTCTAGAAAAATCTGTTTTGCAGACAAATGATGTTGCCGAGAACTTGTCCTGATTAATGCAGCTTAATTCGGTTTAATTTGGTTGTTTTGAGGTTATAATCATGATTAACTAGTTAATAACAAGATAATTAAGCTCTGCATGTAGTTAATTAATGGGTTTAAGTCAGAAAAATAAAAATGAAACAGAAACCTGCCACATGCATATTTCATCCGAGACTTGTTGGAAATTTCTGGAAATTTTGAGGTTTATGATCATTGTTTGAATTTAATTCCTGAGCTAGATATATTAATTAATTAGTTAAGTGATGGCATGTGGAATTGGAGCCTTAACACTCTGTTTTAGCCGAAGGAAAAACTAGATTTAGAACCTCTAATTGCTGGAAAATTTTGTGAACGGCCGCGAGGTTTGAACCTGGAAATTTTGATGATGATGGCTGTGATTTGAACTCGATTTCTGAACTGGAAATGTTTATTTTCTAGCTAAGTAATTGCATGAGGAAGTTGAGAGTTTAAAAGGATGTTTTAACCAAGAAAATAAAATGAAAACAGAAAGTTTCTTCATGCATGTTCAATCGTGACTAGTTGGACAGATTTCTGGATTTTCCTGGATGATATTAGTGGCTGTGTGAATCCGGTTTTGAAGTGGAAGTCTTTAATAGCTAGCTAAGTGTTTAAATGCTGAATTTGAATACCTAACACCATGTTTAAACCAAGGGAAAATTTGATCTAAAGTATATTAGTTGCTGGAAAACTTTGGAAGCCGCAAGTTGGAACCAGAAATTTCAGTTTGTTTTTGGAAGTTTAATTGGTTTCTGGAAATTTATTTTATTTTTCCCTTGGAATATAATGGTTTAGAAATACAGAGGAGTTGTAAGTTTTAAAGTTGTGTAAGTTGTTTAGCAATGAAATATTTGATAAATTGGAAGATGGAACCAGAAATGTTGGGTTATACATGCTGGAATTTCTTTTGTGGTAGTCAAAGGTTGAGTTGGAATCTTAGCTTGGTTTTTAAATTGTTCCTTGAATCATGATGGATGGAAATGCTTGGAATATATTGTTGTGGAGTTCTATAAGAAATGTATGAATGGTTTGAATAAAAACATTTTGGTGTTAAAAGAGAAAAAGGAGTTTTCATAAGTGAAAAATTGAAATTTCAGATTTTCGGATGTCCCTGACCAGTCTCAGTAAAATGCTTATATCTTGGTGAAGGAAAATCCGTTTAAGGCGCCATCAGTGGCATTTGAAACTAGAATCATAGGCCTTTGTCCTGTAGAAATTTTGTATTTTTCCTCCATGTGTACTGCTGTCCGTGATTCCTCAAAGTAGGCTGTCCTGTTTGAATGGCCTGTTTCCTCAGGAAACTGAATTCTTGACTTGGATAGAATATTTGGCCCATTTGTGATTTGAATCTCTGAAAAGTGTCTTCTGGGATGTGATAGTATTAAAAATCTATTCTACAACAGTATAATTTTCATAACTGTTTGATTTGTGGAACATGAACTAAAGCAATTTTTGAAGGAAAATATTTTTCCAGCATGACCGAACTGGTTGGGACTTTTGGTGAGTTTATTTGCTGGATTTGTGTATTATTTACTTTAGCTTGGTTTGGACAGATTATAATCTATATGTATAGTGATTCTAGCAAATAAAAGTGGAAAGTTTAATGGATATTTTAGATTCTTGGAATCATTTGGACCTCAAGTTGGTTGTAGTTTTTGTTCTTGTTTTGAATGAATTGGTATTTGAAAGTGTGTATTGGTTGTCAAGAGCTAATGATTGATGAAGCCCTTGGCCATTTGAATGACTTTATAAGTACTACTGGATGATGAAAGTTAATTGCTGGAATGTCTTGGAGGCCTTACTTTTATTTTTTATTTGCTTATGATGGACTTGCTGAAACCAAGTGCTAATGATTGATGAAGCCTTGGTCGTTCATTTTATTTTTATCAGAAATGCACTTGTTGAAATCTAGGGCTAATGATTGACGAAGCCCTAGTAATTTGCTATGTGATTTTTGTCATATTTTGATCCATATTTATGATTTCGAAACGGAATCGGAGCTGTGGAAGTTGTATCGACCTTGCGAACTCGAGTAACTGTGATCAAAGTAATCAAAAATATTTCCCAGCTAGTATTATATTATAAAACTCAATATCTAGTGTTTTGCCTAAAACTTTCCAACCGATAATTTCCTTTAGCTCAAACTAGCCTTGATAGCTATAGTAAATGAGTTCTATAGCTTTTGAAAACCCTAAGTCTTATTTTATTCCTTTTCTTTTCTTTAAGTATTGCTCTTGGCTAGTTAACTATAGAAAAAGTTCCAAAATACGAGTTTTACTAATTTTAGTGAAAAGCTTGGGAAAGTTGCTCGGCAAGAAACCCTATTTTAGGAAAAATAGTTTTTAAGGAAAATTTTTGCAAAAGACGTAACTTTAGAGAAATGTTCAAAGTAACTTTCTAACATTGATATTGAGAGGTTTGTCGACTTATTTCAAGAAAATAATACTAGTTACCCTTTTATAAGAAAAGTAACTCAAGGAAAACTATAGGAAACATTTCTTCTACTTTTGTCAAGTTTTAACCTAAGGGACTCTTGATTTTTCTAAGGGAAAGTGAACTAGTAGTATATTAGATATACCTCAATGTCTATAAGCTTAAAAAAAAAATTGAGTAAAAACTTATGGTTTCAAAATTTGGTTTTTAGGATACTGCGAGGACGCGGAATTCGATTTCCAACTTGATATCTGAACTCCACTCTTGGTGAGTGTCCCTGCTTGTTTTATGCCTATGTGGTTAAGTGCTTTATCAACTCGCTATGTGATAATTGTCAAAATGAAATAAATGGTTTTTGATCCATCGAAGTGAGCAGTGTGTACTTTATCGCACTAGCCGTTCGAGTGGTGGCTTGTGTGAATCATTTTTTTTATGAACCCAATGTAGTTACGTCGTTGGGTGAATCCCTCGACGCATGAATCTAACTACCATAAATCTAAATGTAGTTACGTCGTTGGGTGAATCCCTCGACGCTTGAATCTAACTACAATAAGTCATTGGGTGAATCCCTCGACGCATGAATCTGATTGCAATCACGTCATCGGGTGAATTTCTCGACGCATGAATCTGATTGCAATCACGTCATTGGGTGAATCTCTCGACTAATTTTATACGGGTATATCTCGAGTATACTGCGTCGGTAGGCGAAGTTCGGGCCCGAAGCAGAGGTATGAACGGTGACGGGTTAGGATTAAAATAAGTGGATCTACATGGACTATAAGTAGTGAAAGTTGACGGAGGGTCAACTACGAGGGTATCTGATCAAGCGAGGAGAATGGCTCCCGAGAGCCCCTGTATCCTACCTTGTGCTGTTACACGCTTTCCTAACTGTTCAATTTGATTAAATTATTACTCGCTGTTTGATTTATGTGATTGCATGTTTTGGGGCACCACTGAGCTTTAGCTCACCCCACATTTATTGTTTTCCTTAACAGGTTCTGGAAACTGAAAGCGGGATGCTTACTTATGTTCTTCTTTTGGATTGCATTTGAATACTATAACTTATTCTGTGGGCTGTAATGTGTTATTTGGGATAATGTAATTTCTTTTCTTTTTTTGATTGCCACTTGAAGCTGGAAAATGTGTAAACCCTAATTCGATTACGTGGTTTGTAAGTTTGTATTTGGGATTTATGTATGTATCTATCCGGTTTGGTGCGACTTTATACTTTGGTACGTAGCACGTAGGTCGTTTAAGGGTCTCGACTGGTTATTTTTATCATTGCTATCTCTGAAGTTAATGGGGCTTTAGGTATGATCCTGTTCGGGAAAAAAATTGTTTTGTAATAGATTAGGTTATTCTTCAAAAGGATTCGGGTTAGATTGCTCGCGTGAGTCCTGGCGAGAGCTGGGCAGGCGGCCCGCCAACCCTTTGGTTCGCCTCAGGGGGAAGTGGGGTCGCCACATCGAGTACGATAAAGTACACACTTGCCCATTGAAAATCCATTTAGCAATCATTGGAAAGCATTTAACATTCCAACAACATTCACAACATTTCACATAGTCATTTAAAGCATATACATGCAAGGAACACTCCCCTTTTAAAGTAGACCAAAGCTAAACGTTCGACTCTGGGTCGTACTCGTTTCCACCGATAAACCCTAAAAGTAACCAAGACAAGATGTCATGGTCCGATTATTCAAAACTTAGGTTAATAAGGTGCTCACTTTAGCTTTAATCATGAGCCATACGCCTATCTAAATTCGGCCTCTCAAAACACAAAACTCAAAGACAAATTTGAAAGCCAATCAAAGAATGTCCAAGTGCATTCTAGGACTATGAAGTACACTTGTTTAAGGCCACAAAACCATCCAAAATCACATCAATTAAAGTTTAAAACCTAGAAAATTTTTCTCAAAGTTTTCCAAGTTCCACTCAATTCATTTGACAAAATTTTCCAGCTTTGGCGACATTCTTTGAAAAAGTATAACTTGAGTTCCGTAGGTTGAAAAACTACAAAAATTACACCATTAGAAAATAAACTCAAAGTACTAATAGATTTTGGAAGACATCTTCATGAAATTCAACTCATAGGCTAGTCAAATTTTCAGTTCAAAATCATTGCTCTCTCATGTGCAAAACAGAACAGTCATGGTTTTTCAAGAAACTTTGTAAATTTTCTGGTATTTATAAGAGTTGAAGTACCCCTGATTTTCACATGGTTAAAAGAGCTATGAGTCTAGTTTCAAATGTAACAAACGGAACTGAATTTGGATTTTTCTACACCAAGATATAATAGATTTCCCAAGACTGCTCAAAGTCTCCTACGGGAAAAATTTTCAACAGCACTTCCCCTAATTTTTCCTAATTGCCAGCCATTTTCAAGGCTTCATTCTCACCACAAGACTGCCCTAAATCAAGTTCACAAGGTATAGGATACATGGAGTACTTATTTTAACCACAAAACTAGCTATAATCAACATATACCCAAGCTGGAAAATTTTCTACCAAGGCTGGAATTTTGTCCTCTCAAAGCTGGAAATTGTATCTCAAGGCTATAAATCTCCTATTAAAGCTGAAAAATCACATATTGAACCTAGAGAATTCATATCAAAGCTATAAAATCCCATATCAAAGCTGGAAAATTCATCTCAAGGCTAAAAATCGAACATTGAACTGGAAATGGACCATATCCTAGCAACAACTTCACCAAAACCTAGCAACACCATGAAATCTTCCATGAAATCCTCCAATATCAAGTCATAGGTGGATTAAATTGCAAAGTAAGAAGAAAAAGAGGAGTTTCTAAGTATAATACCTCAAAACCCAAGATAAGATGCAAGACAAGAGGTTTCTTCCTCAAATAACTTCACCACAAGCTCACTTCCAAACTTGATGCAAGATTTGTCGGAGTAGATTTGAGTTTTCTCTTGTTTTCCCTCACTAATTGGACAAGAATCAAGGCTTGAACTTGGAGGTTTTCTCTCCCTTTCTCTCCTCACGTTTTTGGCCAAGACAAGCAAAAAAAGAAGATGATTTGGATGATATAAAACTTGGTTGGTCATATAAAACTTGGTCTTGGTCAACTTTCCATTAATGATGGACATTTGGCAAGAAAAGAAGTAATATCTATCCATTTACCTTCCTAACATCCAAATGGTCCAATTAGCTTGTAACAACTCTTGTCACATAATTTTTTTTACACAAAACTCCTTCTAATCCTCCCATTTATGATACATACTTCACTAATCGTTCACACTAGTATTATGCACTATGAGACTTAACTTGTATCACATGAAAAATGCACCAAGTAAAATAAGAAATAGGTTAAAATCATGATTCAACTAATAAAACAACCAATAATTCAAGGCAAGTAAATGAAATCAAAGAAAATATGTAATTAACTATCGGGTCACAATACAACTTACAGACATCTAAAAGTGAGCAAAAATGAACAAAATTTTTTTCTTGGTCAAAGCTAGGGCTTGAAATCTCTTTATTAAAATCTCTTTATTGCCATAAATATCTCGTGCCACAAAACGTTAAGCAATCAATTAAAAGAAGCATTAAGGTACAATTGTCCGTTATCATTCGCTATATATATACAAGCAAGTAAGCCAAAATGAAAGGTATGAAAATTTTGGGTCCTCACAGTCAAAGCTCCATGAATTTTGTGACAAATGGCTTTCTAATGTTAATTTGTGACAGCCCCACCTTCCCCTAAGGCGAACCAAAGGGGTTAGCGGACTGCCTGCCCAGCTCTCGCCAGGACTACGGATCAGTTTACGTCGATCTAATACGGTCCGGAACATACCCGCGCGCGCAAACCAATCAAAATCACGAAATAAAAAAAATGAAAAAAAACGCGCCGATGATGAACCATGCCGGACCAGTCAGAATCTGGAGTTCAACCATACATCAATCCAACATATACATACATTGAAATTCAACATTTACAACCAAATGGCATGCCACAAAAATCATTCATCATGAATATACATGTTCGGTTTGCCAATCAAAAGGAAATGAACCCAATACACATTAGGGTTTCATTCAAAGAGCTATTCAAAAGATATATTTACATGAGCTCAACTTGACAACCAACTAACACAATATTTTCCAAAAGTGGTCATTTTCCTGTAAGGAAAACAAATGGAACGGAATGAGCTTAAACCCAGTGAGTTACTACCACATAAGCAACAAAGATCACATAAGCATAATCTTTCATTTCAAGTACGCAATTAAGAAGTAAAACAAGTCGGTAAAAGGATACGGACGGCTCTCAAGAGCCCATTTCCACGCTTACAGTCTTGATCCAACCTCATTGACCCTCCGTCAATGTTAAGAGTACCAAACCGTAGACCTCACTTCACTTCCATTCCTTCCACCCAACATTCCCCAACCAGGCCCGCACTCCAATCAGTAGCTTTTGGTAATACTCGAGTTTACCGGAACCAAGAGTCTCATTACTACAAGGTTCCCCAGTACAGTCCCCATGGCATGACAATTTTCACGACCAAACCCTCGCCGGCTCGATTCAATTGACTACCAACGGGGTTGAGCTCAGTAATACAGTAAGGCCGTTGGATACTCGTCCAAACGACACCAAATCAGTTTTCCATGAATGGAATTCAATATCTCATATATCAAGTGCAGTCTTTCAGTGAAACGGTAAACAGTCATTAACGGTATCACAAGGGGTGAGGGCGGTCAAGTACACCCTCACCTCAATCAATTCCAATAGCCAAATAAGCCTTTAAGGCATCAAATTCACATATAGCAAAGCCACATTATAAACATTCAAGTGAGTAGTATACTCACCACTCACGTAGGTGAGGTTTCATGCACCACCGTCCAAAGTACGTCGTGCACTAACGTCACGCCCTAGAACACGTAAACAAATACCATGAGACTCGATAACGAATCATAAAGCCATGCCAATCACAACCCCAATAGGGTTTCATATGCATATATAAGCATGATAGCAAACCAGAAAATCAAGAAATGTAACTATATTAGCCCTAACAACAAAACAGTTTTGGCCTCCTTATGCGGTAATGGCACAAAATGCGCTACGCTTATCGGATGAGGGTGTAAGATCCACCATCTCGAAGCTAAAAGACAGGGCTACAACAATGTAGAAGGCCACTCAGTCCAAATCCTAGCACAACTAGGTCAAAAATGCAGAATACCAAACCAGAACCGTAATTGCAGGTTTACAAATCACACTATGCTGTAATTAGTCCAACTCAGTCTATACAGGTCCAAATGCATTGATTCCAAAGGCATGCGGTAACCAAGACATCCAGATACATTTCATCAGAAGACACCAACATCCAAATCCAAAGCAATTCCAGTCAAAACAGACGATTACAAGCGCAGTTCGCACATTCTGATCAACCCAGAACAGCAACAGTAAAATCGACATATCTCACTCTACACTACTCCAAATGACCTGAAATTTTACAGGCACCTCAAACACATCAATACCTACAACTTTCATGTTTAAAGAAAAGGCCAATTCGGCCTCTAACCAGATGATACAAAACCGGACAGAAAAGGGGGTTATGAAACCCTAACTTCCTCAAATTCCTTCCAAACCCAAAATTGGTTGCAATTACCAATCATTTACACCTACTAGAGTCATTACCCCTCATTACCAACCATCATAAATAACCACAACATCATGATCACATTAAACCAGAAAATTCATCAATAAAATAAAAACTTCACCAATTCATCTCAAACCAAGAAAGAAACCACAAATTTCAGCACTTTAGCCACTACTAGGCACAAAATAAGCATCCTTAGGTGTAGGAGGAAGTTCAAGCACCACTTACCTAGTAAACAAGAGAAGGAGAGTTGTAGGACACCTTAGCTTCTCCAAAAACTTCACCAAATCACTTACTAGCACCAACTAGAGGGATTTTATGGAGTAGAAACTAGATCAAGCAAGTGTTTTGGAGGATTTGAGCTAGATAATTGCCAAACTTTGAAGAGGTTTTTCTTCCTTCTTTGCTAGAGAGAGGGCCAGCCACAAGGAGGTAAGAAAAGAGTGAATTTTGGTTAATTTGTGAGATATTTAACCAATTAGTCAAAAGGTCAAAAGCCATGAATAGTTGTCTACAAGTGCCACCACTCACAAGGTGACACTTGTCACCTTCATAAATGCAACTCTATCCTTTTATTCCCTCTCACATCAATCAAATCTCACCCTCTACTTATCTCTTAACACCCGATAAATTTCCACCAGTATCCGGAATTTAACCTGAATGGCCGAATTTTTCCAAATTTTTCGCACTAGTGGGTCCCACGTCCATTATATACTCTTAATTTTTCAAAAACTCTCCAATACTAGAAAAATCATCTAAAAACTATAATTACTCATAAAATATCTAGAAAATTTTCCTACTAAAGAAAAATGCAGAAAACAAACCATTAAATAAATAAAACCCTAGAAAATGGGAAAAGTACGGGTTCTCACATAATTCTTATCCTTTTGTCTTCCAAATGCTATAATATCTAGCCAAACTCTAATTATCTCATAGCACCTAATAAAAATAATATCCCTTTGCACAAAACTCCTTCTATTCTTCAAAAATTTATCGCACTTACCGCATTAGCGGATCCTACTTCCATAATGCACTACGAACTTAACATGCACTAACTTATACAAAAAAAAATGATTTAAAACTTGATTCACTTATAAAATATCTAGAAAATTTAAGGCAATAAAGTAAAGTAAAGAAAATGTATTCGAAGAAATAAAATAAAATAAAGAAATTTTTTCGGGTCCTCACAGTATAAGAAGCAACAACTTTATGTTTTATCTGATATACTCAAAATAATTAACATGATAATATTCTATATCTATATCCGCTCTTCAACATTTGATATGGGTTTGACAATAAAGTTCTACTTTAGATTTGTATGTCTTGAAGTTATGCATGATTTCATCTTTTGAATGTATCAAATATACAAGACAATATCTAATGCAGTCATCTATGAATGTTACAAAATATTTTTTACCACCTAAAGTAGTAGGACCATGCAAATCACAAAGATCACTATGAATGAGATCTAAAATTTTAGAAAATATTTCAACTTAGGAAACGGATTTGATGTGATTTTGGTTAACATACATGTTGTGCATTTTCCTTCCTTTAGTTTACTACATGACAAAAAGTGATGTTTCATCATTTAATGGATTCTTCTATAATTAACATGATCGAGCCTTTGATGCCATAAAGAAGAAGATGACTGAAGCATATGCAAAGAAATATAGTTATTCTTATTGATAGCAATAACATTGTATTTGAACATACCATTACAAAGATATCCTTATCCTACAAATATACCACCCTTGGATAACAAAAATTTATCAGCTTTAAAAAAAAATCTAAAACCAGAATTGCTCAACAAACTACCCGACACAAGTTCCTTCGTAACTTTCGAAACATAGAATATATTAGTAAGAATTACAACATTTCCAAAAGTAAACTTTAATTCCACTTCACGAATTCCTACAATTGAAACAGTAGCACAATTTCCTATGTATACCATATTGCCTTCATTTGCTATTTTCATAGACTTAAAGAACTCTTTATTCTTGCATATGTGCCAAGTAGCTCCAAAATCAATACACCAAGCAAAGTCATCTTCAACAAGGTCGATTTCAGAAATCATAACCACAAGATTTTACTTGCATTGTTGGGAGAATCTTTCTTCTCCTTCTTGGTTTTAAGGATCTTGCATTCGGATTTATAATGTCCTTTCTTTTTGTAATAGAAGCACTTGTCCTTCTTCTTCCTTTTCTTTTTATTCTTGGACTGGTTATTGGACCGCGGTTCTCTCTTGCCTTCTCGGGTGTTGCTTGTTTGTCCCTCCTTGATCACATGCACCTTGTTTGTAGAGTCTTTACTCTCTCCAAGGATTTGTGAATCCTTCCTTTCTTACATCTAAAATTTCTCTTCTGGACGAAGGGACTTGACAAGAGTTTCAAGAGAGATTTCATCTTTCTTATATTTGAGGTCTCTCTTGAAATCTTTCCATGAGGTTGATAATTTGTCTATAATGGAACACACTATTATGGATTCATCCACATGTAAATTAAGTTGGTTATAATGGTTAGGAAACCTTTCAAATTCAGCAAATTATTCTACAATAGATCTATTATCTACCATCTTATAATTATTAAGTGAAGAAACAACGAATTTCTTGCTATGTTTTCACGCATATATTTCATCTCCAACTGATCCGAAACTTCCTTTGTAGTAGAAATGGTATGGTAGATATCGAGCAGGTTGTCACTCATGGCATTGAAAATGTGATCGTGGTATCTCATCATCGTCCTCCTACCTTTAGCACCTTTGAATGTCATCGAGTGTCTCCTCTTCAAGTTGACGATGAGGGCTTAAGTGTGGTCAATACATAGACTAATTGATAGCAAGAAAGAAATAACATGATCGAGCCTTTGATGCCATAAAGAAGAAGATGACTAAAGCATATGCAAAAAAATATAGTTATTCTTATTGATAGCAATTACATTGAATTTGAATATACCATTACAAAGATATCCTTTTCCTACAAATATACCACCCTTGGATATCAAAAAATTATCAGCTTTAAAAACAAGTCTAAAACCAAAATTGCTCACCAAACTACCCAACACAAGTTCCTTCGTGACTTTTGAAACATAGAATATGTTAGTAAGAGTTACAACATTTCCTGAGGTAAACTTTAATTCCACTTCACGAATTCCTACAATTGAAACAGTAGCACAATTTCCTATGTATTCCATATTGCCTTCATTTGCTATTTTCATAGACTTAAAGAACTCCTTATTCTTGCATATGTGCAAAGTAGCTCCCAAATCAATATACCAAGCAAAGTCATCTTCAACAAGGTTGATTTTAGAAATCATAACCACAAGATTTTTACTTGCATTGTTGGGAGAATCTTTCTTCTCCTTCTTGGTTTTAAGGATCTTGCATTCGGACTTTTAATGTCCTTTCTTTTTGTAATAGAAGCACTTGCCATTCTTCTTCCTTTTCTTTTTATTCTTGGACTGGTTATTGGACCGCGGTTCTCTCTTGCCTTCTCGGGTGTTGCTTGTTTGTCCCTCCTTGATCACATGCACCTTGTTTGTAGAGTCTTTACTCTCTCCAAGGATTTGTGAATCCTTCCTTTCTTACATCTAAAATTTCTCTTCTGGACGAAGGGACTTGACAAGAGTTTCAAGAGAGATTTCATCTTTCTTATATTTGAGGTCTCTCTTGAAATCTTTCCATGAGGTTGATAATTTGTCTATAATGGAACACACTATTATGGATTCATCCACATGTAAATTAAGTTGGTTATAATGGTTAGGAAACCTTTCAAATTCAGCAAATTATTCTACAATAGATCTATTATCTACCATCTTATAATTATTAAGTGAAGAAACAACGAATTTCTTGCTATGTTTTCACGCATATATTTCATCTCCAACTGATCCGAAACTTCCTTTGTAGTAGAAATGGTATGGTAGATATCGAGCAGGTTGTCACTCATGGCATTGAAAATGTGATCGTGGTATCTCATCATCGTCCTCCTACCTTTAGCACCTTTGAATGTCATCGAGTGTCTCCTCTTCAAGTTGACGATGAGGGCTTAAGTGTGGTCAATACATAGACTAATTGATAGCAAGAAAGAAATAACATGATCGAGCCTTTGATGCCATAAAGAAGAAGATGACTAAAGCATATGCAAAAAAATATAGTTATTCTTATTGATAGCAATTACATTGAATTTGAATATACCATTACAAAGATATCCTTTTCCTACAAATATACCACCCTTGGATATCAAAAAATTATCAGCTTTAAAAACAAGTCTAAAACCAAAATTGCTCACCAAACTACCCAACACAAGTTCCTTCGTGACTTTTGAAACATAGAATATGTTAGTAAGAGTTACAACATTTCCTGAGGTAAACTTTAATTCCACTTCACGAATTCCTACAATTGAAACAGTAGCACAATTTCCTATGTATTCCATATTGCCTTCATTTGCTATTTTCATAGACTTAAAGAACTCCTTATTCTTGCATATGTGCAAAGTAGCTCCCAAATCAATATACCAAGCAAAGTCATCTTCAACAAGGTTGATTTTAGAAATCATAACCACAAGATTTTTACTTGCATTGTTGGGAGAATCTTTCTTCTCCTTCTTGGTTTTAAGGATCTTGCATTCGGACTTTTAATGTCCTTTCTTTTTGTAATAGAAGCACTTGCCATTCTTCTTCCTTTTCTTTTTATTCTTGGACTGGTTATTGGACCGTGGTTCTCTCTTGCCTTCTCGGGTGTTGCTTGTTTGTCCCTCCTTGATCACATGCACCTTGTTTGTAAAATCTTTATTCTCTCCAAGGATTTGTGAATCCTTCCTTTCTTACATGCGAATTTCCTCTTCTAGACGAAGGGACTTGACAAGAGTTTCAAGAGAGATTTCATCTTTCTTATATTTGATGTCTCTCTTGAAATCTTTCCATGAGGCTGATAAGTTGTCTATAATGGAACACACTATTATGGATTCATCCACATTTAAATTAAGTTGGTTATAATGGTTAGGAAACCTTTCAAATTCAGCAAATTATTCTATAATAGATCTATTATCTACCATCTTATAATTATTAAATGAAGAAACAAGGAATTTCTTGCTATGTCTTCACGCATATATTTCATCTCCAACTGATCCGAAACTTCCTTTGTAGTAGAGATGGTATGGTAGACATCGAGCAAGCTGTCACTCATGGCATTGAAGATGTGATCGTGGTACTCATCATCGTCCTCCCACCTTTAGCACCTTTGAATGTCATCGAGTGTCTCCTCTTCAAGTTGATGATGAGGGCTTAAGAGTGGTCAATACATAGACTAATTGCAAAGATATAAGGAGGAAATTAACTTGTTTTTGCCATTATATGAAATTTCGTCCATCAAAGCGATCGAGTTTCACTTTGTTGGATGCTAGCTCTTTCAAGGAACTAGCTATTTTCTTGAAGTGATAAAGTCTGAAAATTATTGGTGATATTACAAGAAATTGTACAAAACAATAACAAGTAGCATGAATGAGATAACTTCAAATCATTATTCATAATTACTTTCCTTTAGCCTTTGTTTGTATTATGCGAGTGATATATATTTGGACAAATATCCTTTAGGATAATTTGAAATAAACACTATATGTAACAAACCACTTGAACAATGTAGTGTTTTCTTATAGAGAATTTTAGGAAGTTGTAAAGTAACTTTCTGCTGCAAATTGCCCTCTATTTGACTTTTTATAGAGGAGATTGTAAAGTACCAAGTTTTACAACTTTTGTCCAGTGATTTCTAGATTTTCCTTGAATTGTGTTGGCCAAAAGTTTCCTCAACACTTATTCAAGTGTTCAAACATTTATCCAATCATTTAGACACCATTTGGAGGTTAATTAACCACCAAAATATGAAAAGATGCCAAAATAGAAAATTGAAACATATTTTGTCGATGCAAGATTATCGGCAAATCCTATTGGGTCGCCCACAAATCCACTCATGGATCCAAAATAGACAAAACTTCAGAACAAGTTTGACTTGAAGTTTGATTTGAAGTCCAGGACTAAACTTAATCCTCTGATGGATTAGCGGATCCTTAAAGCATACCAACATTTTGAATTCAACAAATACAATTCTAGTTACTACAATTGATCCAAACACACCATTAATACGTGTGTTGTAATTATAATATCTACTTAATATCCATGTTGTTAGGCATATGTCCACATAGCCACCCCATGATTTCATGTTAAGTGGTTAAACCCATTTGGTTTAGTTATTCAGTAGCAATAATGTTAGCTTTTTGAATATCAATCTTCTGGAGGTTGCTTTTCAAAAAATTTTCACTCAAAATTACAGGGAGGTAACGTTTAGGAGAGCCATGTAATAATAGATGGGTTATTATCACTTTACCCGAGTTTATTAAGTAAAGTGAAAAGACATGTTTAACCCTTAAAATTATTATCACTTTACCCCTATAAACTATAAGTCTCATTATCACTTTATCCTATAGAGTTATTATTTTAGGCAATTTATCATACCATTTGTAACAGCTCCACCTCCCCCTAAGGCGAACCAGAGGATTCGGCAGACCGCTTGCCCAGCTCTCGCCGGGACTCACTACAGTCCTCAGATAAATTACATCTCAAACTCCAAAAGGATATTAATAAACCAAATAACATTCCAAACTTAAAGGTTAAGTCAAAAGATAAACTTACATAAACAAAGTACTTGCATTACAACCAAACTCCCCACTTACAATTCCAAAGGACAAAATTCTAATTTACAATCACCTTAGTATATACCGTCAAATTTACGTTCATGTTAACTACCCGACCTTGAGTGTAACAAAAACTAAAGCTACAAAATGCTCTCTAAAGCCAATTACACAAAAGTATCGAAAGTTCAGGACTTGCAACTTGCTCCTCAGGGTCCTCCACCCCCTGTTAAGGAAAATAAACTAAAGAAGTGAGCTACAGCTCAGTGAGGCCCCTAACAGTCACGCAAATATCACAATTTAGAGAAAGAAGTAAGCAACAGTTAAACAATTTTAGTTACAACGAGAACAAGTTGCATAATATAATCAATTGAACAAGGACACAATAAGTCAATTTATGTCAAAGGATACTCTTGAAGCTACTCCAGTCTGTCATGACCGCCAGTTCCAAACACTTAAAATTAATAAGAGATCATTGGATGAAATGAACACATAGACGTTGTAACACATAATTTAATCACATGCGCAGTGGCACTTTCAACTAGGAGATGGTGTTCTCGAGAAGAACACTGCTCGAGCCTCTCAACTGAACAGTGTCTCGAGTGTCTAGGAGATAGGTGCTCATTTGGAGGACCTGCTCGAGTGTCTCGGACTAGAAGGACAGTGCAGTAGGTCAGTATCAGTCAGTGCAGTAGGTCAGTATCAGTCAGTGCAGTAGGTCAGTAGCAGTCAGTACAGTAGGTCAGTAGCAGTCAGTATCAGTGAAAGCACAGAAATTTAGTTTTGAGTAGGTCGAGTGCGATAAAGTACACACCCACCTAATAATGGTATGACAGTTATCCAGTATTATACAAGAAAGTCACATAGCATACACGCATGCAAGGAACACTCACCACTAGCGAAGGTAATCGGAGCTAATCACCGAATCGTCCCTCGGCTCCCCCGTGAACTCTGTGGTTAAAGTACATAGATATTATACCAAGAATTTATCAAATTCAAATCACAATACTGGTATAAGAAGATAGCCATAGCCATCAAGCTCAACTTAAACACTAAGGAAGAAAACGTCCACATTTAAGGGTTTAGTCAATCAAATTAAAAAGTCATATGCAAGAGCACTTGATTCAAAATCCCAGAAATATGTGAGATACCTAAACACATTCTAAGAACATACAAGCCACTTTGGATCAAAACAAAACATCTTTTAGGGAAAAAAAATATAGCGTAACTAGTTTTCTAGTTTTTGTTTTTTTTTTTGGTCACTATTTGAAAGTCAATAGGTGCAACTAGTAATCATGTTTTGAACACTTGGTTAGGTCATAAGAAACCAGGGTTATGATACTTATAAGGTACATGCAAAGTTGGACCAAGGAAACGGGAGGAAAAGAAAGGTAATCAAGACGTAAAAACAATGGCAGTTTCGACACCCTACGGTGTTTTGAGCACTACTGTGGCTACACACCTCGGATTAAGGCGAATTTTATGCCGTTTCGAATCTAAGATATAGACCTACATTTCTTATGAAGACATCAACACCCAGTTCTCACATTTTCAGGGTCGAACAGTCATGGTCAGAGGCTTCCGCAAAATCATGACCAGAAATAAGGCTTTGCGTGGACACTAGGATTCTGGCCATAACTCAGGCTACAATGACCCGATAGATCTGAAAATTTTCAGGTAGAAAGATAACTCAATTGTCTACCACTTTTATGTTTTGGACAAAAGCTGTTTCAATCTACAACATGGAGCAATTCACAGCTCAGTTTTAGTCACAAAACAAGGCAGAATTAAACTGTTAAAGAAACTTACCCAAACCCTTCACACCGGCAACATTCTTGACAAAATTTGAAACAGAGGTTACATTGGTCCAAACTTCACCAAATTTCGACACAAAAAACTACATTCAAAGATCTACATTTGTTTAGAAGGTCACTTTAAGAGCTTCGGATCACAACCAAGTCAAATGTTAGCTATACAGTCCAGCAGCTATAAAATTAAAGTAGAACAGTCTCGAAAATCAGCAAACTTTGGAAATTTACTATAATTCACACAAATAGAACCAAGGTCTGAAATTTTCACAGTTTCTATCGCCATGAATCTAGTTTCCAACGCAACAAACGGAACTCAATTATGACCTTCCTACACCAAGTTATGACTATTCTCCCGAAACTGTTCCAAGGTACCTGCTCCAATTCGAACTTGCAAACTAACCATTCAATCACTCGTATCAATGAAGCCCTAAATTTCAGCAATCTATCATCAACCAAAATAGAAAGATTAGTCATGTATCACCTAAAATTTAACCATACTTCTCCCCTTGTACAAGAGGTCCATCAATTAACAAGTATTACTTACGAATCAAACAACTAGTTACATGAACAAATGAAACCCTCAATTTCAGCCAAGGTAACCCAACTTCAAGTCCATAGAACTTCATAAAAATCATGTCTTTTGTGATGCCCCGAAAGATTGAGTGTGAAAACCCGAAAAATTTTCTATATTTTCAAGACATTATTTTGTTTCCTTGTCTATAATTTTGTACCTTTCTTCAATATATTAATTTCCTATACATTTATTGTAAGGGAATATAGTTTTCCAACCATTTTTCTAGTACAAGTTAGTCCAAGTTAATTTTGAAGTGCGTTTTGAACGTGGGATCCGCTAGTGCGGTAAATGCAATATATTTTGATAACTTGTTGGAGTTTTGTATTAAATGATATTATTTTACAAGGTGCTAAGAGATAATTAGATGTTACTTATATGGATTATCATTGGAGTGACAAAAGATAAGATTTAAACCAAAAGGTGACAAGTCTCACCATCCAATTCACCCTTGGACTTTTGACCAAGATATTTATATCTTCTTAAAGCTAATTTTGACCTAATTTTCTTCATTTTACCTTGCTTGGCCGACTCTCTCTCTCTACAAGCAAAGGAAAGAAAGCTCTCAACTTGTTTCTTCAATTTCTTGCTTGGATCTAGCAAATCAACCGTTTAAACTTCCAATTTCTCCATAAAAACCCTTAGTTTAGTGGTTGTGAGGTTGGTTGTGAAGTGGTTTGGAAGAAAGTGGTGCTAAGTTGCTTCCTTTCTTGAGGTTCCAAGGTGAGTAGCTAATGGATTCCTTCTTTGGTCTTGATGATGTCAAATTAATGGTTTGTATTGGTTAAAGATGTGATTTTATGGAGGATTAACACTTGAATGCATGAATTTCAGATTAGGGTTTCATTTTGTTTCCAATTCTGCCCGTTTCTGTTTGGCTCGTATAGAGGCCGAATTGGCCTTAGCACAAAACATGAAAGTTTTAGAGAATGATGTTTTCTAGTTGCCTGTAAATTTTCAGCCCAATCCGAGCCGAGTAGCCTGAAATAAGACGGAAATACCCAGACTGATTTAGGTAGGAGTTCAGTGAACAGGGTTGTCTTTTCATCCAATCTGATCGTGATTTTTCACCATGATCCTTACCAAATTAGATTTTGGCCAAAACATGAAAGTTGTAGCCAAGGGTACAAACTAGTTTCCTACAAAATATCAGCTTGATCCGACCAATGTAGCATGTGAAATGACCGAAATACCATTGACTGCCCATGAAACCTGTTTCGCGCCCAGAATTCTATTTTCGTGTAGTTTTTCCATTTTGGATCCTGAAAATACATGATTTGGCCTTGGGTTAAAACATTAAAGTTGTAGGAAATGATATTTTAGAGATGCCTACAAAATTTCAGGTCAATCGGAGCAGCGTAGCTTGTGAAAAAACGGAATTCCCCTTGCTGTCCTGGTTTTACCCGAATTTGAGAATTGCATCTGTAATTGGTTGTTTTGGTCAGGAATGCTTCCGAATTGGTTGTTGAGGTCTTCTGATGAAATGTAGCCTTGTTTCTTAGCTTTCAGCTGGTTTTGGAATTTCTGGATTTGGACTTAGGTAGACTGATTTATGATGTTTCCGCTAGAATGCGTTCTGTGAATCTGTTTTTGTGATTCAGGTGTAGTATCTTGCATTTTTGACCTTGTTACACTTGAAACTGGGTTGAGTGAACTTCTGCAATATTGTAGCCCTGTCTCTTAGTTTCGAAAAAGTGTATCTTGCACCTTCATCCGACAATCGTAGTGCCTTTGGTGCCATTACCGCAAAAGGATGTCAAAAGCTATTTTTCTGATTTTTGAGCTTAACTTTCATTTCCGAACTTTTCCCTAGCTTGACTTGTACTAGTACTACTTGGAGCTTCCTGAATGGCTATTGGATGAACTTGTTGTTGTGTGTGTACCTTTGTGACTGGCTGAGGAAATAATGAAGCCATGATGGCTGGGAAAGTAAGCAAATTTAGGGGAAGTGCTGTCCGAAGTTTTAAAGGGTTTGATTGCTTCGAGTTTGTGATCTAAGACTTGGATTTGAGCAAGGCAATGTTATATGATGGATGATTTCTGAGCCATGGAGGTGAGTGACCTCAAACTATTTCTGAAGTTATTTATGAACCGTTTCCTGCATTATTTACTTTTGAGCTGTTTTCAAAGTTACTTTTGTACCGTTTTCTTGCATTATTTACCTTTAAACTATTTCCAAAGTTACTTTTGAACTGTTTTCTTGCATATCATGCGTGCTTGCATGTGAGTGTTCCTTATTTGCTATATTTTCTTGACTTCATGACTTGTATTATTGATTGATAACGTGTTAAGTGTTTTGAATGATTTCCAAAACGAGCTTTCTAGGCGAGTGTGTACTTTATCGCACTTGACCTAAATAACTGTGCAATTTTCAAGGATTTAATTATTGAAATGCTAGTTGCGCATGAATGTAAGCCGTTTGGCTGAATTGGCCACTGCCCTTTGTTACCGATCGACTCGAGCCAGAATCGGACTCGGTCGGGCGATATGGTGACCCTGGGTGAATTTGGTATACTCGAGTATTACCTTGTAGTCCGGCTACGTCCGGATGGGTGGAGTCCGGCCAATGGTCGGATGGGTGGAGTCCGGTCAACGTCCGGAAAAGGGGATGAACGAACAAAAGGATGAACGAGGGATTCTACTTACAAAAAATGTATTTTCAAACGATTGGAGGAATAAGGGGAAATGTCAGGGGAACGAACGAACAAACGAATAGCTCCATGTGAGCCCGTATCCTTTTAATGAATGTTACTATCGCTTTCCATTGTAAATGTTCCTTGAATTATTGATACTCCATTTTAATGTATTGTAAATGTTCATTTGATTTATGACATCATTGATTTATGACATCATTGAAATGAACTATGGTGAAACCGATTTAATTACTGATTTTAATGGTTACTCGCAGAGATTCTAGCTCACCCCAAAAATATTTTATTCCCCTCCACAGGGCTCGTGGCGAAGGAAGGACTTGTAGTACTTGTTCACGTGACTGGATGGCATATATCTTGTATAATTTGGATTTGAAATCATTTTATGTATAGTTGAGAATTGTTTCCGCTTCGCTTATGACATGTAAATATTGGAGATTTATATTGTAATATTTGAGGTTTATTCTTGTGATTCATTTGAGGACTGTAGTGAACGACTGAGTCCCGGCGAGAGCTGGGCGGGCGACCCGCCGAACCCTCTGGTTCGCCTTAGGGGGAGGTGGGGCCGTTACATCTTTAGTCTTCTAATCACATCAATAATCAAAGGCCCTTCAAGTTCATAAAAGAAAGCTTGAGTTTCTAGTTTTACCTCTTGACCAAAGGTGGAACTTAGAAGCAAGAAAAACTTGGTTCTTCTTGGAGCAAACCACCTCCTTGTTCAAGTTTTAGTGAAAGATTGAAGTGCTATGGCTTTCCCCTCTTGATTCCTCCAAGTTCTTTGCTACAACTCAAGATGAAAACAATGAAGCTTTCCCTCTTTTTTTTTCTCTCCTTATCCACGGCCCTCTCCCTTTCTCTTCAACTCTTCAAGAGACCAAGTTATAAGATATACACTAGCTAATGTCTTGGTCAAGACTTAAGGGATGTGCAACACTTGTCTTGCTAGGATTGCTTCTTATTCAAAAAATCTCCCAACTATGAAATTATTGATACCTAGCCCCTTTAATTTCCTTATCTCTATAATTTACCCCACTAACTTATCAAAATAAACTTGGTTATACAAGTGCAACTCACATTCATTTCCAAAAACAAAGAAAGCAAAGTCATCCACAGACTACTAAATTTCAAAGTAAGGCTAATCAAGAAAAAAAAATAGTTTTAACGAATGGTGTAACATCTAAAATACACATCTTTATCTATTCATATAGGTTGGTTTGAGTTCTCACAATCTCCCCTTTTTAAGAAATTTCATCCTCGAAATTCCTACCTTCCATCATTATGGCTGACCCCAGTACTTGTTGCCCGTCCATGGTATATACTCGTGTTGGCCCTCTCGGTCTATTCTTTCCTTCATTTGCTTGTTGCTTGGTGGTTCTAACCTCTGGTTGAACATTAGTCCCTGATTGTTGCTTTCTCGGGCAATTGCTAACCTGATGTTCAGCACTTCCACAACAGAAACACTTCTGTTCCTTAACCCAACAATTACCCTCTGTATGGTTTGTCCTTCCACATTAACCGCAGGCCGCATGAGAAGCTGTCACTTGACCTCCTTGCGAAGTTTCCTTTGGTGGTCCTCTTCCTAAATGAACTCCTTTGATTACCCCTTCTTCTGATTTCGCCATCACAAGTGGAGGAGGAAGTGGAAGCCGTGCTGCACCAGCTCCTTTCCAAACTTTAGAAGGAGGTACATCTTCTCCAGGTACCTCAGAGCTACTACTTCGAGTTGCTTCCCTCTTCCGTGCTTGAAAGTTTCTCAGTTGAGTTTTTGTGATTTCAACCCGTTGAGCTCTCTCGAGTGCATCGCTACATGTATGAATCTGAGTTGCTGCGAGGGCATCTTGAATTTCTAAGTTTAAACCTTGGATAAACAGTCTTTTCCTCCTTTCTTCGGTAGCAACTAATTCGGGAGCAAATTTTGATAATTTGGTGAATTGAGCTTCGTATTCCGCAGCACTCAGTATCCCCTGCCGGAGTTTTATAAAGTCGTCCTCCCTTTTCTCTTGAATAATAGGTGGAAAGTACTTTTCATTGAATTCCCGAGTAAAATTCACCCAATTCCAGGGTACTTGGTCCCTTTCCCACTTAGTCCTTACTACATTCCACCATGAGCGTGCAGCTCCTTCAAACTGGAACACAGCAAATGCTACCTGCCATTCCTCGGGATATCCTAAAGTCGCAAAGACATTGATCATAGTCTCTATCCAGCTTTCGGCCACATCGGGATCAAGACCTCCCAAAAACTTAGGTGGGGCAAACTTTTGATATCTTTCTAGAGCCCTATCCTCACCCAGTGCCTGGTTCCCAAGTTGATTAGCCTGTCCAATTCCATAGGCTTGTTGAGGTATTAAACGTTCCAGTAGATCAGTCATACGATTTAGAGCTAG
This sequence comes from Coffea canephora, assembly GCA_036785865.1. NCBI lineage: Eukaryota > Viridiplantae > Streptophyta > Magnoliopsida > Gentianales > Rubiaceae > Coffea > Coffea canephora. The sequence goes on from CM071919.1 coordinate 38,543,652, forward strand.
CGCCATTTGGTCTCCAGCTCCCACCCTAGATTCGGCGTTTTGATCGGCGGCAGCTGCTCTATTTTCCCCTTGAGCTTGGGGTTGTCTAGGTTGACATCCTCGTCATTGCATCTTACCAACCAGTCTCTATGCGTGTGCATAAAAGTCATACTAAACTATAAGTAACTACAATCACATGCAATCATCAATTATCAAAACACCATCTAATTCACAAAGGACATTAACTACAAGCCAAACCCAATCACAGTACGAGCCAATACAAAGTCAACCATAACTCAAGTCACAGTCAAATTCAGTAAGTACACAACGTAAGGTCATGAAACCAGTGACAAACAAGTCATCATGAAAGCACACTAATTTTCACAATAGGAATTTCTACGTTCTTGATAAAAATTAATCCAAAGAGTAATGGCGGACGGATTCTCTGGGGTTCCTTCCGTGGTTTGGCAATAGAGAGCTAACCAGTGGACATTCGGTAAATAACCGCGGGCGGTTACTTGGCGGTTACTGCCACGGTTTTCAGGCAGAGAGGGTTTTCTGTATTTCTTCAACTAAGTCCAAGCTAAACTCTTGATGTAATCTCATTCAACCATTTACAAGCCGTTTCCCCCCTCTATGATGTGTTTGTGTTCAAGCACCAAAACAAGAATAAAGTCAATCCATACCAAGGTCGGCCGCCCTAAAGTGCAAATCAACTCAATCCTCATTCCTGCCCGACATACCAAATAGATTCTTCCCAAACTACTACAAATCTTCATCCCTATAACATATACTTAACTTCTGAATCTATCCACAGTCCAGCATCCTAAACAATTAAGTCTAAGATACGCTACAGAGATCGATAGCCTAAGCTCTGATACCAATTGTAACAGCCCCACCTCCCCCTAAGGCGAACCAGAGGGTTTGGCGGACCACCTGTCCAACTCTCGCCGGGACTTACTACAATCCTCAGATAAATTACATCTCAAATTCCAAAAGGATATTTATAAACCAAATAACATTCCAAACTTAAAGGTTAAGTCAAAAGATAAACTTACATAAACAAAGTACTTGCATTACAACCAAACTCCCCACTTACAATTCCAAAGGACAAAATTCTAATTTACAATCACCTTAGTATATACCGTCAAATTTACGTTCATGTTAACTATGTAAGGCCCAAAGACAACCTAAGAGGGGGGGGAATTAGGTTGATTAAAATCTTAATCAAATTTATGCGTTTTTTCTTTAATAAAAATTTACCTTCTTTTCTAGTAATGATTGTAGACACCAAATTTTTAGCGTAATTTCATTTACTATTTAATTCTTAGTTTTTATTTGTTGTGTTAAGTTTTATTCACTTTTTAGTTTTTAGTTTTTATTTTATTATTTTTATTTTAAACTTTCTAGCATAAAATTTCTCGAAAAAGAAAAAAAAAGAAAGAAAAGAATTCAAAAATATGATTTAGTTATTTGTGATTTAATTTCAATGTTTTCTTGAAAATATATATATATATATATACGCGACTTGCAAGCCGTGTATTGTCGCAGCTTGCAAAGAAAGGCTCGGTCAGCCCTTGGGTTGCAAATATAGAAGAAAGGACTGAAGGTTTAGGGTTATGATTCCGGTATAAAAAGAAAGAGATGCAAGAGGGGAAAAGGAAGGGGAGTGGCGGCTGCAAAAATGAAAGAAAAGAAAGCCGCGGATAAAAAAAGGAAAGGGTCAGACAGAAAAGGTTTTTCATCGGGGCTGAAACAGAGGATGGGCAAGAAAACCAACAAATGACGACTAAAAAGTGAGAGCTTTGTGGGTGGCTAAAAAAAACGGAGGACAGAGAGAGTGGCGGCGGTCTAAAAAGGAAGAACAAACCAAACAAAAACAGCTAAGAGGAAGCTAAGCAATAGAGACGGACAGCAGAGGAAAACAAGAAAAGGACGGCTAGAAAAGAAAGGCCGAGAGGTTGAGTGGGAGAGCAAAGGAGGAAGCCGAGATCTGGTGCTGTTCCTTCGACAAACCAAGAAACTATTGGGAGCTGCTAACTTTCACAAAAAGCTGTAACGCCACTTTCAGCCGTGGATATCGAAAGGGAGAGCAAGAACTGTAAGGTTTTCATTTTTTCTTTTTATTAGTTCTTCCTCTGATGATTGAGCCTCCAAGCTTGCTGTATTTTCTGTGCGTTTCCCTTGGGGTTTTATAGTCTAAAGTTGCTTCTTTTGATATTTATTTACTCCTGTACCATCTGATGGGTTCGCTGATAGTTTTTGACCCTTGAACCCGTTTTATTTCCCTAAAAGTGGAAAAATTTGTTTGATGATGGTTGTTTATGTGTGGGTTCGGCCTGAGATAGAAGTTCGCGGTTTATATGATTGTGTTTGATAGGTTTCAGTCTCAGTCTAGTATAATAATAACTGTATGAGATGGGCCGCAATTTGGCAACCAAGAAATTGCGGCCGAGAGCTTTGTTCGCATATAATCTGGAACGAAACATGTACGGGCTATCAGCTTTGCAGGATATCTAGTGTTTTAGGATCTAGTATAATTTTTCTGGGTAGCTAATAAATTTTGTTGCACTCTTGCTTTGTTGCATTCTGTTTTGCTGCTATCCCTGATGGCCATCACTCCAGATTTGCTGATTTAAATCTTGCAATAAAAGAGTAGATTTTGGCTTGATGATTGAAGGAGGGGGGGCTGGATCTTAGGGTTGTTTGATTCAGGAGTTAATGATATGTTCGGTTAGAAATGAATCGGTGCCTAATGCAGAAGAGAAGAAATCTGAAATAAAAGAAATGTTTTGCGTGCTTTTGATCTCTCTCTGCTGTAGCCCTCTTTGTTTGCATGGTTGGCCTTGTGACAATGTCAGGTGTATAGAATGATTAGGTTTGTTTTAAACTTTCTTTTGCTGCTTCTTGCAAGTTTTCTGGTTTGTTATAACAGCATACATTCTCATGTAAACGCTGAAACGTTAGCCGCTTCAAACTCAAGTCCCTTTTGCTGCATTTTCGTTCTTTCTTCTGTTGTCGGGCAGACCAGATTTTTGTTGTCATGACTGTTGTGTTCGGTTGGAAAATGGGTGTGTACAGGAATGAGTGAGTTCGAAGAGCCTGAGATTTCAATGTTTTGTTATGTTGGATAAGGAGTTTATTTGTTGGGATGCTTAAGTTTAGAGTTTGGATAGATGAGTTGGTTGGTAAATGAAAATGCAGCAGGCCTGGAGTTGGTTTGTAAACAGAAGTGCAGCAGGTTTCTCTTTTGCAGGAGCTCCTTGTTACATAAAGCTTGCATGAAATTCTTTTAAGAACTACTTTGATTAAGTGTTGTTTAAACATGTTTTAATTAGAGTTAGTTTAAAGTTTTGTTAGCCAAAGATTCGTGGATAAAGCTTGCGGATGAACTAGCTTAGCTGCCGAAATCCTCTTGTTGTTGCAGAAACTGAAGTGTTTTCGTATGCATGCATGAAAGCAAATTCAAAAATTGCCTCTTAACCCCCTCAAATTTCCCCTTATGCCACTATGACCCAACCAATTGAATGTTTTCTTCAATTTGGTCCTTAGCAGCTCTAGTTTTACAACCTTTCATCGCTTTTTTTTTTGCTTCAATTAACTACTATGCTTTGTTTAAATTGCACTTCATGCATGAATTTAAGAGCTTTATGACCATGTGAGCCCGTGTTTGCATGTTTTCTTTAATTTTCCCAAATAAATTGGTACCTTGACCATTGCTTTTATTTTGGAGGATAAATAAGTGACTTCACCCCACTAGAGCTCCATTTCAAGGGAGGTATAACTTCTTTTATCTTTTTTGTCTCTCCTATGTGATCCAACGTGCTAACTGAGAATTGCATGTCTAATTTGCTTTCCTTACCTTTCTTTAATTCCTTTATTTCATTTACTCTTGCTTTTTGTTAAGTTATTCTTTTATGGGGTATGTGTACACCTCTTGGCTTGTAATAGATAGGGCTTGGCGAGCATTCTTGTCCATTCTCCTCCTTCCCCTTTTGTTTTAGTTAGCAAATGTAATAGGCTCAGTAGCTTGGTTGCATGCCTATGTGTTATGTGTTATTTGCTTTATTAGGCCTTTGCATTTAGTCGAACATGCTAAGTGTTACGTGCTACGTGTTTACGAGTGATTGGCATGTCTACTTGCTTTCTAAAGTCATAGATGAATGTGATGGATGAATGCACGACACCACACTAGTCCAACGCTAGTTGTGGCTCATGGTCCCGTTTTCCACTAGTCCAACGCTAGTAGGAATTCATAGATATGGGCTAGTCCAACGCTAGACCCTTAGGGATTTCCCTCGCTAGTTCATACTTGCATGTTTCACTACATTTCATGCATTTTTCTTAGTTTTCTAGCATTTGGCATGCTCCTCCAATCCTTTCCTCTTCATTTTAGGCTTTTGCATCTTCATGCTAGTTATAGGGTACATTTGCTTGAGAGTCCCCTTTCGATAAGGGAAACGAGCGAGTGTGGCTACAAAATAGCCTTAGCACGCTAGTTCTCCCTTCTAATCAAAGGAAAAATCAAAGTCGTGAAGTTAGGAGTCATTCCCGTACCCGACTTGATGCATTCCTCTAGGTTCATGCACCTCCATTTTTCCATATCATTTTCTCATTTTTTTTACATTTTTTCACTACTTATATTTTTTTTACTCCACATGCCATGATCACACATTTCTCTTCTTATTACTTGTTTTTCTACCTCACAAATTGCACCCAATTGCACTTATATGTATCTACTATCATATTTTCATCCATTTGCACACAAACACCTTTATTTTCTCAATTTGCACACATGCACTTGTCTTACATTTGAACACATGCACGTTTTCTTACATTTTCACACTTGCACTCATACTTGAGTTTTCATTTGCATCATTCGCGACCTCTATAAGGACTTTCCTTATTGGCCACCACAACTCATGTGGTTGGGACCAAAAAGCCTCATAAGAGACATTCTAGATTTAGGATTGTATTTTTCTCTTTTTTCGCATCCATTAGTCATATCCAACATGCAACACATACTTTGGGTAGAAGAATTAGGAAAAGAAGGGTTAAGTCACGCAACTAGCTTTGGCTAGGGTAAGGGAGTGCCTTAAGCTTTGCCTTTGCCTTCTCCCTTATCAAATGTGACCCCCGATCCCTTTCTTTAGTTACGTAGACCTAAAAGTTCTTTAAAAGGGTTTGTTTATTTTTTTCTTTCAAAAACAAAAAAAAAATCATTTTTTGGTGACTTGGTACACCCTAACTCTATACCAAGTGGCGACTCCATTTTTTCATCCAAAAAACCCTTTTTGAACTTTATTTGGCCAAACCGTCGCATTTTACAATCCCACGACCTTCTATTTTCACTTTCACACACGTTCACATACATATCTCACACACTACTTTCACACCATCAAAAAGTGGGGCGCGACAATGATCAACCAAGTAGATTAGAAGAAGAGAGCAATGTTGATTAGGAAAACAAGTATAGATAAGCAATGAGAATTTTATTAAACAAAAAGAATAAGATAGAATATCAAACCGATTGTCTACCAAGCTTTCCTCAAACTTGAAGACCAATCACTAGGTTGAGCAACTTCTCTTTGATGAAAGATGATCAACTAGATGTACAATGGAGGGAGCACTTCCTCCTTGCCCTAAGCCTCACTTAGTCAAGTTAAGAAGTTTTACAATCACTCAAATAACCTTCAACAAATCTACACTAATAAAACTTTCAACCACAAGAGAAATGCTCACAAGAAATTCACACCACTTGGAGAACAAATCTAGCTTTGGAGACTATTTTCTACCTAAAATATCTCTTGAGATCTTGTAAACAAAGTGTGCAAAAAGTCTCTTCTTGGTTTAGAATAGTTTGTATTTGAAGAGGACCAAAAATGGGCTTCATTAATGCTTCCAACGGATAGAAGACAGATGAAGAGTCAGCTAACCGTTGGGGCTGTTGGACGTCCGACGAACAGATCATCGTCCGAACCTATCGTCCGAAAACAGCCAAGTTGTAGTTCGGACGTCCGATGCGTTTTTATCGTCCGACAGCATCAGCGTCCGATCGTTGACAGAGAGTTGGCAAGTCATCTTGGAATTTTTCGGACGTCCGACGCGGTTGATGTGCGTCCGAGACTTGCGTCCGATCCTTCCGGAGGTCCAACGCTTCCTTATGAGCGTCTGACAGAGCTTCCTTCTTGATGTTCTTTATCCTTTCGGACGTCCGACAGATTCCTTTCGGACGTCCGATATGAGTGTCCTGTTTTTGCTTCTTCTTTTGGTTGTTTTGTTCTCATAATACCCCAAAAATATTCCTTCATCAGATTTTTTATCAAACTTACCAAGATGTTCCTTTAAATTTAAAATAAAGCATTTACAACCAAAAACTTTGAAATATCCAACCGTAGGTTTCTTATCAAAAATCAGTTCATAAGATGTTTTATTCAAAATAGGTCTCAAGAGAATTCTATTCATCACATAACATGCGGTGTTTACCGCTTCAGCCCAAAGATATTTTGACAAACTACATTCATTCAACATAGTTCTAGCAGCCTCTTGGAGAGTCCTGTTTTTCCTTTCTACAACACCATTTTGCTGTGGAGTCCTTGCAATAGAAAACCCATGTGTTATCCCATTATGATCACAAAATTCTGGAAAACCACAAAACTTGAATTTCGTCCCATTATCACTTCTAATCCTAACAATTTTTAACCCAAGCAGATTTTGCACTTTAGCAAACAATGAAGTAAAATTCTTGAAGGCATCATCTTTATGAGCAAGAAACATCACCCAAGTATATCTAGAATAATTATCAACAATTACAAAACAATATCTCTTACCTCCCAAACTAGTAATTTGAGTGGGACCAAATAAATCAAGATGCAAGAGTTCCAAAGGTTTGGAAGTTGATACACACTTCTTTGGTTTAAAGGAATTTTTGTTTGCTTCCCAAATTGACATGCATCACATATTTTGTCCTTTTCAAAACTGATTTTTGGCAAGCCTCTAACCAACTCCTTTTTCGAAATTTCCTTTAGTAAATCCATATTAAAATGACAAAGTCTCCTATGCCACAACCAAGGATCTTCATTTGAAGCTTTAAGACATTAGAAGCTAGATGAATCAAGTTTGTCAAGAACAACAATATAAATATCGTTAAATCTCTTATGTTTGAACACAACATTATATTTGGAATCAAGCACAATGCATTCATGCTTTTTAAACAACACATTCAAGTCTTTATCACACAATTGACTAACACTAAGTAAGTTATAACCTAAATTATCAACTAAGAGCACATTATGAACAAAAGTTTCACCATCCTTACCAACATCACCTATTCCAATTGTCTTAACTTTCACATCATCACCAAATATCACCTTTCCACTTGATTTTGATTTTAGCTTTATGAACAAAGAGGGATCACCGGTCATATGCCTTGAGCAGCCACTATCAATAAATCATTTGGACTTGTTTGAGCCTTTTTCCTGAAAAGAGAAAGTGTTTGGTACCCTTTTTAATTTTTTGGTCCACAATAGTTAGCATTGTGTCTAACTAACCACATGCATCTCATCCCTTTGTTCAGATTTCTTTTCACATAGCAATCTCCTTTCAAATGCCCTTTTTGACAACAAAAACCACACATAATAGAAGAGTCCTTAACATGTATTGGTTTGACATATCTCAATCCACTTCTTCTATATGTTGTGAAACCATGTGCATTTTTGTTGTGTTCTAATGTTCTTTGATGAGCAGTAAGAAAGGTAGATGACATGTTCTTTTTGAAAAAATCTTGCTTTCTTGCTTTCAAAGTCTCATCCAAGTTGTCCATTCTTTTCTTCAAATCACCATGTCTTTCCTTCAGCATTACACAAATACTTGTCTTTCTATCAAGCTCATTTTGAACATCAAATCCGGCTCTTACAAGACATTCATTGTTAGTCTTTAGTTGTTTATTTTATTGGAAAAGACTTACATTTTCATGAATGAGAAAAGTAATTTTCTGTTTTAACTGCTTGTTTTTATCATAAGATTCCTTCAAGACATTATGCAGTTTTTCAACAAAGGATTCAAGATCATCATCTTTTTCATCATCACTTTTAGATTGAGAGTGTATGGAAATTACCTCATTATCTCCAATAGCCATGAAGGTCATTTGAGCTGATTCTTTCTCTTCTTCAACTTCCCCTTCGGAGTTGCATTCATTCCAAATAATTTGGAAGTTGTTGAATCTTGGCTTTCGATCAGCTTTCCCATCTTTCATTTTCTTCATGGGGCATTCGTTTGCATAGTGTCCAGGCTGTCCACATTCATAGCATTTGTCCACTTGCTTCTTGTTGAATTCTTGTTTTCCTTTGTTCCTTGCATTTGATGAATAATTTTGGAATTGATTGCTAGGTCCTCCCCTTCTAAACTTCCTTTTATTCAAGATTCTCTTGAAACCTCTTGTCATGAGAGGATGATCATTATCATCACCATCCGAGTCTTCATCATCCAAGTGAATTGGATCATCTTCACCTTGAGTAGTCTTTAGAGCAATATTTCTCTTTGCTCTAGCATCCTTTTCCTCCTACACTTTAGATTTCAATTTCAACTCATAAGAGGTTAGTGAGTTAATGAGAGATTCAATAGGCACAGAATTTAAATCCTTAGCCTCCTCTATTGCCGTCACTTTATTTTTCCATTCTTTGTCCAATGCATTGAGAATTTTCCTGTTCTTTTCTCCCAAGGTGTACTCTTTACCCAACACCTCGAGATCTTTGATCAAGTCATTGAACCTGCAATACATTTTGTCAATATTCTCAAGAGATTCAATTTTAAATGATTCATACTTTGTGACCAAGATAGCCTTTTTCTGTTCTCTCACGTTGTCACCACCCTCATGAATTTCTCTTAGCTTATCCCACATTTCTTTGGCAGATTTACATCCTTTGACTCTAATTGACTCATTTGAGTCTAAGACACTATAAAAAACATTCATGGTTTTGGCATTCAATGTGAGATTGGTTCTATCTTGAGCATTCATCTCAACTCTTGTTTTTGACCGAAACAAACCTGTATCTGCATCAAGACTGTTAGTATCATGCGGTCCTTCACTCACAATAAACCATAGCTCAATATCAATAGATTGCAAAAAGATAATCATCCTTTCTTTCCATCTAACATAATTGGAGCCACTAAACATGGGAGGCCTAGTAACAGATTGCCCCTCAACAAACATAGCATGACTGGTTGTCATCTTTACTCCAAGCCGCTTGAGCTTAATCTCTAGGAGACCAAACTCTGATACCAATTGTAAGGCCCAAAGACAACCTAAGAGGGGGGTGAATTAGGTTGATTAAAATCTTAATCAAATTTATGCACTTTTTCTTTAATAAAAATTTACCTTCTTTTCTAGTAATGATCAACCAAGTAGATTAGAAGAAAAGAGCAATGTTGATTAGGAAAACAAGTATAGATAAGCAATGAGAATTTTATGAAACAAAAAGAATAAGATAGAATATCAAACCGATTGTCTACCAAGCTTTCCTCAAACTTGAAAACCAATCACTAGGTTGAGCAACTTCTCTTTGATGAAAGATGATCAACTAGATGTACAATGGAGGGAGCACTTCCTCCTTGCCCTAAATCTCACTTAGTCAAGCTAAAAAGTTTTACAATCACTCAGATAACCCTCAACAAAGCTACACTAATGAAACTTTCAACCACAAGAGAAATGCTCACAAGAAATTCACACCACTTGGAGAACAAATCTAGCTTTGGAGACTATTTTCTAGTTAAAATATCTCTTGAGATCTTGTAAACAAAGTGTGCAAAAAGTCTCTTCTTGGTTCAGATCCGTTTTTATTTGAAGAGGACCAAAAATGGGTTTCATTAATGCTTCCAACGGATAGAAGGCAGATGAAGAGTCAGCTAGCCGTTGGGGCTGTCGGACGTCCGACGAACAGATCATCGTCCGAAAGCAGGCAAGTTGTATTTCGGACGTCCGATGCGTTTTTATCGTCCGACAGCATCAGCGTCCGATCGTTGACAGAGAGTTGGCAAGCCATCTTGGAATTTTTCGGAAATCCGACGCGGTTGATGTGCGTCCGAGGCGTGCGTCCGATCTTTCCGGATGTCCAACGCTTCCTTATGAGCGTCCGACAGAGCTTCCTTCTTGATGTTCTTTATCCTTTCGGACGTCCGACATGAGTGTCCTGTTTTTGCTTCTTCTTTTGGTTGATTTTCATTTCTTGACATATTCGTACCTGATTCTTTGATAGGCAAAAAACACTTATATTTGAAGAGAGTTAGATAAACATTTCAAAGAATTTTGTGATCATCAAAACCAAGAATAACAAACTACCCGACCTTGAGTGTAACAAAAACTAAAGCTACAAAATGCTCTCTAAAGCCATTTACACAAAAGTATCGAAAGTTCAGGACCTGCAACTTGCTCCTCAGGGTCCTCCACCCCCTATTAAGGAAAACAAACTAAAGGAGTGAGCTAAAACTCAGTGAGGCCCCTAACAGTCACGCAAATATCACAATTTAGAGAAAGAAGTAAGAAACAGTTAAACAATTTCAGTTACAACGAAAACAAGTTGCATAATATAATCAGTTGAACAAGGACAAAATAAGTCAATTTATGTCAAAGGATACTCTTGAAGCTACTCCAGTCTGTCATGACCGCCAGTTCCAAACACTTAAAATTAATAAGAGATCATTGGATGAAATGAACACACAGACATTGTAACACATAATTTAATCACATGCGCAGTGGTACTTTCAACTAGGAGATGGTGTTCTCGAGAAGAACACTGCTCGAGCCTCTCAACTGAACAGTGTCTCGAGTGTCCAGGAGATAGGTGCTCATTTGGAGGACCTACTCGAGTGTCTCGGACTAGAAGGACAATGCAGTAGGTCAGTATCAGTCAGTGCAGTAGGTCAGTAGCAGTCAGTACAGTAGGTCAATAGCAGTCAGTATCAATGAAAGCACAGAAATTTAGTTTTGAGTAGGTCGAGTGCGATAAAGTACACACCCACCTAATAATGGTATGACAGTTATCCAGTATTATACAAGAAAGTCACATAGCATACACGCATGCAAGAAACACTCACCACTAGCGAAGGTAATCGGAGCTAATCACCGAATCATCCCTCGGCTCGCCCGTGAACTCTGTGGTTAAAGTACATAGATATTATACCAAGAATTTATCAAATTCAAATCACATTACTGGTATAAGAAGATAGCCATAGCCATCAAGCTCAACTTAAAAACTAAGGAAGAAAACGTCCACATTTAAGGGTTTAGTCAATCAAATTAAAAAGTCATATGCAAGAGCACTTAATTCAAAATCCCAGAAATATGTGAGATACCTAAACACATTCTAAGAACATACAAGCCACTTTGGATGAAAACAAAAGATCTTTTAGGAAAAAAAAATATAGCGTAACTAGTTTTCTAGTTTTTGTTTTTTTGTTTTTGGTCACTATTTGAAAGTCAATAGGTGCAACTAGTAATCATGTTTTGAACACTTGGTTAGGTCATAAGAAACCAGGGTTATGATACTTATAAGGTACATGCAAAGTCGGACCAAGGAAACGGGAGGAAAAGAAAGGTAATCAAGACGTAAAAACAATGGCAGTTTCGACACCCTACGGTGTTTTGAGTAATACTGTGGCTACACATCTCGGATTCAGGCGAATTTTATGCCGTTTCGAATCTAAGACATAGACCTACATTTCTTATGAAGACATCAACACCCAGTTCTCACGTTTTCAGGGTCAAACTGTCATGGTCAGAGGCTTCCGTAAAATCATGACCAGAAATAAGGCTTTACGCGGACACTAGGATTCTGTTCCTAACTCAGGCTACAATGACCCGATTGATCTGAAATTTCTCAGGTAGAAAGATAACTCAATTGTCTAACACTTTTATGTTTTGGACAAAAGCTGTTTCGATCTACAGCATGGAGCAATTCGCAGCTCAGTTTTAGTCACGAAACAAGGCAGAATTAAACAGTTAAAGAAACTTACCCAAACCCTTCACACTGGCAACATTCTTGACAAAATTTGAAACAGGGGTTACATTGGTCCAAACTTCACCAAATTTTGACACAAAAATCTACATTCAAAGATCTACATATGTTTAGAAGGTCACTTTAAGAGCTTCGGATCACAACCAAGTCAAATTTTAGCTATACAGTCCAGCAGCTATAAAATTAAAGTAGAACAGTCTCGAAAATCAGCAAACTTTGGAAATTTACCATAATTCACACAAATAGAACCAAGGTCTGAAATTTTCGTGATTTCTATCCCCTTGAATCTAGTTTCCAACGCAACAAACAGAACTCAATTCCGACCTTGATACACCAAGTTATGACTATTCTCCCGAAACTGTTCCAAGGTACCTGCTCCAATTCGAACTTGCAAACTAACCATTCAATCACTCGTATCAATGAAGCCCTAAATTTCAGCAATCGATCATCAACCAAAATAGAAAGATTAGTCATAAATCATCTAAAATTTAACCATACTTGTCCCCTTGTACAAGAGGTCCATCAATTAACAAGTATTACTTACGAATCAAACAACTAGTTACATGAACAAATGAAACCCTCAATTTCAGCCAAGGTAACCCAACTTCAAGTCCATAGAACTTCATAAAAATCATGTCTTTAGTCTTCTAATCACATCAATAATCAAAGGCCCTTCAAGTTCATAAAAGAAAGCTTGAGTTTCTAGTTTTGCCTCTTGACCAAAGGTGCAACTTAGAAGCAAGAAAAACTTGGTTCTTCTTGGAGCAAACCACCTCCTTGTTCAAGTTTTAGTGAAAGATTGAAGTGCTATGGCTTTGCCCTCTTGATTCCTCCAAGTTCTTTGCTACAACTCAAGATGAAAACAATGTAGCTTTCCCTCTCTTTTTTTCTCTCCTTATCCACGGCCCTCTCCCTTTCTCTTCAACTCTTCAAGAGACCAAGTTATAAGATATACACTAGCTAATGTCTTGGTCAAGACTTAAGGGATGTGCAACACTTGTCTTGCTAGGATTACTTCTTATTCAAAAAGTCTCCCAACTATGAAATTATTGATACCGAGCCCCTTTAATTTCCTTATCTCTATAATTTACCCCACTAACTTATCAAAATAAACTTGGTTATACAAGTGCAACTCACATTCATTTCCAAAAACAAAGAAAGCAAAGTCATCCACAGACTACTAAATTTCAAAGTAAGGCTAATCAAGAAAAAAAAATAGTTTTAACGAATGGTGTAACATCTAAAATACACATCTTTATCTATTCATATGGGTTGGTTTGAGTTCTCACACCATTAAACCAACTTAGCAAGTTAAAAAACTTTAGAAAAAAATACCATTCTCTTTGCATAATAAAAATAATAAAAAATTTAGAGTGGTTCTTCTCCTTTTTAGTATCAAGAAAAAAAGTCAAAGTATTAATTTCTTTCTTCTTGGCAATCTTATTAATATTCAAAAAAAATAGAGAGATGGAGAGGGGGAGGGGGAGAGGGGGGAGAGAGAGCTCAATTCTTTTTCTAAAATTTACAAATAAGAAAGAATTAAATACTTTTATTATTTTAAAATTATTTCACTTTTCTGTTTACTGCAAATTCTAATTCTAATCCCGACAACCTTAAAATAATACGATAATATTAGATTTTTCTTTATTTTCTTTTTTTGTAAAATCTAATTTTCTATCTCCTTCTGTCCTATCTCTTTTTCTTTCCCTAATATTAATAAGTGTGAGAAAAAAGAAATTTGAGAAAACTCGTTTATTTTTATGTTTTTCAATCTCTTAAATTGAAAAAAAGGAAGAATAACTATTCCAACTTTTTATTTTTAATTATATATAAAAAAGGGTAAATATATTTAAAATATTTTGAGAAAAAGGAAGAATAACTATTCCAACTTTTTTATTTTTAATTATATATAAAAAAGGGTAAATATATTTAAAATATTTTGACCATACTACTTAGACTAACGATGAGGTAAAATGCCTAGAAACTAATATTAGAAACTAAAGTGATTGTATCACTATAATTTAAATGAATAAAGTGATACTAACAATGTAGTAATGCTATAACATAAAATGGTATTTTTGTCCAAAATTTCTTAACATGTTGAGTTGAATTACTTATGCTGATGAAGTGACTAAAAGATAACGTTAGGAGGTAAACTGATAGTAGTAATATAGTTTAAGAGGGTCAAGTGATAATAACCCTTAATAGACAAAACCACAGGATTATCGTTAGTAATTTACCCTAGTTCTTTTAATCCATTAGTGTGGTTAAGAAGACGTTACATGTAGGAGCAAATTAACTGGCCACCCATTAAACTAATTGAATAGTAGATTTTGACCACTCAACTCTTAAAAATATGTATTTATCTATTAAATATAAAAAGTATAAGTTTTGAACCATTTCACCTGTTTCCACCATTAACTTTATCAGATCTAAGAACTCGCATGATAGTTTAGTGGATAAATAGATAATTGCACGATAATTTAGTAGATAATACATAGTCATACAATAGTTTAGTGGGTAAATACATTCTATACTTCCTAAATTGCTCCTTAGATATGTCTCGTGGCTTGTGCGAGTCCTTAGATTTGATAGACTTGATGGTAGAAACAGACAGAATGACCCAAAATTTGTACTTTTGATAACTTAGTGGGTGAATATATACTTTTCAAAATTGAGTGATCAAAACTCTTTTATTTAAAAAGTTTAGTGGATACCAAGTAATATGCTCTTACATCTCCTTGACTCTTTTTCTAAAGATGCAAAGTCTTGGAAAATTTAGAGTTTAATGAGACAATGGCACAACAAATTGGAATACTATGAAGTTCTTATTAAAGATATATCCTACATGCAACTTGTCACAAATGCTTAAAAAGTTTATTGTGGGGCAAACCCAAATACTCCTTCACATTTTTCCTGATCCTCTTTTGGTCCTTCGACTTTAGTTTGTAACTAGGATTGTGAGAACTCAGAAAACTACGTTATGTTTATTTCATGTCTTCGCATGCAGTTTCTTTACTTTACTTTATTATATGAATTTTCCAGAGATTTTATAAGTGAGTATAGTTTTTTTAAATCATTTTCCTGGTATAAATTAGTTCATGTCCAGTTGGGAATGTATTATGGACGTGGGACCCGCTAGTGCGGTTCGTGCGATAAAATTTTGACGATTAGTAGAAATTTTGCAAAGGAATATTATTTTACAAGGTGTTAGGAGATAATTAGAGGTTAACTAAATAGATTAACCATTGGGAGAAAGAAGATAAGCTTAAAACATCCAAGGTGCCAAGTGTCGCGACCCGATTCGTAGTTGGACTTTGACCAATATTTATTAACTTTCCTAACATCTATTTTGACCAAGTTTTCTTCCATTTTTCATCCCTCTTGGCCGAAATTTTGAGGAGAAAAAACACAAGAGAGAGACTTCACTTTGTTCTTCAATTTCTTGTCCAAATTTGGTGTTTCAACTGATTAAATCGCAAGAGCTTCCATAAATGTGTTATCTAAGGAGGATTAAAGCTTTTAGTGGAGTAAATTTGGGAGGAAGAAGCCTAACTACCATCTTTCTTGTGATTATAAGGTAACTTGACAAGAAAACCTCTCTTTACTTCTAATAATTGCATCATAGTAGTTTAGAGTTGTTAAATATGTAGTTTTGTGAGGTTATTTCATGGTTTGAAGTAGTTTTATGGTAAATTTCAGTTTTATGGTGAAAATTCTAATCACATGTGATGCTTGAGGGTTGTTCATGATTTGGTAACTTTGCTTTATGAATTATTGAGGTTTTATGGGCTAATTTACTTTGCCTAAAGGAATTTTCAGCTTGTGTACCTAAATTTCAGATTAGGGTTTCAAATCTCCCTATTTTTGCACTGTATGTTTGTTCATGATAGAGGCCGAATCAAGCTTAGGTCAAAACATTAAAGTTGTATGAAATGGCTTTAACTAGTTGCCTGAAAAAATTCAGCTCAATCGGAGTACTGTAGCCTATGAAATGACAAAAATACCCTTGATTGCCCAACGTACTATTTTGCGGACAATTTTCTGTTTTCCTCTGAGATGTCACATTTTGATGCATGAATTGGATGTTTATGTCTTCATAAGAAATGTAGTTCTCTATCTTAGCTTCGAAACAGAATAAAGTGTACCCTAAACCGATAAGCGTAGCTCCAGTTGTGACCAAAATACTATAAGATGTCAAATCTGATGTTTAGCCTTTTGCCTTCAAAACTGATTTCCAATTGTATTATTAGACTTGTGTTGTAATTGGATGATTTTGGAGCCTAGTGAAAGGCTATTGTGGTAAGATTATTTGTGTGTGATTTTGGGGCTGAATTGAGAAAAATAATGAAGCCATAAATGGCTGGAAAATAGGTAAATACAAGGGGCATGCTGTCCAAAATTTTAGGGCTACTTGATTTCTTTGAACTTGGGTTGATTTTGGCTAGAAATGAAGGATTCTATGAAAACTCAAAGCAAAAATAATTTGTGTGATTCTAAGCATTATCTGATCAATTACTTTCAAGCTCTTACCATCTACAATGAGTTGATCAAAATCCAATTTTTCAATCATTCTATTAATCAATTCTACAAATACAGATGATTAGGACCATGAAATTTTATTATTTCTTCTTTCTTTTTTGCTTTAGATTCAATAAAAGAAAATCAGATTTTAAAAAAAGGCAAACAAGAAAGAAACTCAGAAAACTGCTCTAGTTACCAAAACAAAATTAACAAAAAAACTTACAACATTGAATCAAATAAAGATCCGTTCTTTCCCTTCATCTGCTTCACCTCCTTATTTTCATTTCAAAAAATCAGATAAAAATGTATTTTGAACTAAAATAAGACCTTACAAAATTGCTTAAATTAAAATAAAAAAGAAACTTATAGACCTTATTAGGCCGAAGATCCATACTTTCTTCTTCATCTGCTTATTCTTCTTCTCATCATCTCCTTCTGATCAAGGCAAAAATTAAACAAAAGAAGACCCACATAACTAGCTTAAGGCCCTATTCGGATTGTCATTTTCTGCTGAAAAATTGCATCGTTTTCCGTGATCACATTTTCCTATTACCTTTTTCCCTCACATACATTAAATCGCTAAAGTAATTTTACAATGAAAAATCATGGAAAATGCAATCCAAACACAACCTAAATTTCACAAAAAAAAGTAAAAACAAAAGCATACATGTTCTGATGAAGGTCCATTTTTCCCCCTTCTACTTCTTCTTTTCATTGCCTTCGTTTTTTTTACCCCATTCTCTTGTTGTAATATAATTGTTTAGACACACATGGTATTTGGAAAAAAATTTGAACCCAAATAGGTGGGCATTCAACGGTTAAATTGTTGTTGGCTTGTCCCAATGAAAGAAAAGCAAATAGGGGAAAAGGAGGGAAGAAGAGAGGAAGAACCGAAAGAGGAGAGAGAAAGAGAAGAGAAAGATAGAAATTCGTGCTTTTGATAGTTTAGTGGGTGAATGTATACTTTTAGAGAGTTGAGTGGCCAAAACTCTTTTATTTAAAAAGTTGAGTGGATACCAGGTAATATACTCAAAAGAAGAAGCAAAATTTGTCTCGTGGCTTGTGTGAGTCCTTAGATTTGACAAACTTGGTAGTAGGAAGAGACAAAATCAGCCAAAATTTATACTTTTGATATTTTAGTGGGTGAATGTATACTTTTAAAGGTTGAGTGACCAAAACTCTTTTATTTAAAAAGTTCAGTGGATACCAGGTAATATGCTTTTACATCTACTTGACTCTTTTTTCTAAAGATGCGAAGTCTTGGAAAATTTAGAGTTTAATGAGACAATGGCACCACAAATTGGAATATTACGAAGTTTGTATTAAACATATATACTACATGCAACTTGTCACAAATACTTAAAAAGTTGTTTGTGGGGCAAACCCAAATACCCCTTCACATTTTTCCTGAACCACTTTTGGTCCTTGGACTTTAGTTTGTAATAACATCATCCATTTTCCCTTTATTTATTGGGCCAATTTGGTCATTTCATTTAATTTGGGACAATATTGTTGCTTAATTTTGATCATTGTGCTGACTTAGTCTCCAACTTTTTATGGACCAACTTAAAGAGGGACAAAGTCATCAATTCTTGTTTTTGACTGCTGACTCAACTCTTAAAAATGACTGGAAAAAATGCCCAAAAACTTACCAAAAAATTCAGTTTAGGGAAGGCTGAAAATGCTTACAATGAACAATAACCCAACTTGACATCTTTTTTGTTAATGACACTTTTTGTACCCTAATTCTATACTATCCTACCTTAGGGAGGCCCAATTATACCTTGAGAATTTGCAGCAATTAACTTAGATTTATTCTGTGCAATTGAGTAAGCAATTTTTATTCTAAGCAATTTCCCCTTCCTTGATCTTTATTTTTCAAGTCTCTGGACCTTTTTTCTTAATCAGAAAAATGAGTTGATAATTTTGCTCCTCCTTCAAACTGATCAGTGAAAAGTCAGTTGATCAAATTGGCCCAATAATAAAAGTTAGGAGATGGCATTATCCTAAATTAAAGTGGAGGAACAAAAAATTGGCTCAGTATAAAATTTAAGGACGGCATAGTCTCAAATTAAAGTCAGAGGACCAAAAGTAGTTCAATTGAAAGACTGAAGGACCAAATTGATGATGTAGATAAGCTGTCGAAGGACCAAAAGTAGTTCAATAAAAAGATTGAAGGACCAAATTGATGATGTAGAAACAGATAATGCGCAGCCGATAGGTACAGTCTGTTGCCGAAGTTCAGCCTTCTTTACCGTCCACTTATATTGTTGCATGTTTTGTAGAATTGGGTACTTAATTCTTAAAAGCAGACTTTGATACGGAGTAACGTATTGTTTAGTCAGAACCAAATTGATTTTATTGCTCCTAGCTGGTTGATTCTCAACGGTATTAGGTCTTGTATGAATCGTCATTTTTTTGGAGAAATTTTTTGTGTTTCATGAATATATTTTTCTACATATTTTTTAATCACCTTTTATTTCGTATATATCACATTTTAATTTTAAAAGTGATAATAGTTTTGTTGATTAAGTTATAACGCGCGTGTGTATATACTTTTTTATTGTTGTATATTTGAATGCTTGATCGCCAAGAGTCCCACCAAATTTCAATGAGTTGACTGACCTGCTCACGCGTACCATTTTTTCTTAACTACTAAGGACCCCTCCAACTATCCATGAGCCATCCATGATGCAACTACGATGATGTCAACTCATTGACGCAACTACTAAGGACCCATTCCTCGTACGCGAAATCATGCGCGACTTTCTTAGTCTCTTTACTCTGCCAGAGATGGCACCGTTTAAGTCTTCTTCAGTGATGAAGTCGCGAGATATAAATAGTTTAATAAAATACTATCACCAACTCAAAATAAGGGTACATTCATATTTTAATGCAATTATTGCTAGAAAGTTAATGAAATTTAAATTTTTTTATCAAAAGAAAATTTTAACACAACTTTCTTAAGAGGACAAAATGTCCACTTCCTTCGAGAAGGAAGAAAAGTCAAGATGTTACGTGTAAAGGTAGGAATAATGCAGCTTCGAAGAACCAGTCAAGAACTTAGCGCGGCATATAAATAAAACTCATGGGAGCACTGCTCAACAAAAGGTAGAAATTGTGAGACAAAACTATTACAACTTATCGAGATTTCAATTTTCAGGAGTTGTGAAGGAAGATATCGATGATGACCATGGGAGAGACGTGGGGGAGCCTAGGCTCTGCTATGGCAACGATAATGTTTGTTTGGACTATGTACAAAAACTATTTCCCTCCCGAACTCAATGGTCAAATTATTCGGTATAGCCAGAAAATCAAAAGTTTTATCCACCCTTACATCCAAATTACAATTCCTGAATACCAAGGTGATGGCTTTGAGCGTAGTAAAGCCTATATAGCCATCGAAAGGTATCTTGATAAGAATTCTTCCAAGCAGGCGAGGCGACTGAAAGCCAATGTTGTCCAAGATTTTGAATCTGTTGTCCTTAGTATGGAGGACCACGAGGAAGTCACCGATGAATACAAAAGCATCAAGCTTTGGTGGAGTTCAAGTCAAGACATTCCCAACAGGCAGTCCATCTCATTTTATCCCAGAGAAGATGAGAAGAGGTACTTCATGCTCACTTTTCACAAGAGGCATCGAGAATTCATCACGAAAAATTATTTGAAACATGTTCTGGATGAAGGAAAGGATATTGCTGTCAGAGAGAGGCAGAGGAAGCTGTACACTAACAACAAGAGTGAGAATTGGTATGGATACAAGAGGAGCATGTGGAGCCATGTAGTTTTTAAGCATCCAGCTACATTTGGCACTTTGGCCATGGAACCAAAGAAGAAGCAGGAAATCATGGATGATCTGATCACGTTTAGTAAGGCGGAGGAGTATTATGCAAAAGTCGGCAAGGCATGGAAACGTGGTTATCTCCTTTATGGTCCTCCGGGAACGGGCAAGTCAACCATGATCGCTGCCATGGCCAATCTTCTGAAATATGATGTGTATGATCTAGAGTTAACGGCGGTCAAGGACAATACGGAGCTGAGGAAATTGCTAATAGATACGTCCAGCAAATCTATCATAGTAATAGAAGATATTGATTGCTCGCTTGACCTGACGGGACAAAGGGAGAAGAAAAAGGAGCAAAAAGATGATAAAAATGAAAATAAAGATCCAGCAAAAACAGAGATGATGAAGCAAATGGAGGAAAACAAGAGCAGCCAAGTCACTCTTTCAGGACTTCTAAACTTCATTGATGGGCTGTGGTCTGCTTGCGGGGAAGAAAGGCTTATCGTTTTCACAACTAATCATGTTGAGAAGCTAGATCCTGCTTTGATTCGAAGAGGGAGGATGGATAGGCACATAGAATTATCTTATTGTGGGTTTGAAGCTTTCAAGGAACTAGCAAAGATCTACTTGAGTATTGAATCACACTATCTGTTTGCGCAGGTTGGCCTCTTACTAGAGGAAACCAATATGACCCCTGCAGATGTTGCAGAAAATTTGATGCCAAAATCAACTGCTGAGGGTGCTGATTTTTGTTTGGAGAGATTGATTAAAGCACTTGAGCAAGCCAAGGAAGATGCAAGATTGAAGGTAGAGGAAGAAGCAAAAGTAAAGGCCGAGAAAGAAGAAAAGCTAAGAGCTAACAAGGAAGAGGACGAGAAAGAGAAGGGAAAACAGGACACAACTGTTGATGAGGTAAAAAACACATAAACTTTGGCTAAAGAGGTGAAATAAATTGGATGCATCACCAATGGCTAATTTGCAATCATTTGCCACTTTGAGATTCATCCCTAATTTTTTTCAAAGTTATAGTAGCTGTTGGGGCCTTATGCGATGCGTAAGGATGCCCTGAGCCTGATAGTCTTGTACAATTTAGTAGTACAATTGTGTTGTTTTTGTGTGTTTTAAACTATTGCAAAAGATTTTTAAGATGTAACTGGATCTTGAATTGATCATGTTTAGGACCATAGTTCACCAAATGATGCGAGTTCGAGGTGACTCAGATGATTCGTATTGGGATCAGTCCATGCCCATACAAAATCATGAGTAAAGTGCCGCGATTCCGAGAACTTAGATTGTTTCAGTTGAATTGACTCTGAAAAATAAAAAATCAGTGAGACTAGGCTGAATCTCGCTAAGTCAGCTTGTGAGTTGGAAAATCCCCAACTTCTTCCCACAAATCTTCAACAACTAGTTGAAACCCAAAAAATCGACATCTGACCGATGTAAAACAACCGATAAGCAAATTCGATGCCTACAAACTCGCCAGACTGAGAGGGGAAGATGGGTGTTTCACCAAAATCATCATACTTCAATCATTCTGGACTTTTAGCGAAAGTAAATTGAATGGTGTGATCTCTGGAAGTTCCGACTGAGATTTTAGGAGCTCTTTCATGGTATAATTACAGAGGAAAGGGGAAGGAGATGGGACAAAAGAGAGAAGGGAGAGCCAAAGAAAGAAAAGTCTGGACAAGAGAAGAAATAGGAATAGGGCTGGATTTTGCCTTTTTCTTTTCTTTTTTCTTTTTCAAAATGACAACTTTCATTTCTTCATAAACGTTTTTACAGATTCAGGGCAACTACCGCACTAAATCTGCTTGAGTAGTCTCAAGCAGCCAAACTGGGAAACCATTCAATTACATTTTTTCACGTTTAAAGCAAATTACTAGGGAATGAAAACCCGCACAATGCCCCGATGTTGGGTGCCTCTATTTTATTTTATTTTTTATTTTTTATTTTTTTTTGGAAAAAGGCAGTCAGGCCAAACTTTATTCAAAAAAGAGAGGGGTACAAGAGAGGAAAAAAAAATGGAGCAAGAGAGAAAACAAGTTCTCAAGCCCTAACTTGCACCTTGCGCAGACGAGGTACTTCGTAACGATCAAGCCGCGCCTCCCCTCTGGCTCTGGGTGGTAGGGCCTCAATTGAGGTGTAGAACTGCTGCCCTCCCATCTGCAAGGAAGCCAATGCATCAGCCACCGAGTTGGCCTCTCGAAACACATGGTGAAGGGTTGCCCTCATCCGTCGGAGCAAAAATCTGATCTCCCCAAGTGCGTTGCATAACGGTCACTTTGACACAACATCTGATCTCACTAAATGAACAAGCACATTTGAATTTGATTCGACAGTCAACGCGCCTACTGCCCGGTCTGCGCACATTCGTAGCCCTTCCAGGAGGGACTGCGCCTCCGCTTCCAACACATCCATCTCTCCAAACTCCTTATAAAAGGCAAAGATCACCCTCCCACAATGATCTCGCAGGACCCCACCCCCAGCTGCCTTGCCATGGAGGACACTGGCATCAGTATTAAGTTTGACCCACCCCAGTGATGGCTTCTCCCAAGAAACAGGCACAACACCCTTATCCCTCTTATATGGGCCATCCAAGCCCGCCCATGGACAGTCCCGATCGCCAGCAAAGGAGGCCCTGGAGAATGCTCGTGCCTTACCCATCTGGTCCAGAAACTCCTCAATTCGGAAAATCACTTGAGCCGGAGTGATAGAGCCTGCTTCGAATCTTGCTGAGTTTCTACTCTTCCAAATGAACCAGAGGACCAACAAGGGGATAAGAACCCGCACATGTGTTGTGGACACCCTGTCATGAGAGAAGAACCAGTGGGACAGCATAGTAGCAACACCGGGTGCGTTAAGCGGGAGAAGCCCGAAAACTTTAAAAAAGTGGTCCCACACAGCCCTAGCCACAGAGCCGTGTAGGAAGAGATGATTGACAGATTCCTGGGCCTGCTGGCAGTAGCTACATCTGGAACATAATGCCACCCCCTTTCTCTGAAGCACACTATCTAGGGGGAGCCAATGGCGCAGGAGGCGCCATGCAAAAAAGGAAACTCGTAGGGGCACTATCAACCCCCCATACATAGCGATCAATCAAAGATGCATTCTGTTTTTGGCGAGCCTCCTCCCACACAGAAGCAACTGAGAAATCTCCATTGGTTGAAGTAACCCAAACCATGGCATCATCCTAAAGTAGAATAAGATTGAGAAAGCAAAAAGTATTGCAGATATAAGTTATTAAAAAATGTATAGAAAGTATGAATTATATTAGTTAAAGTAGAATTACCCATAAACAAATCCTTTCACACCCTACACAAAAATAAAGTTAATTTTAAGTGCACGTGGTATTTCTTCTACATATGTTAATAAAGAACATAGAAGGAAATGTCAAAAAAGACTAACTGAATAACATAATGAGAAAACATCCAAACTTGAAGTAATAATATATTACTTTTTATTATTCAACATCAACATAACAAATGAGAGCAAAAACTTTTTTTTTATGTTAAATAGATAATTCCCATCCTTATACAATAGTTCATTGCAACATTAAAAAAGTTTAACACTTAACTTTGTTCTTCGCTAGTTTTTCTCATTCACATCAATTTTGACGGACCTGACACTCAAAAAGAAAGAGTCAACCTTGTAAATATATTATGGAAAGCTCAAAAGTATCATACAAATAATTTGGAAGTATCGGACAATCCATCTTAACTATGATCGAGGAAGTCCCCAAGTTTTTGTGCACATAGAATCCAAAATCCAAGCAAGTTGATGCCTAATATATTTTGGTCTCATCAAGCAATCCATCAAGCATGATGTGGATTGGAGCATAGAATTTATAATTGTTCTGATCAATAGGAAAACAAAACATAACATGATCCAACAGTAGGATTTTTAGAAGGAAACAAATTTATGGGTTTATATTGATAGAAATCCAGTGAGAACTAATAAATTAAAGTTAAGAACTGGCTCGTAGAACTTATTGAGAATAATTTTTGCACTTTTGTCTCTTAAAGCAATCAGTAATGTGGGCACCAAATTTGTTGCATTGGACAAACAAACATGAGTATTGGGAGGTCAATGTGTCTATTTCATAGAGCATTCTTGAAAGGAAAAAGTGACACATTGTCACAATTTAGCCCTAAAGAGAATATCCTTCACACTCTTTTGAAAGATTTACACTATATGTTTCAGAAATTCCATATGAATGATGAAATTATACTAGTGGAAAACAATCATACATAGAGTTTTGTGAAAGCAAGCAAATGAAAATTTGGTGGAACAGAAAATACCTCTTTGGAAGGTTGTACTAAACTAAAGGAAGTAGTTAAATCAGCAAAATTCTAATTTATAAGCTTCACAAGTTTGACACAATTAAATTGGAAATAAAGAAGAAAAATTGGAACAAGTTGGCCGTGATTGTGATAATGATCATCCAACATAAGTTTCATAATAATTTGCATTAATTTTGCCTTTACATCTTTCTTCCCAATTGGCTTTTTCACCTTTGTAAGAAACACAAAAACATATGACTTTAGAAAATTAGAAAAGGCAGGAAACTAATCTTAGTTTTATAGTGTGGTAGGAATAAAAAAAAAGTTTTATAGAGTGATATACATAACTGGCGCAATTTAAGATTAGGAAGAAGAAAGATCTTACATTCGTAAATGTTGGGAAAAAAATGGAAGAACAAGAAGCAAATAGATGAATGTGTGAATAATTAGAAACATCTGTTACTTAGACAATATAATTAATTCAACTGATTGTAGTTTATAGGAGACCAAAAGAAAGAATTTTGATTAGTTGAAGTTTATTGATTAGGTTCGAGATAGTTGGGGTTATATTATAAGGAATTAATTGTATAACAATAATCACACTTCAATTAAATGTGTCTATAATACCATTTCAAAAATTACACTAACATATAAACTTATATAAGTTGTACCCGATTCAAAAAGATTGTAAAATAATTCCACATTCCAATAATACCCAAATATCTTCATAAATAAAAGTTTTAAATGTACAAACGTGAGGACATTTCCGTAAACATATCCAAAAATATGCTGCCATCAATTGTACCAAAAGCTTTAAAAAACTACACATCATTCCACATTCCTAAAATGTCCCTATTCATGTCGCTAAAATTCAAAATCACAACTCATTTTTATATAGTATAAGGATGCTAAATGATGACTAACAGAGTTGTTCTTCGTCCTAGTGAAGGAGACACAACATTCATCAAATTCATACTTTAGCCTCCTGATATCCTTCAGTACAGTTGCAATGAACATATCCTCCCCCTCCTAATTCACCTTATCTACCACGTGTTTGCAATTTGATTCAAATTTTACTCTCTTCCATCCCAGTTGTTTTGCTCTTATCATAGCAGTTCTAAGTGCCAATGCCTCTTCAAGCGTTGCGTTAGAACAGCTTTTTGACTGGTAAGCCCATGTAGCAACCACAACCTTGCCAGTTCCTTGCTGCAATGCCCCACACTGCCCTGTTGTTGTGTGCCTCCTAATGTGAGTAGCAATTTCAGCAAGATCTAATCCAAGTGATCTCGTTGTGGCCACCCCATTGTTTATTTGTTAAAGAAAATGGAAAAAACGAAAGTTTTGGTGGGCAGCTTCATTTCACCTATTGGAAATGAAAAACAAAATAATAATTTCCAGAAATTAAAAATTAAAGAAAGAGGGCGGTTGTGTTTGTGAATTGTTACTACCTACTAAAACTTTTGGATTTTAAAAAAGTCTACACTTTGCCTACTAAAATCTCGAAAGACACGCTCACACTTCATGGCATACAAATGAAAGGAAGGCATTTCCCATCACCGCTAATGGCTTCTTTAACTTTCACACTCAGGGACTGATGCTTTTTTTTTTTTTTTTTTTTTTTTTTGAAGGATCAGGGACTGATGTTCACCAGCAATTTAAATCGAATAAAGTCAATAAAAGTAGCTGAAATTTCTTAGATCATTTTCCAACTTTGGAAAAAAAAACGAAGATGTCATGCTAAATGTCTTTTATTAGGCACACATTTCTGCACATTAAACTAAACAACTCGATAACCAATACTATTATCAGTGGAAGGTAGAATTGAAAATACGACTTGTAAGAACAGTAAGACACAAATAAACGAGAGAAGAGATTTTTACATCTTATTGAAAGTTTGATTTTTACATCTTATTGAAAGTTTTGGAACTAAACAAGCATCTCTTGATAATTTTTTCCCCCTAACTGATAAGTTGAGAATGACTCGAGAATCAATAGATTCTTAAGAAAGGGACCATTTAACAACAGATACGACAATAAGTATTGATCATTACTGTTACAAACAAAGATTGCTGCCCATGTTGAAGTTGATGAAACCAATTGTGGAATGTACTTACCTTCTCATATTGATTTTCCAGCCATGACACCGTGTTACCAAAATTATTTTGCTTGGAGAAAAATAATCGTTGACTTGGTTAGAAGATTGATCCAATTTCAAAAGACCCATAAACATTAGATGAATGAGCCTTAAAAAAAAAAACAAAAAGATGAATGAGACGTTATGTGCGAGTAACGCAAAATATTTGCCCCCACATTAGTTGTTCTGATAAATCACTGATAAAGTTCAGAAAAGAATGTTGTTATTCATGGTATTCCAATGTCATTGACATTGGTGAGAATTTATATAGAATTTGCCTTAAAAAAATACTAGTTACAAAAGATAAAAACCTATCAAACTAAAAATAAAATTTTATAAGATAATATCCTATCAAACTAGAATTCAAATTACAAATCAAATAACTTTATATAACAACTTATCATATAAGATGTTATTAAAATTAAAATCTAAAAACTAATTGATCTTCAGTACTCCCCTCAAGCTGGAAAGTGTATACTCGTAATTCCCAACTTGAATACCAAAAATAGAAATCGATCACGGGCATTTTGAATCTCTTTAAGTCATTGATTTTTGTTATTACTTCAAAATGAGGAAGATTGATGACTTTGAAAAGGTGACACGTCATTAAAGGAAAATACCTTGATGGGAATAAAACTCATAATGTAAACCATTAATTGTAATGGGATGTAACCCATTGGAAATATTGTAAGCGGGAGTAACTACCCTACAATATAAATTTTAAAATGAACACTCAATAAAGGGATTAAAAGCACACCCTCAAGAAAAGAGTGCAATATTACAGCCATAAAAAAGGATCGGAACACCATCAAAAAAAGGACAACCACCCATTACATAAATTCATCACCCTTGACATAAATTAGAAGGGGAAAAAAGTGCCAAATTGAGAAACCCATGAAGGAAATTGGAAACCCATCAAAGGAGAACCATTTTGCTATAGCATTGCTGAAACATAGCTATTGAGAAAGATGATCCTAGTATCATGAGATAGTCAAATGTGTGAAGATCATAGGGAAAAATAAAATCAATAGCATGAGATGTTGTCCCATTGTTTGCTGATTCCCTTTGATTACTTCATGACATTGTAAGTCAAATGATGGAAATCTTGAATAAAAGGCCAACACAAAACTGTGGATTTTTCTTTGATTCCATGATAAATTTAGAAAAGAGTATTATTATTCATGGTGTTCCAATGTCATTGACATTTGTTAGAGTTTATATAGAAGTTGCCCTACAAAAATAATGGATACAAAAGATAAAAACTTGTCAAACTAAACATCTAATTACAAGATAAAATCCTATCAAACTAGAATTCAAATTACAAATCAAATAAGTTGATACAACAACTTATCATATATGATGTTGTTAAAATTAGAATATGAAAATTGATTAATCTTCCGAAGGACCAAAGACAATGTAAGAGCAGGGGTGAATTAAGTTGTTTACAATTTTTTCAAATACAAAGTTAACTTCAATCAAATCATAATTTCTTTCAAACAAGTATTAAAAATATAATGATACAAGCATATAACAATTAAACTCAATCAAACTCAATCAACCAATTAATTCAAAAACAACAAAATAAAGAAAGTGCAAGGCAAAGATAGAGGGACAAGATATTTAAACTAATTTATAGTAGTTTAGCCACCCTCAGTATCTACATCCACTTCCAAGCTTCTTCTGTGAGGACCCGAATTTTACTTACTTATAATTCTATTTTACTGGCTTATTTAAACATTTATTCACCTGTTTTCTCCGAATAATTTATTTCAACCATTTTAAATCCATTTACATGGAACAATGTCTCACTTATATTTTTAAAACGTCTCGTTAGCAAATTTAATTTTTCGGAGGCTCATCTAGTAAGGAATAATGAGTACACATTTTTCGAGATAATATTCGATTCAAGAGTGCAATAATCTTGAGAATTAAGAATGATCAATAGTAGACTAAGAAAAGTTAATGGAGGGATTAGAGGTGAGTGAGTTCAAGTTAAACTTTTGCCGCGTGCGCGTCGATAGTTTCCCGGAAAGTCGTGCCGGTATAACTAATTGGAGAATTGAGAATTTTATACTAGACTCGTAAGAGTAAGTAATTATAGTATTAGAGGAATTACCTTAGAGGATTAGTGTATAAGTGTAACGAACAAGAGAAGAAGTGGTAGTGCACGACACTATTTCGCACTATTAAGAGTTGACTTTCTTGCACCCTTTAAGTTAGCTTCCTCAACACATTTCTTCCACAAAATTTTAAAACCAAGAAACCCTCTCTCTCTCTCTCCATTTTTGGCCAAAACCCCAAGGAAGAAAAGGGAAGAAAGAAACACCATTCTTTGGCTCCAAGTTTGCTTACTTTTTTTCATCCAACTCACAAACCACTTGGATTTCACTCTAACTTGGAGAAAGAAGCCATCTTGTGGAGTATCTTGGTGATATTTTGGTGGAAAAATGTGGTCTTCATCTAGGGTTTAAAGGGTAATCACTTCATCTCTTTAATTATTCCATTTATAAGAAGATTGATGTTTAGTTTTCATGGGTTTGAAACCCTAATGAAGTTCATAGGCTAGCGAACTTGAGGAAACATTTATCTCGCTTTAAATCCAAAGTTAGATGCCTCGAGGAGGCCTTTAGGTAGCTGAGTGAGGCTATATTACTTGATTATTGTTGTTTATGTGATGGATGAGATGATTATGGTTAGAAAGTGAAGAGAAAGTTGGAAAACTTGTGAAGAGAAAGCTGGCCGAAATTCTGTTCATGTTGTTCTGCTTTTAATTTGAAATTTTTATGCTTGGTTTGTGACAGTCCCACCTACCCCTAAGGCGAACCAGAGGGTTCGGCGAACTGCCTACCCATCTCTCGCTGGGATTCACTCACTCACTACAATCCTCAAATAAATTACAATATACATCTCAAATATTGCATCTTCAAAAGCTCCACGAACAATCATACCACAAGGTGCCTTTCAAATAATACATCAAATTCTCCATGAATTTACATATCACAAACGAAGTGAATACTAGTTCCCAAGCGTAGAATGTACACATACATTTGTTCAATTCCAAACATTCAAACAATCCTAACTATTACACAAGAGGAATCTAAATTCAAACTGTATAGGAGATATTTCATCCAGTCACACAAATAACGTAATACAAGTGCTTCCTTTGCCTCGAGCCCTATGGAGGGAAAATAAAATATTTTTGGGGTGAGCTAGAACCTCAGCGAGTGTCCAGTAAAATCGGTAATCAACCAGTTTCACAATAATGCGTTTAAAGGATTATGAATCAATGATCAAATGTACGTTTATTGCTCTTGTGAGCCAGTGAAATCATCGGACTTAGAAGTCCAACGTTCAAACAAATTCAGTAAGTCAAATAGTACAAGGGAGCCATCGGTGCTCCAGATAAATAGTAGAGAGACGTTGGTTCTAAGCACAAGATTTTCCAAAAACTCAATGGAGCCAAATCATGTCATGGCACACACACAAACACAAATGATATGCAATCGAGTAACCAATGCAAGAATTAGTTCGAAAAGTAACTTTGCAAATAGTTGTGAAATCACTCACCAACCACAACGCATGAATCTCATCCATCATAAATCATTGCCTTGCTCAAGTCCACACCCTAGATCACAAATATCATGTCAAACAAAAGGAATTCTAAAAGCACCAAGTTCCTATCACCTTTTGGCATTTTAATCACAATTGAAGCTACACTTATCTGATTGAAACGAATCTTATGGCGTTACGAAGTTAAGACATATACCAACATTTCTTATGAAGACCTCCAAAGCCAAATCATACATTTTCACGGTCAAAAATCAAAATCTTAGAGAAAAAAATGGAAACTGTCTGTGAAACACGGCTTAAGGGCAGTCAAGGGCATTTTGGTCATTTTATAGGCTACAGTACTCCAATCGATCTGAAAATTTGCAGGTAAATAGCTAACTCACATATCTACACCTTCATGTTTTGTCCAGATGTTGGTTCGATCTAAAACATGGATAAATTTGCAATCCAATTTGAGTCCAGAAACAAGGTAAAAACTGAAATTACTCTTCTAAACTAATTTTTGCATATAACCACCACTACTATCAATTAAGGCTAGAAATTCCACCTTAACACTAATAACTTCTACTAATCACATACAAGCAAAATCAAAGATGAAATAACTTAGATAAAGCCTAGAAATTAGTGAATTTCATCATCCCAACTTCCAATTCACAAGAATCTCCATAATGTAACGCCCCCACTTCTCCCTAAGGCGAACCAAAGGGTATCCGTAGGACGCCTGCCCAACTCTCGTCAGGACTCACTACAATCCACAATTCACAAGTTCGGAATACTTCAATAATATTTCAAATAACTTCAATACATAATAAAAGTACTCCAAAATATCTCACACTTACAATTAATCATCTCTCAAGCTTAATACAACCCAAAAGAATATTTACTATAGCCATCTGCTGTAATACAACTTAAAATCTTCAAAAGAAGGCAATCTAGTACTATTCACGAGTACTCTCGGTCTCGAACCTTGTTAAAGAAAATAAAATCGTGGAATGAGCTACACAGCCCAGTGAGGTTTCAAGACACTCTAGCAGTTCTAATAAATCAAGTAATTGAGCATACTACATGTATGGTTCAAGGTTGCACATTGGCATATTAACATGAGACAATAATAATTGTACGAGTAATTTGAGCATATCACAGGTATGGCACATTTGCATGAAACGGTTATCATTATGTAAAATAAACACACATTGAAGGATACGGTGTTCCATTGGAACCATTTCGGTCAACCGCACCTTATAACTTCTGGTCCCCACGGTACTGTCTGGCCATCGCCTTATCCCTCCAGTGATAATACTCAAGTATACCGAAACGGTGGCCCAGGGTTCCAACCTACCCGACCGAACTCAGTCCTGGCTCGAGTAGATCAGTAACCAAGGGCAGGGCCCAAGTTCAGTTTAGAGTTTACAACATGCACAAGTAATCAAATAATTTGACGAACGGTAAAAATTTATTCTTTTGATAGGTCGAGTGAGATAAAGTACACACTCGCCTTAAAATGGTGGACAATTTCATATAAGCAATTACTAGCAACAATTAACACATAAACACATAAACGATATTTGATAATTTCATGTAAACATGTAATTTACGGTAATCAAGTAATCAAGTACCAGTTAACCAAGTAGATAGGAAAACGGTAAGTAATTACGGTAAACGGTTAACGGTTGACGGTTAACGGTTGATGGTTAACGGTAGTAATCGCGGTTAATTGGTAGACATTAGATATTTTAATAGGCCGCCATTGGCCGTTTCTCACTTTTACCACTTAAGAGTCGAGGAGCTTCACTCCAACTGACTTATGCAGCCATAGCATAATTAATCATTTAAACATGCTCTTCATTTAAACATAGCATATCATTGGCGTAATTGAAGTATATGCACTTCAAGTATTTCATGACGAATAATTCAAGTAGTCTTGTAAATATGTTTTTCAAGTATTTCATGTCGAGTAATTCAAGTATACCTTACTTAAATATGCATGAGTGTGGTAAATACTTGTCATGTAGCATTTAGCACTTAATGATCATGGAATAAGCATGTCATAGACTTATTCAAATTACGTACTCCCATATGGAACACTCACCTATTGCAACAAAAGAGTAAGTGCGTATACAATCCTTCAGGTGATCCCCTCGAGATCCTCTTGAAGGTCTCCTTGAGCACCTGAACAAATAATAGTTGTCTATTACACACCATCGCTTAAAATCCCTTACTTATCGTGAAGGTTGTACTAGTGTTTATTCTAAGGAGAATTCATGAATTGAACCTTAATTATTTATAGTCGAGGGTTGGAAGTGGGCTTTAAAAACACAAGAGAAATCTGATTCTCGCCTTTGAAATCAAGTGCAAAACGGTCTAGTAATATCGGAGTAAAATGGAGAGTTTGAAACCCTCAATTTCCTTTAAGTTCGGAAATTTCAGATTCGG
Source organism: Coffea canephora (assembly GCA_036785865.1). Lineage (NCBI taxonomy): Eukaryota > Viridiplantae > Streptophyta > Magnoliopsida > Gentianales > Rubiaceae > Coffea > Coffea canephora. The sequence continues at coordinate 38,576,370 of CM071919.1, forward strand.
CAAGCAAAACTTGAAAAATCAGATCTCACTCTCTATGAGTCCAAAATTGGAAAACTTGGTACCGTTGGAAACTAATTCCAAAGTACTAAAAGTTTCTAGAAGACACTTTTCCATGATTCCAAACAGAAGGTATTCAAAATTTGTCTCAAAATTGCTGTTTTGGCTAGCAAGACAGTTTTGGGGTTGGTTTTTCGCCAACTTGAAAAATTCGGCAAAATTCACAGAATTGGAACTAACCTCTCAAATTTGAAAATCAACTAGAGTTGCAATCAAAGTTTAAAATGGAATGAGCGGAACAAGAATTGAAGTTTTGAGCACCAAGATATGGTAGCTCAAATTTACCCAAATTTCTTTGTTAAACAAGAGTTTTTCAAAATCAAGTCATGAACTTTGGAAGTTTAGTTGAGCAGCGAAACGGACTCAGAATTGCACCAAAATTAGCAGTATAATACTACCATATAAAGAGTATTTCTCTACCAAATTTCATGGATAAATATGTCCGGAAAGTTGGTTAACCAAATCATCAAAATTCCAAAATTTCCAAGGCAAATCTGCCTTGCGAGTTTCGTTCTCCGTTTTCAAAACGTTTGGCTTACAAAGTACCTCAAACATAGTCCATTTGCATAGACAATGTCTAAGAGTATCTAAAACACAATTTTGGGTGATTAACACCAAGAATCTCAAATTAACAAATCTCAATCGAGTTTAGTATCAATGCTGCCCAAAAGGAGAGTTTTCCTTCAAGAAGTTAGTTTCGAAATATGGCCACAAATCACTCAATTCAACTCCGAATTAGACGTGGTTGGTGGTATTGGAAAGAAAATTCATAAATCTACAATTTTTCAGAAGAAACTATTTTGAAAATCCATCCGCAACTAGCTCACATTTGAGCATCAAGTTGTAGTTCATGTTCTGCCCTGTAGTGAACCAACGAAACAGGACAACAAACTTCAAATGAATGGTTTGCCTCAGACAAATGGAACCAGGATGTGCATTTTATACCAATAGAAAGCTGAGAATGTCTAGTTTCTAGTGCCACAAACGACACTCAATTTTGACATGGGAGCAACAAGTTATGGCCGAAACAAAAAGACTGCCTGGGCAATCCGGGAAAATTTTCCAGTTTTGCTAAACCTTAGAAATCACTACATTTGACCAACCAAATCATGTTATTTTTCAATGAAACTTTCTACACCATCCATATAACATGTATACATCATAATTAAATCATTAGAACCTAAAAAATTTGCACAAAAGTGCACGAACATGGCAGGGGCAGATTCGGAAGATTTTTACTCTTCACCTCCTTTGAGCTTCCTTTTAACAATACAACTTATTTCCACTAATTTAAGCACTAAACCAACATTAACAACATCAAAACTCATGAAATCAGTCCATCAAGTCATTGTGAAAGTTCATAGAGCCCACACACCAAGATCCAACATAAATAAAGCTATCCATGTGAATATACAAGCTTATAAGTGCAATACTACTTCCATAAATCAAGATTTGGAGGGTTGATCGTCCATTACCTCTCTTGAGGAACTAAACAGAAATTTTTGGTCCTTATGAGCCAAAGAAAAACCGTGAGAGCAGCCTCCTTTCCTAGCTTGAAGTGCTCTCCAAGTGTTTAGCAAGGCATGGTTAAAATTTTAAGTGATTTGGTGGAGGATTAGTGAAGATTTGATGGAGAAAAATTGAAGAACTTGGTGTTCTTCCTCTTGAAGTGATGCACGGCTGTTTAGAGGAAAAAGAAAGAGTTGCACGGCTGTTTGAGGTGATAAAGTGGAGAGTTTTGATCTGGTGTGATGCTCCCATGAGAAGCCTAAGAATGTGTGGCCCAAAATGCTCCAAAAGTCAACTAAGGAGAGTGCGCGTACGCGCGCGTTTCGCGCTCTTTTCCCCTCGGATTTGTTTCACTTGTGCACTAAATCTCTAATGCACTTCTATCCATACTATTATTATTCATTCTTTATAGTCTAGAAATAAAGGTCTTAAGTCACTCAATTAAACCGTGCGTGTGAAAACGCGTATTTCCGATTTGTGCGTGATAAAGTGAAATTTTCAAGAAATTCTTATAACGATTGTACTACTAACTAATATTTGAGTACTTAAACATAAAAATACCTATTTTAACACTAATGTATAAGTCTCCAATTTTTTGAATTTATTGTATTCTCAAATCGATCACTGTCTCCAAATGCGCATTCACTATTCTCACTAACGAGTTTCCAAAAATTGATTTCCATAACAAGTCATTTTAAAAATACATGTAAGTAATAGTTCCATGTAATTGGGTTTAAAATGTTTAGAAAATAATATTCGGGGCAAACAAGCAATTAAATATTTAAATAAGCCCGTAACAGGAGTTTAAAATAAATAAATTTTACAAGTTCTCAACTTTTCTTAATTTACTATTGATCATTCTTATTTTTCCAAAATTAATACACCTTTAATTCAAATATAGTCTAAAAAAATGTGTACTTGTTGTTCCGAAGTAAACGAGTTTTCGAAAAGTAAGTTTTCTAACAAAATGCTTTAAAAACATAAGAGAGGCGTTTTTCCATATAAATGAATTTTAAATAGTCGAATTAAATAATTAATTAATCCAGTAAAATAAAATAAAATAAGGAAATTTTTGGGTCCTCACAACCTCCCCCCCTTAAAAGAATTTCGTTCTCGAAATTCATACCTTCTGTAATCTCAGATAACCCTGAACCTTGTTGTGTGATCATGTCATATGTTCTTGCAGATGCCATTGGTTGGTTTTCTCTTCCATTGACTTGTCAAGGGACAGTTCTATTTCCTTGTTGAGTGGTAGTCTCTCGGGGATACCTTCTTGGACAGTCGTGAACTTTATGGTTGGTACTCCTACATCCCATACATTTTCGTCTCTTTATCCAACAGTTTTCTTCGGTATGGTTTGTCCTTCCACAATATCCACAGGTCGGACGAGACATTGTGACTTGACTTGCTTGTGAGGTTTCCTTTGATCGTATCTGTCCGATTGGAGTTCCTCGTGACACAGTTCCTTTTGGTTCCTTTATCATGAGTGGTGCAGGGAGTGATAGTCTTAGCCCATCCTCTCCTTTTCTAACTTTGGGTGGTGGTCCACTTTCTCTAGGTCTATTATCGGATGTATCTCTTTTTTTCGCTTGAAAGGCTCTCAGTTAAGCTTTTGCGCTCTCTACCCTTTGCGCTTTCTCGAAAGCGTCACTAAATGTTTCAATCTGTTCTGCGGAAAGGGCATCTTGGATTTTTAAATCAAATCCCTGGATAAACCGTCTTATTCTCTTCCGTTCAGTAGCCACCAATTCTGAAACATATGTAGATAATTTCGTGAAGCGTGTTTCGTACTCAGCCACACTTAAAGTTCCTTGACGAAGTTTTATAAAATCGTCTTCTCTCTTTTCTTGGACAAGCGGAGAGAGAAATTTCTCATTAAACTCACGCACAAAGTTTATCCAAGTTCTTGGAGTTTGATCTCTTTCCCACTTATTTTTTATAACATTCTACCAAGCTCAGGCCGCTCATTCAAGTTGAAATACAGCAAAGGTGACTTGTCTTTTCTCTGTGTAATCCAAAGCATCGAATATATTTCTTATATTGTTTAACCAATTCTCAGCCATTTCTGGGTCAGGTCGTCCAGAAAATTTGGGCGGGAAGAATTTCTGAAACCGCTCTAAAGATCGATCATCCACTATCTCTTGGTTTTCACGTTGGTTTCCTTGTCTAATCTCTCGACCTTGTTGAGTTACTAAGAGCTCTAGTATATCTGTCATGCGAGTTAAAACTACTCCCATTTGATCATTTCCTTCCCCAACTCTTGACTCGGCGTGTTGATCAATATCAGACCCATTACCTACTCTTTGATTTCGGGGTTGTCTAGGTTGACGTCCCCTTTCGTTGCCCTCTAGTTTCCAGGTTTACAGCTAATCTATACGCATATGCATAAATCTCACACTAAGCCATAATATGAATTACTCATACATACTAGTAACAACTCTTAAAGAAAAGGAAATCACTTACACAAATAACATTATCACTATGCAAGTAAACACAAATTAGAGCTCATTAAATCATAACACAAGTTTTAGTCAAGTAAAACTCATACCAAGTCAAAGTCAATAAACAAAGTAAACAAGTGATTATCAAAAGTACATTCATTTCTAAGGTACAACTCTTAAATCTACTCCCATCGTCCCACTACGAAAGATCACAAGTAGTGTTTCACTAGATTAATTGGAACTAGATGATTTCCGTTCCCTAACATGTTCAACTTTAATCCCAACATAAGGATCTTTTGGGCTACGATCTTCTCCGTGTCCCACTCTTAATTATTGTACTGTCATAGCCAAACAATTATTGGTTTCCTGTAAATATTCACGTAAAATATCGATTCATTCTTATTCCCCACAAATGGAGATCTCAAGTCCTTAAAATTGCCCTCAACTCTCAAGTATTCAGGTACAAGAATCCGAAATAAGGTAATTCACAAATCGAGCCGGCCGGTCCCAAGAGTAAATCACCACATTCGAGATTCCTACCCAACATACATATCAAATTTCCTCCAAGGATCAAGATAAAGGTTTTACAACCTATCACATTCATGATTCACAGCTTACATTTCTAGAAAGGCACTTAAACCTTTACTCAATCACATAGTAAGGACCATAACACCACTTGACTCAATCTTGCCCCGTGTAGAGACCACATGAAGTGGCACTGATTTTTGCCCATACAAATAGTCATTTAACTTTCAAATCAGTCCCACAGTCCGACATCCTAAACTTTTAAACTTAGGATACACTACAAATATATGAAGCCTAATCTCTGATACCAACTGTGACGCCCCCACTTCTCCCCAAGGCGAACCAAAGGATATCCGCGGGACGCCTACCCATCTCTTGCCAGGACTCACTACAATCCACAATTCATAAGTTCGGAATACTTCAAGAATACTTCAAATAACTTCAATATATAATAAAAGTACTCCAAAATATCTCACACTTACAATTAATCAGCTCTCAAATTTAATACAAGCCAAAAGAATATTTACTACAGCCATCTGTTGTAATACAATTTAAAATCTTCAAAAGAAGGCAATCTAGTACTATTTACGAGTACTCTCGGTCTCGAACCCTGTTAAAGAAAATAAAATCGCGGAATGAGCTACACAGCCCAGTGAGGTTCCAAGACACTCTAGCAGTTCTAATAAATCAAATAATTGAACATACTACATGTATGGTTCAAGGTTGCACATTAGCATATTAGCATGAAACAATAATCATTGTACGAGTAATTTCAGCATATCACATGTATGGCACATTTGCATGAAACGGTTATCATTATGTAAAATAAACACACATTGAAGGATACGGTGTTCCATTGGAACCATTTCAGTCAACTGCACCTTATAACTTCCCGTCCCCATGGTACTGTCTGGCCATCGCCTTATCCCTTCAGTGATAATACTCGAGTATACCGAAATAGTGGCTCAGGGTTCCAACTTATCCGACCGACCCCAGTCGTGACTCGAGTAGGTCAGTAACCAAGGGCAGGACCCAAGTTCAGTTTAGAGCTTACAACATGCACAAGTAATCAAATAATTTGACGAACGGTAAAATTTATTCTTTTGGTAGGTCGAGTGAGATAAAGTAAACACTCGCCTTAAAATGGTGAACAATTTCATATGAGCAATTACTAGCAACAATTAACACATAAACACATAATCAATATTTGATAATTTCATGTGAACATGTAATTTACGGTAATCAAATAATCAAGTACCAGGTAATCAAGTAGATAGGAAAACAGTAAGTAATTACGGTAAACGGTTAACGGTTGACGGTTAACGGTTAATGGTTGACGGTTAACGGTAGTAATCACGGCTAATTGGTAGACATTAGATATTTTAATAGGCAGCCATTGGTTGTTTCTCACTTTTACCACTTAAGAGTCGAGAAAATTCACTCCAACCGACTTATGCAGCCATAGCATAATTAATCATTTAAACATGCTCTTTATTTAAACATAGCATATCATTGGCGTAATTGAAGTATATGCACTTCAAGTATTTCATGTCGAGTAATTCAAGTAGTCATGTAAATATACTCTTCAAGCATTTCATATCGAATAATTCAAGTAGTCATGTAAATATGCTTTTCAAGCATTTCATGTCGAGTAATTCAAGTATACCTTACTTAAATATGCATGAGTGTGGTAAATACTTGTCATGTAGCATTTAACACTTAATGATCATGGAATAAGCATGTCATAGACTTATTCAAATTACGTACTCCTATATGGAACACTCACTTATTGCAACAAAAGAGTAAGTGCGTATACAATCCTTTAGGTGCTCCCCTCGAGATCTTTTTGAAGGTCTCCTTGAGCATCTGAGCAAACAATAGTTGTCTATTACACACCATCGCTTAAAATCCCTTACTTATCGTGAAGGTTGTACTAGTGTTCATTCTAAGGAAAATTCATGAATTGAGCCTTAATTATTTATAGTCGAGGATCGGAAGTGGGTTTTAAAAAAACAAGAGAAATCTTATTCTCGCCTTTGAAATCAAGTGCAAAACGGTCTAGCAATATTGGAGTAAAATGGAGAGTTTGAAACTCTCAATTTCCTTTAAGTTCGGAAATTTCAGATTCGGCATGCAAACTTTGAAAAATTAGATCTCACTCTCTATGAGTCCAAAATTGGAAAACTTGGTACCCTTGGAAACTACTTCCAAAGTACTAAAAGTTTCTAGAAGTTTCTAGAAGACACTTTTCCATGATTCCAAACGGAAGGTATTCAAAATTTGTCTCAAAGTTGCTGTTTTGGCTTGCGAGACAGTTTCGGGGTTGGTTTTTCGCCAATTTGAAAAATTCGGCAAAATTCACAGAATTGGAACTAGCCTCTCAAATTTGAAACCCAACTAGAGTTGCAATCAAAGTTTAAAATGGAATGAACGGAACAAGAATTGAAGTTTTGAGCACCAAGATATGGTAGCTCAAAATTACCCAAATTTTTTTGTTAAACAAGGGTTTTCCAAAATCAAGTCATGAACTTTGGAAGTTTAGTTGAGCAGCGAAACGGACTTGGAATGGCACCAAAATTAGCAGTACAATACTACCATATAAGGAGTATTTCTACCAAATTGCATGGAATAATATGCACGGAAAGTTGGTTAACCAAATCACCAAAATTCCAAAATTTTCAAGGCAAATCTGCCTTGCGAGTTTCGTTTTCCGTTTTCAAAACGTTTGGCTTACAAAGTACTTCAAACACGGTCCATTTGCATAGACAATGTATAAGAGGTATCCAAAACACAACTTTGGGTGATTAACACCAAGAATCTCAAATTAACAAATCTCAATCGAGTTTAGTAACAATTCTGCCCAAAAGGAGAGTTTTCCTTCAGGAAGTCAGTTTCGAAATACGGCCACAAATCACTCAATTCAACTCAGAATTAGATGTGGTTGATGGCGTTGGAAAAAACATTCATAAATCTACAATTTCTCAGAAGAAACCATTTTCAAAATCCATCCGTAACTAGCTCACATTTAAGCATCAAGTTGTAATTCATGTTCTGCCGTGCAGTGAACCAACGAAACAGGACAGGAAACTTCAAATGAATGGTTTGTCTCACAAAAATGGAACTAGGATGTGCATTTTATACCAATAGAAAGTTGAGAATGTCTAGTTTCTAGTGCCACAAACGGTACTCGATTTCGACATTGGAGCAACAAGTTATGGTCGAAACAAAAAGACTGCCTGGGCAATCCGGGAAATTTTTCCAATTTTGCTAAACCTTAGAAATCACTACATTTGACCAACCAAATCATGTTATTTTTCAGTTAAACTTTCTACACCATCCATATAACATTTATAAATCATAATTAAGTCATTAGAACCTAAAAAATTTGCACAAAAGTGCACAAACATGGCAGGGGCAGATTCGGAAGATTTTTGCTCTTCACCTCCTTTGAGTTTCCTTTCAACAATACAACTTATTTCCAATAATTTAAGCACTAAACCAACATTAACAACATCAAAACTCATGAAATCAGTCCATCAAGTCATTGTGAAAGTTCATAGAGCCCACACACCAAGATCCAACATAAATAAAGGTATCCATGTGAATATACAAGCTTATAAGTGCAATACTACTTCCATAAATCAAGATTTGGAGGGTTGATCGTCCATTACCTCTCTTGAGGAACTAAACAGAAATTTTTGGTCCTTATGAGCCAAAGAAAAACCGTGAGAGAAGCCTCCTTTCCTAGCTTGAAGTGCTCTCCAAGTGTTTAGCAAGGCGTGGTTAAAATTTGAGGTGATTTGGTGGAGGATTAGTGAAGATTTGATGGAGGAAAATTGAAGAACTTGGTGTTCTTCCTCTTGAAGTGATGCATGGCTGTTTAGAGGAAAATGAAAGAGTTCCATGGCTATTTGAGGTGATAAAGTGGAGAGTTTTGATCTAGTGTGATGCTCCCATGAGAAGCCTAAGAATGTGTGGCCCAAAATGCTCCAAAAGTCAACTAAGGTGAGTGCGCGTACGCGCGCGTTTCGCCCTCGTTTCCCCTCGGGTTTGTTTCACCTGTGCACTAAATCTCTAATGCACTTCTATCCATACTATTATTATTCATTCTTTATAGTCTAGAAATAAAGGTCTTAAGTCCCTCAATTAAACCGCGCGTGAAAAAGCGTATTTCCAATTTGTGCGCGATAAAGTGAAATTTCCAAGAAATTCTTATAACGATTGTACTACTAACTAATACTTGAGTATTTAAACATAAAAATACCTTTTTTAAGACTAATGTATAAGTCTCCAATTTTTCGAGCTTATTGTATTCTCAAATCGATCACTGTCTCCAAATGCGCATTCACTATTCTCACTAACGAGCTTCCAAAAATTGATTTCCATAACAAGTCATTTTAAAAATACATATAAGTTTTAGTTCCATGTAATTGGAACTAAAAAGTTTAGAAAATAATGTTCGAGATAAACAGGCAATTAAATATTTAAATAACCCCGTAATAGGAGTTTAAAATAAATAAATTTTGCGAGTTCTCAACTTTTTTTAATTTACTATTGATCATTCTTACTTTTCCAAAATTAATACACCCTTAAATCAAATATAGTGTCAAAAAAACGTGTACTTGTTGTTCCGAACTAAACGAGTTTTCGAAAAGTAACTTTTCTAACAAAACGCTTTAAATACATAAGAGAGGCGTTTTTCCATATAAATGAATTTGAAATAGTCGAATTAAATAATTAATTAAGCCAGTAAAATAAAATAAAATAAGAAAATTTTCGAGTCCTCACACATAAATCATCAAAATCAATAACTTAATCACAAGATTAAGGAACAAAAAGAAGCTTCTAAGGATTATACCTTCCAATCACATTGAAAACAAGTAAAACAAAGCCCTTTCTTTTCAAAACACTCCACCCTTAGCTTGCTATCACGTTAAACATGAAGTTAATCGAAATAAATTGCAAAACTAACGGTGAAATCTCAAGTTTTGGACAAGGAATTGAAGTAGAAAATGAAGTTTCCTCTCTTGCTTTCTCTCTCAAAGCAACCGGCCAAGAAGAAGCAAAATGAAGACAAAGTTTAGCCAAGAAACAAACTAAGAATGAAGGAAAACAGCCGGTCAAACTTGGTTACTGAAGGTGCCACGTCACAATCCAGCCAAGATCTGGCCGGATTCCAGGCCGGATTCGTGGCAGTGGCGAAATCCATTTTTTTTTTTCAAAACCCACCAACAATCTGGCCAAGAACTAGCTGGATTTGCGGCCGGATTTGGTACTAACTGTTTCCACCAAAAATTTTCTTTTCTTCTTCTTTCGGGCGTCACATGGTTGGCTGTTAAATTAATGGATATATGTTGTAATATGCATGTAGAAAGTGTCTTTCAAAAATCATGTCGAATGTTGCATAAAACTTGAGTTTCGGTAAAGTTTGAAATCTGAAAATTTGCTAGCAGGATAACCGGACAGTGGTTTATTGTCTGAACATAACTATTTGTACAAAAGTCAAATTGAGTGATGTTTGTGGCATTCAAAACTAGACATTCAGAGATTTCAAACGGTATCAGAATCCCCTGCTAGTTCGGTTTGAGCAAACCGTGGCGAGTCAGCAAATTGGACTATCCTGCTTTGCCTGTTTGTCCGAATGAAACTGGGAAGCTGCATCTTGTAACTCGATTTTGTTCCACTTGTGAAAAAATTTTCAAGACTATGCCTTCTGATGAATTGTAGAATTTTGAACCTAGTTTCCAATGCCATAAACCAATCTCAATTTGGATTTGTGTAGAGTTAGATAAGGTTTGATTTCGAAACTGCAACAAAGCTGGAAACTGGAAAATTTTCCCTTCCCTGCTGACCGAAAGGTCAAGTCTGTTTTGGGATGTTATATTTCGAAAATTTTAGTGTCATTTACCCATCAATTGCTCATTAAATATTCTGGAATCTGGGTTTAAAAAACGGAGCGAATTAGGGCTGATTTCATTGGAGAAAACTCTTGCAAAGAAGGAAAAATACGGTTGGCAGATTAGCTTTGAGAAATTTCACAAACGTTGGCCGTTTCGTTAACTGCTTTGTTAATCGGTTGGTTTCAATACCATTTCAATACCCAAATAATGCCCCAAATATTCCTTTTCAAAACTGGAAATCCACTGATCAGATTACAAAAACCAACCGACTTCAAACTATTATATCTTGTTGTTCAAAACTTCGAAGTAGTTCTGCTTGTTGTGTTTGAAACTTTATTTGGAACTCTTGTTGTGTCATATATTTCAGAAGCTGATTCGTTTCCTGTGAATTTTTTCAAATTTCCAAACATCGCTGAAAACCAAGACTAGTTCTGTCTTGTCTTCATGAATCAGCAAATTTGATCTGAAAAATGAATGCCTTTTGTTTGGAATCTTGGAAGGATTCTTCTGGGAACTTTTAGCACTTTGGATCTAGTTTCCAACGGTATAAAGTTTTCCATTTTTGGATCTACCAAACTCAAGATCTGATTTTCAAGTTTTATCGCACAAAGCTGAAAATTCTTGACTCCTTAGGAAATGAGGTTTTGAGAACCTTTCACTTTCTTTCGATATTGATAGTCCGTTTTAAATCCGATTTCGTGGAGGATACAAGTTTCCCTTGTGATTTTAAACCCTCACTTTTAAATCTCGATTTTCGAGGGATTAAACCTCTTCTAAGACATTGTCTTAAATATCTAGGGAGTGTACTTTCTTCCTTGTATGATAAGTGGTTGTGTATATATGTGAGTGATGGTTAATCACTATTTCTTCAGGCACTCAAGAGGATCCTGAAGAGAATCTCGGAGCTGTCAGCTAAAGACTTTATTTGCTTTCTTACTCACTTCTTTTAACTTGGTGAGTGTCAAGTGCATGAATTGTTATGTTTACTTGATTAATCTTACTTATATATGTGAACATAACTTGATGAGGGGAATGTGTACTTTATCGCACTCGCTCTCCTTTATTTGACTTATACGTGTATCATACGTGAACATCACTTGGATGTCAATTAGAGTGAATCTCGTCGACTATTATACGTATGTTCGTGGGGGACGCCAAACTTTCATTGGCTTATCTTGCGACTCGAGCCGACATGGGCTTGGTCGAGAAGCTTGATGAACCATGAGAATATTGTAAAACAAAACTTGATCTTTTGAGATCTTGTTTGGCATACTCGTGAAGTATTGTCCTTTTCATGCGTGTTTGGTTATGGATCTGAGAGGGTGAAATGATGGATGGGGGATGTAAGTGGAGTTTCTACGAACTTAATACCTACCCGATTGATTGAGTGTCATCACGTGGAGCTATTTGATCGAGCCTTGGTAAAGCAAGTGGAATTTAGCTCCTGAGATCTCCCGTATCCTTATCAATCGCGTTTTATTATTAATTGTGAATTATTTAAACTTTCTAGCTTTATTTCTTGTACAAAAGTTATTGTTACTTGAACCAAGTTTTTGCATGTTTTATTTTTTTTCTTGGTCTCACTGAGCGTTAGCTCACCCCATTAGTTTGTTTTCTTTAACAGGAGCTCGAAATGGAATGATTTTGGAGAAGCCGATTTGATTACCTTTTTATTTAAATTTTGAATGCAATTAATTAGTCGACATATGGTGGTTGCAATTATTGGGAGATTTGATGTATACTTTTGAAAACTTGGGATGTAAGATTTGAATGTGTTTAAGAAAGCGACTTTTTGTTATATTGACTTCTATTACGGGTTGCTTACCTTTAAGTTTAATTTGTCTCGTATTGAGTCCTGATGAGAGCTAGATAGGCCTTTCACCGATACTTTTGGGTTCGCCTTAGGGAGAAGTGGGGGCGTCACAGTTGGTATTAGAGTTTAGGTTTCTGATATTTGTAGTGTATCCTAAACTTGAAATTTAGGATGCCGGACTGTGGGATTTACTTGAATATTATATAAACTGGGGAGCCTACTATATCCTAGTGGGTAAAGAGAATTGATACTTGAGAGTTTCTTATATGGCATGGATATTAGAACGCTAGGTTTATAGATCTATTTGGGAGATGTTTTAGAGGCTTTACTTTTGAGAATAAAAATGAGATAACTTAGTTATGTCGTAAGTTGATGTTTGAGCGAGTTAGCGACTTTAAGTGTTTAACCTTGAGTTTTGTGGTTATTTTATAGGAATGGAGAACGGTAACGGAAGTCATGCAGCGAACGGTAACGGAGTTGCTAATAGTCACGTAAAGCCTCTTAGACCTAGCTACTATCGAGTACTTGGTGGAGGAACTCACGTCCGATTCTCGCCTTCCTCTAGGCTTCCCCGTTGTCCTTGTAGGGAGACATATGTCGATCTTAATGATTTTGTGCTATCCATAGATGATGAGTGACGGGAGTTGGTGGTTACTACTGGAGTATTATTTCAGGAGATCGAGGAGTTGAGTGCTATGGTGGATGCCCAGGGTGCTAGGATCGTAGAGCTCGAGGGGACAGTGATAGCTGAGCAGACTGGAGCTGAGGCCGCTCGTGACGAGTTTCAGAGGACTAGGGTTCAACTAGTTATGGTAGTCGAGGAGATCCGGGATCGTGTCGCGGGGATTTTAGCTGACACCACCATGTTGATAGAGGAGGTGATGGAACCTGTCGATAGGTTGGTTCATGAGGGCATTCTTAAAAAGGAGCCTTTTGAGGAGGACCCAGAGGAGGAGGTCCAGACTAGCGGTTCGGATGCGAGCTAAGTTAGGATTGATGAATCTTTTGACTTTTGTAACTGTGATTAGTTGGGGTGATGCTTGTAAAGTTCATGACTTTTATTGCATGACTAATAGCACTTTTGTGGCACATATGTGCTATATTTTGTGTATGCCCGATGACTTGCTAATTGTACGAATCTTGAAGTGTAAATATATGCTAGTTATTGTTATTTTCAAATGTTTTCCATGTTGGCTTTTATTTTTGAGTATTCTCTCGCATAATTTTTTTTATTCCTGTATCTAGACATAATTAGGATCATGGATGGCCGAAGGAATGGTAGGGGCCGAGGGCGAAGGGCTAGGCAACTCCAATGTTAAGGAGATGATCAAGGATCGGTAACTGAACCTAGCCAAGTGTAAGTGAACGAGGGGGATAACCAAGTGGCTACTACCATTAACCGTATGACGGATATTTTAGAGCGATTAGCAGAGCAAAAGGGTCCAGGACCTTTTAACCGATCCGGAGATCAAGATAGAGGGGAGGATAAAGTTTTGGAGAGATTTTTAAAATTTGTCCTGCCTAAGTTTATTTGGGGACTTGATCCCGAGTTAGCAGAGAACTGGTTAGAAAGAATGACCAATATATTTGCCGCCTTAGACTATACTGAGGAGAGGCGAGTGACCTTTGCTGCCTTCCAATTTGAGAGTGCAGCACGTGCTTGGTGGGACGTGATAAGGGAAAAATGGGAATGAGCACCAACCCCTTGGACTTGAGAAAACTTTATAAGAGAATTTAATAAGAAGTTTCTCCTGCTCTTGATTCAAGAGAAACGGGAGGACGAATTCATAAAAGTGAGGCAGGGGGCATCTAGCGTGTCTGAGTATGAGAAGAGATTCATTAAGCTTTGTAGGTATGCCCCGGAATTGGTAGCCATTGAGAGGAGAAGGATGAGGCGATTTGTACAGGGACTTAACATGGAGATTCAAGAGGGGTTAGCAGCAGCCAAATCTCTACTTTCACCGAAACTCTAGAGAAAACGGAGAGAGTTGAAAGTGCAAGGCCGCAAGTTAGAGATTTTCATGCCAAGAAAAGAGGCACTCCCAGTCACCCTCCTGAACAAGCAGAAAAAGGTGCTCCACCTTCTAAAAAGGAAAAAGGAACAGGAGGAGTAGAGACATATAGCACACAAAAAAGGGACTCAATCAAGAGGAGACCACAATGGACGAGGTCAATTGAGAGGGACGCTTCCACGTGGTCAGGTTGTACCTCATCAATTTATTTGTGGTTATTGTCGTAAGCCTAACCATACAGAGAATGAGTGCTAGAAGAAATCTAAAAAGTGTTTGTATTGTGGCAGCACTGAGCATCAGATCTCGAACTGTCTGAAAATACCGAATGAAGGGAGGTAGTGCTCAACGACCAGATAAATCAGTATCTAAACAATGTAGTGCTGGAGGAAGTCGACCTAAAGCGCCGGTTAGGGTTTATGCATTAGACTATCAGTAGGTTTCTGATTCCACTAAGGTCATTAAAGATATGGTTCTTGTTTTCCATTACTTGGCTAAGGTTCTAAATGACCCTGGTACCACACACTCTTTTGCAAATCATAAATTCATGAGTGGGGTAGACGTGAGGCCGATTAAGTTACCCTATGATTTGGAAGTTAAAACACCTATTAGGGATCAAAGTTTAATTGCTAATTAGGTGAATAGAAACTGTGAGATATAGGTTGGAGAGTGTAAGTTGTTGATCGATTTGATAAGCCTAACTATTAAAAGGTATAATGTTATCCTAAGTGTGAATTTCGAGAACGAAATTCCTCTTAAGGAGGGAAGGATGTGAGGACCCGAATGTCAATTACTTATAATTTTATTTTACTAGTTTATTTAAACATTTATTCACCCACTTTCTCCGAATAATTTATTTCAACCATTTTAAATCCATTTACATGGAACAATGTCTCATTTATATTTTTAAAACGTCCATTAGCAAATTTAATTTTTCAGAGGCTCATCTTGTAAGGCATAATGAATACATGTTTTTTGAGGCAATATTTGATCCGAGAGTGGAATAATCTTGGAGAATTAAGAATGATCAATAGTAGATTAAGAAAAGTTAATGGAGGTATTAGAGGTGAGTGAGTTCAAGTTAAGCTTTTACCACGCGCACGTCGATAGTTTCCCGAAAGTCGCGCCGGTACAACTGATTGGAGAATCGAGAATTTTATACTAGACTCGTAAGAGTGAGTAATTACAGTGTTAGAGGATTAGTGTATAAGTGTAATAAACAAGAGAAGAAGTGGTAGTGCACGACACTATTTCTCACTATTAAGAGTTGACTTTCTTGCACCCTTTAAGTTAGTTTTCTCAACATATTTCTTTCATAAAATTTAAAAACCAATATACTCTTTCTCTCTCTCTCTCTCTCTCTCTCTCTCCATTTTTGGCCAAAACCCCGAGAAAGAAAAGGTAAGAAAGAAACTCCATTCTTTGTGTGATACCCCGACTTTGAGGATATTATGGTTCCTAAATTTTATTTTTGTTTTAAAACATTGTTTTATTTTAAAGATTAGAAACCTTAGTTGTACTCAAAACCCTAGTTTTACTTGTGATTAAAAGGTTTTCTTAAATCTCTCATATTTTAGTCGAAACCTTAATTTTAATCTATGGAATTGTAAAATTCATCATATTTTTTTTAAAATTCCCTTTTATTTGAAATCCATTATCTTATAATAGTTATACTACTCATTCACCCCACAATAAGTGCAAGAAAACATAGAATCAATGATTTTTCCTTTTGTTTTCTTGTTATCGTAAATTAGGGTTTTATATTTTTTCGTAGTGTGAGTAATCGGTACGGAGTATGTACTAAATTTGGTGGTTAAGAATGAGTTTTAGACAAGAAAAAGTATGTGATTAGAAGTAATAAAAAAAATAAGTTAGTGAATTATAAGTGAAAAACCCTAGTACGTGCGAGTTAAGGAAAACGGTGAGTACCCGATATTTTCTTATTTTCTAGCCCTTATTTTAATTCTGTGCATACATTTTCTATACTTTCCTTTATTATATTAATTTTCTAGCTATTTTTATAAGGGAATTAAGTTCTAAGACATTTTTCTAGTATAAGTTAGTTCATGTGACGTTAGTAGTGCATATTGGGCGTGGGACCCGCTAGTGCAGTTAGTGCGGTAAAATTTTAATGACTAGAAGGAGTTTTGTGCAAAAGAAATTATGTGATAAAAGGTGTTAAGAGATGATTGGAGGAGTAATAGATATTTGAGTGCTTAAGAGAGACAATTAGATAGACTTCCCTTGGATTTGTGCCACTTGTCAAGCACCAAGCCAATATTGACCAAGACCATGATCAAGATTAAACTTAAAACTTATCCAACTCAAGTCAATCACCATTTTCTTCCTTTGCCTTCAATGATGGACAAAATTTGGGAGGAGAAGAAGAGAAAAATACTCCATTTTCAGCCTTGATCTCTTGCTTGAATCATGGAAGAAAAAAATCAAGATCAACCCTAATCCACTCCAATCAACCTTGAGATAATCTTGAGGGGAAGCTCTTGGAGATGTTTTGGAGGAAGACACTCTTGAGTATTTCTTGCTTGGCTGTCCATCTAAGTTTTGGAGGTAAAGAGGAGAACTTTGCTAGAAATCCTCCCTTATCGTTTAGTTTCTTTGATAGATGATGTTATAGAAGCTAAAGGAAGGATTTGTATGGTGGTTTTCGTGATTTTCAGGTTG
Organism: Coffea canephora; assembly: GCA_036785865.1. Lineage (NCBI taxonomy): Eukaryota > Viridiplantae > Streptophyta > Magnoliopsida > Gentianales > Rubiaceae > Coffea > Coffea canephora. Next base: position 38,593,306 of record CM071919.1, read on the forward strand.
TGTTGTGCTTTTCCTAGCATTGTTTTGTGGAATTTATGAGGTAAAATTGATAGCCACCTTATCTTTTCCACTTGTCTTTGTATCTACTTGATGGATAATACTTTATAAGGAAAAAGGCATGACTTTTATGATAGCTATCATGGTATTGTTAGGTTTGATGAAATTTCCAGCTTTGATGATGAACTACCCTACTTCTGATCAGCTTCATTCGTCCATGTTAGAGGCCGAATTGGGCTTAGGTTAAAACATGAAAGTTGTAGGAAATGATGTTTTATAACTTCCTGTAAAATTTCAGGTCAATCCAAGAACTGTAGCATGTGAAATGATAAAATTACCCTTGCTACCATAGGTATAGTTTTGTGGACAGTTTTGACATTTCCTCATTTTGGCTGCATTTTTTCACCTTGATCTGTATCAAATTAGCCTTTGTCCAAAACATGAAACCTTTAGCCCTATGTTTCAGCTTTCCAACACCACTAAAAACACCTCAAACGGAATTGTATAGCTTGAGTTATTGTCATTTGAATTCAGTACTGACAACCGTACTGACAATGATATTTTGGTTCTGTAATTTGTACTTTTGACCTAGATAAATTGTGAACTGGAGTGAGTGGTCTTCATGAATGTTGTATCCCTTTGTCTTAGCTTCGAATCAGTATAAAGTTTACACCAATCTGATAAACGTAACTCTAGTTGTGACCAAAATGTTATAAGATGTCGAATCTGCCATTTAGTCTTTTGCCTTCAAAACTTGATTTCCGATTGGATTATAATACTTGTGCTATACTTGGATGATTTTGAACCTATTGAATGGCTATTGTAATGAGATTATCTGTGTGTGACTTTGAGACTGATTGAGAAAAATAATGAAGCCATAAATGGCTGAAAAATAGGTAAATACAAAGGGCGTGCTGTCCAAATTTATACTCGAGGATTAGGTAAGGATTTGAGGACGAATACCACTTGAAACATCTAGGATATTTGCGTCTTCTTTTATCGAGATATATAAGTTAGAATTCGGCCAAAACTTGTACCTTTGGAAAAATGAAATTTACGACTAATAGAAATACGTTTTCTTTGTCACTTCGACTCAAATGAAAATTTCAAAGTTTTAAGAGCGAGCATAAGTTTTACAAATATTTTACTCATGTCCTTTGGTTTAAATGTACTCTTTTCACTTCCAAAACCATACTTATACTTTGTACTAGTGGTTATTCGGATTTTCTTTGGTTTACCTAAACTTTGGATGGTTTAACCGTAATATTTTCCCTTGGTTAGGGTTCCTTGGTGATTGAGGGTATTATCCGGAAGGATACTTTGGACGTTGTTTTGCTTAAATAGGTGAGTGTTCTTTGTTTGTTAGGTTTCTATTAACGATATGATTTTTTGTGGATATTTGATTAAATGATAAATTTTTGTTAAAAATGAATTTTGCTAGGCGAGTGTGTACTTTATCATACTCGACCTAAATGAAATGTGAAATTTTCAATGTTTAAGTGATTAAATATTAGTTGTGCATGAATGTAAGTCTTTTGGCTGAATTGGGCCCTTGCCCTTCGTTGCCGGTCGACTCGAGCCAGAAGCGGATTCGGTTAGGCGATTTGGTGACCCTGGGTGAAAGTTTGGTATACTCGAGTATTACCACGTTGTCGGGTGGAGTCTGGCCAATGTCCAGAAGGGGGAAGAATGAAATGAATGAATGAGTGACAATGTCAATGGAGGGGTTTTCGCTTACAAAATGCATTCTAAAATAATTGAAGGAATAAGGAAATGAAAGGTGAATGAAAGAATGAAAGGCTCCATGTGAGCATGTATCCTTCTAATGAATGTGTTATCATTGTTTTATATTGTTAATGTTTCCTGGATTACTTGTTATTACATGACTAATGTTGTTGTTTAAGTTGTTTATGTGTCTGAAATCTCACTGAGCTTTTAGCTCATTCTGTTAGTTTTGTTTTCCTTAACAGGGGATGAGAGCAAGGACGAGAGATCTGTACAGACTAACTTAGTCTCATTCTTTTGAATTTTTGTAATGGTTCTCGCCCTAGCGCTTGGCAAGGGTTGGATGTATGAAGAATTGAGAACCTTTGTATATTTGAGTTGCATTCCTTTTGAGATAGAAATGTATATAAGTATATGTTTTAAGTTTGGAATTATTGTTACACTTGTTGTTGTGGTCTTATGTTTTTCATATATATTTGAGGACTATAGTAAGTCCCGGCGAGAGTTGGGCAAGCGGTCCACCGAATCCTTTGGTTCGCCTTAGGGGAGGTGGGGCTGTCACACTTTGGCTCCAAGTTTGCTCACTTTTCTTCATCCAACTCACAAACCACTTGGATTTCACTCTAACTTGGAGAAAGAAGCCATCTTGTGGAGTATCTTGGTGATATTTTGGTGGAAAAATGTGGTCTTCATCTAGGGTTTAAAGGGTAATCAGTTCATCTCTTTAATCTTTCCATTTATAAGAAGATTGATGGCTAGTTTTCATATGTTTGAAACCATAATGTAGTTCATAGGCTAGCGGACTTGAGCAAACATTTATCTCGCTTTAAATCCTAAGGTAGATGCCTTGAGGAGGCCTTTAGATAGTTGACTTGAGACTATATTACTTGATTATTGTTGTTTATGTGATGGATGAGATGATTGTGGTTAGAAAATAAAGAGAAAGTTGGAAAACTTGTGAAGAGAAAGCTGGCCGAAATTCTGTTCATGTTGTTCTACTTTTAATTCAAAATTTTTATGCTTGATTGGCTATTGAATTGATGGATATATGTTTTAATATGTATGTAGAAAGTGTTTTTCAAAAATAATGTCGAATGATTGCATAAAACTTGATTTTTGGTAAAGTTTGAAATCTGGAAATTTGCTAGCAAGGTAACCAGACAGTGGTTAATTGTCTGAACATAACTCTTTGTACAAAAGTCAAAATTGAGTGATGTTTGTGGCATTCTAAACTAGACATTCAGAGCTTTCAAATGCTATAAGAATCCTCTACTAGTTCATTTTGAGTAAACCGTGGTGAGTCAGCAAATTGGATTGTCCTGCTTTGACTGTTTGTCTGAATGAAATTGCGAAGCTGCATATTGTGGCTCGATTTTGTTCTACTTGTGAAAAGATTTTCAAATGATGCCTTCTGATAAATTGTAGAATTTTGAACCTAGTTTCCAATGCCATAAGCTATTTTCAATTTGGATTTGTGTAGAGTTAGGTATGGGTTGATTTTGAAAAAACTAGAAATTGAAAAATTTTCCCTTCCCTACTGACCGAATGGTCAAGTCTATTTTGGAATGTTATATTTCAAAAATTTTAGTGTCATTTACCCATCAATTTCCCATAAAATATTCTGGAATCTTGGTTTCAAAAACAGAGCACATTAGGGCTGATTTCATTGGACAAAACTCTTGAAAAGAAAGAACAATAGAGTTGGCAGATTAGCTTTGAGAAATTTCACAAACTTTGGCTGTTTCGTTAACTGCCTTCTCGTATGAGATTTTCCTAAATTTTGACAGAGAGGTAGTCAATATATGAAAGTTTAAGTGTACCAAATCTGCAATAATTTCAATACCATTTCGATACCACCTATCAATTGCCCAATAAATATTCTGGAATCTTGGTTTAAAAAATGGAGCAAATCAGGGCTAATTTCGTTGGACAAAACTCTTGAAAAGAAAGAAAAATAGAGTTGGCAGATTAGCTTTGAGAAATTTCACAAACTTTGGCTGTTTCGTTAACTGCCTTCCCGTGTGAGATTTTGACTAAATTTTGATAGAGAGGTAGTCAATATATGAATGTATAAATGTGCCAAATCTGGCATAATTTCAATACCATTTCGATACCCAAATAATGCCCCAAAATTGATCTTCAAAGCTGGAAATCCACTGATCAGGTTACAAAAACCAACCGACTTCAAACTGTTACATCTTGTTGCTCAAAACTCTGAAGTTAGTTCCGCTTGTTGTGTTTGAAACTTTATTTGGAATTCTTGTTGTGTTATAAATTCACTTCCTGTGAATTTTGTCGAATTTCCAAACATCGCTGAAAATCGAGACTGGTTCTGTCTTGTCATCATGAATCACCAACTTTGAGCTGAAAAATGAATGCTTTTTGTTTGGAATCTTGGAAGGATGTCTTCTGAGAAATTTAGTACTTTGGATCTAATTTCCAACGGTATAAAGTATTCCATTTTTGGACCTACCAAACTCAAGATTTGATTTTCCAAGTTTTGTCATGCAAAGCTGAAATTTCTTGTTTTCTTAGGAAATGAGATTTTGAGAACCTTTCACTTTCTTTCGATATTGGTAGTCTGTTTTAAACCCGATTTCGTGAAGGATACAAGTTTCCCTTGTGATTTTAAATTCTCACTTTTAAATCTCGATTTTCGAGGGATTAAAACTCTTTTAAGACATTGTCTTAAATATCTAGCGAGTGTACTTTCTTCTTTGTATGATAAGTGGTTGTGTGTATATGTGAATGATGGTTAATCACTATTTCTTCAGGCGCTCAAGAGGATCCTGAAGAGAATCTTGGAGCGGTCAACTAAAGACTTTATTTGCTCACTTACTCACTTCTTTTGACTTGGTGAGTGTCAAGTACATAAATTATTGTGTTTATTTGATTAATCTTACTTGTATACGTTAACATAATTTGATGAGGCGAGTATATATTTTATCGCACTCGCTCTCCTTTATTTGAGTTATACATGTATTATACGTGAACATAACTTGGATGTCGATTGGAGTGAATCTAGTCAACTATTATACGCGTGTTTGTAGGAGATGCCTAAATCTCATTCGTTAATCTTGCGACTCGAGCTGGCATGGGTTTGGTCGAAAAACTTGATGAACCATGAGAATATTATATAACAAAACTTGATCTTTTGAGATTTTGCTCGGCATACTCGTGGTGTATCGCCCTTTTTGTGCATGTTTGGTTACGGATCCGAGAGGGTGAAATGATGGATGGGGAAAGTAAGTGGAGTGTCTACGGACTTAATACCTATTCAGTTGACGGACTGTCATCACGTGGAGGTATTTGACCGAGTCTTGGCAAAACAAGTGGAATTTAGCTCCTGAGAGCTCCCGTATCCTTATTAATCGTGTTTTATTATTAATTGTGAATTACTTGAACTTTCTATTTTTATTTCTTGTACAAATGTTATTATTACTTGAATCATGTTTTTGTATGTTTTATTTTTTTTTCTTGGCCTCACTGAGTGTTAGCTCACTCCATTAGTTTGTTTTCCTTAGCAGGAGCTTGAAATGAAATGATTTTGGAGAAGCCAACTTGATTACCTTTTTATTTGAATTTTGAATGTAATTGATATGTTGACGTATGGTGGTTGCAATTATTGGGAGATTTGATGTATACTTTTGAAAATTTGAGATGTAATATTTGAATGTGTTTAAGAAAGCGACTTTTCGTTATATTGACTTCTATTATAGGTTATTTACCTTTAAGTTTAATTTGTCTCATATTGAGTCTTGGCGAGAGCTAGGCAGGCGTTTCACCGATATCCTTGGGTTTACCATAGGGAGAAGTGGGAGCGTCACAGTTGGTATCAGAATTTGGGTTTCAGATCTTTGTAGCGCATCCTGGATTTGAAGTTTAGGATGCTGGACTATGGGATTTACTTGAATATTATACAAACTGGGGAACCTACTATATCCTAGTGGGTAAAGAGAATTGGTACTTGAGAGTTTCTTATATAGTATTGATATCAGAGTGCTAGATTTAGAGATCTATTTGGGAGATGTTTTAGAGGATTTACTTTTGAGAATAGAAATGAGATAATTTAGTTATGCCGTAAGTTGATGTTTAAGCGAGTTAGTGACTTTGAGTGTCTAACCTTGAGTTGAATGGAGAATGGTAACGGAAGTCATGTAGCTAACGGTAACGGAGTTGCTAACGGTCACGTAGAGCCTCTTAGGCCTATCTGCTATCGAGTACTTGGTGGAGGAACTCACGTCCGATTCTCGCCTTGCTTTAGGCTTCCCCGTTGTTCTTGTAGGGAGACATATGTCTATCCTAATGATCTTGTGCTATTCATAGATGATAAATGATGGGAGTTGGTGATTACTAATGGAGCATTACTTGAGGAGATCGAGGAGTTGAGTGCTATGGTGGATGCCCAGGGTGCTAGGATTGTAGAGCTCAAGGGGACAGTGATAGATGAGCGGACTGGAGCTGAGGCCGCTCGTGACAAGTTTCAGAGGACTAGGGTTCGACTAGTTAGGGTAGTCAAGGAGATCTGGGATCGAGCCGCGGGGATTTTAGTTGACACCACCATGTTGATAGAGGAGGTGATGGAAGCTGCCGATAGCCCGGCTCATGAGGGTACTCTTGAGGAGGAGCCTTTCGAGGAGGATTCAGAGGAGGAGGTCCAGGCTAGCCTTTTGGATGCGAGTAAGGCTAGAATTGATGAATCTTTTGACTTTTGTAACTGGGATTAGTTGGGGTGATACTTGTAAAGTTCATGACTTTTATTGGATGACTAATTGCACTTTTGTGGCACATGTGTGCTATATTTTGCATATGCCCCATGACTTGCTAATTATACAAATCTTGGAGTGTTAATATATGTTAGTTATTGTTATTTTCAAATGTTTCCATGTTGGCTTTATTTTTTAGTATTCTCTCGCATAATTATTTTTTTTCCTGCATTTGGACATAATTAGGATCATGGACGGCCGAAGGAGTGGTAAGGGCCGAGGGCGTGGGGCTAGGCAACCCCAAGCTCAAGGAGATGATCAAGGATCGGCAACTGGACCTAGCCTAGGGCAAGTGAACGAGGGGGATAGCCAAGTGGCTATTACCATTAACCGTATGATGGATATTTTAGAGCGGTTAGCAAAGCGACAGGATCCAAGACCTATTAACCAACCCGGGGCTCAGCATAGATGGGAGGATAGAGTTTTGGAGAGATTTTTGAAATTTGTCCCGCCTAAATTTATTGGGGAACTTGACCCCGAGTTAGCAGAGAACTGGCTAGAAAGAATGATCAATATATTTGCTGTCCTAAACTATACTAAGGAGAGGCGAGTAATCTTTGCTGCCTTCCAATTTGAAGGTGCAGCACGTGCTTGGTGGGACGTGATACGGAAAAATGGGAAAAAGCACGAATCCCTTGGATTTGGGAAAACGTTCTAAGAGAATTTAATGAGAAGTTTCTTCCACTCTTGATTCAAGAGAAACGGGAGTACGAATTCATAAAAGTGAGGCAAGGGGCATCTAGCGTGGCTGAGTATGAGAGAAGATTCACTAAACTTTCTAGATACGCCCCAGAATTGGTGGCCACTGAGAGGAGAAGGATAAGGCAATTTGTACAGGGATTTAACGTGAAGATTCAAGAGGGGTTAGCAGTAACCCAAATCTCTACTTTCACCGAAACCCTATAGAAAGCACAGAGAGTAGAAAGTGCAAGGCTACAAGTTAGAGATTTTCATGCTAAGAAAGGAGACACTCCGAGTCACCCTCCTGGACAAGCAGAAAAAGGTGCTCCACCTTCTAAAAAGGAAAAGGAACGGAAGGAGTGGAGACATATAGTACACAAAAAAGGGACACAATCAAGAGGAGGCCACAATGGATGAGGTCAATCGAGAGGGACGCCTCCAAGTGGTCAGGCTATAGCTCCTCAAGTTATTTGTGGTTATTGGTGTAAGCCTAACCATACAGAGAATGACTGGTGGAAGAAATCTGAAAAGTTTTTGTATTGTGGCAGCATTGAGCATCAGATCTTGAACTGTCTGAGTATACCGAAGGAAGAAGGTAGTGCTCAATGACCAGACAAGTTGGTATCTAACCAATCTAGCGCTGGAGGAAGTCGACCTAAAGCGTCGGTTAGGGTTTATGCATTAGACTATTAGTAGGTTTCTGACTCCACTAAGGTTGTTAAAGGTATGGTTCTTGTTTTTCATTACTTGTCTAAGGTTCTAAGTGACCCTGGTACCACACACTCTTTTGCAAACCCTAGATTCATGAGTGGGGTAAACGTGAAACGATTAAATTACCCTATGACTTGGAAGTTAAAACACCTATGGGGGATAAAAGTTTAATTGCTAATTGGGTGAATAGAAATTGTGAGATATGGGTTGGAGAGTGTAAATTGTTGATTGATTTGATATACCTAGCTATTAAAAGGTATGACGTTATCCTAGGTGTGAATTTTGAGAACGAAATTCTTCTTAAGGAGGAAAGGATGTGAGGATCTGAATTTTACTTACTTATAATTGTATTTTACTGGCTTATTTAAACATTCATTCCCCCGTTTTCTCTAAATAATTTATTTCAACCATTTTAAATCCATTTACATGGAACAATGTCTCACTTATATTTTTAAAACATTTCGTTAGCAAATTTAATTTTTCGGAGGCTCATCTAGTAAGGAATAACGAGTACATGTTTTTCGAGGCAATATTCGATCCGAGAATGGGATAATCTTGGAGAATTAAGAATGATCAATAGTAGACTAAGAAAAGTTAATGGAGGTATTAGAGGTGAGTGAGTTCAAGTTAAGCTTTTACTGCACGTGCGTCGATAGTTTCCCGAAAGTCGCGCCGATACAACTAATTGGAGAATTGAGGATTCTATACAAGACCTGTAAGAGTGAGTAATTACAGTGTTAGAGGAATTAACTTGGAAGATTAGTGTATAAGTGTAACAAACAAGAGAAGAAGTGGTAGTGCACGACACTATTTCGCACTATTAACAGTTGACTGTCTTGCACCCTTTAAGTTAGTTTCCTCAACACATTTCTTCCACAACATTTAAAAACCAAGAAACCCTCTCTCTTTCTCCATTTTCGGCCAAAACCCCAAGGAAGAAAAGGGAAGAAGGAAACTCCATTCTTTGGCTCCAAGTTTGCTCATTTTTCTTCATCCAACTCACAAACCACTTGGATTTCACTCTAGCTTGGAGAAAGAAGCCATCTTGTGGAATATCTTGGTGGAAAAATCTGGTCTTCATCTAGGGTTTAAAGGGTAATCATTTCATCTCTTTAATCTTTCCATTTTTAAAAAGATTGATGGTTAGTTTTCATAAGTTTGAAACCCTAATGAAGTTCATAGGCTAGCGGACTTTAGGAAACATTTATTTCGCTTTAAATGCTAAACTAGATGGCTTGAGAAGGCCTTTAGGTAGCTGACTTAAGGCTATATTACTTGATTATTGTTGTTTATGTGATGGATGAGATGATTATGATTAGAAAGTGAAGAGAAAGCTGGCCGAAATTCTATTCATGTTGTTTTGCTTTTAATTCAAAAGTTTTATGCTTGTTGGCTATTAAATTGATGGATATGTGTTGTAATATGTAAGTAAAAAGTGTCTTTGAAAAATCATGTCGAATGGTTGCATAAAACTTGAGTTTTGGTAAAGTTTGAAATCTTGAAATTCGCTAGCAGGGTATCCGGATAGTGGTTTATTGTCTGAACATAACTCTTTGTACAAAAGGCAAAATTGAGTGCCGTTTGTGGCATTCAAAACTAGACATTCAGAGCTTTCAAATGGTATAAGAATCCCCTGCTAGTTCATTTGGACCAAACCATGGTAAGTCGGCAAGGTGGACTGTCCTGCTTTGCCTGTTTGTCCTAATGAAACTGCGAAGCTGCATCTTGTGGCTCGATTTTGATCCACTTGTGAAATGATTTTCAAGACAATGCCTTCTGATGAATTGTATCATTTTGAACCTAGTTTCCAACGCCATAAACCATTCTCAATTTGGATTTGTTTAGAGTTAGATATGGTTTGATTTTGAAACTTCAACAAAGTTGGAAACTGGAAAATTTTCCCTTCCCTACTGACCGATTGGTCAAGTCTGTTTTGGAATGTTATATTTCGAAAATTTTCATGTCATTTACCCATCAATTACTCACTAAATATTCTGGAATCTTGGTTTAAAAAATGGAGTGAATTAGGGCTGATTTCATTGGATAAAACCCTTTTGAAAAGAAAGAAAAATAGGGTTGGCAGATTAGCTTTGAGAAATTTCACAAATTTTGACTGTTTTGTTAACTGCCTTCCCATGTGAGTTTTTGCCTAAATTTTGACAGAGAGATAGTCCATATATGAAAGTTTAAGTGTGCCAAATCTAGCATAATTTCAATACCATTTCGATACCCAAATAATGCCCCAAAATTGCTCTTCAAAATTGGAAATCCGCTGATCAGGTTACAAAAACCAACCGACTTCAGACTATTATATCTTATTGCTCAAAACTCTGAACTTAGTTCCACTTCTTGTGTTTGAAACTTTATTTCGAACTCTTGTTGTGTTATAAATTTCAGAGGCTGATTCACTTCCCGTGAATTTTTTCGAATTTCCAAACATCGCTGAAAACTGAGACTAGTTCTGTCTTGTCTTCATTGAATCAGCAACTTTGAGTTGAAAAATGAATGCTTTCTGTTTGGAATCTTGGAAGGATGGACCTACCAAACTCAAGATCTAATTTTTCAAGTTTTGTCACGCAAAGTTGAAAATTCTTGATTTCTTAGGAAATGAGGTTTTGAGAACGTTTTACTTTCTTTTGATATTGATAGTCCGTTTTAAACCCGGTTTCGTGACGTATACAAGTTTTCCTTGTGACTTTAAATCCTCACTTTTAAATTTTGATTTTCGAGGGATTAAAGCTCTTCTAAGACATTGTCTTAAATATCTAGCGAGTGTACTTTCTTCCTTGTATGATAAGTGGTTGTGTAAATGTGAATGATGGTCAATCACTATTTCTTCAGGCACTCAAGAGGATCCTGAAGAGAATCTCGGAGTAGTCAACTAAAAACTTTATTTGCTCACTTACTCACTTCTTTTGACTTGGTGAGTGTCAAGTACATGAATTATTGTGTTTATTTGATTAATCTTACTTGTATATGTGAACATAACTTGATGAGGTGAGTGTGTACTTTATCGCACTCGCTCTCTTTTATTTGACTTATACGTGTATTATTCGTGAACATAACTTATATGTCGATTGGAGTGAACCTCGTCGACTATTATATGTGTGTTCGTGGGGGATGCCCAAATTTCATTGGTTAACCTTGCGACTCGAGCCGGCATGGGCTTGGTCGAGAAGTTTGATGAACCATGAGAATATTATAAAACAAAACTTGATCTTTTGAGATCTTGTTTAGCATATTCATGGAGTATCGCCCTTTCGTGCATGTTTGGTTACGGATCCGAGAGGGTGAAATGATGGATGGGGGAAGTAAGTGGAGTTTCTACAGACTTAATATCTACCCGATTGACGGAGTGTCATCACGTGGAGGTATTTGATCGAGCCTTGGCAAAACAAGTGGAATTTAGCTCCTAAGAGCTTCCGTATCCTTATTAATTGTGTTTTGTTATTAATTGTGAATTACTTGAACTTTCTAGCTTTATTTCTTGTACAAATGTTATTGTTACTTGAACTATATGTTTGAATGTTTTGCTTTTTTTTTCTTGGTCTTACTGAGCGTTAGCTCACCCCAGTAGTTTGTTTTCCTTAACAGGAGCTCGAAATGGAATGATTTTGGAGAAGCCGACTTGTTTACCTTTTTATTCAAATTTTGAATGTAATTGATTAGTCGACGTATGGTGGTTGCAATTATTGGGAGATTTGATCTATACTTTTGAAAACTTGAGATATAAGATTTGAATATGTTTAAGAAAGCGACTTTTCGTTATATTGACTTCTATTATGGGTTGTTTACCTTTAAGTTTAATTTGTCTCGTATTGAGTCTTGGTGAGAGCTAGGCAGACGTTCTATCAATACCCTTGGATTCACTCTAGGGAGAAGTGGGGACGTTAAATCTCCAAACCTTTATGTAACCTCTCTTATACACAATGAGGTTCACATTTGCTCACACTAAATCTCTTTACTCTAATTTAGCCAAGGGTTTACGCTCCAATGTAAGGAAGCGTAAAGAAATTTATAGTGAAAAATTTTAAAAAATTTTCTTCCTTTAATAGATCAACTTTTGATTAAATCCATATGACATAGAGTTGTTCAAAAAGATTATCTCAATCCAAGGAGATCTTCATGAACCAGTAGAGATTTGACATAGAAAGCAAAGTGATCGAAGTAGCCGCACAAGTGTCCGGCCTCTAACGGTGATCCACACAAGCCTCATTATTTAGAACCTCCTTAGATTGAATTAGCTTAATCTAGGTTAGTGTTAACTATTTCCAAGACATCTCTCACAAATTAGTTGAGAAAAACCCAAGTTTTTAACCATGAAAAACTTGCCCCAATAAGAGAAACAAGAGATATGATTTTTTCCTTATTTTCTTAGACGAATTTTGGGCAATTATTCTCTCAAAAATTTTTCCAAAAATCACACAAGACAATTTGTGTGTCGATTAGTCTTGCTAACAAAAGATTAGTGAGTATTTATAGACAAATAAATTGTCCATATCCTTATGGAATTCTGAAACCAATTTTAAATAGAATTCAACTTCCTTATCCTAATACAATACTTGTGTTTGGAAGATTTAAACTTATTTGCACTTTAAGTCCGTGAAGTTTAATTTGTCTCACAAATTAAACTATAAGTTATAAAACTTATCCTTCAAGTCCCCACTTGAAACTCGCTTGTTCCATTTAAAAAAATTCTTAATGTGTATGACCTATTAGATTCTCATATATGTTGGCAATAAGTATGAGTTATAATTCTTAATAAATAAAAATTAGATAAATTAAAACTCCTTTTAATTTATCATTGATTTGAGCAATCAATCAACTCATTCTCATGGATCAAGATTGGCATTTAGCAATACCTCATAACCGCTCAAGTAATGAGAAAAGTCAAGTGGATAACTTCATCTTTCAACGAATGTTTGCCATGTAATTAATATCCTTTTACCACACTTATCTTACATTAACCCTGGGATAAGTTGTGCCTATTCCAATATATGATTAATGTTCATTTCTTGTACCGAAATATAACTCCAATGAAAAAGTACTTAAAAACGCTTTCTAAGACTCTTCCACTTAGCACTAAGAACTTTGAATTATACTTCTACAAGTGGTCAAACATGAGATAACTCTTCTTCCATAAGATGCGATAAATCCTTGTAGGTTATTTACTATTTTTCCATACTTCAAGTATACACTCATCTACTAATGATGTGAGCAGTTCCTGTTACGGAAGAAATCATATAACAAATAAAGTATAAATGTCCGTACTCAAGACAACATAATGACCTTAACTCTGAGGATCACTTACACAAACATCACTTAAAAATTAACCATTTGGCACTTAAAAGTTAACTCTATGTGGATCAATCTAATGAACTTAATCATCCTATCAAGTACCCATATAGTAATTTAGATGTCTCACAAACTATAGTAGATCAAATCTACTACTTTTCAAATAGAGGCGGCATAGTATATGCTAATCTAATCGTATTAAAAATACCCTTTCTTATTAATACTTTGGCTAAAGATATTTAAGAATAAACCTCATTTATAATTGAATGAATCTCACCATCATAACCCTTATGACTTCATCGATCAAGTTTACCCCAAGGGCTTTATTATACATATATAAATATAAGCAATTAATATGATAAAAATGTCATTTATTATAATATAAATAGTTCAAGTGCATATTAAACTCTAGAAGTTGATTGACTCTAAGACATACAAACTTTCAATCTCCCACTTATATTAAAATCAATCACTCATAAGTCAAGGACCAAATGAGCCTACATGACCATCATGTTTCCTTTAAGATAAATTTTAGTAAATGGATCAACTATGGCGTAATCCACATGTACTCTTTGTGACGCCCCTACTTCTCCCAAGGGCGAACCCAAGGGTATCCACGGGATGCCAGCCCAACTCTCGCTAGGACTCGGTACAAATTTAAGTCAAACTTAAAATAACCAGTCGATACTAGAAGTCGAAGATATAGAGTAAGGTCAATTCCTTACTAAATGTTCAAGTCTTACATCAAAAACTACCAAAAATACCTTACATTCCCAAAATATACAGATCCCAAAAGTTGTTTAAACAAATACATTCAAAATTCTAATCAAATGAGCCATCAAGTAAGCTTCTCCAAATCTAACGGGGTGAGCGAATGCTCGTGAGGCCAAGAAAATCATGCAAGCAGGTAATTCAAGTAGCAATAAAGCTGGTACGAGAGGTAAAGTTATAACATTCAAGTAATTCCTGAATATTCACAAAACACATTCAGGAAGGATACGGGAGCTCTTAGGAGCTCATTTCCACTTGCTTTGCCAAATTTCAATCTAATAGTCCGTAGAACTTTACTTATTCCATTTATGAGTCTGAGTCGAATGAGAGGTACCTCCTACTCGAATCGGTATGGTACATACTATCGCTCAGTGATCGATTGTACGTTTATGGTTCTGAGTCGAATGAGAGGTACCTCCCATCCGAATCGGTGTGGTACATAATATTGCTCAGAGGTCGATGAGACATCGCTCCAATCGACTTATGCTTTGCTTATAGTTCTGAGTCGAATGAGAGGTACCTCCCACCCAAATTGGTGTGGTACATACTATCGCCCCGTAGTCGATGAGACATCGCTCCAATCGACTTAGAAAGGTTTATGGTTCTGAGACGACATGAGAGGTACCTCCCATCCGAATCGATGTGGTACATACTATTCGCTTAGAGCTCACGAGTTAAACATATTCATGTACAATTACCAATCATTGTTTATGGTTCTGAGTCGACATGAGAGGTACCTCCCACCCGAATCCGTGTGATACATGCTATCACTCAGGGAACCGATTTTAGCACTGAGATGGTATGAGAGGTACCTCACACCCAAACCGGTGTGGTACATGCTTCCGCTCAGAACTTACGAGTTAAACGTGTTCATGTTATTCAAGCATTTGATACATCCAAGTATTTAATATATTTCAACATTTCAAGTATGAGTTATTCATTTCAAATGAGAACGAGTGCGATAAAGTACACACTCGGCTCGGCAAGTTTATGTATCATGTATAATACTTGTACAACTAATATCTCAATCACATAAGCATGTAACACATACTTAACACTCACCAAGTAGCAAGAGCAAGTAGGTTCAATTTGAAGTTCAAGCGTCCACCGTGGGATCCTCTTGAAGGTCCTCGTGTGCGCCTGAGCAAATAATAATAGACTATCATTCAAATATCCCCACTATTGAGGAAGATCGTATCATAGTACAATCTTAGAAAAATCTCGTGAAACGAGCCTTAATTATCCTAAATCGAGGCTCTCGAGCGGGATTTCGAAGTACAAGAGAAATTAAGTTTACATTTTGGAAATCAATGATACAACGTTCGAATAATATTGAAGGAATAAGGAGTACTTCAAAAACACAATTTCCTTGGAATTCGGAAAATTTCTGTTTTGATACGAACCCTTGAAAAATCGTATCTCACTCTACACAAGTCCAAAATTGGAAAACTTGACACCATTGGAAACTTCTTTGAAAGTACTAAAAGTTCTTAGAAGACACTTTTCCATGAATTTAAGTGGAAGGTATTCAAAAATGGGCTTAAAATTACTGTTTCAGGGTGCTCAGAATTGTGCTGGGGTTGGTTTTTCGCTAAATTTGGAAATTCGGTAAACTTCATACGTTACAAACCAACATCCGAAATTTATAAATCAATTAGAGTTGCAAGTAAAGTTTAGGATAGAGCA
Source organism: Coffea canephora (assembly GCA_036785865.1). NCBI lineage: Eukaryota > Viridiplantae > Streptophyta > Magnoliopsida > Gentianales > Rubiaceae > Coffea > Coffea canephora. Next base: position 38,608,938 of record CM071919.1, read on the forward strand.
AGCGGATCAAGAATCGGAGTTTTGAGCACCGAGATACGGTCACTCAAAGTTGGAGGAAAAACGAAACTGTTAAGCTAGTTTCCAGATTTGAGTTCCAAACTTTGGGACTTTAGTTTGGTAGCAAAATAGACTTGGAACGGCACCAAATTTGGTATGAATATACTACCATATAAGGACCACTCCCTTGCCAAATTTCGTAGAAAAATATGAACGGGAAGTCGGTTAACAAAACCGTTGAAATCGCAAGAAGTTCTAAGGCTAAGCTGCCTTTGAGCTTCTGGTTTGCCATTTTCCAAACATTTGGCCAAGAAATGACTCAAACATGATTCATTCCAGTAGGTAATTTCTAAAATATGTCCAAGGTACATTTGATAGATGATTTACACCAAGAAATTTCGGATAACAAGTCCCAAATCATTGCTAGTTCAAATCTGTCCAAATGTAAGGTATTCCTTCACCAGACCAGATTCGAGGTTTGATCATAAATCACTCAATTCAACTCAGAATTGAGTGTAGTTGGTGGCATTAGAAAATAGACTCATAAGGCTACATTTTCTCAAAAGAAACGATTTTCAAAATCTGTCCATAACCAGCTCGTTTGTGAGCATTAAATTGCAGCTCATGAGCTGCCTTCCAGGAAGCAACGAAACAAGACAGTGGATTTCAAATGAATGGTTTGGCTAGCTCAAATGGAACCAGGACATGCATTTTACACCAACGGAAAGATAGGAATGTCTAGTTTCCAGAGCCACAAAAGGTACTCGATTCCGACATCGGAGCAATGAGTTATGGCCGAAACAAGAAGACTGCCTGGGCAGTGACGGGATTAAAATTCCAGTTTTCTAACCTTTCAAAAGTCTAACATTTGAGTGACCAAATCAAGTTATTTTTCAATGAAACTCTTTACACAACTAATATAACATGTAAACAACATAGACAAGCCATTAGAATTTCAAAATTTTGCACAAAAGTGGTCAGACAAGGCAGGGGTAAAATGGTCACTTTTGGCCATTGCACCATCTTGAAGTTTCTAACAATAACCCAACATTATACCACTAATTTAAGCACTAAACCAACATAATTATCATCATCAACCACCAAATCAGTACATCAACCAAAGTAGGAATTCATAGAGCCCACACAACCGAATTTCCATCATAGACAAGCTACCCATAAGCATGCAAGGGTTTATAAATGCTATATTACTTCCATAAGCCAAGAATTGAGAGGTTGATCATCACCTACTTGTGTGATGAATCAAAGGCAGAATTTTGGCCCTCTCCTTGTCCAAGAAAATCGTGGATTGCAGCTCTCCTTTGTAGCTTAATGTGATCTCCAAGTGCTAAGCTATGTGTGTGTAAAATTTGAAGTGAATTAGAGGAGATTTGAGCGAGATTTTGGTGATAAAAATTGAAGAACTCTTGGGTGTTCTTCCTTGTGGGTTGCACGCTGGAAATGAAGCTGAAAGAAGGAGTTTTTGCTGCTAATAAAGCTTCTTAAGGAAGCTTAAATGTGTGGTGCAAAATGAAGCAAAAGTCAATTCTCCAATAGTGCGCATACGCGCGCGTTTCGTGCTCGATTCCTCTCGAGTTTATTTCGCTAGTGCACTAAACCTCCAATATACTTATATTCATATAAATATTATTCACTCTTAATTGTCCCAAAATAATGGTGTAAAGTCCCTCAATTAATCGCGCGCGTGAAAACGCGTATTTTCAATTCAAGCGCGATAAAGCGAAACCTCCAAGAATTTCTTATAACGATATTACTAATAACTATCATTTGAGTACTTAAACATAAAATTACCTATTTTAGGACCATTATACAAGTCTTCAATTTTTCAAATTTATTGTACTCTCAATCGGTTAAATTTCCAAACGCGTTTTCACTTTTTCACTAAACGAGCCTCCAAAAAAAAATTAATTTTTGAAACAAATCACTTTAAAAATATAATAAAGCTATAATTCCATATATTTAGGTCTAATAAGGTTGAAAAATAATATTCAGGGCAAATATCCAAATAAATAATTAATTGAGCCAAAATTGGGGTTTAAAATAAGAATTTTACGAGTCCTCACACTCTTTCTATCTTCACTTTTATTCCTGCCAATAATTTCACCAAATCATATGGCAACACCTTAACAAGTTTATGATTCTATGATGAGACTTTGGTTCCTTTGTTAGGACAAATTTCCATTATAGTTACAATACAAGATAAAGGATTTAAAATAGAGAGAACCAATTCAAGTTCCTATTTGAACTTGCAAATCCAAATGCTTCCCGTTGCTACTTCTCAAGTAGCAACTTGTTAATATTTAACTGCAGAAACTTTAGTTGTGTTTTGCTTGAAACCCTTTTAACACACAATACCAATATTATAAGTAAATATATAATTGCTTGCAAATCATCTTTATAAGATTATTTACTAGTATATTAGCGAGCATCCAATTTAATTTTTCATGGACCAAAGGAGACAATAAACCTAGCATATTGAAAGGATTATTCTATATAATATAAATAAAACCCTTTCTTAGATCACTTCATGCTGCATGACTTTAGCATCTCATCTACACACTATGAAAGGCCAAGCAATCATGATCTATCCCCATAGATCTTTACTCCTAAAGAGAAGATTACTTCTCCTTAACACCCTAGAAAAAATCTTGGATAGTTATACCTATAATTTTGGAGTATAGTTATACTCTTTCCATGTATCATATGTCAACTACATATATAACAAAGAAACTATAATAGCTCCCACTAAATTATATTAACACAAAGCCTATCCATACTTTGGATAAAATCAAACTCTTTGATTGTTTCATCAAAACGGATGATACAACTATTGCAAACTTACTTTATTGGCATACAAGATGTAAAAGCCTTTAAGTTGAGTGAGATACACAACCATTTATTATTTCCATTTAAGGAAAGCGATTTTAACATCTATTTGCTGTGTTCTAAATTATATCTAAAGCAAGTAAATCCAAATGAATTTAAATATATTGATTAGAGAAAGGTGATGTGAGCACGGAAGCAGTCAAAATGTCGAGTCAAGCCTTGTTCCACATCAAGACATTATTGGTGAATTGCCCAGCAATTCTTAGTTCATTGGAAGGGTTCACTCTTGTTAGGCGTGCCTGCATCTAACTTGATACCAGCCTTCTGGTCATATAATTTTCTTAGTCTTTTACTTTTAGTCTTTGCATAGTTGAGTCTTTTATTGATTGAATAAATCAATTCGATCCATGCTTGTTGGATCCATTGGATAGGTAGGGTTATTTAAGTTGTTTCGGCCTTTTTAGATGGGTAAAATAATCGGCCAGTTTAAAACTTAAGTTGGGCCTTAGATTAGGTCATTAGTTTGGTTAGTTAATTAAGTAGCTTTAGTATTGGCCTATTCGTGATTGTATAGCCTTATTATTACTTTGTAGAGATAGTTAGACATTGATGAATAAAATTTGAGAATTTTCTCTTTCTTATTCCTTTGTGAAGACCCTTGATATAAAGTGAGTGTGTCTCCTTTGTTTTCAAGTTTTCGCTTATGAATCAACTACCACGATTGGTTTGTGTAAGGATCGAAGACAACCAAGTGGAAGAGATAAACAATGTAAAGATCACAAACGTAATAATAAGTAAATAAAAAGGAAAGAATTGCAAACCAATTAACTACCCAACTCCTCTTGAGCTTGTAGATTAATTCAAATAAGCTTCTTCAAGTTGATGAATTACAATCACTCTTGTGTACAAAGGAAGGTTCATCTCCTCCTTGTCCCGAACTCCACTCGGTCAAGGTAGGACGTTTTACTATCCCTTAGGACAACCTTTGCAGAGTTACACTCATGAAGTATTCACTCACAAATGAAAAACTTACAATGAATCTCACACCACTAAGACTACAAATCTTCGTTGAAGAGTATTTTCTCACTAAAATCACTCTAGATCTTTTGTATTTTCAATGTACAAAAGTTGGTTAAAGTATCTGACCAACCACTATTTATATAGGACCAAGAAAGTGTCACATTAATGCTTCCAATGGATAGAAAGTAGTTGAAGAGTCAACTATCCGTTGGAGTATCGGACGTCCGGTAATCCTGTTTTTTGCGTCCGACAGCAGGTAGTGAGTTTGAAAAATTTTCTTCAATTCTATTGGACGTTCGGTGCAAGCTCTTTGTGCATCTGACAGCAAACAAAGAGATTTGAGAAATCATCTTGTTTCTATCGGACGTCCGGTGAAGACATATTCAGCGTCCGATGGTTTCGTCGATTTTGAAGGATCCTATCGGACGTCCGATACTAGCGTTCGATCGAGGTCAATGATCCAGGGAGAATGTCTTATTTCCTTCAGACATCCGGTGGTAGAATTCTTCATGCGTCCAAAGTTGCGCAATGATTATCGGACGTCCGATCCAAGCGTCCGACAGTTTTCAACAGTCTTTGTCCCTTTCAATTGCACTTGATCTTTGAACCTGATTTGCTTTATACCTGAAAATATTTCTTGAAAAGATATTAGAATTATCCATTGTTTTGTAAACATAAAAAATGTGAGGACCTAGTCCGTTCATACGTTGAGATTAGGGTTATTCATTATTTTGTACGGTTAAATTAAGGTTTTAGGGCTAAGGAGAAACCCTAATCTCGGCCAAGATTGAAAACCCTAACTTTGCTTACGATAAAACCCTAGTTTATGCGGTATTCTAGTGTGTGTTTTGGCACAAGAAAAAAATAGGATTCGTTATAGTTTACAGAGGTTTAACAAGTTTGAAAATGGTTAGTAAACTCTGGATTAGTAAACCTCTAGTGTCACAATGTTAGAAAGCTTAAGTGGAGTTATATTTATCACCCGTCCTTTTCTACATTTTCTTTATTAGAAAATTCCCTAGATAATTTTTATTGAGTAAATAGAGTTTTTAGATGATTTTTCTAGGATTAGTTTGTTTTTGAGAAATTAAGAACGTATATCGGAAGTGGGACCCGCTAGTGCGAAAAGTTCGGGAAAATTCGGCCAATTAGGTTAAATTCCGGATACTGTGTAAAATTTATCGGGTGTTAAGAGATAAGTAGAGAGTGTGAATTGATTGATGTGAGAGAGAAAAGAAAGGATAGGAATGCATTAAAGGTGGTGACAAGTGTCACCATTTCATTGGAGAAGACTTATGAATTACTATTTCATTTTTTGACTTTTGACCAAAATTGGTTAAATATCTAAAAATTTCACAAAAAAATCACCATTTCTTCCCTCTCTTTGGCCGACCTTCTCCAAGCAAAAAGAGAAAAGAAACTCTCCACAATCTTGTCTTCAATCTTGCCCAATCTCTCAACTAAACCGATTAATCTTCAAGTTCCTCCATAAAATCCATTAAGTGAGTGATAGTGAGTTGTGTGGTGAAGTTGGTTGGAAGCTTAAGGTGCTAAGTGGTCTCTCTTCTTTGGTTCTAAGGTAAGTAACTATGGAACCCCTCTCTTCTATCTAAAGATGCTTAATAAATGACTTGTGGTTGTTATAAGTGTGATTTTGTGGACTATTTCTTGATTTTGGTTAAGATTGATGAAGTTTTCTATTTATTTGGGATTTTTGCTGGTTGCATATGATTACTATGATGTGGCTATGTATGATGATTGGAAATGATTGGGAATGAAGCTAGTTGGTGTGAATGGTAGTTAATTGCAGCAAATTTCTGGTTTGGAAGATAAATTAGCAAGTTAGGGTTTGAAAATCCCTAATTCGGTCCGGTTTTGGATCATAGGGTTAGAGGCCGAATTTGACTTTGTTCAAAACATGAAAATTGTAGGTATTGATGTGTTTGAGGTGCCTGTAAAATTTCAGGTCATTTGGATTAATGTAGAATGAGTTATGACGAAATTACTGTAGCTGTTCTGCTTTGGACAGAATGCAAAAACTGTACTGGTAATTGGCCATTTTGACTGGAATTGGTTTGGATTTAGTTGTTGGTGTCTTCTGATGAAATGTAGCTGGATGTCTTAGCTATCATATGCCTTTGGAATTTTGGCATTTGGACTTGTATAGACCGCGTTGTAGTAATTACAGTTTTGTGCGATTTGCAAACCTGTTTTGGTAATTCTGGTATAGTATTTGGCATTTTTGACCTAGTTAAGCTAGGAACTGGACTGAGTGGCCTTCTTCAACATTGTAGCCTCTTAGGTCCTGAATCTACTTGTAAACTTTCAGGTCAAACGGATTAGTGTATCCTGAGTTATGGACAAAACCATCAGGCCTGTTTTAGACGTTCGTTTGTGTACGTTTTGAATTTCAGTTTCTGACCGTGGGTTTTTCCGCATTGATCCCATTCGATCTGGGTGTCGACTTCTTCATAAGAAATTTAGATCTTGGTCTTAGCTTCGAAACGGTATAAAGTACGTCGAAATCCGAGTTCCGTAGCTCCTGTTATGATCAAAACAATATCGATCGTCAGAACTGCCTTGTATTTGGACAGTTCTGACGGGTATTTTGGCACTCGATTTTCGTTCTATTCTGAGTGGATTAAGATCTTGGCTAAAACATCAAAGTTTTACCCTTATGTCTCAGCTTTCTAATGCCTTTGGAATTTCCTGATTTGGACTTGTGAGCTAGAAGTTATGGTCTAGTAAACAGACCTTGTCTGTCATTCAAAGTGCAAACCTCTGGTACCGTTTTCCATGATTTCAACTTGTTTTGATTCGGATCCAGTTTAAGGTGTCTTCATGAGAATTGTAGGCCTTCCTCATAGCTTCGAAACGGTGTCTCGTTCACCTTGATCCAATATTCCTAGCCTAATTTTTGACCAAAACGGTTTGAGATGGCGGATTTGGCCGTCCCGTTTGCCGTTCCGCGCGTGCGCGTGTGCCCCTTTTTGCCGTTTCCGCACTTGCGCGTGCCAATTTTGACATTTTGCTTGTTTTGGATCTGTTAGTAGCCGTTTGTGATATAATGTGATAAAATCTTCCATTTCAGACAGCGGTGAGCTAGGCGGAGCCGGTGGGGCCCACTACTAGCGAACGCGCGAAGCGATTTTGCTTTAGTACTACTTTCGGTATTTTGGGTAAGTATTCAGGCCAGTTTGGTGTGTTTTCTTTGCTATGTGTTTGAGATATGTGAAAAGGGCACTTAGGCGAGGGTGTACTTTATCGCACTCGACCTAAACCCTAATTTGAATGTATTATTGTACTTGGCGTATGTATATGAACCTTTTGGAACCAAAACCCTTGAGCTTGTGGCTCGGGGCGACTTTCGAATAAAGTTTGTGAAGTTTGCAAAGTTTGTGATTTTAAATAATTTTGTGAAGTTTGTGAGTTTGGGGCGAACTCTTGACCTGGTTGGACTATTCGAGCCGGTTAGGGCTTGGTCGAAGGCAGTCCAACTTAGTCTGAGGTCACCAAGTTTGTAGGTTCATGTTATGAACCAATTTTGTGAATCTGGTTCACCGAGAAGGTGACCAAGTTTGTGACCCGAGCTTGTGACTCAATCTCAAGTTTGTGATTTCGTTCGCCCGGGCAAGTTTGTGAGGTGACTGGCCAGTGAGGGTGATAAGGTGTCGGTGGGTGTACAAGTGAAGTTCTACGGACTATTATTTGTGGTCGACGGAGTGTCGGCAGGAGATCATGCATGGCACATGAATTGGCTTTGGAGCCACCCGTATCCTTATTATATGATGTTGTTCTTTTCTGCTTTTGCTTTACTCTTATTGTGTAATTGTTGCTACATGAATTTACGCTTTCGCCCCTGTTTACTTACTAAGCATATAGCTTACCCCATTCCTTTTGTTTTCCATAGCAGGGGCCGACGCGGGGACTTTTGGCTCGTATACTAGTATAGTAAGATTGGCTTGTAATAGTTGAACAATTAGGATGTTTGTTTTTGTTTTGGTGGTTTGACTCGATACTTTTGGAGAATGTAATTATAACTCTTTTAGGGTTGTATATAGTACTCTTTTGAATTTTCTGGCTTTGATTGTTTTAAGTTTTGAGTCCTGGCGCGAGCTAGGCAGGCGGCCCGCCGATACCCTTGGGTTCGCCCTTGGGAGAAGTGGGGTCGTTACAAAAAACTAGGGACCAAGGTCAACATTCTCCCCCTTTTTGATGATGACAAAACAATGGATGGAAGAAGGAAAAAGATTGAGCATATGAGCATAAGCTCCCCCTCACTCATTGCATCCAAACTTATAATCTTAGAAAAACTCCCCCTTTCACATAGCATCCATTTCTCCCCCTTTTTGTCATCATAAAATTTCAGTAATATTCAAAAATATTAAGGAAAACTCAGTTCAAAATATCAGAAATATAAAAAAAAATTATAAAAAAGCATTATGAACAAGAAACTCATCAATCTTATCAATATCTCCTACTTGTTAGAGTTAGCATAATGTCTAACTATCCACATGCATTTCATGCCTCTTCTCATATTTTTCCTCACATAAAAATCACTTTTTATATGACCTTTTTTACAACAAAAATTATATATAACTAAAGAGTTATTTACATGAACAGCTTTAATAAATCTTACTTGTCTTCTATTATAAATAGCAAATTCATTTGCAGCAGAATTTATCTTCTTCTGGTAAGCGCCAAAATGATGTTTTGATTTATTACTTTGAAAAAAGTCTTGTTTTTTATGTTGGAGCAACTCATTTAAATTATCCATTTTTCTTTTCAAATTACCTTGTTCTTTTTTAAACATTTCACAAAGTTTTATTTTTCTATCAAACTCAAAGTGTAAAACAGTTTCACTCTTTTTTAAAAAATCACTTTCAGTTTTCAGTTTTTTATTTTCTTGAAAAAGACGTGCATTGTCCTGAAGAAGAAAGCTTATTTTATGTTTTAATTCCTTGTTTCTAACATAAGATTTTTTCAAACTATCATGCAATTTTATAATGAAAGATTAAAGATCATCATCAGTTTCATCATCACTATCAGATTGAGAGTTACAAGTTGTTACCTCATCATCTCCAATGGCCATGAAATCCAAATGAGCAGATTCTTCTTCCTCATCAATTTCACCATCGGAGTTGCACTCATTACATGTGAACTGAAAATTGTTAAATCTTGATTTTCTTCCTTCTTTCTTCTTCATCACTGGACACTCACTTGCATAGTATCCAGGTTGGCCGCATTCAAAGCACTTATCAGTTTGTTTTTTGTTGAACTCTAGCTTCCCTTTATTTCTCAAGTTGTTGGACTGATTTGGGAAGGAGTTGCTAGGTCCACCTTTTCTGAATCTCCTCTTATTGAGTATTCTTTTGAAACCTCATGTGATGAGTGCAATATCACTATCATCACCTTCCATGTCATCTTTACTCACGGAGGCTGTATCATCTTCATCTTGTGAAGCCTTCAAAGCAATATTTTTTCTCACTTTTGTGTTTTCTTCGTCCTGCACTTTGGACTTGAGTTTTAGCTCATAAGAAATCAGTGAATTAATGAGAGATTCAATAGGCAAGGTATTTAGATCTTTGGTTTCCTCAATGGCAGTCACTTTACTCTCCCAATCCTTCGATAAAGCATTCAGAATTTTTCTATTTTTGTCACCTAGAGAGTATTCCTTTTCCAGCACCTCCAAATCCTTAATGAGGTCATTGAATCTACAATACATCTTATCAATGTTTTCATGAGGGTCCATCTTGAAGGATTCATACTTTGTAACTAGAATGAACTTCTTTTATTCTCTAACATTCTCACTATCTTCATGAATTTTTCTCAATTTATCTCAAATTTTCTTGGCTACCTTGCAGCCTTTGACTCTAATAGATTCATTTGAGTCTAAAGCACAATGTAACACATTCATGGCTTTTACATTTAAGGTGAGATGAATTCTATCCAAAGCAGTCAGTTCACTTCTTATTTTTGGTCTAGATCTATGAGTATTTTCATCTATAAGAGAGGTATCATATGGACCTTCACTAATAATAAACCACAATTCAATATCAATAGATTGCAAAAAAATAATCATTCTTTATTTCCAACTCACATAATTTGACCCATTAAACATCGACGGTTTAATGACAGAATGTCCTTCAAAAAACATAGCATTATTAGTTGTCATTATTACTTCCAAGCCGATTGAGTGTAATCTCTAGGAGACCAAGCTCTAATACCAATTCTAAGGATCGAAGACAACCAAGTGGAAGAGATAAACAATGTAAAGATCACAAACGTAACAATAAATAAATAAAAAGGAAAGAATTGCAAACCAATTAACTACCCAACTCCTCTTGAGCTTGTAGATTAATTCAAACAAGTTTCTTCAAGTTGATGAATTATAATCACTCTTGTGTACAAAGGAAGGTTCACCTCCTCCTTGCCCCAAACTCCACTCAGTCAAGTTATGACGTTTTACTATCCCTCAGGACAACTCTCGCAGAGTTACACTCATGAAGTATTCACTCACAAATGAAAAACTTACAATGAATCTCACACCACTAAGACTACAAACTTCCTTGAAGAGTATTTTCTCACTAAAATCACTCTAGATCTTTTGTATCTTCAGTGTGCAAAAGTTGTTTAAAGTATCTGACCAACCACTATTTATATAGGACCAAGAAAGTACCACATTAATGCTTCCAACGGATAGAAAGTAGTTGAAGAGTCAACTAACCGTTGGAGTATCGGACGTTCGGTACTCCTGTTTTTTGCGTCCGACAGCAGGCAGTGAGTTTGAGAAATTTTCTTCAATTCTATCGGACGTCCGGTGCAAGCTTTTTGTGCTTCCGACAGCAAACAAAGAGATTTGAGAAATCATCTTGTTTCTATCGGACATCCACTGAAGACATATTTAGCATCCGATGGTTTCGTCAATATTGAAGGGATCCTATCAGACGTCCGATGCTAGCGTCCGATCGAGATCAGTGATCCAGGGAGAATGTCTTATTTCCTTCGGACGTCCGGTGGTAGAGTTCTTCATGCGTCCGAAGTTGCGCAATGATTATCGGACGTCCGATCCAAGCGTCCGACAGCTTTCAACAGCCTTTGTCCCTTTCAATTGCACTTGATCTTTGAACCTGATTTGCTTTATAGCTGAAAATATTTCTTGAAAAGATATTAGAATTATCCATTATTTTGTAAACATCAAAAGCTAGGGACCAAGATCAACAGTTTGTATTCTTTTGAAGATGTCAAGTTGAGATAATATCAATAGGTTCGCATCTTTGAGGGTTTGTTAAGTTGAGGTTTTGCACCTAGTTGTTCCATAACTTGTCAAGATAGATCTTTCCGCTACCTGTGTGAATCGCCCACTTGGAGATTCGAGTTTGAATCAAGTGGGATCAAAGCTAGTTGGTAATTCTCCAGGTTATATCCTTTTTAGTTTTCTTGTTCATGTCTTCATTCTTATTTTAGAGTTTCTAGGGTATTGTGTTGGAGTAAAAAAAAAAAAGAAAAAGAGTTATTGTTCATCGGTATTGTTCATCCATCATTACTATCCATTGTAACTGTTCATTGGTGGGTACTGTTCATCCAAAAAAATTTCTATTTATGTGTTATTTTTCTTGTGTGTTTTTGTGATGACCCCACCTCCCCCTAGGGTGAACTCAAAGGTTTGGCGAACCGCCTGCCCAATTTTCGCCAGGACTCACTCGCTTAAATTCTTGAAATAGCCTTTCACACCTCTAGATAAACACAGAAGTTCCATTCATCCAAGAAATTCCAACTTAATTTACAACCCAAAAGTGTAACATAAGGGTACATTGCCAAAGATCCCCAAATACATTTCATTTACAAAAGTACAAGTACATAAAAATTATACACATAATTTTACGCTTACTTGCTCTGGCTTCCATTCTTGTAAGGAAAACAAAACTAAAGAAATGAGTTAAAAGTCCAGTGAAGTTCCCAAACAATCAATTAGGTAGAGAAACCATGGAAGTATTATATTTAACAATTTGCATACAATCATTCAAGAAATAAACATTCAATTGTTGGAAGGATACATGGAGCCATTCATTTTGTCATTCGGTTTCCGACCATTTCTTCCTTATACCTCCAACATTTGAAAACATTTGAAATAAAACTTTAACGGTGATCATTTCATTCATTGCACTTCATTCACTGGCCAGTTCTCTATCAGATTTCGTAGTCATACTCAAGTTGTAAGTCCCAAAGACAACCAAGAGGGGGGGTGAATTGGGTTGATTAAAATTTTAACCAAATTTATTCACTTTTTCTTTAATAAAGATTTACCTTCTTTTCTAGAAATGATCAACCAAGTAGATTAGAAGACAAGAGCAATATTGATCAGAAAAACAAGTATAGATAAGCAATGAAAATTTTATTAAACAGAAAAGTAAGATAGGGAATCAAACCAGGTGTCTACCAAGCTATCCTCAAACTTGAAAACCAAACACTAGGAGGAGCAACTTCTCTTTGATGAAAGACAATCAACTAGATGTACAATGGAGGGAGCACTTCCTCCTTGCCCTAAGCCTCACTTAGTCAAGCTAAGAAGTTTTACAATCACTCAGAAAACCCTCAACAAAGCTACACTAAAGATCCTTTCAACCACAAAAGAAATGCTCACAAGAAATTCACACCACTTTAAAACAAATCTTGCTTTGGAGACTATTTTCTAGCTAAAATATCTCTTCAGATCTTGTAAACAAAGTGTGCAAAAGTCCCTGCTTGGTTCAGATCAGTTTGTTTTTAAAGGGAACCAGAAATGGGCTTCATCAATGCTTCCAACGGATAGAAGGCAGATGAAGAGTCAACTAGCCGTTGGGGCTGTCGGACGTCCGACGATCAAATCATCGTCCGATCCAATCGTCCGAAAACAGCCAAGTTGACGTTCGGACGTCCGATGCGTTCTTATCGTCCGACAGTACAGCGTTCGATCGTGGGCAGAGAGTTGGCAAGTCATCTTGGAATTTTTCGGACGTCCGATGCGGTTGATATGCGTCCGAGATGTTCGTCCGATCCTTCCGGACGTCCGATGCTTCCTTGTGAGCGTCCGACAGAGCTTCCTTCTTGATGTTCTTTATCCTTTCGAACGTCCGACAGATTCCTTTCGGCCGTCCGACAGATTCCTTTCGGCCGTCCGACCTGATTGTCCTGTTTTTGGTTCTCCTTTTGGTTGTTTTGCATCTCATGACATATTCGTACCTGATTCTTTGGTAGACAGAAACACTTATATTTGAAGAAGGTTAGAATAACAAAATTGTCATACTTAAAAGACAGTATCTTTGATCGGTACAAAACAATGACTAAATTCGTTTATATTATTCCAATCTTGTTTGCCACATCCAAAGCATCGTAGTCTGGAGGCAATCGAACATATGCTTTCTTTGTTCCATCAGGCCTGATCAAAGTGTTCACTTTCTTGGTCTGTATTTCAAAGAACTTTTGTGATCATCAAAACCAAGAATAACACAAGTATACCAAAACACTGTCCCAGGGTCACCAGCTGCTCGACCGAGTCTGTTTTTGGATCAAGTCGACTGGCAATGAAGGGCAAGGGTCCAGTTCAGCCAAAGGCTTACATTAATGCACAAGTAACATTCAATTATTTGATCATTGAAAATTTCACGTTCACTTAGGTCGAGTGCGATAAAGTACACACTCGCATATTGAAAATTCATTTAACAATCATTGAAAATGTTTAACATTCAAGCAAACATTCACAACATTCCACACAGTCATTGGAAGCACAACATACAATGAACACTAACCCATCACTTTACCCTGGTTCGTCCTCTTGAACTCTCTCGAGTCCTATGGTCATATACTATATTAAAAGACTAGCAATACAAAACCAAAATACATGAAGAAATTGTGGTTTCAAAACTTCATTTAGAAATGCATCAATTTACAAGTTTTATGCCCTTATAACCTATAAAAAATATAATACTTTCTTGTTGCAATCGAGGAGAAAACCTCATGTGCTTACTAAATCAATGTTGCAAAAGTCATTTGGAGTACAAGAGCATTGATTATAGTCAAATGTTTGAAGAAATTAGAACAAGACTTTCAAAGTGCAAAGTTGAAAATTGGCCAACCTAAAATGATTTGAAGAAACTCATTTCTTTTCATTTAAACATCTTGTCTTGGCTCAAAACCAGCACACATGCAAAGAAATAGATTGTAACAAGTGTTTTGAGCAAAATCAGATGCAAGGGAAAAAAATGCCCTAAATTTCGACCTCAACCCTCACTTGTTAATGTCACAAGGAGATCATGTAAATAGAACTTATTTATATAGACTTCAGGGCTTGGTAACCCTATGCAAGATACATGCACACTCCTCTATGTTTTTGGAAAGAAAAAGAATAGAATATTTTAAGTTTAAAACTTGACACATGCAACTAAACATCATGTGTAAAATGGTTATCACGTTTGCCATGCAAAATGTATGAATTTTAGCAAAATTTCAGCTCATATACCACCACTGAGTGAACTCAAGCATCCCTAAGCAACCTAAATCCAAAACATCCAAAATCACATTTCCACTAGCACTTCCACTCACATAAACTACAAGAACTAAAATGGGCAGCATCTCTCTTGTTTTCCCCTACATTTTCCTCCAATTTCAAGGCTACAATCTCATAGCAAAACAGCCCCAAACAAATCCACAAGTTATAAGCTACAAAGGGTCATTATTTCAGCCACAAAACTAGCTATATTAGTCATATACCTAGCACATATTCAACATATATCTAAGCTGGAAATTTAAATCCTAAGCTGCAATTTAACACCAAGAGTTAGAAATCCTTCAAGTAAATCCAAAAATACATGTACATCCTCATGGCAGCCCCAAAGTTTCATATCAAGCTGGAAAATAATAATTTCATGGCTGGAAATTTCGAATGAAAGCTGGAAATTAACCACTAAAACTGGAAATTCGAATATAGAATCTAGAAAACCTCATCTCAAAGCTTAAAAGTTCATCCAACCTCATGACAAAGCTAAACCATTTATATAAAGGCTAACTGACGTGCGCAAGGTATACATATACAATTAGCTCATTCATAATCAAGTTTTATATTTATAAACTCCTAAATACCCCACATGTAATGTATCGCAAGTATACGAATCGTGAGCGAGTATAGGATATTAAGGGTCGATCCCATAGAGAAGATTGCAATTACCAGTCTTTTTTGAATTCCTTTATTATCTAGACTACCATAAACATTATAGTAATGAAAATTAGCACTAGAAATCTCCTAGAGATATGAAATTCCTTACTACTCTTGAAAATGAGATTACCGGTTAAGTGAATGCTTATCTTGACTAGTTATGGCATAATTTTCTAATGTATGTGAAACTTACTCTCGTAGTGAATCAACTATACTTGTAACTAAACCATACCTACTCTCGTGATCATGAAATTAACTACAAGCTCATTCCTTCTATGAAATTACATGAAACAAGTCACTTAAGCCACATAGGTGCGCCATTACTCTCGTGAGTGAACTCCCTAGGTTTATCACTTCCTTGAACTGGTGTTAGAATTTCAATTTTCATTTCAAACTTAACACCTTTAGATAATCATAATAAATGGCCGGTTAATCATGGTTAGAAAAGCAAAAGTGATAAATAATTTGCTCAAAATGATATCATCAAATAATCAAGTAAAGATCATAAACAAGATGTAGAAAGTTCATTTATACTCTAGGTATAAACTTTAACTAAACATAATAAAAACAAACACCAAACTTGTATTATAGTTAAACATGAAATCAAATACAAAAGAGAAAGTAATAGGAGAGAAGTCACCCTTGTCACATGAGTTTCAAACTCTCATCTTTGCTCCTCAATTTTCATCCAAATCTATCTACAAATACAAGAAGGATAAACTACTCTACTTATATTATACTAATGAATTAAGAAAAAACTAGTGAAGACTACATTTTTGGTGAGTTTTCCTAGCCTTCTAAAGTTAAGAAAATGTTCTCCGAAGGCCTCTATTTGTAATGGAATTCTAGCTCAAGATGAGTTGTTTCTAGTTGGCAAAATTGACTCTTGAAACTCTCTTGAGTTGTTTCTCCAACTTTCCAGCCTTTTCTTGGTCAGATACAGCCGGAATTGCTAGTTGGAATTGAGTTGAAAAAGTTGTATGAAAAGGCAAGTTGATGAGCAAGTTGCAGAAAATAGGAGATAATACACAACTTGAGAAGACGTGACTTCAATTTGCATATTGCTGAGTCGTGTATTGTGTTCTGCACATTTCAACTGCGATTTCCTCAATGATGGAGGCCGAAATAGCTCTTGTGCAAAACATGAAAGTTGTAACCCTTTGAGTTAGCTTTCCAATACCTCACGAATCATCCAATTTGGAGCTCAGTGGTCCAAGATATGATCAAAATACTAAAAACTGGTCAGAGCTCTGCTCCAGCTTACGACAACAGAGTTTGTGCTTCTATATTTCAACCTTTTGACAATGAAAATTGCTGAACTGGACTTCGATGTCTCATACCAAATGTAGATATCAAAATGGTTCAAGAATCATCTCAATCAAATCAGTGTAGCTCAAGATATAGCCGAATACCACAATGTGTCAAAGCTGTGAAACTTGCTTCCTTTTATTCTTGATTGCATTTCTTCTCCTGCACTTCATATTCTCTTTTTATCACTTTAAACCATTATCAATCATCCCAATATGTTCTCAAATTACTCCATTTGATGGTTGAATCATTAAACCTACAAAAACATGAAGTTTTTATCATAAAAAATCCATAAAAATGCAATTTTTACAGTTAAACCATAAAATACATATTTTCACTAGATTCCTAGTTAATTAGCTATAAAAGTAACTAAAACATACCAAAACTAACTATTAAAGCACACTTAAAACATGTAAAATATATACTTGTCAAATACCCTCACACTTGAACCATTGCTTATCCTCAAGCAATTAGAACTACAAACCAACAATGATCCAAAACTTTAAAATTAAACATATGTGCACCATTCAACTTCATTTCCTAAAAATAAGGTAAATGACCATTGTGCAATCATTCATTAACCTCAAGTACTCATAATATCAAGTAGAGGAGAGCCAATTATACCGCCATTGTAACAAGTCCAAGTCAATTTCTCATCCTTACCCAATTTCACAAGCAAATAAGTCATATGGTCAATAAAATGCTTGCTAAACTCATGATATCTTCTTATTTAACTTAGAGATGGATTTATTCATATAATATATCTAAATATATACTTAAGTTGTGAAAGTGCCTTTTTACGCGAGGATCGACATTTTTAGATGAAAATCACCGGTTACTCAATACTTCACATACTCAAGTTGTTTTACATACTCTTAATTCAAGTACCGTTTACGGAAAAGTCGACATTTGTAGATGAAGACTCTCGGGTACTGAGCACAGGAACCATTGGAGTAGGATAACTCTTATTCACTTTTTTCATTTTTCTTTGTTTTTTCTCTTTTTTTTTTTATTTTTTTTAAGTAAAGATAATAATTAGTCCCTCAAAAGCATAATCATGAAAAGAGTATTGCAATTATTGACCATATTTATCACTTACCTATGTAAAATCAAGTAAAGAGAAGAAATTTTATCAAATATGCAAAATAAGGGCATAACGTTCTCCACTTTACAAGATATACTTTCCTATAAATACACTAATTATAATCACATAATAGTCATTTCCAAATTAAATGAGAAAATAAGTTTTTAAGTCACATATATTTACCTCAAAAGTAGAAGGAATTTGAACAACTAATGGTATGGAGCTTATTACCCCCTTAGATAAAATAGAAAAAATTTGAAACTTTTTTTGGGCAAATTTGCAAATTTTGGACAAGATTTTGAAAAAATGAAAAAATTTATGACCCAAGATAAAGCACAAGTCCAGTATTTGCAACCAACAAGTCAATCACATACAATGCATATAATCTCAATTCTCCCCCCCTCCTACACTTAACATGCACATTGTCCTCAATGTGTAAAAGGGAAACAAGATAAAGAAAGTGATACTCCCCTATTATTGTAATTGAAGTGCGTGAATATGAAGTTTCAAGATCCGTTGTTCGCATATCTCCAATGCTTCATGAGTTCCATTTAATAACCATTAGTAATATTAACCTAAAGATGGAAAATGAGAAACAAAGGTGATAACAAAGGCTTAATAAAACAAACTGCGATCTGTTATTTCAAGCCTTTTTTTGGTGATGTACCTATATAAAATACATAATAAGCAACTCTAGGTACAAGAAAATACATGAAGAATGAATAACGAACTCGCATTGTGATTCTTTAAAAAGGAACCCTAAAACGCGAGTGCAGAAAACGTGAGGTTGAAGTTGCGTTTTGGATGCACGTTTTCTCTTTAATTTTGCATAATACAATACGCGACTTCAACGAATACGCAACTTTGAGTCGCGTATTAAAGTCATGTTTTCTTTGTAGTTAGTGCAGAATTGAATACGCGACTTGAAGTCGCGTATTTCTGAGCTCACTTTTTCAATTTCTGCAGTTTTTTTGTAGAAAATTTGCAACTTTCTAAAAATAAACTTTGACCCCAAATGCTCAAAATTCATCCTAGCTTATTCTTTTACCAAAATTATCAATGCGCGCACATGCAAAATGATCAAAACATGCATTTTACCCCTTTTTAACGGATCAAAAACACCTTTAACGCAAATCCAGGGGTTGAGTTCCTTGATCAAATTTCACCTTTTTCAACTCATTTGGTCACTTTTGCTTCTATTTCCAACACCTACAAATGAAAAAATCAAAATAACTCAAACACATAATTTAAACATAAAATCACACCAAAATAACATAAATAACCAAAACATTGGATTGCCTCCCAACAAGCGTTTTTGTTTATAGTCGTTGGCTGGACTATTTTGCCTCATTTTTCAAGGAGGTTTGGTTAATGAATAATCCACCATTTTAGGTCACAGTGGATCGTTAAAAGGTGACTTTATGACAAAAGCCACATAATCGAATGATAAGAGAGATAGAAGTGGCTTACCTATCTCAAGTGATTCATAGATATTATCTTGAATGTGTATCATCTGAGAACTCACCAAAGGAACATCCACATGGTTTTTTTGGGCTATAATACCTTTAGAACCTATACTATCAATACATTCCTGAAGAGGGGTGAAAACTGAGTCATTAAGGCTCACTTCTTAAGGTTCAAAGTTAGCTCCAAAGATATTATCATGTGAAATGGACATTTGCTCATTGAAACACAATTGAGATTCATCATTTTCATCAAAATGCAATCCATTTTCACTTGCAACATGCTCACTATTCATGTTAGGGTCAACTTGCAGATCATTAAAAGAAATAATTTTGCACAATGCATATAATTGGTCTTGTATTCTACCAAAGTGAAAAGTTAATTCATCTAATTTTTTCTCAACCCTATCAAAACGGTCGGAAGTTGCATTTGCTAGCTTTTCTAATGCTAACTCCCAAGATGGCTTAGAATCATTAGCTAATGGTTTACTCTCTAATTCCAAAGGTAAAGATGCATTAGCTAACCTTTCTATTGCCAATTTTCAAGATGGTTTTGATTCATATTGGACACATTTGGATGGATAATCATAAAAACATGAAGAATTACTATAAGTACATTGATTATTCCCACTATAGGCATAAGAATTGCTCAAATTATCACCAAATTGATCAAAACAAGGATTGCAATACCCCAATTCATCATAATAATCCACATTTTATGCTTGCATACATGCATTAGTAGCAGGATAATTTCCACACAAGTCACAAATCACATGATAAGAATTAAAAGTATTAGCATTCCTCCTTTGCTCAATTTCATGCATAAAATTGTTCATTTTGTGATGACTGGAAAATTCGCTCATATTTTCTTAAAAGTTCCCTTTTATTTTGACTCAATTAATTTTTTTTACTACTCATTTACTCCCTTAATAGTTGTAATGAATAAGAGATTTAAGAGTTTTACCCTTAGTTTTATAGTTCGGGTAAATTAGGATTTTCGCGTATTTTGGCCGTGTGATCACTTGGTGAGGTGTGTGTACTAAATTTGATGGTTAAGAGTGAGTTTTAGATAAGGAAAAATGTGTGATTAGACGTGATAATAATAAGTTAGTAAACCATAAGTAAAAACACAAGTATGTGTGAGTTAAGGAAAATAGGCGAAAATAGACTTGAACCGATGTGCACCGTTTGCTACCGAGTGAGTGCACAACTTAAACACTACTTTATTACCTTAATCACCTTGATTTTATTTCACCTAATCCTTCCTAAATTACCCCTTAATCCAGCCATCTTTGTTGACTAAGGAAAAGGAAAGAAAAGAAAAAAATGAGATGGAATCTTACGGCAACACTTGGCGCAGCCCAACCAACTTTGATCCAAGGTTTCTTACCTTTCCTAAAACTCCAATTTTGACCACAATTTCTTCATTTCTTTACGTTGTCTTTGCCGAAACTTGAGGGAGAGAAAGGGAGAGAAAACTTCATCTTGCACTTCAATTTCAAGCCTCAATCTTGAGTTTCAACTGATAATCTTGCAAACTCCTCCACAAAAGTTGATCACTAAGGAAGCTTAAGGGTTTTGGTGGAGTGATTTGGGAATAAGAAGGTCTTGGCAGCCTCTTTGCATAGGGATTAAGGTAACTTTGGCAAGAAACTTCCTTCTACTTCATATATGTGTAAAGTAGTAGTTTAAAGTTGAGAAAATTTCATGGGTTGAAGTAGTGTTACGAAAATTTTCAATTTTATGGAGACTTTTCTGCCTTTATATGATGCTTTATGATTGGCCATGGTTTGATAACTTTTCCATGTGTAATATTGAGGTTTTATGTGTTAGTTTAACTTGTTTAGAGGAAATTCCAGCTTTAGTTCCAAATTTCCAGCATCAATAGCAGAATCTGCCCTATATATTAGTCCATGTTAGAGGCTGAATCATGTCTTGCTCAAAACATGAATATTGTAGGGAATAGAGTTAACTAACTGTTTACAAAATTTCATCTCAATTGGAACACTGTATAATGTGAAATGACTAAAATACCCCTGACTGCCAAAAACTTTATTTCACAGACAGTTTTCTGTTTTCTCTGAGATGATATATTTTGACCTGGAAAATGAATGAATTGGCTGTCGATGTCTTCATAAGACTTGTAGGTCTATGTCTTAGCTTCTAAACGGCATAAAGTGTACCCCAATCTGATAAGCATAGCTTCATTTGTGACCCAAATGTTATAAGACGTCAAATCTGCTGTTTAGCTATTTGCCTTTAAAATTGGTTTTCGGTCGCATTGCTAGACTTGTCTTGTAATAGTATGATATTGAGACTATTTGAAGGGCTATTATGTTAAGATTGTATGTGTGTGAAGTTGGGGCTGAATTGAGGAAAACAATGAAGCCATAAATGGTTGGAAAATAGCTAAATACAAAGGGCATGCTGCCCAAATTTTCACTCGAGGGTTAGGCGTGTGTACTCGCGACTTGAGCGAAGATTTGAGGATGCATTGAACTTGATTTGTCTAGGGTATTCAAGTCTACTTTCATAGAGATATATAAGCTGGATTTTGGCCGAAACTCGTACCCTTGGAAAAAATGAAAGTAGCGACCAATGGAAATACGTTTTCCTCGTCTTTTTGAATCAAATGAGAATTTCAAAGTTTTAATCGTTTCTTCACCAAAACTAAAAGAGCGAGTATGAGTTTTCTAGGATGTGATAAGTAATATGAATATTACCCAAATGAGTTTCAGTTAATTGATTTTAGTTAAACGGAACGCTTAAGTTTCGAACCTTTGTTAATTTCAAAACTCTTAAACGATGTCTTATCGTAGATTTGGATGCCAACGAAAGAGTTACACCTGAGCGTGATTTTGACAAGCACTAAATCTTTGGTGAGTGCTTCCAAATACATGATTGAACTTGATATTTGATTTACCAACATGATCGGATAACATTTGCTTGGTTTGGTCGGGCAAGTGTGTACTTTATCGCACTTGACTTAACTCAACACAATATACTTGATATCTCATTCATGATTGTACAAGTGACTTGAATTGCATTGACCTGTACTTGTATTTGTACTTGTGCTTGAATTGTAAGTGCTGAGCGATAGTATGTGTGAGGACTTGCAAATTCCTTATATTTTTCTCAAAAATGCCCTTTTATTTGGAAATTATTCTTTTACTATGGCCCTACTACTCAATCATTCCTCAATAAGTGCAAATGAACCTGGAAAGTAGGGTTTCACTTTTTGTTTTCAAGTTGGAGCAAGTTAGGGTTTTCATGCGTATCCATAGTGTAATTATCCGGTACGGAGCGAGGATCAAATTTGGTGTTTAAGAGTGACTTTTGGGTGAGAAATAATATGTGATTAGAACCAATGATATAAAGTTAGTGAATAGGAAGAAAAAAACCCTAGTACGTGTGATTTAAGGAAAAACGGTGCAAACCGACGGGTATCGATCACTACCGATTGACCACATCACTTGACCACCACTTTCTTACCACATAAGCTCATTAATACTTGAGCAAAATATCTCCTTATTTCTAGCTAGTTTTGACCGAAATTTAGGGCAAAAAATGCAAGGAAAGAAAGAGAAATTCTGGTTGGCTTTGGTGGTGACAAGTGTCACCACCCTATGGTCCCTTAGTTGATATTTTTTCTTGCCTTCTTAACACCTTGGAGTAGCCTTTCTTCTTCATTTTTTTGCTGCTTGGCTGAGACAAGAGAGGAGAGAAAGAGAGCAAGAAACCAACTTCCTTCTTCTTGAGTTGAGCCATCCAAGTGAGGAATTAAAATTCTAAACCGATTAAAGTGTGAGTTGTGAGCTTGAGAAGCTAGGGGAAACCAAGAATTCCAAGAGGAGGTGAAGTATTACTCTTGCAAGCTTCATTTGTTGAGGTATTTTCTGCCTATACTTGCTATATGGATGATATATGTTGTATCTAAGCTTATATAGGAGGTTGTGGTGGTGGATTGAGGCAAGAAATGAAGAAAGTTTCATTGAATCCCAAAAATTCCAGATTTCTGAAAAATTTCAGCCTTGTTCTGTCCGATTTTATTGCATCATGTTAGAGGCCAAATTAGCCTTAGGTTAAAACATGAAAGTTGTATAGAATGATATTTTATAGTAGCTTGCAAAATTTCAGCTCAATCGGAGCAACGTAGCCTATGAAAAGAGCGAAATACCCCTGCTGCCCTGTTTCTATCCGAACATACTAATCCGCTTCTGTAATTGGTTGTTTTGACCAGGAATACTACTGATTTGGCTGTTGATGTCTTCTTAAGACTTATAGCGTTGTATCTTAGCTTTCAAATGGATTTTGAATCACTTGAATTGGAGTTGTATATTCTGAGATATGACTGAATGAGTCCGGACTGCCATAGTAAACTTTGAATTGGAAAATCTAGAGTTGTTTTGGTAAATTTGACCTAGATACATTGCAAACTGGACTGAGTGGCCTTCTTCAACCTTGTAGCCCCCTGTCTTAGGTTCGAAATGGTATAAGTTGCACCTCAATCCGATAAGCGTAGCCTCGGATGTGCCCATTCCGTAAAAACCCATCAAAACTGTCTTTTGTAAACTTCGTTTCCACACTTGTTGTTAGCTTAAATTTTTGTCCTTGTATTGTCTTGAGCATATTGAGTGGCTGTTTATGTTGCGTGTAATGTTGGAATTGATTGAGGAAAACAATGAAGCCATAAATGGCTGGAAAATAGGTAAATACAAAGGGCGTGCCGCCCAAATTTTCGCTCGAGGATTAAGTTTCTATTTGAACTTGTATATTTTCGTTTGGCAAATACTATGACCGTTTTTCCATCTTAAAACATGGTCCTTCTTCAATTGGAAACTTCAAATGTTTGCTTACTCTTACCAAATAAAGAGAAATGGTTTAGGGTTTTCTTGGGTACTTTGTTCTCCTTTTTCATGAATTTCATTAAGACATTTAGTCTATAATATCTACTTGAATATGAGATGATTTTGAACCATATAAACGATTCCGAAAACAGTATTTCTTAGCCTATTTAGTTGGAATCCGACTTGTCTTTAGTTCAAGTGTTTTCATTGGAAAATTTTATAATCCTTTTGAGTTTGGTTTTACATTTGGTCTACGAAACCCTAATTATTTTGTCTACGGGTCTAAATGTCCTCGTTTCACTTTAAATACTTAATTGTTTGTGTTAGATGAGTTGTAATATTCTGTCTCGTTAACTTTAGGTTTTCTCGGTGACTAAGGATACTATTCGGAAGGATATTTTGCAAGTTGTTTTGCGTACATAGGTGAGTGTTCCTTGTTTGTTATATTCTCCTTGACTTCATGACTTGTTGTTGTTATTTGATAATGTGTTAAGTGTTTCCAATGATTTCCAAAACGAATTTTCTAGGCGAGCGTGTACTTTATCGCGCTCGACCTAAATGAAATGTGAAATTTTCAATGATTTAATGATTAGTACATTAGTTGTGCATGAATGGAAGCCTTCTGGCTGAACTGGGCCCTGCCCTTCGTTACCGATCGACTCGAGCCAGAAGCGGACTCGATCGGGCGATATAGTGACCCTGGGTGAACATTTGGTATACTCTAGTATTACCTTGTAGTCCGGACAACGTCCGGATAGGTGGAGCCTGACCAACGGCCGGGAACGGGGTGAATGAACGAACGAAAGAACAAACGAGGGATTTTACTTACAAAAAATGCGTTTTTAAACGATTGGAGTAATAAGGGGAAAAGTCAGGAGAACGAACGAACAAACAAATTGCTCCTTGTGAGCCGTATCCTTTTAATGAATGTGTTACTATCGCTTTCCATTATAAATGTTTCTTGAATTATTGATACTCCATGTTTTATGTATTGAAATGATTATTTGATTATGTGTTCGGAATCTCACTGAGCTTTTAGCTCACCCCTTTAGTTTTGTTTTCCTTAACAGGGGACGGCAAGCAGGATGAGAGCATAGACTAGCCTAGTCTAGTCCTTTTGTTTTTTTTTTTTTTTTTTTGTAATGGTTCTCGCCCTAGTGCTTGGCACGGGCTGGTTGTACGGTGAGGTGAGAACCTTTGTACATTCAATGGTTGTACTTCCTTTTGAGATAGCAATGTATATATAAGTTTCACTTAAGTTTTAGATTGTTGTATGTTATTCCTTTGGTTGTATCCCGGATTTGATTAAGAAACGACTGAGTCCCGGTGAGAGCTGGGCAGGTGACCTGCCGAACCCTTTGGTACACCTTAGGGGGAGGTGGGGCCGTCACTGTATGTACCACACTCGAAATGAATGGGAGATACCTCTCATTCTTGTCTCTGTACTTTTATCTTGATTCATTCGATTGGAAATATTATCACATAGAATTCTTAGGGACCCAAACCCTACTGGCTAGTTAATTGAGTCGAGCCGGTAAGGGTTTGGTCGATTAGATAACGAACCATGGGTATCTAGTGTTGTCGAGTGGAGTGTTACCTCCTCGACTAATCGGTATGCTCGATTATTACCATCAGTGTTTAATTGGTGTTCGGGCCCGGTAAGGGGGTTGAATGGTGGATGGAATGGTATTAAGCAAAGCACTACTAGATTGGTTACTTAATTGAAAGTAAGTTGATGGAGTGCCAACTAATACTTGATCAAACTCTGGTGAAGCAACGGGAAATTAGCTCTTGAGAGCCATCTGTATCCTTATACTTTGATTGTTATTCATACTGTTATTGTTTCTTTTAGAAAAGAATTTTACACTCGCTCATTTTGAGATTTGCTACTTGAAGTGTTATTGCTCACTTTTATGGACTTGTTATACTCACTACTTTGATACGTGAACTTTTAAATAATGGTCAACTTGCTATTTGGAATCTCACTGGGTTTTTAACTCATTCCAATCCATTTGTTTTCCTTACAGGGGATACGAGCGAGGCATGAGACTGGTACAGGTTAGCGTAGTCTAGTTTTTGAAATTTTATAATTGTACTAGCACTAGCCGCTCGATTATGGTTGAATGTATTTAGGACTTCAATATTTTGATGTATTTGGGGTTGTATGGATGTTTGAGACAGAAATGAATGTATTTGTACTTTCCAAACTTGGTAACTGTTATTTCCTTTATTCTTGAGGTTGTACCCTATTTTATTTGAAGTGAGTGAGTGAGTCCCGGCGAGAGTTGGGCATGTAACGCCCCCACTTCTCCTTAAGGCGAACCAAAAGGTATCCGCAGGACGCCTGCCCAACTCTCGCCAAAGATTCAAGACAATTCCCGTTTAAGTTTAATGAAATACCAGCCATCACGATGATATAAATAAAAAAGGGAGGTCACTCCCATAAATAACATTCAAACTTACATCACGAGTTCCAAAATACGTCAAGTATTCAATCCTTACATCAAATTCTCAAAGGTTACATCAAATTCTAAAATATACAATAATCAAGAGTCTAACCCAGTATATTGAAAAATCCTAATACAAAAGTACATTCAAAAGGGGTTTCTCCAAGGTTCACTCCAGATCCTTTCCTGTTAAGGAAAATAAATCTACAGGGTAAGCAAAACGCTCGTGAGGCCAAGAACACACATGTAGGCACGTTGTTTAAGTAACAATCCCAATTTAACAAGTAGAGCAATAATATTGCAATAAATAACAATTCGAGCGAGAAAAGTAAACAGAAACAATTCAAGGATATAGGAGCTCTCAGGAGCTATTTTTCACTTGCACGATCACGAACCTCCACGAGTTGACACTCTGTCAATCGGGTAGGTTTATTCCGTAGAACTTCACTTATCATGTCCCCTTCACCTTACATACCCCTGTATCGGGCCCGCCTGTCGTTTGTTTGAGACGATACTGCTCGAGTATGCCAAGTAAAATCTCTTAATAGATCAAGTTTTTGTTTTCTCATGGTTCGCCAAGGAGCCCGACCAAGCTCATGCCGGCTCGAGTCTAAGGTTAGCCAGTGAGATTTGGGCGTCCCCCACTTAACACTTAAGAGTCGAGGAGATTCACTCCCATTGAGTTTTGCAGCCATAGCATAATTAATCACTTAAACACTTATATTCACTTAACAAGTCACTTCAAGCAATTCAAGCATTTCATGTCACGAAAATTCAAGTACACTTCACTTAAATGAGAACGAGTGTGATAAAGTACACACCCGACTTAGCATTTTCCAAAATATTCTATTATCAAAGCAATTAACACATTTTCACACACTTGACACTCATCGAGTGACTCAAGTAGCATGTACAAGCGATAAGTTAGGCGTCTCCCATGAGATCCTCTTGGAGGTCCTCTTGAGTGCCTGAACAATTAATAATAATCTATCACTCATAACCCCAATCATCGAAGAAGATTGTACTAGAGTACAATCTAAGAAAATCTCATGAAAGTGAGCCCTATTTACTCGTAAATCGTGGCTCAAAGGCGGGGTTTTAAAGCACAAAAGAAATCTGGTTTTCATCTCTAAATTCAAGTGTAAAACGATCATGTGATATTGAAGGAAAAAGGAGAATTCAAAAAACTCCATTTCCTTAAGTTTTGAAATTTTCAACTTTGATATGAGATCTTTGAAAAATAGTATCTCGCTCTTTACAAGCCCAAAATTGGAAATTTTGGTACCGTTGGAAACTCTTTCCAAAGTACTAAAAGTTCATACAAGACTCTTTTCCATGATTGCAAATGAAAGACATTCAAATTTTGGTTCAAAGTTACTGTTTTAGGCTATCAAGGTAGTTTCGGGGTTGGTTTTTGGTCAATTTTGGAAATTCGGTAAAATTCACAGAATTTGAACTAGCCTCTCAAATTTGAAACTCAATTAGAGTTACAATCAAAGTTTAAAACAAAATAAGCAGAACAAGAATTGCAGTTTTGAGCACCAAGATATGGCGGCTCAAAATTACTAAAAAATGAGACCGTTAGGCCAAATTCTCCAGATTTAATTCACAAACGTTGGGACTTTGGTTGAACATCGAAACAGACTTGGAATGGCACCAAAATTAGTAGTATTATACTACCATATAAGGCTATTCCTCTGTCAAATTTCATAGGAAAATTCATTCGGGAAATTGGTTAACAAAACCATCAAAGTTTCCAAATCTCCAAGGCAAAACTGCCTTGCACCTCTAGTTTTCTTTTCTCAAACCTTTGGCCAATGAAAACATCTCAAATATGGTTCATTTGTGTAGACAATGTCTAAGAAACATCCAAGATACATTTGGTAGATGATTTACACCAAGAATTTCGAATAACAAGTCCCAAGTCAAGATTGGTTACAAATCAGTCCAAAAGTAGGGTTTTCTTTCACAAAGTCAGTTTTGAAATCCGGCCACAACTCACTCAATTCAACTCAGAATTGACTGTGGTTGGTGGCATTGAAAACTAGATTCATAAAGCTACAATTTCATAGAAGTAATAATTTTAAAAATCTGTCCACAACTAGCTCATATTTGAGCATCAATTCGCTGCTCAAAACAGAGCTTCCAGTATGTACGTGAAATAGAACAGACAACTTTACAAGATTGGTACGGATTACTCAGGTGGAATCAGGACCAGAATTTTATACCATTGGAAATCTAGAAATGTCTAGTTTCCAGTGCCACAAATGACACTTGATTTTTGACATCGGAGCAAAAAGTTATAGCTGTTTGAAAAACACTGCCAGAGCAATGCGGAAAAAATTCCAGTTTTGATGAACTTTCAAAATCACAACATTTGGCCAACCAAATCACGCAATTTTTTGTGGAAACCTTACACACAACCCATACAACATATATACATCATAAACAAATCAATAGGACTTCAAAAAATACTCTAAAGGTCACGGCATTCACAGGGGCAGAAATGAAAAAATTCTCCCCTTCACTTCCTTTGAACTTTTATCCAAAATATCACTAATTTCTACTAATTTAAGCACTAATCCAACATTATTAACATCAAAACTCATAAAATCAGTCCATCAAGCCATAGTGGGAGTTCATAGAGCCCACTCACCAATTTTCCAACAATTTAAAGCTACCCATAAGAAATTATGAACTCATAAGTGCTAAACAACTTCTATAAGTCAAGATTTGCAAGGTTGATCGTCACTTACTTTCTTAGATAATTAAGGCAGAAATTTCGATCCTCCTTGCTCAAGAAAAACCATGGATTTGAAGCTCTTTTTGTAGCTTGAGTTGCTCTCCAAGTAGATTCCAAGTAGATTGCAAAGTGTGGTTAAAGTTTGAGGTGATTTGGTGAAGATTTGAAGCCAGAATTGATGAAGGAAAATGAAGAACTTTGGTGTTGTTTTCCTCCCTGGTGGTTGGCTGTCTTGGAGTGAAAAGAGAGGGAGAGAGTTTGATCAAAATGAAGCTTCCAAGAGAAGCTAAAATGTGTGGCTCAAATTAGTTCAAAAGTCAACTCTCTCTCCGCGCGCGCGCGCGCATGTTTCGTGCTCGATTCCTCTCGAGTTTGTTTCACTTGTGCACTAAACTTCTAATGCACTTACATTCATACTATTATTATTCACTCTTAATGGTCTAAAAATAAAGGTTTAAAGTCCCTCAATTAATCGCGCACGTAAAAATGCGTACTTCTGATTTGTGCGCGATAAAGTGAAATTTTCAAGAAATTCTTATAACGATAGTATAACTATCTAATACTTGAACATTTAAACATAAAAATACCTATTTTAAAACTAATTTTTAAGTCTCCAATTTTCCAGGCTCATTGTACTCTTAAATCGGTTATTGTCTCCAAACGCGTATTCACTATTCTCACTTAACGAGCTTCCCAAAAATTAATTTTTGAAACTAGTCACTTTAAAATATAAGTAAGTTATAGTTCCAGGTAATTAGGTCTAAAAAGATTAGAATAAAATATTCGAAATGAACGGGCATTTAAATATTTAAATGGGCTAGTAATAGGGGTTTAAAATATGAAAATTTGTGAGTTCTCGCATGAGTCTGGTATTACTTCCTCAAATCTATAATAAATTTGCATTAGCATGTCTTTCGAAAAACTATCGACGCGCGAGCGGTAAGCACTTAATTAGAACTTATTCCCCTTTAATTTCTTAATTAACATTTCTTAATCTACTATTGATCATTCTTAATTTTCCCAAGATAATTATACTCTCGAATAGAATATCACCTCGAAACACATGTACTCATTATTTCTCACTTAAACGATCCTCCAAAAATTAAATTTGCTAACGGGACGTTTTAAAACATAAGGAAGACATTGTTCCATATGAATGGACTTAAAATGGTTGAAATAA
Organism: Coffea canephora; assembly: GCA_036785865.1. Lineage (NCBI taxonomy): Eukaryota > Viridiplantae > Streptophyta > Magnoliopsida > Gentianales > Rubiaceae > Coffea > Coffea canephora. Next base: position 38,639,062 of record CM071919.1, read on the forward strand.
ATTATTTGGAGAAAACAGGTAAATAAATATTTAAATAAACCAATAATATTTAATAAAAATAAGAAATTTTTTGGGTCCTCACAGGACAGGCGGTCCGCTAAACCCTGGGGTACGCCCTCGAGGGAGATAGAGTCATCACAGATGGTATCAGAACTCTTATTGAGCTCGTGCTGAGAGAGGGTTCTCGGAATGTGGGAATTGACTTGTTAAGTGTGGAACCAATGTCTATTGTTGGGGACCTTAGTTATGTATATTGGGTAGGAATATCAAAAGTGGTTGACTTCCCCTTGAGCCTAACTAATTCGAGTGGTGAATTATCATGTTGTCGGATTCCTGTACCCGAGTACCAAAGAGTGATACCTTTATGATAAGTCGATATCCCGAGTAACATTAGGATAAGTCTGGATGGCGAAAACCACGGCACGGGGGATGCGAATGGACTGGACTTGGGATATATTGAAGATATTAGTGAGAGTTTGGACCCTAAGTATTCAAGTGTACGTACTTGATTGTACTTCTTCAAGTTTTGATTAAGTGTAGTGCTTGAACAATACCTAGGGTTAATGTCCCATAGGGTATGTGACTTGTTATGTTATGTATCTGAAGAGAGTTTTTTATTTTAAATGTGTTCTATTGTTTTCACTTTATGATTTGGAAATGCTTTTACCAAACTTTATAGCTACTTTATTTTGCTTATACTTATATAGGCTATTATCCAAAAGAAATATGGAGGGTAGGCGAAGTCAAGGACGTGGAACTACCTGAGGACGTTGTTCTAGCCGTGGTCGTGGGGCTAGACAGGCACAAGAACCAGTACGGGAACTGAGAGAGGAGAGAGGTGAAACGGTTGAGCCACAACCTGGACCCCGAGCTGAAAAGGGGGATCAAGTAGTAACGGCAATTCAGCAAATGACCAATATACTTGCTTGACTGGTAGAGTAGCAGGGTCAAGCCCCTGTTAATCAACCTAGGGACCCTGAAATGGGGCAAGATAGAGCTCTAGAGAGATTCCAAAAGTTTTCTCCTCCTAAGTTTCTTGGAGGACCTGACCCTGAGGTAGCTGAGAGGTGGTTAGATACAATGTTCAAGATTTTCTCTATCTTAAACTATACGGAGGATAGGTAGATGAATTTTGCTATCTTTCAGTTTGAGGGACTAGCTAGAGCCTGGTGGAACTTAATTCAGGATAAATGGGAGAGAGAGGGGACTGCATGGGCCTGGAGAAGAGGGAGGATGATTTTATTAAACTCTATCAGGGACCCCTAAGTGTATCTGAGTATGAGACTCAATTCACTAAATTATCCAAGTTTGCTCCCGAATTAATAGCTACGGTGTGAGAACCCGTAAATTTTCTCATTTTCTAGGTTTTATTCTAGTTAATGGCATGTTTTCCTGCATTTTCTTTATTAGAAAAATTTCTAGATAATTTTTATGAGTCAATATAGTTTTTAGATGATTTTCTAGTATCGGATAGTTTTTGAGAAATTAAGAGCGTATACCGGACATGGGACCCGCTAGTGTGAAAAGTTCGGAAAAATTCGGCCCATTAGGTTAAGTTTTGGATACTAGGTTTAATTTACCGGGTGTTAAGAGATAACTAGAGGTTATTAAATGGATTGGTGTGAGAGGACAAAAAGGATAGCCATGTATTAATTATAGTGACAAGTGTCACTTGGAGACTTGTTCTTACTTTTTGACTACTATTCACTCTTTTACCATTTGACTAAATAAACCAAAAAATTGATCAAAATCACTTCATTTCCAAGCTTTGTGGCCGGCTCTCTCTCCAAGCAAAAGAAAGGAAAAGCTCTCTGTGAGAACCCGTAAGTTCCCTAATAATTCTCCTAGGGTTTTTCCCCTTTAAAGACATGTTTTCTGCATTTTCTGGCTTAGGAAAATTCTCCTGGTAAATTTTGTGAGTAATTATAGTTTTTAGATGATTTTTCTAGTATTGGAGAGTTTTTGAAAAATTAAGAGTATATAATGGACGTGGGACCCACTAGTGCGAAAAGTTCGGCGAAATTCGGCCAATTAGGTTAAATTCCGGATACTGTGTGAAATTTATCGGGTGTTAAGAGATAAGTAGAGAATGTGAAGTGATTGATGTGAGAGGAAAAAGAAAAGATAGGATTGCATTAATGGAGGTGACAAGTGTCACCATTGTATTGGAAATAGCTTATGACTTACTATTCATTTTCTTGACTTTTTGACCAATTGCTTAAATATCTCAAAAATCACACAAAATTCATTCTTGTCTTCAACCTCTTGGCCGATTCTCTCTCTAGCAAAGAAGGAAGAAAAACCTCTTCAAAGTTTGGCAATTATCTAGCTCAAATCCTCCAAAACACTTGCTTGATCTAGTTTCTACTCCATAAAATCCTTTCATTTGGTGCTAGTGAGTGATTTGGTGAAGTCTTTGGAAAAGCTAAGGTGTCCTACAACTCTCCCTCTCTTGTTTACTAGGTAAGTGGTGCTTGAACTTCCTCCTACACCTAATGATGCTTAATTTGTGCCTAGTGGTGGCTAAAGTGCTGAAATTTCTGGTTTATTTCTTGGTTTGAGATGAATTGGTGAAATTTTTATTTTATTGATGAATTTTCTGGTTTAATGTGATCATGATGTTGTGGTTGTTTATGATGGTTGGTAAGGGTTAATGACTCTAGGAAGTGGGAAAAGTGATTAATTGCAACCAATTTCTGTTTTGGACCAAAAATTGAAAAGTAAGGGTTTTGTGATGAACATTCTGTCCGAATTTTTAGGTCATATATAGAGGCCGAATTGGCCTTTGCTCAAAACATGAAAGTTGTAGGTATTGATGTGTTTACGTTGACTGTAAAATTTCAGGTAATTTGGAGTAGTGTAGAATGAGATATGTCGAAATTACTATTGCTGTTCTGGGTTCATCAGGATGTAGAAACTGCGCCTGTAATTGGCTGTTTTTGACTGGAATTGCTTTGGATTTGGTTGTTGAGGTCTTTTGATGAAATGTAGCTGGATGTCTTGGTTACCGCATGCCTTTGGAATCAATGCATTTGGACCTGTATAGACTGAGTTGGACTAATTACAGCATAGTGTGATTTGTAAACCTGCAATTACGGTTCTGGTTTGGTATTCTGCATTTTTGATCTAGTTGTGCTAGGATTTGGACTGAGTGGCCTTCTACATTGTTGTAGCCCTGTCTTTTAGCTTCGAGATGATGGGTCTTACACCCTCATCCGATAAGCGTAGCGTAATTTGTGCCATTACCGCATAATGAAGGCAAAACTGTTTTTGTTGTTATGGCCAAGATGGCTACATTTCCTGATTTTCTGGTTTGCTATAATGCTTATATATGCATATGAAACCTTATTGGGGTTGTGGTTGGCATGGCTTTATGATTCGTTATCGAATCTCCATGTACTTGTTTGCATGTTTTAGGGCTCGCTCTCATTCCGGTCATTTCCTAGCTAACTTTTGTACTTGTACTACTTTGAGCCTAGTGAACGGCTTTTGGGAAATGAGATGACTTTTGTACGAAATGTTGGAACTGATTTGAGGAAATAATGAAGCCTTAATGGCTGGAAAAGTAAGAATTTTAGGGGAGGTGCTGCCCGATTTTCTAGGCCGTTTGGTTCCTTTAAGTTGGATTTGCCTTTTGGTGGAAATGAAAGGCTTTTGGGTTGTTTGCGCCTAAGTCTTCATGTTACCTTTTCGTTTCAAAGAAAATCATGTTTTCCACCATTGCATTAGTATTTAATTGGCAAGGTGTACGACGTGTAGTCGAGCCTCACTTGTGCATTTCGTTTACTCGATTTTGGATATGAAACCTTCAATTAGTTTACTTTGATTATTTTAGGTTTTCTTGGTGATTAAAGCCAATCTGAAGTGAAAACTTTTGAAGTTGAGCCGGTGAGTGTACCACTCCCCTCCATTGCTGTTTAACTTGATTTCTGCTCTGCAATCTGTTTATTTGTTTGGGACGAGGGTGTACTTTATCACACTCGTTCTCTTGTCTGTTCATATGCCAAATTACTATGCAAAATTTGAATCTGTTATCTGTGTCTGCATCTGTTCGGATTTCTATGACCTATGAGCTCAGTCCTGTGGCTAAGTTATTCGAGTCGGGCCGGCAAGGGCCTGGACGATTAGATAACGAACCACGGTAGTCTGTTTGGGGATTTTGGGTATTGAGACCCTTGATTCCGGGTATACTCGAGTATTACCATTTTGTTCGTTTGAGGTGAGCGGGCCCGGTAAAGGGGTGTTTGGTGGACGGAATTCGGTGTTAAGAGGGGTCTACGGACGCGTTGGTTCTATATACGTTGACGGAGAGTCAACCGGTTTGGATCAAGTACTGCGCTGGATATTTGGCTCCTGAGAGCCACCCGTATCCTTCTGATTTGAATCATTGGTTCCTTTGCTTTACATCTGACATGTGTATCTGATTTGTTAAATGTGAAATGCCACGATTTTAATGCTATCTGTTTGGTACCTCATTGAGCGCAAGCTCACCCCTTTCTGTTCCTTTTGTTTTCCTTACAGGAAAATAAACCCTTTTGGTCTGGATTTGACAAATGGCTGCCAAATTGAGCTAGTTAAACATATCTTTTGTATAGCTCATGTATTAAAACCCTAAGTGTACTTTTGGGGCGTTTTCTCTTTTGATTTGGCAAACCTTGTATATGTAGTAACTTTTGAAAGCTTTTGTATGTCATTTTGATTTGTAAACGCTAAAGTTCAGATGTGAATGTTTGTTAGCTATTTCGGTTGGGTTCTGACGGGTCGGTTACTATTCATGGCCGGCTCCGGATTTCATTTTATTTTATTTTGGGTTATTTTACTATACGCGCGTTTGTAAGTTCCGGAATGAAGCAGATAGCTCTAATCTGATCCGTAGTCCTGGCGAGAGCTGGGCAGGCAGTCCGCTAACCCCTTTGGTTCGCCTTAGGGGAAAGTGGGGCTGTTACACTCTCCAAGTTCTTGCTTCAATCTTGCTCAAATCCAACAAACCAATCATTTAATCTTGCTTTTGTTCCATAAAAACCCTTAAGTGAGTGATTGTGAGGTGATTAGTGGAGAGGTTTAGAGGATTAAGGTGCTAAGTTGCTCTTTTCTTGAGTTGTTAAGGTGAGTAACTAAGGGACCTTTCCTCCTTCTCAATAATGTTTAATTGATGCCTTATATGAGAATAATTGATGGATTTAGGTGCTATTTTGTGACTTTGGGTTGAAATAGGTGAATTTTCCTATTTATTCATGATTTTTCTGTTTTCATATGATTAATGTTGTGTGGCTATGTGTGATGGTTGGAAATGATATTGAAGGAAGCTAGAAGGTGTAAAGTGTGGTTAATTGCAGAAAATTTCTGCTTTGGAAAGAAATTTTGGAAGTTAGGGTTTCATTTCCCCTCCTTTTGCCTGGCACTGTTCCTCATAGTTAGAGGCCGAATTAGCCTTGAGTTAAAACATAAAAGTTGTAGGTAATGCTATTTTAGAGATGTCTACAAAGTTTCAGCTCAATTGGAGCAACGTAGCTTATAAAAAGACTGAAATACCCCTGCTGCCCTGTTTCTGCCCGAACTTGATAATTGCTTCTGTAATTGGCTAATTTGATTGGGAATATGACTGATTTGGTTGTTGATGTCTTCTGAAGAAATATTTCCTGTTATCTTATCTTTCGTATGGCTTTGGAATCACTTGATTTGGACTTCGGTAGCTTGAGTTGTGGTTATTTAACCAGAATGCGGTTTGTTAACCTGTTTTTGCGGTTCTGGTTCAGTACATTGAATTTTTGACCTAGGTGCACTACAAACTGGACTGAGTGACCTTCTTCAACATTGTAGACCTTTCTTTTAGCTTCGAAACGGTGTATATTGTACCTCCATCCGACAATCGTAGTGCCAATGGTGCCAAAACCGCTAAATGATGTCAAAAAAACTGTTTTAGGGTTTAGAGCTTAACTTCATTTCCGGACTTTCCCTAGTCTACTCTAGTACTTATACGTTCTTATGGAGCTCTATTTTGGTAGTATGTGAAATTGATTTATGACTTGTAATCGAGTCTTATTGTGCTTATTTGAATGTTTTAGGACGTGATGGTGGTTCAAGACGCTCTTTGGGCGGAGGTGTATGAAATATCATTTGCTTGCTTGGTGAGTGTACTACTCACTTGCTTGTTACTAGATGGCTTTATTATACTTGAACGTGCTGCCTTGAATGCTTATGTGCACCATTGAAACTGCTTAAAGTGAGGGTGTACTTGATCGCCCTCACCCCGTTTGTATTATATATGACTGTCCACTGTTTTACTGTGATACTTGAATGGTACATGAAATACTTGATTTGGTGTTGTTTGGACGAGTATCCAACGGCCATTACTGTTACTACTGACTTAACCCCGTTGGTAGTCAATTGAATCGAGCCGGCGAGGGCTTGGTCGTGAAAATTGACGAGCCACGGGGACTATTATAAGGAATCATTAAGTATGAGACTCTTGGTTCCGGTATACTCGAGTATTACCAAATTTTTACTGTTTGGAGTTTGGGCCCGGTAGGGGTATGTTGGGTGGACGGAATGGAAGTAAAGTGGAGCCTATGGTTGGTTACTCTTAAACATTGACGGAGGGTCAATGAGGTCCGATCAAGAATGTAAGAGAGGAAAAGGGGCTCTTGAGAGCCGTCCGTATCCTTTTACCAATTATATTAATGTGTGTTCTTGGTTTACTTCTTACTAGAGGAATTGGAATGATCTGCTATATGCTTGTTTGAACTTTGTTGCTTGAATGATAGTATCTCACTGGGCGTAAGCTCACTCGATTCCTTTTGTTTTCCTTACAGGAATTTGAGTACTTTTGGAAAGGCTATGAATATGGATTGCCGAGTTGAGCTTATGTATATATATATTTTGAATAGCTCCTTTTGGGGCAAAACCCTAAGCGCATTTTAATCCAACCCATTCGATGAGTTGAGATTTGCAAACCGTACATGTATAAACTTATGGGATAACTTTTGTATGCTATTTTGGTTTGTAAATGCTACATTTTAGAGTGTATATGTTTGATTGATGTTCGGCTCCGATTTTCATTTTTTTTATTTTTGGAATTTTGACTTGTTTAAGCGCGCTTGTATGTCCGGAATATTTTAGATTGCTTCAAACTGTCCCGTTAGTCTTGGCGAGAGCTAGGCAGGCAATCCGCTAACCTCTTTGGTTCACCTTAGGGGAAGGTGGGGCTGTCACATACGGAGCAAAGGAGAGTAAGGAGGTTTGTACAGGGACTCAATGTAGAAATACAGGAAGCCTTGGAGGCTACGCAAATTAATACTTTCACTGAGGTTCTTGAGAAAACCCAAAGAATAAAAATTGTTGGGGCACAAGTAAGGGCTTTTCATGCAAAAAGGAGAGGTGCGACTGGTGGAAGTCAAGGGCAAGAGCAAGGTGATCTAGGTATGCCACCCTCTAAGGTGGGTCGAGGAGGTGGTGGTGAGCAAATTTTGGGGACACCTAAGGAAGTTACTTCAAGAGAAGCTCCAGGTAAAAGGGGACAAGCAAGAGATGCCTCGCAGGGAGGTCAGACCTCAGTCCTTTAAGTAACTTGTGGCTACTATGGGAAATCTAACCATACCGAGGATAATTGCTAGAGAAAAGCTCGAAAGTGCTTAAGGTGTGGGAGTACTAAGCATCAGATCGCCAATTACCCCTTGATTAGTGATGCTCAGTCGGCTGGCAAATCAAACCCTAAACAACCAAATGTAGGAGGGGATAAATCCAGAGTGCCAACCAAAGTATATGCCTTAGACCACCAAGGTAAATTTCATGTTTTTCATTATCCGGCTAAAAGTTTGGCTAATGGTGAGACCTGGGAGCTAGATAAGGGCATGCAAGAAAATTATCCTGAGTTATTTACGAATAAATGTATGAATTTCGAGGACGAAATTCTTTTAAGGGGGAGAGAGTGTGACGACTGGAAAATTCGTTCATATTTTCTAAAAAATTCCCTTTTATTTTGACTCAATTAATTTATAATAGTTTTACTACTCATTTACTCCCTCAATAGTTGTAATAAATAAGAGATTTAAGCATTTTACCCTTAGTTTTATAGTTCGGGTAAATTAAGGTTTTCGCGTATTTTGACAGTGTGATCACTTGGTGAGGTGAGTGTGCTAAATTTGGTGGTTAACAATGAGTTTTAGATAAGAAAAAGTGTCGGATTAGAAGTGATAATAATAAGTTAGTGAACCATAAGTAAAAATACAAGTACAGGAAAATAGGCGAAAATAGGCTTGAACCGACGTGTACCGTTTGCTACCGAATGAGTGCACAACTTAAACACTACTTTATTACCTTAATCACCTTATTTTTACTTTACCTAATCCTTCCTAAATTACCCCTTAATCCAGTCATCTTTGTTGACTAAGGAAAAAGAAAGAAAAGAAAAAAATGAGATGGAATCTTATGGCGACACTTGGCGCAATCCAACCAACTTTGACCCAAGATTTCTTACCTTTCCTAAAACTCCAATGTTGACCAAAATTTCTTCATTTCTTCACCTTGTCTTGGCCGAAACTTGAGGGAGAGAAAGGGAGAGAAAACTTCATCTTGCACTTCAATTTCAAGCCTCAATCTTGAGTTTCAATCGATAATCTTGGAAACTTCTCCACAAAAGTTGATCACCAAGGAAGCTTAAGGGTTTTGGTGGAGTGATTTGGGAAGAAGAAGGTCTTGGCAGCCTCTTTGCATAGGGATTAAGGTGACTTTGGCAAGAAACTTCCCTCTACTTCATATATGTCTAAACTAGTAGTTTAAAGTTGGGAAAATTTCATGGGTTGAAGTAGTGTTATGGAAATTTTCAGTTTTATGGAGATTTTTCTGCCTTTATATGATGCTTTATGATTGACCATGGTTTGATAACTTTCCCATGTGTAATATTGAGATTTTATGTGTTAGTTTAACTTGTTTAGAGGAAATTCCAGCTTTAGTTCCAAATTTCCAGCATTAATAGCAGAATTTGCCCTGTATATTCGTCAATGTTAGAGGCTAAATTAGGTCTTGATCAAAACATGAAAGTTGTAGGGAATGGAGTTAACTAGTTTTTTGAAAAATTTCAGCTCAATCAGAGTACTGTAGCAAGTGAAATGACTAAAATACCCATGACTGCCAAAAGCTTTATTTCACAGACAGATTTATGTTTTCTCTGAGATGACACATTTTGACCTAGAAAATGAATGAATTGGCTGTTGATGTCTTCATAAGACTTGTAGGTCTATGTTTTAGCTTCGAAACAGAATAAAGTGTAACCCAATCCGATAAACATAGTTTCATTTGTGACCAAAATATTATAAGACGTCAAATCTGCTGTTTAGCTATTTGCCTTTAAAATTGGTTTTCGGTCGCATTACTAGACTTGTCTTGTAATTGTATGACATTGAGTCTATTTTAAAGGCTATTATGTTAAGATTGTATATGTGTGAAGTTGGGGCTGAATTGAGGAAAACAATGAAGCCATAAATGGCTGGAAAATAGTTAAATACAAAGGGCATACTGCCCAAATTTTCACTCGAGGGTTAGGCGTGGGTACTCGCGACTTGAGTGAAGATTTGATGATGAATTGAACTTTATTCGTCTAGGGTATTCGGGTCTACTTTCGCAAAGATATATAAGCTGGAATTTGATCGAAACTCGTACCCTTGGAAAAAATGAAAGTAGCGACCAATGGAAATACGTTTTCCTCGTCTTTTTGATTCAAAAAAGAATTTCAAAGTTTTCATCGCTTCCTTACAAAAACTAAAAGAGCGAGGATGAGTTTTTTAGGATGTGATAAGTAATATGAATATTACCAAATGAGTTTCAGTTACTTGATTTTAGTTAAACGAAACGCTTAAGTTTCGAACCTTCGTTAATTTCAAAGTTCTTAAACGATGTTTTATCATAGATTTGGACTCCAACGAAGGAGTTACGTGTGACAGCCCCACCTTCCCCTAAGGCGAACCAAAGGGGTTAGCGGACTGCCTGCCCAGCTCTCGCCAGGACTAACGGTGCAGTATAAAGCGATCTATCACGTTCTGAAACTTATAATGCGCGCAACCAAGACAAAAGGGCAAAATAACCCAAAATAAAAGGAATGAAATCCAGAGTCGGCCATGAATAGTAAGCGACCCGTCCGAAACCCAACCAAACATCGAAATACATATTCAACACAACATTAACCATTTACAAGCCACAATGGCATTTAAAAGTGATACAAAAGTCACTACATATGTGGGTTGCCAAAACAAAAGTAAAAATGGCCCTAATGATTCATTTAGGGTCCCATTTTATATACAATACAAAAGAGGCATTCAACTAGTTCATTCGGCAACCATTTAACAAAATTCATTCCAAAAGAGTCCTATTCCTGTAAGGAAAACAAAAGAAACGGGGTGAGCTATATGCCCAGTGAGAATACAACCACCATAGCAACTAATATCACATAAGCATAACCGTTCAGTTCAAGTATGCAAATAAGAAGTAAATCAAATCAGTGAAAGGATACGGACGGCTCTCAAGAGCCCATTTCCACGCTTATTTCTTGATCCGACCTCATTGACCCTCCGTCAATGTTAAAGAATAACCAACCGTAGACAACTCTTTACTTCCATTCCTTCCACCCAACATTCCCCAACCGGGCCCGCACTCCATTCAGTCATTTTGGTAATACTCGAGTATACCGGAACCAAAGGTCTCATTACCACAAGATTCCGCAGTACAGTCCCCGAGGCATGTCAATTTTCACGACCAAGCCCTCGCCGGCTCGATTCAATTGACTACCTACGGGGTTGAGCTCAGTAATGCAGTAAGGTCGTTGGACATTCGTCCAAACGACACCAAATCAGTTGTCCATGAATGGCATTCAATATTTCATATGGCAAGAGCAGTATTTCAGTAAAACGGTAAACAATCATAAAGGGAATCACAAGGGGTGAGGGCGGTCAAGTACACCCTCACCTCTATCAATTTCCATAACCAAATAAGCCTTCAAGGCATCAATTCACATAGAACAAAGCCACATTGTAACAATTAAGTGAGTAGTATACTCACCAAGTGAGAAAATGATGTTTCATGCACCGTCGTTAAACAAACGTCGTGCACCACCGTTTCCTCCTAGAACAAGCAAGCAAATACAATGAGACTCGATAACGAGTCATAAAACAATGCTGAACACAACCCCAATAGGGTCTCATATGCACAAATAAGCATGATAGCAAACCAGAAATTAGGAATAGCATTAGTCTTGGCCCCGAATAGAAAAACTGTTTTGCCCTTATTTTGCGGTAATGGCGTCAATTTCACTATGATTATCGGATGGGGGTGTAAGACCCACCGTTTCGAAGCTATAAAACAGGGCTACAACAATGTAGAAGGCCACTTAGTCCAAATCCTAGCACAACTAGGTCAAAAATGCAGAATACCACAACCTGAACCGTAATTGCAGGTTTACAAATCACACAAAACTGTAATTAGTCTAACTCAGTCTATACAGGTCTAAATGCCGAAATTCCAAAGGCATATGATAGCTAGGACATCAAGCTACATTTCATCAGAAGACACCAATGACAAAATCCAAACCAATTCCAGTCAAAATGGCCAATTACTAGTGCAGTTTTCGCATTCTGATCAACCCAGAACAGCAACAGTAAAATCGACATATCTCACTCTACACTAATCTAAATGACCTGAAATTTTGTAGGCACTTCAAACTCATCAATACCTACAACTTTCATGTTTTGAGCAAAGTCCAATTCGACCTCTAACCCTATGATCCAAAACCGGACAGAATTAGGAGTTTTGAAACCCTAACATTTCACAATTCACTCCATAGCCAAAATTAGTTGCTATTATCACTAATTCACACCTACTAAAGTCTTTCCCCCTCATTATCAACCATCATAGATGATCACAACATCACATTCATATTAAATCAGAAAATTCCTCAAAAAAATAAAAACTTCACTACATCACTTCAAATCAAGAAATAAATCACATAATCCATCACTTTAGGTCCCATTAGGCACCATTTAAGCATCATTAAGTGAAGTAGGGTGTTCAAGCATCACTTACCAAGCAAACAAGAGAGAGGAAGATGTTGGACACCTTAGCTCTTCCAAAAAGCTTCACTAAAGCACTCACTATCACTAAAAGGAAGGATTGTATGGAGTAAAAACCAATTTAAACACTTGGTTTGGTGAATTTGGACTAGTTGGAAGCTTGAAATGTTGAAGAATTCCCTTCCTTCTTGCAAGAGAGAGGGCCGGCCACAAGGTGAAAGAAAATGGTGATTTTTGTGCAATTTTTAAGATATTTAACCTTTGGTCAAAAAAGTCAAAAATTGGAATAGTAAATCTTAAAGTAAAACCAATAAGAGGGTGACACTTGTCACCTCATTAATGCAATCTTATCACTTCTTTTTCCTCTCACATCAATCAAATCTCACTCTCTACTTATCTGTTAACACCCGATAAATTTTACACAGTATCCGAAACTTAACCTTATTGGCCGAATTTTTTCGAACTTTTCGCACTAGTGGGTCCCACGTCCAATATATATTCTTAATTTTCTAAAAATTCTCCAATACTAGAAAAATTATCTAAAAACTATAATTACTCATAAAATTCACCAGGAAAATATTCCTAAGCCAGAAAATGCAGAAAACATACAATTAAGGGAACTAAAACCCTAGGAAAATGGTTAGGGTTTTTTTTTTTTTTTTAACGGGTTCTGACACTCTCTCCCCCTTAAAAGAATTTCGTACTCGAAATTTCTCACCTTAATTTCCGAAAAGGTTTGGGTATTTTTTCTGCATTTCCTCTTCCACTTCCCAAGTAGCTTCCTCAACTCCGTGGTTTCTCCACAGCACCTTTACTAATGGAATCTTCTTGTTGCGGAGCTCTTTGACCTTCCGATCAAGTACCTGGACCGGTTTCTCTTCATAGGCCAGTGATTCATTGATTCATCTACTTCGATATCCTCTGGTTGCAATACATGGGATGGGTCAGGGTGGTACTTCTTTAGCATTGAGACGTGAAACACATCGTGGATTCGAGAGAGACTGGATGGCAGTTCCAATCGATATGCGACCGCTCCAACCCTCTGAAGAATCTTGTAGGGTCCGACGTACCGCGGTTGAAGTTTCTTTCCTTTGCCCGCTGTGATACTTCGTAAAGGTGTGATTTTGAGAAATACATGGTCTCCAACTTCAAACTCCAAATCTTTTCTTCGGTTATCCGCGTAACTCTTTTGGCAGCTTTGAGCTATTTGGATTCGTTGCCTTATCAACTTGACCTTCTCCTAAGCCTCTTCCATCCATGGAATAGTTGCTGGGTCTAGAGCTTTCTTTTCACCAACTTCGTCCCAGTAAATCGGCGACCGGCACTTGCGTCCGTATAGGGTTTCATACGGAGCCATCTGAATCGACGAATGGAAGCTATTGTTGTAAGCAAACTCTACCAAGGTCATGTGCTGACCCCAGTTGCCTCCAAAGTCCAGAATGCACGTTCGTAGCATGTCCTCGAGAGTTTGAATTGTCCGTTCTGACTGGCCATCCGTCTGAGGATGATAGGTCGTGCTCAAATTGAGTTTAGTCCCCAGAATTTCTTGAAACTTCTGCCAAAACCGAGATACGAACCGTGGATCCCGATCGGAGACGATGCTCACAGGAACACCGTATATTGGTTGTGATCCGAATATACGATGCTCACAACCAAATATGTGAGCACGATGGAGTGGACGGGTTTGCGGTTTATGCGGACGCGTCGCGAGAAGGCCTAGGGTGCGTTTTGATGCAGAACCGGAATGTGATTTCTTTCGCTTCTAGGAAGTTAAAGTTTCACGAGCAGAACTATCCGACTCACGATCTGGAACTAGCCGCAGTTGTCTTTGCACTGAAAAAATGGAGGCATTACCTATATGGGGTGACCTTCGAAGTCTATTCGGATCACAACCAAAATGTCTTAAGCACAACCAATATACGATGCTCACAACCAAATATGTGCTTAAGACGATGCTCACAACTTTTTCCCGTGGACCTTCGAAGTCCCCGTGTGTCTTAGAGTAGACCAAAATGTCGTCAATGAACACAACGACAAATCGGTGTAGATAGGGTTTAAAAACCCTATGCATTAGGTCCATGAAAGCGGCGGGAGCATTGGTCAGTCCAAAGGGCATAACGGCGAACTCGTAATGCCCGTATCTCGAGTTGAAAGCAGTTTTCGGAATGTCCTCCTTCCTTATTAACAACTGGTAGTATCATTGTCTGAGGTCCAACTTCGAAAAGACCACTGCTCCTTGCAGCTGGTCGAACAACTCGTCGATGTGAGGCAGTGGGTATTTATTCTTGATCGTAACGTTGTTCAGCCCCCGGTAGTCAATACACATCCTCAAGGTTCCGTCCTTTTTCTTCACAAATAGGACCGGAGCTCCCCAAGGAGACCCACTCTCATGAATGAATCCCCGCTCCAAAAGGTCTTGTAACTGCAACTTAAGCTCCTTAAGTTCTGCAGGCGCCATTCGATAAGGGGTTTTTGAGATAGGTGCGGTTCCAGGCAACAGGTCTATTCGAAATTCTATCTCTCTTTCCAGAGGTAAGGCTACTAACTCATCAGGGAATACATCCGGAAATTCCCTTACTACGGCCACATCTTCCACCTTTAATTTATCCGCAGGGGTGTTAATCAAAAAGGCCAAAAATTCTTGCGCCCCTCTACTTATCAGTTTCCTAGCTCGGATACCCGAAATTAAAGCAGATGAGGCTAACCTACCCCTTATATCCAATCTTAAGGTTGCCTCGCCAGGAATGCGAAATTCTACTTTTTTTGTTTTACAATCCAGTTGGGCATTATATTTGGCTAGCTAGTCCATACCCAGAATCACATCGTACCCCTTAATGGACAAGCTAATCAGGTCTCCTAAAAATCTCCTTTCACCTACCCATACATCGCAATCCCTATAAACCATACTAGTCACCAACCGTTGACTCCCCGTAGGTGTACTAACTTCTAGGTCATATGGTAAACTAGCAGGTTTTATATCGATGCCACACATGAAATCAGGGTTAACAAACGAATGAGTGGCACCAGGATCAATTAAAACTTTGGCAAAGCGGTGGAAAATAGGGATCGTACCTTCTACAACCTCAGAAGATTCTGGAACCTGATGGGGCTCTAAGGAATACACCCTAGCTGGAACTTTAGGTTTGAATCCGTCTCCCTTGGCTGCTCCAGTATTGGTCCTTGACGATGGTTGGCTCCCCTTTCCGTCTTGTTTCAGGACCGGACAAGTAGCTAATTGGTGGTCCGCGCTTCCACATCGCAGACACTTGCCCTGTTTCCTCCAGCAATTATCTTCGGTGTGGTTTGCTTTTCCACAATGCCCACAGGGACCACGAGGTGCCGAAGCCGAGCCACTCTGAGCGTTTCCCCTTTGTCCTCGCCCAGCTTGACCACCCCTGAACGGAGTCCTACTGCCTGAACCCGATTGTCGACCACCACCCGTTTCTCATCCAAATTTAGAGGGAGTGCTCTTCTCACCATGTCCAAACGTACTCCCAGGAAAACCACGCTTCTTAGCCTGGAAGTTTCGGACCTGCAACCGTGCACTTTCAACTCGTTGGGCTTTTTCCATTGCCTCGCTAAACGTAGTGATTTGAGCCGCCGCGAGGTCCTTCTGGATCTCAACGTTCAAGCCCTGAATAAAGCGCCTCACCCGTCGTTGCTCAGTCATGATTAGCTCAGGCGCGAATGTCGCGCCCCATTTTTTGATAAATAAATAAATGGTTTAAAAAATGTATTTTTTGTGATTGGAAAATGAATTGTGATTTAAAAGAAAAAAATGGGTCTAAATAGGGGTTTGAGAATGCGACGATTTGACCCAAAATTATAGTTTAAAAAGGGTTTTTAAAACTAAATACGGAGTCGCCACTTGATAATGAGTTAAGGTGTACCAAGTCACCTAAAAAAAGATTTTTTTTGTTTTTTAAGGAAAAATAGGAAAAAGTATGAAGAAACCCCTTTTAAACGACTCCTAGTCCACGTAAACCAAAGAAAAAGGTTCGGGAGTCACATTTGACAAAGGGGAAGGCAAGGATAAAATCCAAGGCACCCCCTTGACCTAGCCAGGGCTAGTTGCATGATTTAATCAAAGATTTTCTTGTTTTAATCAAAGAATTTATTACATTTGGATGCACTACATGAATGCAAACCCTGGACCTAGGGGTATTGGGGAAAATTTCTTTTCAAAGGTTGAGTGGTGCCAATCACATTAATTGTGAAGCCCAATAACGATCTTTTGAAGGAGTCACGAATAATGCAAGTGGGATGCAAATGAATGGAATGCATGTATGCAATGTGAAGGCATGAGTTTGAAAAAGTAATAAAAGACAATAATGTGTAAGTGAGAGTGTGCACGTGAGTGGGCAAGGTGCGGTATGTGAAATGATAATATGAAGTGCATGTGTGCAAGTAATGACAAAAGTGCTCGTGTGCAAGTGAAAATATAAAAGTGCACATGTGCAAAATGGGAGGAAAAAATGAAAGTGTAATGATAGAGTGGATGCATGAACCTAGGGAATTCATGCATAATGGGTATGGGGAGACCTAAATCGTGACTCAATTTGCCATTTTATAGAGGGAATACAAGCGTGCTAAGGTTTAGAAAAAGCCACACTCGTCTATATCCCATATTTAAGGGGACTCTCAAGCAAATGAACCCTATAACTAGCATGAAATGCAAAAATCCTAAAATGGAGGGAAAAGGGGTTCGAGGGGCATGCAAAATGATAAAACTAAAAAGAATGCATGACATGTAATGAACATGCAAACATGTACTAACAAGGGAAAATCCCTAAGGGTCTAGCGTTGGACTAGCCCATTCTATGAATTCCGACTAGCGTTGGACTAGTGGAAACGTACATTCATCCATCACATTCATTCAGGGCTATGGAAAGCGAGTAGACATACCAAACACTTATAAACACATAGCACATAACACTTAGCATGCTCGACTAAATGCAATGACCTAATTAAAGCAAGTAACACATAACATATAGCAAGCAACCAAACTAATGAACTATTACATTTGCTAGCTAGGCACACGTCTTCAATAGGTCTTCATCGGATGCTCCTCCAAGCCCTATCTATTACAAGCCAAGAGGTGTACACATACCCCATAAAGAATAACTTAAATAAAAAGCAAAAGTAAATGACATAAATAAAAGAAATTAAAGAAAGGCTAGGAAAGCAAAGTAGGCATGCAATTCACTTAACACGTAGGAGCACGTAGGAAAAATAACGCAAGAATATAGAAGTTACCTCCCTTGCAATGGAAATCGAGTAAATGAGATATTAGCTTCAAAACAATAAAAAGGGTCAAGGCACCAATTTATTTGACAAATAATCACAAAGGATAAAAATAAACATGAATTTGAATCAATTAAATCATGTCAACAACCCACATTTAAGAAGTCAAGAGAAGAAAGGACTTGATTGCAAAGATTGACAAAATTTTGGGGCCAAAATTAAAGAAAAACAAAGTTCAAGGACTTATTTGCAATTAAAGTAAGGACCGAATTGAAAGTAGTTGAAAATATCCAGGGCCACAGTGAAATTAAAGAAAAGTACAGGGACTGATCTGCAAATGCGTTCTCTGGTTTCTTAATGGATAAGATCATTGGGCCATTTCCTCTATGTGTTTGGGTCAAAACCTTCCAAGCCCAACCGAAAACCCAAGGTAAGAGAAGTAGGCCAATCTGCTATTTTGGCCCAAAAATTAACCAACAAAACCGGTGGGCTTTTACCCCTTGGCCCAAACCAAAAATCCAAACAAAACAACTTAAATCAACTTTTACAAATCCAAACAAATATTATTGCCCACATCCTAAATCCAAACTAAACCCAATAAGATTTGCAAATCAACTAAAATTATTAAGCCACAATTACGACCTGAAATCAAGAATTAATCTATCCAAAAAGTCACATAAAATATGCAAACAAAGGATTAAACTTAAAAGGGTAAAATTAGTTCAATTTTCCAGATTTTGGGCCATATCAGAATAAGGGGGGACTTGAGGGGTTCAAAAAGCAATTTTTGAAATGATTTTCATGCATGCATGCGAAACAATTCAATTTATTCAACAACAAGAAGATTTCGGCAGCTAAGTCATCCGCAACTTCCCCATGAATCTTTGGCTAACAAAGCTTTAAACTAACTCTAATTAAAACATGCTTAAACAACACTTAATCAAAGTAATTCTTAAAAGAATTTCTTGCAAGTTTACAAACCAAAAGCTGCTGCACTTCTGTTTACAAACCAACTCAAGGATTGCTGCATTTTTCATTTTCGACCAGATTTGGGCAAAAACTAATGCAAACTTTGGACAAATTCTATCACACAAAAATCCAAATTTTGGTCAAGCAACACAACACACAACTTGAACCTCCAAACGAATCAAAACACAAAGGGAAAAACATGCAAATGCTGGGAAATTTTTATGCCAAAAGGTTCGACATTCCTCATCTCATCAAATTTCCAGCAACGTTTTTGATTATAGCTATAGCTCACATATTCTTAGACCCATACTTGCAAACTCAAATCACTCATCCAATTTCCTTTTTCGAAACAAGATTAACTAGCACATTATGTGACAAAACTCACTTGATGAGCTATTTATGAAGAAGAAAACAGCAACAAGAAAAGAAATGGGTCATGGCCGAAAAACCAAAGCTGCGGCAGAATTTCCTGAGTGAACTTTGCAGCTTGTTTCATGTAGTTGGGTCCTAAATAAACTCTATCAATGCCACAAATCAATAATGAATGTAAGACTCTTGACTCATGTTATTCACTTCATTCAAACACAAACATCTATTACCTACAAGAGAATCTAAACAACTCATCCAAATACAAAATGCAGCAAAGTAATGCAAGGATTAACGGCTACTTCATTAGACCAGAAATTTCCTTGAGAGTGTTGTTAGCAACACCCAAATGCACATGTTCACTCTCAATTTGTCCAAGAATGCTGCTTTATACGGAAAATACAACCCAGATGGACAACAATAAAATGATCACTGCTGCAACAAAGGATGAAACAAAAACTGTTGTCCGAAACAACTTTGCTCAAGGAAGACAATTCTGATTTCAAACATAAACTCACAGCTTTGTCCAACAGAATTCAATCGAGATCCTAATCTATAACTGAATCAGCAAAACATATGTAACACACACAGGAAAAGCTGATGTAAAAGTATAGGGACGCGTTCATGTAAAAGAATGACAATCTGAAATTCATTTTTAGCAAGAAAAATTCAGACATTTCAACGCCCCCAAACACGCAATCCTAACGTCTCTTGTCTAATTCATTTCACCAAGTAGATGATGAGAGCCTTTTGACGGACTGGATTGTCATGGGCAAGAACAACAGCGAAAGGAAACACACGGATGAACCTTCAACATATGAATTTAAACGTCCAAAAGAAAAGAAAAGGAACGCATGCCAAAACTGAAAACAAATCCTTATTGCCACATTCTGTTTTCAACTGCTAGCATAGGCAAGAAACAACCAAAAAGATCGGCTAGTCTCAAGTGTGTTCAAGGTATCAGGGCTAAGCAATAAACAAGAAACCAAACTGTAAATTAAAATTCCAATTCAATCGGCCAAAAGACAGATAGCTGCTACCAAAAGCCGACTATTCCAAACTTGTAAACATCCATCAAGAACCCAAAAGACCCAAGCAAGCATAAAAAAGATAAAAGGCATGGCCTTTAAGATACCAAGCTGGAAAACTGTGGCCTTTCTACATGGCAAAACTAAAATATCATTCTTGAACCGAGAGAGAGAAGTAATAGTATACCTGAATCAGCAAAAGATGAAAACGGATTGGACAAATATTCAGCAAACAACTTTGCCTTTTCAATGAGGATAGCAAACAACAATGGAAGCACCGGTTTCCTCCTCAGCTTCGTATTTCTCTCCTTCGGTCAGCCCAGTTCTTCACCAACTTCCTTCCTTCGTTTGAAATTACCTTGTTTTTCTTTCTTCTCAAACTCACGCCACTAATCACTCACATCACCTTCCCTTTTTTGATTTCTTCCTCCTTTGCGCTTGTCCCTTCCTATCTATTCTCGCTACATTTCTCCTTTCTAGCCCACCATCTTCCTGTTTTCCTTTTTCTAATTTCTCCCACCAGTTTTTCCGCCGCCCTTTCTCTACTCTTTTCTTGCTGTTTGTTTTTCTTTTTCCCCTCTCAGCCCCCAACTCTCTCCCCTCTCTCCTAGCCTTCTAGTTTGTTCCTCCGTTCTTACGGCTGCCCTTTTCTGGTTTCTTTCTTTTTTCGTTTCTAACGTCTCTCTTCCTGGCTTCTTCTCGTCACCCCCTCTCTTTGCGGCTGATTCCTTTTTAGCTTTTATATCCAGTTAGAAACCCTAAAGCCCACAGCTATCTCCTCTATATTTGCAGCCAAGACCTCCCCGAGCCCTTCTTGTGCAAGCTGCGAAAAAACGCAGCTTGCCTGTCGCGACATTTTTTTTTTTTTCAACAAAATTGATAAAATAACTATCAAAACAATTAAATTAACATTGGATGAAAAATAAATAAACTAGAGACAACAAAGTGCAGTGTTCCATTTTTCCATTTTTTTTTCGTTTTTCCTTTTTTTTTCCTTTTTTTTTCTCTTGTTTCTTTTTTTCTCTTTTTTCCCTTTTTTTTCAAGAAATTCTATGCTAAAACTTTAAAAATAAAACTAAAACTAGAAACTAAAAACTAAAAAGCGAACACGACAAAATAAAAAACTAAGAATAAAAAGAAATGAAATTACACAAAAAATTTGGTGTCTACAGTTTGCCCCTCTTTGTCTAAGTTTTGAAAAAACTTGAGACAAAGAAGTAGACACCAAATACTTACCTGTGTTATTTGGCCGCAAAATGATTTCAATGAACAGGAATTTAAACGGGACTGACCCGAACAGAATTTTAAACGGGACTGACCCGAACAGAAATTTAAACGGGACTTACTCGAACAGAAAATAAAATCAGATGAATTGAAATGAGATGGAGTGTTGGTGGGATTGACCCATGTTTATTGGTGATGCAAATGAAAGAAGTGAAATGAAGTGTTAATGGGACTGACCCATGTTTTTTAGTGATGCAAATGAAATGCTCACTAGTGGGACTGACCCACGGCTAGTGACGATACCAAAGGAAGTGCTCACTAGTGGGACTGACCCACGGCTAGTGGCTAACGAAAAGAAATGCTCACTGGCGGGACTCACCTCACGCTCCAGTGGCAATAAAAATAAAATGCTTACTGGCAGGACAAACCCAACTCCAATAGCAATGAAAATGAAATGCTTACTGGCGGGACAAACCCAGCTCCAATAGCAATGAGAATGAAATGCTTACTGGCGGGACAAACCCAGCTCCAGTAGCAATGAAAATGAAATGCTTACTGGCGGGACAAACCCAGCTCCAGTGGCTATGAAAATGAAAAGCTCACTGGCGGGACAAACCACACGCTCCAGTGGCTATGAAAATGAAATGCTCACTGGCGGGACTAACCACAGCTCCAGTGGCTATGAAAATGAAAAAGCTCACTGGCGGGACAAACCTCAGCTCCAGTGGCTATGAACATGAAAAGCTCACTGGCGGGACACAAACCTCAGCTCCAGTGGCTATGAAAATGAAAAAGCTCACTGGCGGGACAAACCTCAGCTCCAGTGGCTATGATCATGAAATGTTGGTATGCAGGCAGAAACTGTATAGAGTTTACTTGGAGAATTATCCAAAAATTTGCCCCAGTGTGATGAATTGGCTAGTGGGATTAAACCCGAGCCCAACGGGGTATGAACGGTCAGCGGGATAAAACCCGGTCCTGCCGAGATTGGCGGGATGAAACCCGGTCCCAATTTATATAAGCGGTCAGCGGGATTAGACCCGGTCCTGCCGAGAGAATTGGCGGGATGAAACCCGGTCCCAATGCGATAATCGGTCAGCGGGATTATACCCGGTCCTGCCGAGAGAATTGGCGGGATGAAACCCGGTCCCAATGCGATCTGTGATGTTGGCGGCACGAAATCCAGGCCCAACGTGGGTCTTGTGAAATTGGCGGCACGAAATCCAGGCCCAACGGGATGAAGTGATGTTGGCGGCACGAAGTCCAGGCCCAACGTGCTTTTTGTGAAGTTGGCGGCACGAAAACCAGGCCCAACGTGAACTTTGCGAATGGTCAGTGGGATAAGACCCAGTCCTGCCATCCAATTGATCAAGAAATTAAGTGTGTTTTGTCAAAAAAAGGGAAGATAGAAGGGAGCGCGGCGGACGCTGTGATATCGCCAACAAAAAAAATTCAATGTGATTTTCCAAAAAACAATAAATTGAATTTGATTTTTCCAGAAGTCCTGATTGAGAGAATTTTGTCAAAAATAATTTGCCCCAGTCTCCACCAATTTGTGCAACCGATCCATTGATTTGCATTACAACATGGTTGCTCCTCCTTGAGGCCTTGATTTATAAGATTCTAGCCTACGCTTCTTTATTGATTTTAGCCATGGATACCTGCACAGGGGCTTACCCAAGTATGAGATGCACTTAAATTCCATGAAAAGAACGGAGAGATTGATTCAAAAGTGCGTTTCTTGACTCTTGGTTGAGAACTTCAAATATATTGCAAAAGTTTGCCCCAGTATGGGCCCATTTTACAAAAATCTCTCAAATGAAAATTTGCCCCAGTGTGGGCCCATTTGATTGCAAAAAATTTGTTCAGATGATTCCCCATTTATTTGAACAAAGAGAAATCGCACCTTCCAAAATTTAGAAAGTAATCATTTGAACGTTGAATACAGAAATTTCATGATGAATTCCTCGAAATAACACCGAATTCAAGAAAATTTCTTCCTCACTTTTAGCATTGGTGCTCAGAGTAACGGGTCACCACTTCTGGTTGGCTCATCTTTCAAGACCAATCAAGTGACTTTATTTTTGAAATGGCTAAGGAAATGGGAGGTCAGAATTTGTCTTATTTTTTTATTTTTTTTTATTTTTTTTTGTGCCCAGTTGTATGTAATCCATTCAATGTCACATCTTAGTGAAAGCAAATAGTTTGTCACCCTCATTTCTTAAGAAAATTGAGTCAACATATAAGTTTTAAGTTTGCAACAAATGGGTAAGAACGATAGCTAAACATGCGAAAACTGATTATACCCTTATGATCACAAATGATTGATGGATTTCTTATGAGAATAATACTTACTTTGGATTGTCATGAAGGAATAAGTCAACGATGGACTTTGTTAGCTTGTAATGTGGCTTGAAAACGATAGCTAAAGGATAAGACTTTCAAGGACATTGCACCACAGATCGCATTTTTCCAAAATTGTCCCTATTTTGAACTCAAAGATCTCAGAATTTGTTTGTATTCTTCTCATCATTCATTAGGGACTTCAGCGTCGAATTCTTTGTATTTCATTTTTCCTTTTTGCTTTTCCGTTTTCTTTTCTTTGATCTGGTGGGTTTTCCATGGTGAGTAGCGTCAACCTCATACTCAAGCAATTCAGAAATACAGCTAAAATTTTCCGGCATCAGAAATTTTCTTGACAGGGCCATTGCAAAGAACAGAAGTCAGGACTTTCGGCTTTTGTAATGGGGTCAGGTGGGGTGCTTAAAAAAGTTAAGGCTTGAAAGCGGATTTCAAAAGTGGTTTGAAGAATCTGAGATCGCATTGTTGCGCCAACCCTATTTTAGGGTTAAATCAGAATTTGCCCCAGTTTATGCTCAATTGAGGCTTTTTCTCTTTCATTTTCTTTCTTCTTTTGATTTTCCGTCTTTCTGCCATTTTTTTGAAATTTTCACAAAATTTGCCCCAGTTTATTTTTGAACTGAGGTTCTCTTTTTCCTCTTGCTTTTGATTTTGTGGCTTTTCACTTTTTCACTTCTTGAAGTTTTCCTTTTCAACTCCAACTTGCCCCAGTGTGGGGTTTGCGATTCTCAGGGGTTGCCAAATGAAGTATTTTATTCTGATGGCTCAAAAGGGATAACTAGGGATAGAATGTTTGATTGGAAAAAGAAGATGGCCTGACTTGTATTCTGTTCCTTACAATAACTCTGAGAGGAAACTTTCATTAATGCGAAATTTCTTGCATGTATCTGAATTAATTGACTGAGGAAGACTCTCCATGAGTGGTTCGTCGGACAAAACCCTTCCTTTTTCCCTTTTTCCAAAATTGAAGCCCAGATAGATTCAAATTTCTCCAACTTGTGATTCCCTCTTTTCTTTTCTTTTGGCATTTTTGCTTCTTTTCCTCTTTCTCTCTTTTTTCAAAATTCCCCAATCTCCTTCCCCAATGTGGGGGGCGATCATATGTGCATTCGAAAAGAACCACGCATTTTTAGCTCAAATGAGGATGCAAGGGATAAAGTAGTGTTTAAGTTGTAGAAACGATGGCCAAAGTATCATTCTTACGCCTTATGACAACCAAAGTAATGAAATGGTCATTGAAAATAATGAAATGGTCATTGAAAATTCATTCCCTTTTTTATATTTGAAAATTTTCCAATATAGGGTAGTGATCATTAGGGATCTTATTTGAAACGAAATTATTCTTTCAAAGACTCAAATGGGGGAGCAAATGATAAAATGTGTATAGGTGGAGAAACGAATGCTCAAAGTATCATTCCAAATTTTCAAAACAAACAAGTATAATGTACATTTTTGCTTTCACTTAGATGTGAATTGAATATAATTAGACACAGTGGACACTTTTCAAGCAAAGATTGCCCCAATTTGCAATTTATCAATCAATGTGACTGATTTTATTCTGGGATTAAGTGAAGGAGAAAAGGTATCTCATTGGGCCTTTTGAGTGACCGTTCACCCTTTTCTGAGCACTCTTATTGTATAGCTCGGATCACCAACCTAGTGTACATGAGGATTTTAGAGAGTATACACTTGCGAAATTCAGGCTATAGGTTGAAAAAATCTCAATTTGGTCTTATTTCTCAAAATTCATCATGAAATCTCTAATGAGTAGGAATAAAGAATGAAATGTACATATACACAAGACAATAATTGTCCAAAAATTTTATTGCTGAAAAAGTTTGAAACAAAAATTCCTGTTCAATTACGATACAAATGAGAAGAGAGAAACTTGTAAAGAGCTCCACATATACACTTTTTATCTCCTTTTCTTTTGGAACAAAATGTATTAACTAAATATACAAAATTTTCCTTTGGAAATAATTACAAAAATCTCTCAGATGCTTTAGCGTAGAGCTTCCAGATAGATCATTTATGTTTTCATTGTAGGATCTGCCCAAGAATCACACAATACTTGTGATTTTCAAACTTTATTAGATCAAAATTATCATCAGATATAGAAAAATGTTTTTGCCTTATTGAAATATTCTTATGAATGCAGGGGGAAAGGGGGAAAACAAAAGGAAAATACCCAGAGTTAGTAAGAAAGAATATAAAATCGGTATGCATGTCCTATGGGGGAACCCTTTTTGTGCCAAGGGTAGGCCTAGCATGAAAATGCAATCCTCCAAAGCAGGCACTATACAATACCTGATGGATCCGATCAGCTTATGGAGTGAAAAATAATTTGAAAAATTTGGCCCATTGGAATGAGAAGAGACGTTTGTCAAAATGAGGACCTCGTCCGAAGGGATTGATTACTTTTGATCGATACAAGAACTTGCAAAAATGCACGGGTTTGACCTTAACGAACTTCCTATCGAAGAGATTGGAATTCGTTACCAAATTTTTTCAGTGAAGTACGGGTCAAAACCCCAACTGATCAAATGGCTGGATGCAATGGATGGTTTTCTCAAAAATCGACTAAGTTTTGAAATCCGACATTGAAACCCTAATTGGTCAAATGAAATTGACAATTTATTAAAAATCGACCGGATTACCCTAAAAAGGGAAACGGGTCAAATGAATTGAGTGAAATTTAAAACTTACTCAAAATTGACCGAATCATCCTAAAAAAGGAACTTGATCGGATGAATTGAATGAAATTGAGAATTTTATTCAAAATTGACCGGATCGTCCTAAAAAAAGGAACTTGGTCAAATGAATTGAATGAAATTGAGAATTTATTCAAAATTGACCAAATCGCCCTAAAAGGGTAAATTAGTCAAATGAATCGACGATTTATTCAAAATCGACCGGATGACCCTAAAAAGGGTAAATTGGTCAAATGACCCTAAAAGGGTAAATTGGTCAAATGAATTGACGATTTATTCAAAATCGACCAGGTGACCTTAAAAAGGGTAAATTGGTCAAATGAATGGATGATTTTTCAAAAATTGACCGGATGACCCTAAAAAGGGTAAATTGGTCAAATGAATGGTTTATTCAAAATTGATTATGAATTGACAAAATGGATCGATTGAATCGGCCGGCCATTGGTGGTTTCAGAAAATTAGCCTACGAGCCTTCTAAAATCACGATTTGGCCTCAATTTATTCATCGTCTCAACAGGAGGAATCATTTGTGAATTTCTTCAAATTAATGTCCTTCACGTAAGGGATTTTTACCAATTTTTGATAAAATGGCCAAAAAGTGATTATTAGATGCTCATATTCCAAAGATTACTCTATGAAAATGATCGGATCCTACCTTATCTTGTGCACTACCCCTTTGGATGGTACAAAATGTAAACGTGCAAGTCTCACTGGATTAAGTATCCGATACACAAGGTGGCTTATTCCTAACACAGGATCCCCTAAATGGCATTCCCTTCTAGGGTTTATGCATGATGCCAGTTTATTAAAGCAATGAAACATGCAATTTGAAATGGAAACGTGACCTAAGGAGCCCTTCATTTGCCAAGGTTGGCCTAAAATGGTATGGCATTATTAATTTATGAACAAAATATACCATAATTTTCAAACGTGCAATAACCTATCTACAAGGGTAGGTCCTAAAAGAGGATCATGCCAGACCTCTTATTTCCTAAACATTTGTGAATGCAAAAGATAAGAAACGAGGAAACGTTAGTTCAACACATAATCACATAACATGTTGGACAATTAGATGATACAAAAGCAACAAAGAAATAAGGAAAGAGGGTGGGATCCCTCCCCTCGTGCATGGTGTCCCTAATAGGGTAAGGTCGACTCTACCCTAGGCAATTCTAAAATGGATGCATGAGGTTGGGGTTCACTAATGCATCTAGACTCGACAAGCTCAGGTCCCCAAGCCTTCAGACTTGGAAACCAAGGGTCATCACTCCCAAGGTTCCTTGTCGGTGGCTCGAGCGATTCCCCAGACGTTGCTACGCACACGTCGTGTTACGGCTACCCGTCTGGGCGAATCTAAAAAAAATCCTCAACCTTCGACTAAAAACTAATAGGTCATCAACCTAAAGTTTAAAGCGGAAGATCGAGTGACCCCTTGGATCATGCTACGCACACGTCGTGATACGATGACATGTCCAAGTGGGTCGCCTAAAATCCTAATAGGGTGGAGTGGCGTGACAAGCCACTAAAAGAAAAATAAATGAGGGGTAAAAATAATTAAAGCGTATGCGCATATGCTAGTGCTCGTTTGGAGGGGAGGGATCAAGAACCAACGCGAGGCTCTAAGGTGACACACCCCCCCAAATGCAATGCGAGCGCGAGGTAAGCAAGTAAACATACATCCAATCAACCAATCATATATTCGTGAGCGAGGGAGTAGTTGGACACGTGTGAAATGCAAAATCCTAAGAAAAGAAAAAAATGCAATCCTAAACACCCAAATGTGATATATGAAAAGATTAAAAAAAGAAAAAGGTTGATTAAATCAAATTTGCTCGGACTCTCGAATGTCTCCAGTGGAGTCGCCAACTGTCGCGCCCCATTTTTTGATAAATAAATAAATGGTTTAAAAAATGTATTTTTTGTGATTGGAAAATGAATTGTGATTTAAAAGAAAAAAATGGGTCTAAATGGGGGTTTGAGAATGCGACGATTTGACCCAAAATTATAGTTTAAAAAGGGTTTTTAAAACTAAATACGGAGTCGCCACTTGGTAATGAGTTAAGGTGTACCAAGTCACATAAAAAATGATTTTTTTTGTTTTTTAAGGAAAAATAGGAAAAAGTAGGAAGAAACCCCTTTTAAACGACTCCTAGTCCACGTAAACCAAAGAAAAAGGTTCGGGAGTCACATTTGACAAAGGGGAAGGCAAGGATAAAATCCAAGGCACCCCTTTGACCTAGCCAGGGCTAGTTGCATGATTTAATCAAAGATTTTCTTGTTTTAATCAAAGAATTTATTACATTTGGATGCACTACATGAATGCAAACCCTAGACCTAGGGGTATTGGGGAAAATTTCTCTTCAAAGGTTGAGTGGTGCCAATCACATTAATTGTGAAGCCCAATAACGATCTTTTGAAGGAGTCACGAATAATGCAAGTGGGATGCAAATGAATGGAATGCATGTATGCAATGTGAAGGCATGAGTTTGAAAAAGTAATAAAAGACAATAATGTGTAAGTGAGAGTGTGCACGTGAGTGGGCAAGGTGCGGTATGTGAAATGATAATATGAAGTGCATGTGTGCAAGTAATGACAAAAGTGCTCGTGTGCAAGTGAAAATATAAAGGTGCACATGTGCAAAATGGGAGGAAAAAATGAAAGTGTAATGATAGAGTGGATGCATGAACCTAGGGAATTCATGCATAATGGGTATGGGGAGACCTAAATCGTGACTCAATTTGCCCTTTTATAGAGGGAATACAAGCGTGCTAAGGCTTAGAAAAAGCCACACTCGTCTATATCCCATATTTAAGGGGACTCTCAAGCAAATGAACCCTATAACTAGCATGAAATGCAAAAATCCTAAAATGGAGGGAAAAGGGGTTCGAGGGGCATGCAAAATGATAAAACTAAAAAGAATGCATGACATGTAATGAACATGCAAACATGTACTAACGAGGGAAAATCCCTAAGGGTCTAGCGTTGGACTAGCCCATTCTTTGAATTCCGACTAGCGTTGGACTAGTGGAAACGTACATTCATCCATCACATTCATTCAGGGCTATGGAAAGCGAGTAGACATACCAAACACTTATAAACACATAGCACATAACACTTAGCATGCTCGACTAGATGCAATGACCTAATTAAAGCAAGTAACACATAACATATAGCAAGCAACCAAACTAATGAACTATTACATTTGCTAGCTAGGCACACGTCTTCAATAGGTCTTCATCGGATGCTCCTCCAAGCCCTATCTATTACAAGCCAAGAGGTGTACACATACCCCATAAAGAATAACTTAAATAAAAAGCAAAAGTAAATGACATAAATAAAAGAAATTAAAGAAAGGCTAGGAAAGCAAAGTAGGCATGCAATTCACTTAACACGTAGGAGCACGTAGGAAAAATAACGCAAGAATATAGAAGTTACCTCCCTTGCAATGGAAATCGAGTAAATGAGATATTAGCTTCAAAACAATAAAAAGGGTCAAGGCACCAATTTATTTGACAAATAATCACAAAGGATAAAATATAAACATGAATTTGAATCAATTAAATCATATCAACAACCCACATTTAAGAAGTCAAGAGAAGAAAGGACTTGATTGCAAAGATTGACAAAATTTTGGGGCCAAAATTAAAGAAAAACGAAGTTCAAGGACTTATTTGCAATTAAAGTAAGGACCGAATTGAAAGTAGTTGAAAATATCCAGGGCCACAGTGAAATTAAAGAAAAGTACAGGGACTGATCTGCAAATGCGTTCTCTGGTTTCTTAATGGATAAGATCATTGGGCCATTTCCTCTATGTGTTTGGGTCAAAACCTTCCAAGCCCAACCGAAAACCCAAGGTAAGAGAAGTAGGCCAATCTGCTATTTTGGCCCAAAAATTAACCAACAAAACCGGTGGGCTTTTACCCTTTGGCCCAAACCAAAAATCCAAACAAAACAACTTAAATCAACTTTTACAAGTCCAAACAAATATTATTGCCCACATCCTAAATCCAAACTAAACCCAATAAAATTAGCAAATCAACTAAAATTATTAAGCCACAATTATGACCTGAAATCAAGAATTAATCTATCCAAAAAGTCACATAAAATATGCGAACAAAGGATTAAACTTAAAAGGGTAAAATTAGTTCAATTTTCCAGATTTTGGGCCATATCAGAATAAGGGGGGGACTTGAGGGGTTCAAAAAGCAATTTTTGAAATGATTTTCATGCATGCATGCGAAACAATTCAATTTATGCAACAACAAGAAGATTTCGGCAGCTAAGTCATCCGCAACTTCCCCATGAATCTTTGGCTAACAAAGCTTTAAACTAACTCTAATTAAAACATGGTTAAACAACACTTAATCAAAGTAATTCATAAAAGAATTTCTTGCAAGTTTACAAACCAAAAGCTGCTGCACTTCTGTTTACAAACCAACTCAAGGATTGCTGCATTTTTCATTTTCGACCAGATTTGGGCAAAAACTAATGCAAACTTTGGACAAATTCTATCACACAAAAATCCAAATTTTGGTCAAGCAACACAACACACAACTTGAACCTCCAAACGAATCAAAACACAAAGGGAAAAACATGCAAATGCTGGGAAATTTTTATGCCAAAAGGTTCGACATTCCTCATCTCATCAAATTTCCAGCAACATTTTTTATTATAGCTATAGCTCACATATTCTTAGACCCATACTTGCAAACTCAAATCACTCATCCAATTTCCTTTTTCGAAACAAGATTAACTAGCACATTATGTGACAAAACTCACTTGATGAGCTATTTATGAAGAAGAAAACAGCAACAAGAAAAGAAATGGGTCATGGCCGAAAAACCAAAGCTGCGGCAGAATTTCCTGAGTGAACTTTGCAGCTTGTTTCATGTAGTTGGGTCCTAAATAAACTCTATCAATGCCACAAATCAATAATGAATGTAAGACTCTTGACTCATGTTATTCACTTCATTCAAACACAAACATCTATTACCTACAAGAGAATCTAAACAACTCATCCAAATACAAAATGCAGCAAAGTAATGCAAGGATTAACGGCTACTTCATTAGACCAGAAATTTCCTTGAGAGTGTTGTTAGCAACACCCAAATGCACATGTTCACTCTCAATTTGTCCAAGAATGCTGCTTCATACGGAAAATACAGCCCAGATGGACAACAATAAAATGATCACTGCTGCAACAAAGGATGAAACAAAAACTGTTGTCCGAAACAACTTTGCTCAAGGAAGACAATTCTGATTTCAAACATAAACTCACAGCTTTGTCCAACAGAATTCAATCGAGATCCTAATCTATAACTGAATCAGCAAAACATATGTAACACACACAGGAAAAGCTGATGAAAAAGTATAGGGACGCGTTCATGTAAAAGAATGACAATCTGAAATTCATTTTTAGCAAGAAAAATTCAGACATTTCAACGCCCCCAGACACGCAATCCTAACGTCTCTTGTCTAATTCATTTCACCAAGTAGATGATGAGAGCCTTTTGACGGACTGGGTTGTCATGGGCAAGAACAACAGCGAAAGGAAACACACGGATGAACCTTCAACATATGAATTTAAACGTCCAAAAGAAAAGAAAAGGAACGCATGCCAAAACTGAAAACAAATCCTTATTGCCACATTCTGTTTTCAACTGCTAGCATAGGCAAGAAACAACCAAAAAGATCGGCTAGTCTCAAGTGTGTTCAAGGTATCAGGGCTAAGCAATAAACAAGAAACCAAACTGTAAATTAAAATCCCAATTCAATCGGCCAAAAGACAGACAGCTGCTACCAAAAGCCGACAATTCCAAACTTGTAAACATCCATCAAGAACCCAAAAGACCCAAGCAAGCATAAAAAAGATAAAAGGCATGGCCTTTAAGATACCAAGCTGGAAAACTGTGGCCTTTCTACATGGCAAAACTAAAATATCATTCTTGAACCGAGAGAGAGAAGTAATAGTATACCTGAATCAGCAAAAGATGAAAACGGATTGGACAAATATTCAGCAAACAACTTTGCCTTTTCAATGAGGATAGCAAACAACAATGGAAGCACCGGTTTCCTCCTCAGCTTCGTATTTCTCTCCTTCGGTCAGCCTAGTTCTTCACCAACTTCCTTCCTTCGTTTGAAATTACCTTGTTTTTCTTTCTTCTCAAACTCACGCCACTAATCACTCACATCACCTTCCCTTTTCTGATTTCTTCCTCCTTTGCGCTTGTCCCTTCCTATCTATTCTCGCTACCTTTCTCCTTTCTAGCCCACCATCTTCCTGTTTTCCTTTTTCTAATTTCTCCCACCAGTTTTTCCGCCGCCCTTTCTCTACTCTTTTCTTGCTGTTTGTTTTTCTTTTTCCCCTCTCAGCCCCCAACTCTCTCCCCTCTCTCCTAGCCTTCTAGTTTGTTCCTCCGTTCTTACGGCTGCCCTTTTCTGGTTTCTTTCTTTTTTCGTTTCTAACGTCTCTCTTCCTGGCTTCTTCTCGTCACCCCCTCTCTTTGCGGCTGATTCCTTTTTAGCTTTTATATCCAGTTAGAAACCCTAAAGCCCACAGCTATCTCCTCCATATTTGCAGCCGAGACCTCCCCGAGCCCTTCTTGTGCAAGCTGCGAAAAAACGCAGCTTGCCTGTCGCGACATTTTTTTTTTTTTAAACAAAATTGATAAAATAACTATCAAAACAATTAAATTAACATTGGATGAAAAATAAATAAACTAGAGACAACAAAGTGCAGTGTTCCATTTTTCCATTTTTTTTCCTTTTTCCTTTTTTTTTCTCTTGTTTCTTTTTTTCTCTTTTTTCCCTTTTTTTTTCAAGAAATTCTATGCTAAAACTTTAAAAATAAAACTAAAACTAGAAACTAAAAACTAAAAAGCGAACACGACAAAATAAAAAACTAAGAATAAAAAGAAATGAAATTACACAAAAATTTGGTGTCTACAGCGAATTTGGACAGGCGGGTGAACTGACTCTCATATTCCGCCACAGTTTGAGCCCCTTGCCGGAGCCGGATAAACTCGTCCTCCTTCCTCTCCTGGACTAGAGGAGGGAAAACTTTGCATTAAATTCTCGGATGAAGTTCACCCAAGTCCTAGGCGTCTGCTCCCGCTCCCATTTCTGTCTAATTACGTTCCACCAGGAACGGGCAGCCCCCTCAAGTTGGAACACGGCAAAAGTCACCTGCCGTTCGTCTGGGTAGTGTAAGGCCGCGAATATGTCAACCTTCTTTTCAAGCCATTTCTCAGCAATGTCAGGGTCGGGTCCCCCAACAAATTTCGGCGGAGCGAACTTTTGAAAACGTTCGAGAGCTCTATCCTCGCTCTCGACATGGTGGCCAGGGTTTCCGGGATTAGGGTTAGTGTTCTGGCCTTGCTGTTGCACTACTTGTGCTAGTAGGTTTGTCATTTGCTGCATAGCAGCAGCTATTTGCACATTCGGGTCTACTTGAGGGTCAGGATTGGGTCCAGAAGAGGTTTCCCCCGTATCCCTAACCGGTGTGGGTTGTCTAGCACCGCGCCCACGTCCCCGACCACTTCGTGTACCTTCCATGAGTTTTACTCGGTCTAGGCAAAAGTACTAAACCAAGGTAGTAATAATGCATGTAAGTAACACTTAAACATTGCACAATAACACATATTTATACATTCCAGACATATTCACAAGCACATATATACATGCCAAACAAGTTCAAGCCACACACATATATACAATCAGTCAAGTCAAGTACGGTCAAGGCACGTACGAACATAAACGGTCCACCCGAGGATTGGCCTATCAAAAGAAATTTACACGTAGCTAACCCAACCCAAAACGGTTAGTTAAGGCTCTATCCCTATCCCTATGTACATACAAAAACCACAAACTATCCAAAAGAAGCCTAAAGATCAAGGCCTAGTCAGTCGCTGGGGTCTGGGACCCAGGCGACGGGGTAGACTCCTCCGGGGTAGACTCCTCCCCAGCCTCGGCCCCAGCACACGAGGCCTCGTCACTATCCTCGTCGAGCCCGTCGTCACACAGATTAAGGATCGCCTCAGCACGACCCCTGACTTTGCGAGCTCGCTTGAGCTCACGCTCTCGTGCCCCCCTCAGTTGGTCACATAGATCATCAACTCTGTCCTCGACCTCGAGCACGTCGTATTCTAGTTCCTTGATACGTGCCGCCTGCTTCTCGTTGGTTGCCCTAACCCGAGTCATCTCAGCTTCCAACGAAGCAACCACAGCTTCCAACTTAGTGTTATCGTCAGCTAGTTCCTTCCGCTCTTCCGCCACGGCCAAGACTAGAGCATTTGGATATGCATAAGTGTGGCGGCATTCACACTTTCGGAGGCGGTTGGCCGGGCTCCAACGCACCACGGCCCCCTTCTGCCTGATCTGGTACTTAATTGGCGGTAAGTTGCCGCGAGGAGGATCTCCCGCCGGACGATCACTCGCGTCACCACTTGCATCCATCCTAGATCACAGGAAGAAATAGGGTAAATACACTTAAAAGACATAACCAAAAGAACCCTCTAGTCAAGCAAACTATCACACCCAGGCTAATTCAAACCTAGGCTCTGATACCACCTGTGACAGCCCCACCTTCCCCTAAGGCGAACCAAAGGGGTTAGCGGACTGCCTGCCCAACTCTCGCCAGGACTAACGGTGCAGTATAAAGCGATCTATCACGTTCTGAAACTTATAATGCGCGCAACCAAGGCAAAAGGGCAAAATAACCCAAAATAAAAGGAATGAAATCCAGAGTCGGCCATGAATAGTAACCGACCCGTCCGAAACCCAACCAAACATCGAAATACATATACAACACAACATTAACCATTTACAAGCCACAATGGCATTTAAAAGTGATACAAAAGTCACTACATATGTGGGTTGCCAAAACAAAAGTAAAAATGGCCCTAATGATTCATTTAGGGTCCCATTTTATATACAATACAAAAGAGGCATTCAACTAGTTCATTCGGCAACCATTTAACAAAATTCATTCCAAAAGAGTCCTATTCCTGTAAGGAAAACAAAAGAAACGGGGTGAGCTATATGCCCAGTGAGAATACAACCACCATAGCAACTAATATCACATAAGCATAACCGTTCAGTTCAAGTATGCAAATAAGAAGTAAATCAAATCAGTGAAAGGATACGGACGGCTCTCAAGAGCCCATTTCCACACTTATTTCTTGATCCGACCTCATTGACCCTCCGTCAATGTTAAAGAATAACCAACCGTAGACAACTCTTTACTTCCATTCCTTCCACCCAACATTCCCCAACCGGGCCCGCACTCCATTCAGTCATTTTGGTAATACTCGAGTATACCGGAACCAAAGGTCTCATTACCACAAGATTCCGCAGTACAGTCCCCGAGGCATGTCAATTTTCACGACCAAGCTCTCGCCGGCTCGATTCAATTGACTACCTACGGGGTTGAGCTCAGTAATGCAGTAAGGTCGTTGGACATTCGTCCAAACGACACCAAATCAGTTGTCCATGAATGGCATTCAATATTTCATATGGCAAGAGCAGTATTTCAGTAAAACGGTAAACAATCATAAAGGGAATCACAAGGGGTGAGGGCGGTCAAGTACACCCTCACCTCTATCAATTTCCATAACCAAATAAGCCTTCAAGGCATCAATTCACATAGAACAAAGCCACATTGTAACAATTAAGTGAGTAGTATACTCACCAAGTGAGAAAATGATGTTTCATGCACCGTCGTTAAACGAACGTCGTGCAGCACCGTTTCCTCCTAGAACAAGCAAGCAAATACAATGAGACTCGATAACGAGTCATAAAACAATGCTGAACACAACCCCAATAGGGTCTCATATGCACAAATAAGCATGATAGCAAACCAGAAATTAGGAATAGTATTAGTCTTGGCCCCGAATAGAAAAACTATTTTGCCCTCATTTTGCGGTAATGGCGTCAATTTCACTATGATTATCGGATGGGGGGTGTAAGACCCACCGTTTCGAAGCTATAAAATAGGGCTACAACAATGTAGAAGGCCACTCAGTCCAAATCCTAGCACAACTAGGTCAAAAATGCAGAATACCACAACCTGAACCGTAATTGCAGGTTTACAAATCACACAAAACTGTAATTAGTCTAACTCAGTCTATACAGGTCTAAATGCCGAAATTCCAAAGGCATATGATAGCTAGGACATCAAGCTACATTTCATCAGAAGACACCAACGACAAAATCCAAACCAATTCCAGTCAAAATGGCCAATTACTAGTGCAGTTTTCGCATTCTGATCAACCCAGAACAGCAACAGTAAAATCGACATATCTCACTCTACACTAATCCAAATGACCTGAAATTTTGCAGGCACTTCAAACTCATCAATACCTACAACTTTCATGTTTTGAGAAAAGTCCAATTCGGCCTCTAACCCTATGATCCAAAACCAGACAGAATTAGGGGTTTTGAAACCCTAACATTTCACAATTCACTCCAAAGCCAAAATTAGTTGCTATTATCACTAATTCACACCTACTAAAGTCTTTCCCCCTCATTATCAACCATCATAGATGATCACAACATCATATTCATATTAAATCAGAAAATTCCTCAAAAAAATAAAAACTTCACTACATCACTTCAAATCAAGAAATAAATCACATAATCCATCACTTTAGGTCCCATTAGGCACCATTTAAGCATCATTAAGTGAAGTAGGGTGTTCAAGCATCACTTACCAAGCAAACAAGAGAGAGGAAGATGTTGGACACCTTAGCTCTTCCAAAAAGCTTCACTAAAGCACTCACTATCACTAAAAGGAAGGATTGTATGGAGTAAAAACCAATTTAAACACTTGGTTTGGTGAATTTGGACTAGTTGGAAGCTTGAAATGTTGAAGAATTCCCTTCCTTCTTGCAAGAGAGAGGGCCGGCCACAAGGTGAAAGAAAATGGTGATTTTTGTGCAATTTTTAAGATATTTAACCTTTGGTCAAAAAAGTCAAAAATTGGAATAGTAAATCTTAAAGTAAAACCAATAAGAGGGTGACACTTGTCACCTCATTAATGCAATCTTATCACTTCTTTTTCCTCTCACATCAATCAAATCTCACTCTCTACTTATCTCTTAACACCCGATAAATTTTACACAGTATCCGAAACTTAACCTTATTGGCCGAATTTTTCCGAACTTTTCGCACTAGTGGGTCCCACGTCCAATATTTATTCTTAATTTTCTAAAAATTCTCCAATACT
This sequence comes from Coffea canephora, assembly GCA_036785865.1. NCBI lineage: Eukaryota > Viridiplantae > Streptophyta > Magnoliopsida > Gentianales > Rubiaceae > Coffea > Coffea canephora. The sequence goes on from CM071919.1 coordinate 38,676,245, forward strand.
AGAAAAATTATCTAAAAACTATAATTACTCATAAAATTCACCAGGAAAATATTCCTAAGCCAGAAAATGCAGAAAACATACAATTAAGGGAACTAAAACCCTAGGAAAATGGTTAGGGTTTTTTTTTTTTTTTTTTAACGGGTTCTCACATTACGCCTGAGCTTGATTTTGACAAGCACTAAATCTTTGGTGAGTGCTTCCAAATACATGATTGAACTTGATATTTGATTTACCAACGTGATCGGATAACATTTACTTGGTTTGGTCGGGCAAGTGTGTATTTTATCGCATTTGACCTAACTCAACTAAATACTTGATATCTCATTCATGCTTGTATAAGTGACTTGCATTGCATTGACCTATACTTGTATTTGTACTTGTGCTTGACTTGTAAGTACTGAGCGGCAGTATGTACCACACTCGATACGAGTAGGAGATACCTCTCATTCCCGTCTCCGTACTTCTATCTTGATTCATTCGATTGGAGATGTTATCTCATCGAATTCTTGGAGACCCAAACCTCACTGGCTAGCTAATTGAGTCGATCCGGCAAGGGATTGGTCGATTAGATAGCGAATCATGGGTATCTAGTGTTATCGAGTGGAGTGTTACCTCCTTGACTAATCGGTATGCTCGAGTATTGCCACCAGTGTTTAGTTGGTGTTCGGGCCCAGTAAGGGGGTTGAATGGTGGACAGATTGGTATTAAGCAAAGCACTACTGGATTGGTTACTTAATTGAAAGTTGGCGGAGTGTCAACTAATACTTGATCAAGCTCTGGTGAAGCAACGGGAAATTAGCTCCTGAGAGCCATCTGTATGCTTATAATTTGATTGTTATTCGTAGTGTTATTGTTTCTTTTAGAAAAGAATTTTACACCCGCTCATTTTGAGATTTGCTACTTGAAGTGTTATTGCTCACTTTTATGGACTTGTTATACTCGTTACTTTGCTACTTTGATACGTGAACTTTTAAATAATGGTCAACTTGCTATTTGGAACCTCACTGGGCTTTTAGCTCATTCCACGCCATTTGTTTTCCTTACAGGGGGTACGAGCGAGGCGTGAGACTGGTACAGGCTAATTTAGTCTAATTTTTGAAATTTTGTAATTGTACTCGCACTAGCCGCTCGATTATGGTTGAATGTATTTAGGACTCCAATCTTTTGATGTATTTGGGGTTGTATGGATGTTTGAGACAGAAATGAATGTATTTGTACTTTTCAAACTTGGTAACTGTTATTTCCTTTATTCTTGAGATTGTATCCTATTTTATTTGAAATGAGTGAGTGAGTCCTGGCGAGAATTAGGCAGGCGGTCCGCTAAACCCTGGAATACGCCCTCGGGGGAGGTAGGGTTATCACACATTTGAATTTGTAACGTTATAACATCAAGTTTATCCTTTAAGCACCTCAAACCATCTTCAAATGACATACCTTCGGTAATTTCTCGGTTACCTCTATCCAATGAGCTTTGTACGTAGTAACCATTCGTTGCCGATCTTCCATTTCTCAAGCATTGTCTCATCATGTTTTCTACTCCTCTTGTATCCCTAAACATACTTTTAAAATAACTTAAAAGCAAGTTTAGTCAAGAAGAATAGATGAATCTAGATACATACAAAAAAAACATACACAAAGACTCAAAAAGACACGAAAAACAACACTTAAGACACTAGACACAACAATAACAACAAAAACAAGAAAAATTATCTAAATTAATAAAGTTGCTCTTAGCACCGATATTGGCAATTCTTCCTCGGCAATGGCGCCAAAAACTTGACATACGCAGGGTAAACATATACAATTAGCTCATCCACAATCAAGTTTTACATTTATAAACTCCTAAATACCCTACACGCGATTTATTGTTAGTATACGAATCGTGAGCGAGTATAGGGTATTAAGGGTCGATCTCACTGAGAAAATTGCAATTACCGGTGTTTTTCAAATTCCTTTATTATCTAGACTACCATAAACATAAAACTAATGAAAATTAGCACTAGAAAGCTCCTAGAGATATAGAATTCCTTACTACTCTTGAAAATGAGATTATCGGTTAAGTGAATGCTATTATCTTGGCTAGTTATGGTGTAATTTTCTAATGTATGTGAAACTTACTCTCGTAGTCAATCAACTATACTTGTAGCTAACCATACCTACTCTCATGGTTATGAAATTAACTACAAGTTCATTCATACTATGAAATTACATGAAACAAGTCACTTAAGCCACATAGGTGCTCCTCTACTCTCGTGAGTGAACTCCCTAGCTGTATCACTTTCTTGAACTAGTGTTAAAATTTCAATTTTCATTGCAAACTTAACACCTTTAGATAATCACAATTAATGGCCGGTTAATCATAATTAGAAAAACAAAAGTGATAAATAACTTGCTCAAAATGATATTATCAAATAACCAAGTAAAGAACATAAACAAGATGTAGAAAGTTCATCCATACTTTAGGCATCAACTTTAACTAAACATAATAAAAACAAACACCAAACTTGTATTATAGTTAAACATGAAATCAAAAACAAAAGAGAAAGTGATAGGAGAGAAGTCACCCTTATCACATGAGTTTCAAACTCTCTATCTTTGCTCCTCAATCTTCATCCAAATCTAACTACAAATACAAGAAGGATAAACTACCCTACCTATACTGTTAGGATTCGAATTTTTTTCTTATTTTATTTATTTTACTGGCTTAATTAATTATTTACATACCCGTTTTCTCTGAATATTTTATTCCAATCTCTTTATACTCAATTACATGGGACTATGACCTACAAGTATTTTAAAAGTGCTTTGATTCGAAAATTTATTTTTGAAAACTCGTTTAAAGTGAATAGTGGATGCGCGTTCGGAGACAATAATCGATTCGAAAATACAATAAGTTTGGAAAATTGGAAACTTGTACATTAGTCTTGAAATAGGTATTTTTATGTTTAAGTATTCAATTATTAGTTAGTGATACTATCGTTATAAGAATTTCTTGAAAATTCCACTTTATCGCGCACAAATCGGGAGTACGCGTTTTTGCACGCGTGATTAATTGAGGGACTTTAGACATTTAATTTTAGACTATTAAGAGTGAATAATAATAGTATGATTGAAAGTGCATTAGAGGATTAGTGCACATATGAAACAAACCCAAGAGGAATCGGGCACGAAACGCACGCGAACGCGCATTATTGAAGAGTTGACTTTTGGAACATTTTTGGCCACATACTTAAGCTTCTTCAAGAAGCTTTTCCACCAGCCATTCTCTCTCCTTTCTCCCTCAAGACAGCCGACTCTCTCAAGCAAGAAGGAGCAAGAAACTTTCTTCTTCATTTCTCCCAATCCAACCATCCATTTCACTCCAAACTTGCAACTTAAACTCAAGACCACTTGGAGATTCACTTAGGCAAGGAGAAGAGCTTCATTTCCACGGTTTCTTGGAGCTTTCTTGTGGCCAAAAATCTGACCTTTAGCATCTAAGAAGGTATCACATGATCTAACCCTTGAAACTTGTTATTTATAAGTTAGATTGAGCTTAGAACTTGTAGCTTCTTATGGGTAACTTTGTTTGGTTATAAATCTTGTGAGTGGGCTCTATGAAATCCCATATTGGACTTGATGGGCTGATTTGATGATATGTGATGCTATTTATGTTGGATTAGTGCTTAATCTAGTGGAAATACGTTGCGTTGTGAAGGCAAACTCAAAAGGAGAGAGTTGAGCAAAAGTGACAAATCTGCCCTTGTTATTGCCGTGACCCTTATCGCATATTTTTTGTGGTTCAATTGACTTGTTTATGATCTATACATGTTGTGTGGGTTGTGTGGAAGGTTTTCACAAAAACTTACGTGATTTAGATGATTAAATGTTGAGTTTTTGAAAATTTGTCAAAGCTTGAAATGAGTCCCGTATTACTCTGGCAGTGTTTTTGTTTTGGTCATAACTTTTTACTCCGACGTTGAAATCAAGTGCCGTTTGCGCCACTAGAAACTAGACATTCCCTGTTTTCCAATGGTATAAAATGCAAGTCCTGATTCCACCTGAGTGAACCATACCAATCGTTTAAACATGCCTGTCCTGCTTCACTGGTTTGCTGGAGTCAATGTCATGAGCTGCAAATTAATGCTCGAATATGAGCTAGTTGTGGACAGTTTTTAAAAACTATTTCTTCTGAGAAATTTTAGCGTTATGAATTTATTTTCTAACTCCACCAACCATGCTCAATTCCAATTTGAATTGAGTGAGTTATGGTCTGATTTTGGAAATGTAATAAAGCTGGAAATCTAGAAAAATCCCTTCCTTCATGCTGGCCGATAGGTTTAGCTTGATGTGGGAGGTTTTGTTTCGAAATTCTTGATGTTCATTATTTGTCAAGTACTTATCAAATGTTTCTAGAACACTGGTTTCACAAATGAACCAAATTCGACTGATTTCATGATACAAAGTGTTTGAAAAGGAAAGAGAAGCTTGAGTGGGCAGACTTGCTTTGAAAATTTCACAAACTTCAGTCATCTTGTTAACTACCTTTCCAAGTGAGTTTTTGCGTGAACTTTGGTAGAAATATAGTTCATAAATGGAAGTTCTAGTGTACCAAAATTGGTGTTATTCTAAGACCATTTTGATACCCAAACAATGTCCTAAAATTGCTCTTCAAATCTGAAAAATTTTTCCTTTGCTCTTGGCTGAATGGTCAAATTTGATTTGGGAAGTTATATTTTGAAAACCTTGATGTCAATTATCTCTAAATTGCTTATTGGATGTTTATGGAACCTTGGTTACAACATTTGAATTAATTGAGGTTGATGGTGTGGATCAAAGTTTTAAAAAAGGAAGGAAACGTGAGAAGGCAGATTAGCCTTGGAACATTTCTTGAACTTTAGTTGTTATAATGGCTGCCTGTCGCGCCCCATTTTTTAATAAGAAAAATAAATAAACGACAAATTTAGAAAAAACGGCTTTTGATTCGATTTTTGATTGGAAAATGAATTTTTGATTTAAAAAGAAAATAAAAGCATGGGTCTAAATGGGACTTGAAAATGCGACGATTTGACCCAGAATAATAGTTTAAAAAGGGTTTTTGAATTAAAATCGGAGTCGCCACTTGGTATAGAGTTAAGGTGTACCAAGTCACCTAAAAATGAATTTTTTAAAGAAAAAACGTAGAAAACTCTTTTTAAACGACTCCAAATCTACGAAAATCAGAGAAAAAGATTCGGGAGTCACATTTGAAGAAAGGGAAGGCAAGGATAAGAATCCAAGGCACCCTTTCAACCTAGCCAAGTCTAGTTGTGCGATTTAGTCAAAGATTTTCTTATTTTAACCTTAAAATTTATCACATTTGGATGTACTATATGCACGCAAACCCTAAACCTAAAAGGGTATCGGAGGGTCGCAATTTCTCTTCAAAGCTCGAATGGTGTCAATCACATTAATTGTGATGCCCAATAAAGACTCTTTGAAGAAGTCACGAATAATGCAAGTCATGAGACTCGAAAGAAAGAAAAAGTAAGGAAAATAATAATATACAAATGTGCATGACCTAAAGGAATGCATCATAATGGGTGCGGAGAACTTATACTCGTGACTTCCAATGTTCCCTTTAATAGAGGGAATACGAGCGTGCTAAGGCTAGAGAAGCCAAACTCGTCCATATCCCATATCCAAGGGGTTTTTCCTAGTCTAATCAAGCAAATGTACTAACATAGTTCTAATGCTTAAATGGAATGCAATTCTAATGTCATGTTTCATACAAAGGGGACAAGTAATATATATAAGGGGAAATACGGGATAAGGGCTATATATATAAGGAAAATGTCATGCAATATGATAAAGCCCTAAAAAGTAAAAAACATGCATGAGATGAAGTGATTTTGTCACACAATCATGATTTGGATGGTCCCTAAGGGTCTAGCATTGGACTAGCCCATATCTATGAATTCCTACTAGCATTGGACTAGTGGAAAAATCAGAACAATGAGCCACAACTAGCGTTGGACTAGTGTGGTGACGGGAAAGGGGGCCACGACTAGCGTTGGACTAGTGTAGTAATGTCACACATTCATTACAATCAAATAAATCATGTAAAGCCTAATAAAGCAAATAAACACATAAATCACATATAGCACATAACACATAAGCATGATATCTAGATGCAAGGCCCTAAGAAAGCGGATAACACATAACACATAAGCATGCAAAACATACCAAGCAAATAAGCAAACAAGCCCTAACTATTACATTGGGGGTAGTCCTACTACAATCTAAAAAGGGGGAAATACATAAATAAATAATTAAAGGAATACCTAACTATTACAAATTTGGCATTCAAGTGCCTTTCAAATGATAGATATACAAAGCTAAAGCCAATAAAGCAATTAAATAAATAAATGAAATAAATAAATAAGCATCCAAGGGGCATGCAATTAAACACGTAAAGTCACATAGGGCACGTAGGGTCAAATAAAGTAAGAAATAAGAGATAGAGTGTACCTCCCTTGATTTGGAGTTCCAATGGTGTGAAATTACTTATTTACCCTCAAAAATACAAAGAAAAGGTCAAGGCACCACTTTAATTAACAAATAATCATAAAAGATAAAAGTGAATTGTGAAATTGAATCAATTAAATCATATAAACAACCCTCATTTAAGAAGTCAAAAGAAGAAAGGACTTGATTGCAAAAATTAACAAAGTTCTGGGGTCTAAATTAAAAGAAAATAAAGTTTAGGGACCTATTTGCAATTAAACTGGGGACCCAATTGAAAGAAATTGAAAGTTTCTAGGGCCACAATATAGTTAAAGAAAAGTATAGGGACTGATCTGCAAATCCGTTCTCTGGTTCTGAAACAAACAGGCCATTGAGCCATTTTTATCTTCTTCTTGGGCTAAAGCCTTCCAACCCAACCGAAAGTCAAGGCAAAAGGAGCGGGCTAGTTTATTATTTTGGCCCAACATGAGCCAAACAAACAAATGGGCCTTGGTTCTCTAGCCCAAACCAAGAAACCCAAATAAATAAACTAAAACTCATTAGCCAAACCCCCACCAAGCAAACCTTTAACCCAAGCTACACAATTCACAATAACCCAATGAGATAATAAATCCACTAAAACAGATTAAGGTTCAATCATACTCTAAATCACAGAAAGGACATGTTTAGAAATATGCTTAAAAATATGAAGAGAAAATGAACACTCAATAGGGCTGTGAATGGTTGAATCATAGAAGATTCTGGGCCATAGTGCAATTAGACAAAAGTTGGGGGTTGAAATAAAAATATCAGAAATTATTATGCATCCTGCCCGAAGCTCTCTTGCAGTGTTCTTCTGCATTCTTTCATTTTGCAACTCATCCCAGGAATTACATGAAACAGATTCCAAGCGAACAAAAACCCTCTAACAAATTCAGACCCCTCTTGATTAACAAAACCCAATCATGAATATTAAACATTGAAAATCCAAAGAATCAGTGGCCATTTAGCCTTTCTACACGGCATAAAAATATCAAAAAGTTCTACTTCAATTCCCCTGGTCCCCTCCAAAAGAAAATGAAGCTCACCCAAGCTCCCTTGCACATAATCTCACGACATAACTGAGTTCACACCAAAGGAAGAACAAGAAACAGAAAAAACGGAGAAGGTGCCGTACACAAGCATATCAAGATCAAAACTCCCGTTTCTGCCATGAAAATCAACTATTACGTTCTAACAAAGACTGCTCTTGCTCTCTATTCATCATTTTCACACGCAAGACACAGACGAATCAACCATCAAATAGAATTTTCACTCAAGCATTTCATCGAATAGATTAGGGGCATTAAAAGTTTCATCAGTTCTTTTACTCAATTGAATGCTAAAATTGGCCCAAAACTTGTAAGAAATGCAAAGACATTCAGCCCCCAACAACACAGAAGACATGTATAATCTAAAATCAAGAACAAACAGCAGAAAAATTGCAATAAATAAAGGCACGACCGACATGCTCTGAAACCTTCCAAAACCTCTGCTTGAAGGAAACTTGAAGTTCAAAGAAAAGGGATAACTTACAGCGATTTCTTGATGCAGATTTGCAACCCATCAAAGTGCAACCAAAAATAGCTTAAAGCTCTGCCGGAACGCATCTGTTCGGTTGAAGATTTGCAGACGATGGTGATGGATGTCTGATGAGGCAGTGATGGCTCGGTGAGCGACGGCGGCAATGGTGGATTCCGGCTCTTCCTCAGCCGCAAGCCTCTTCGTCCACCGCCATCCTTTCTTTCTCTGTTTCTTTCTGCTCAGCCCCCAAAACCTCTCCCCTGTCGCTTGTTTCCTTTTTCTTTTGCTCTGTTTTTTTGCCCTCAACTCTCTCGGTCTCTTTTCCTTTAGGTTCTTCTAGCCGCCACTCCCTATTCTCTCAAAACCCTCCAGTCGAAGACTTTTTCTTTCTCCCCCAGCCAGACGAAGCTCCTTCCCTTCTTTCTCCTGCTATCCCTTTTTCTGTTTTTTTTTTTGTTTCTTTTTTTTTCAAAATCCTCTATCCTACAAGTGTCTCCTCCCCTTGCCACCTAAGTGATGTGTTGTTAGCAAATAAGAAGGGACACTTGTCCCACATGCAAGTCTCCACTTGTCAATTTTTCTTTTTTTTCTTTTTTTTTTCTGAAATTTAGTATGAAGACCAAAATAAACAATAAAATAAAATAAATTAAAAGGCCTAAAAATAAAAAAAAAACTAAAAAACCTAAAAATTGAACACATAAATCTAAACTTAAATGAATTAAATAAACAGAGTTGAAAATAAAAAATTTGGTGTCTACACTGCCTTCCCGTGGGAGTTTTTGCATGAAACTTGGTAGAAATGTTGTTCACACGTGGAAGACTTAGTGTATAAAGTGTGGTGTATTTCCAATGTCAAATCAATGGCCAAATGATACTTCAAAGATAGCCTTTCAAACCTGAAAAATGACAGAACAGTTTATAAATTGCGACCAACTTTGAGCTGCTATATTTTGACACTCAAAACTCTGATTTCAGTTCCGTTTATTGTGTTTTAAACCTTGATTGAATTCTAATTGAGGTACAAATTTTGGAGGCCTGTTCACTTGTGAATTTTGCCGAATTTCCAAAGTTTGCCAAAAAACATGACTAAAACTGTCTTGCCTGTTCAGATCAGCCTCTTTGAGCTGAAAAATGATTGTTGTCTGATTTGAATCATAGAAAAGTGTCTTATAGGAACTTTTAGTACTTTGAAACAAGATTCCAACGGTATAGGATTTTCCATTTTTTGAACTACTGAGTGCATGATATGATTTTTCTAAGTTTGACGCACAAAGCCGAAATTTGCCGATTTCTTAGAAAATGAAATTTTGGAAACTTGACTTCTTATCTGGATATTAATCTATCGTTTTGAACCCAATTTCGTAGAGGATATGAGTTTCCTCAATAACTTTAAAATCCACACTTTTGAATCTTAACTTTCAATAAAATAAAACCCTTATGAAGACATTGACTTGAATTCTAAAGCAAGTATGCATTCTTTCTTGTTTGATAAGGAATTTGTGAAATTGTGAGGGTGATTATTGGTCACTTTTCTTCAGGCGATCAAAAAGGTCTCGAAGAGAATCCCGAAGTGGATCATTGACGACTTTCTTTACTCACTTATTTTGTTTGGAGAGTGTTCCATATAAGAATACGTGATTCGAATAGTTTGATGACATGTTTACTCTATGGTCATTATGTGTTTAATTGTTAAATGCTACCGATAATTGTTTCTATGGACTTTTCCACCATTTTGAGTCGAGTGTGTATCTTACCGCACTTGTTCTCACTTAAGTAAAATGTACTTGAATTATTCGACATGAAATACTTGAAATGCATATTTACATGAAGTGTTTCAATGATTAATTATGCTATGGCTGCATAAGTCGATTGGAGTGAATCTCCTCGACTCTTAGGTGGTAAAGGTGGGAAATGGCCAATGGACGACCTACTAAAATGATAAATCTCACCGTTTACCTGATTATTTACTTGATTACCTGCTACCTGATTACTTGACTATTTGATTATGTGATTACCGTAAATTACATGTTGACATGAACTTTTCCACAGTTTTACGGCGAGTGTGTACTTCATCTCACTCGACCTACAATATTGATAAATTTTTACCGTTTACTGATTTACTTGATTACTTGTGCATGTTGTAAGTTCTAAACTGAACTGGGTCCTGCCCTTGGATACTGACCTACTCGAGCCAGGACTGGGGTCGGTCGGGTAGGTTGGAACCGTGGGACACCGTTTCGATATACTCGAGTACTACTACTAGAGAGATAAGGTGATGGCTAGACAAACCGGGGATTCTGAAGTTATAAGGTGCAATTGACCGAAATGGTTCCATTGGAACACCGTATCCTTCAATGTGTGTTTATTTTGCATAATTATAACTGTTTCATGCTAATGTGCTAACGTACAACCCTGAGCCATACCTGTGATATGCACAAATTACTTGTACATGATAACTGTCTCATGTTAATGTGCCAATGTGAAATATTGAACCATACGTGTGGTATGCTCAAATTACTTGATTTATTAGAACTGCTAGAGTATCTTGGAACCTCACTGGGCTGTGTAGCTCATTCCACGCTTTTGTTTTCTTTAACAGGGTTTGAAATCAAGAGTACTCGTGAATAGTACTAGATTGTTTTTTTTTTAACTTTAAATTGTATTATAACGGATGACTATAGTTCATATTCCGTTGGGTTGTATTTGAGCTTGAAAACTAACTAATTGTAAGTGTGAGATATTTTGGAGTACTTTAATTATGTATTGAAGTTATTTGAAGTATTCCAAACTTTTGAATTATGGATTGTACCAAATCCTGGCGAGAGTTGGGCAGGCGTCCTGCCGATACCCTTGGGTTCGCCCTAGGGAAAAGTGGGGGCGTCACAGTTGGTATCAGAGCTTAAGTTTCAGATCTTTGTAGTGTATCCTAAACTTAAAAGTTTAGGATGCCAGACTGTGGGATTGGTTTGAAAGTTAAGTGACCGCTTGTAGGGATGAAAATCAGAACCGCTTCGCGTGGTATCTACGTGGGGTGAGTTTGGACCAAATGGTGTTATGGTCCCTATGATGTGAATGAGAAAAGGGTTAAGTGCTCTTCTAGAGTGAAACTATGGATTATGGATGTGACAGGTATAAAACCTTTACCTTGACTCACAAAAGTGAAAATAGGAAAGTTAAAAGATTTAATGGCCCATTTGTCCCAAATATTATTTTCTAACCTCTTTAGACCTAATTACACGGGTCTATAGTTTCGTTATATTTTTAAAGTGACTTGTTTCAAAATTTAATTTTCGAAAGCTCGTTAAGTGAAAATAGTGAATACGCGTTTGGAGATTATAGCTGATTTGGGGTGCAATAAGTTTGGAAAATTAGAGACTTGCATGATGGTCTTAAAATAGGTATTTTTATGTTTAAATATTCAAGTGATAGCTATTAGTACCATCGTTATAAGAATTTCTTGGACATTTCACTCTATTGCGCTTAAATTGAAAATACGCGTTTTCACACGCGCGATTTAATTGAAGAACTTTATACCCTTATTTTGGGACAATTAAGAGTGAATAATATTTACATGAAAATAAATACATTAGAGGTTTAGTGCACTAGCGAAATAAACTCGAGAGAAATCGAGCACAAAACGCGCTCGTTCGCGCGCGAAAGAGATTTGACTTTTGGGTAAACATCGGCCACACATTAAAGCTTCTTAAGGAAGCCTCACGTTTGATCAAACCCTCTCTCTCTCCTCACCAAGACAGCTGGCCATCAAGACAAGAAAAACAACTCCAAGGTCTTCAAATTCCTTCATCAAATCTTCATCAAACTTCCTCCAATTCCCTTCAAATTTCACCCACACTTAGTTTAACACTTGGAGATTGTGTGACGCCTCGAAAAAAAAAGAGTTTGAGAACCCGGAAATTTTCTAATTTTCTAGGGTTTATATTTTTTTTTAATCGCCCGCCTTTTCTACATTTTCTTGATTAGAAAAATTCCCCAGATAAAGTTTATGAGCAAAAATAATTTTAAAATGATTTTCCTAGTATTGGAGAGTTTTTAGAAAATTAAGAATATATAACGGACGTGGGACCCCACAAGTGCGAAAAGTTCGGAAAAATTCGGCCAATTAGGTTAAATTCCGGATACTGTGTAAAATTTATCGGGTGTTAAGGGATAAGTAGAGGATGTGAATTGATTGATGTGAGAGGAAAAAGAAAAGATAAGATTGCATTTATGGAGGTGACAAGTGTCACCATTGTATTGGAAATAGCTTATGACTTACTATTTATTTTCTTGACTTTTTGACCAATTGCTTAAATATCTTAAAAATCACACAAAATTCATTCTTGTCTTCAACCTCTTGGCTGATTCTCTCTCTAGCAAAGAAGGAAGAAAAAACCTCTTCAAAGTTTGGCAATTATCTAGCTCAAATCCTCCAAAACACTTGCTTGATCTAGTTTCTACTCCATAAAACCTCTTCTTTTAGTGATAGTGAGTTGTTTGGTGAAGTTGTTTGGAAGCTTAAGGTGACAAGTAGCTCTCCCTCTTGTTTTGCTAAGGTAAGTGGTGGATGAACACCTCTCCTTCCTCTAATGATGTTCAATTCATGATTAGTGGTGTTATAAGATGCAATTTCATGGATTATTTCTTGAGTTTGGTTGAATTGGTGAAGTTTTATTATTTTTGGGGATTTTTCTGTTTTCATAGGGATATGATTGGGTGGTCATGTATGATGATTGGAAATGATGTTTAATGACTCTAGGAGGTGGAAAAAGTGATTAAGTGCAATCAATTTCTGTTTTGGAAGAAATTTCAGAAAATTAGGTTTTATAGTTCTTCATTCTGCCCGAATTTATTGTACCATGTTAGAGGCCGAATTGGACTTTGCTCAAAACATGAAAGTTGTAGGTATTGATGAGTTTGAAGTGCCTGTAAAATTTCAGGTCATTTGGATTAGTGTAGAGTGAGATATGCCTATTTTACTGTTGCTGTTCTGGGTTGATCAGAATGCGAAAACTGTACTTGTAATTGGCCATTTTGACTGGAATTTCTTTGGATTTAGGTGTTGGTGTCTTCTGATGAAATGTAGCTGGATGTCTTAGCTACCATATGCCTTTGGAATTTCGGCATTTGGACCTGTATAGACTGAGTTATAGTAATTACAGCATTATGTGATTTGTAAACCTGTTTTTTGGTGTTTCCGGTTGAGTATTTGGCACATTTGACCTAGTTGTGCTAGGATTTGGACTGAGTGACCTTCTACATTGTTGTAGCCCTGTTCCATAGCTTCGAAACGGTGGGTCTTGCACCTTCATCCGACAATCGTAGAGCCTTTGGTACCATTACCGCAAAATGACGTCAAAACTGTTTTTTCTGGTTTTGAGCTTAAGTTTCATTTCCGGATTTTTTTTCCCCCTAGCTTGACTTGCACTAGTATTACTTGGAGCTTGCTGAATGACTATGGATGAACTTGTTGTTGTGTGTGTACCTTTGGAACTGGCTGAGGAAATAATGAAGCCATGATGGCTGGAAAAGTTAGCAAATGTAGGGGAAGTGCTGTCCGAACTTTTAAAGGATTTGTTTGCATTGAGTTTGTGATCTAAGACTTGGGTTTGAGCAAGGCAATGATACATGATGGATGATTTCTGAGCCATTGAGGTGAGTGACCTCAAACTATTTCTGAAGTTCTTTATGAACCGTTTCCTGCATTATTTACTTTTAAACTGTTTCCAAAAGTTACTTTTGAACTGTTTTCTTGCATATCATGCGTACTTGCATATGAGTGTCCCTTGGTTGCTGTAATTCTTGACTTATTGGCTTGTCATTATTAATTGAAAATGTGTTAAGTACTTTCGATGATTGTTAAAACGAGTTTTCTAGGCGAGTGTGTACTTTATCGCACTCGACCTAAATAAATATGAATTTTCAATGACTAATGATTAAATGCTAGTTGCGCATGATGTAAGCCTTTTGGCTGAACTGGCCACTGCCCTTCGTTACCGATCGACTCGAGCCAGAAGCGGACTCGGTCGGGCGATATGGTGACCCTGGGTGAATTTGGTATACTCGAGTATTACCTTGTAGTCCGGCTACGTCCGGATGGGTGGAGTCCGGCCAACGTCGGATGGGTGGAGTCCGGTCAACGTCCGGAAAAGGGGATGAACGAATAAAAAGATGAACGAGGGTTTATTTATAAAAAATGAAATTTTCAAATAATTGGAGGAATAAGGGGAAATGTCAGGGGAACGAACAAATGAATAGCTCCATGTGAGCGGTATCCTTTTAATGAATATGTTACTATCGCTTTCCATTGTAAATGTTTCTTGAATTATTGATTATTGATGGTTAATGTGTTGGCTTTGTTATGAAATTTCATGTTCGGAACCTTATTGAGATTTTAGCTCATTGAGCTTTGTGGAATTACCATGTGGTGTCATTTTCTGCTTTTGTTTTACTCTCACTGTGCAAATGTTGACCTGTAACAAAATTACATTTTTACCCCCGATTACTTATTGAACTTCTAAAACATTACAATGATTTCACTGGCTCACGAGAGCAAAAATACGTACATCTGATTTCTGAACCATGACATCAATGAAATGAATTTTTGTGAAAACTATTTGATTACTGATTTTACTGGTTACTCACTGGGCTTTTAGCTCACCCCAAAAATGTTTTATTTTCCCCCCCCCACAGGGCTCAAGGCGAAGGAAGGGCTTGTTGTGCTTATTCACGTGACTGGATGGCTTATATCGTGTACAGTTTAAGTTTGGATCTATTTTATGTACGAGTTGGTCTTGTATAAATATTTGAAATTGATATGGATGTAAGTATACATTCCACGATTGGAATCAGTTTCCGCTGCATTTGTGACATGTAATTATTCGAGACTTGGATGTATGTTTGTGGACCATGTGATGTATATTTGAGATTTATATTGTAATTCATTTGAGGATTGTAGTGATCGACTGAGTCCCGGCGAGAGCTGGGCAGGCGGCCCGCCGAACCCTCTGGTTCGCCTTAGGGGGAGGTGGGGCCGTCACAGTTGGTATCAGAGCTTAGGCTTCAGATCTCTGTAGTGTATCCTAGGCTTGAAGTTTAGGATGCCGGACTGTGGGTTTGATTTGACTCTTGAGAGATTTGTGCGGGATGTCTTGACTTGATTGGTACAAGAGGGAATGTCGAGGACGACATTCTTTTAAGGAGGGGAGATTGTGACGCCTCGAAAAAAAAAGAGTTTGAGAACCCGGAAATTTTCTAATTTTCTAGGGTTTATATTTTTTTTTAATCGCCCGCCTTTTCTACATTTTCTTGATTAGAAAAATTCCCCAGATAAAGTTTATGAGCAAAAATAATTTTAAAATGATTTTCCTAGTATTGGAGAGTTTTTAGAAAATTAAGAATATATAACGGACGTGGGACCCACAAGTGCGAAAAGTTCGGAAAAATTCGGCCAATTAGGTTAAATTCCGGATACTGTGTAAAATTTATCGGGTGTTAAGGGATAAGTAGAGGATGTGAATTGATTGATGTGAGAGGAAAAAGAAAAGATAAGATTGCATTTATGGAGGTGACAAGTGTCACCATTGTATTGGAAATAGCTTATGACTTACTATTCATTTTCTTGACTTTTTGACCAATTGCTTAAATATCTTAAAAATCACACAAAATTCATTCTTGTCTTCAACCTCTTGGCTGATTCTCTCTCTAGCAAAGAAGGAAGAAAAAACCTCTTCAAAGTTTGGCAATTATCTAGCTCAAATCCTCCAAAACACTTGCTTGATCTAGTTTCTACTCCATAAAACCTCTTCTTTTAGTGATAGTGAGTTGTTTGGTGAAGTTGTTTGGAAGCTTAAGGTGACAAGTAGCTCTCCCTCTTGTTTTGCTAAGGTAAGTGGTGGATGAACACCTCTCCTTCCTCTAATGATGTTCAATTCATGATTAGTGGTGTTATAAGATGCAATTTCATGGATTATTGCTTGAGTTTGGTTGAGTTGGTGAAGTTTTATTATTTTTGGGGATTTTTCTGTTTTCATAGGGATATGATTGGGTGGTCATGTATGATGATTGGAAATGATGTTTAATGACTCTAGGAGGTGGAAAAAGTGATTAAGTGCAATCAATTTCTGTTTTGGAAGAAATTTCAGAAAATTAGGTTTTGTAGTTCTTCATTCTGCCCGAATTTATTGCACCATGTTAGAGGCCGAATTGGACTTTGCTCAAAACATGAAAGTTGTAGGTATTGATGAGTTTGAAGTGCCTGTAAAAGTTCAGGTCATTTGGATTAGTGTAGAGTGAGATATGCCGATTTTACTGTTGCTGTTCTGGGTTGATCAGAATGCGAAAACTGTACTTGTAATTGGCCATTTTCACTGGAATTTCTTTGGATTTAGGTGTTGGTGTCTTCTGATGAAATGTAGCTGGATGTCTTAGCTACCATATGCCTTTGGAATTTCGGCATTTGGACCTGTATAGACTGAGTTATAGTAATTACAGCATTATGTGATTTGTAAACCTGTTTTTTGGTGTTTCCGGTTGAGTATTTGGCACATTTGACCTAGTTGTGCTAGGATTTGGACTGAGTGACCTTCTACATTGTTGTAGCCCTGTTCCATAGCTTCGAAACGGTGGGTCTTGCACCTTCATCCGACAATCGTAGAGCCTTTGGTGCCATTACCGCAAAATGACGTCAAAACTGTTTTTTCTGGTTTTGAGCTTAAGTTTCATTTCCGGATTTTTTTCCCCCTAGCTTGACTTGCACTAGTATTACTTGGAGCTTGCTGAATGACTATGGATGAACTTGTTATTGTGTGTGTACCTTTGGGACTGGCTGAGGAAATAATGAAGCCATGATGGCTGGAAAAGTTAGCAAATGTAGGGGAAGTGCTGTCCGAACTTTTAAAGGATTTGTTTGCATTGAGTTTGTGATCTAAGACTTGGGTTTGAGCAAGGCAATGATACATGATGGATGATTTCTGAGCCATTGAGGTGAGTGACCTCAAACTATTTCTGAAGTTCTTTATGAACCGTTTCCTGCATTATTTACTTTTAAACTGTTTCCAAAAGTTACTTTTGAACTGTTTTCTTGCATATCATGCGTACTTGCATATGAGTGTCCCTTGGTTGCTGTAATTCTTGACTTATTGGCTTGTCATTATTAATTGAAAATGTGTTAAGTACTTTCGATGATTGTTAAAACGAGTTTTCTAGGCGAGTGTGTACTTTATCGCACTCGACCTAAATAAATATGAATTTTCAATGACTAATGATTAAATGCTAGTTGCGCATGATGTAAGCCTTTTGGCTGAACTGGCCACTGCCCTTCGTTACCGATCGACTCGAGCCAGAAGCGGACTCGGTCGGGCGATATGGTGACCCTGGGTGAATTTGGTATACTCGAGTATTACCTTGTAGTCCGGCTACGTCCGGATGGGTGGAGTCCGGTCAACGTCCGGAAAAGGGGATGAACGAATAAAAAGATGAACGAGGGTTTATTTATAAAAAATGAAATTTTCAAATAATTGGAGGAATAAGGGGAAATGTCAGGGGAACGAACAAATGAATAGCTCCATGTGAGCGGTATCCTTTTAATGAATATGTTACTATCGCTTTCCATTGTAAATGTTTCTTGAATTATTGATTATTGATGGTTAATGTGTTGGCTTTGTTATGAAATTTCATGTTCGGAACCTTATTGAGATTTTAGCTCATTGAGCTTTGTGGAATTACCATGTGGTGTCATTTTCTGCTTTTGTTTTACTCTCACTGTGCAAATGTTGACCTGTAACAAAATTACATTTTTACCCCCGATTACTTATTGAACTTCTAAAACATTACAATGATTTCACTGGCTCACGAGAGCAAAAATACGTACATCTGATTTCTGAACCATGACATCAATGAAATGAATTTTTGTGAAAACTATTTGATTACTGATTTTACTGGTTACTCACTGGGCTTTTAGCTCACCCCAAAAATGTTTTATTTTCCCCCCCCACAGGGCTCAAGGCGAAGGAAGGGCTTGTTGTGCTTATTCACGTGACTGGATGGCTTATATCGTGTACAGTTTAAGTTTGGATCTATTTTATGTACGAGTTGGTCTTGTATAAATATTTGAAATTGATATGGATGTAAGTATACATTCCACGATTGGAATCAGTTTCCGCTGCATTTGTGACATGTAATTATTCGAGACTTGGATGTATGTTTGTGGACCATGTGATGTATATTTGAGATTTATATTGTAATTCATTTGAGGATTGTAGTGATCGACTGAGTCCCGGCGAGAGCTGGGCAGGCGGCCCGCCGAACCCTCTGGTTCGCCTTAGGGGGAGGTGGGGCCGTCACAGTTGGTATCAGAGCTTAGGCTTCAGATCTCTGTAGTGTATCCTAGGCTTGAAGTTTAGGATGCCGGACTGTGGGTTTGATTTGACTCTTGAGAGATTTGTGCGGGATGTCTTGACTTGATTGGTACAAGAGGGAATGTCGAGGACGACATTCTTTTAAGGAGGGGAGATTGTGACGCCTCGAAAAAAAAAGAGTTTGAGAACCCGGAAATTTTCTAATTTTCTAGGGTTTATATTTTTTTTTAATCGCCCGCCTTTTCTACATTTTCTTGATTAGAAAAATTCCCCAGATAAAGTTTATGAGCAAAAATAATTTTAAAATGATTTTCCTAGTATTGGAGAGTTTTTAGAAAATTAAGAATATATAACGGACGTGGGACCCACAAGTGCGAAAAGTTCGGAAAAATTCGGCCAATTAGGTTAAATTCCGGATACTGTGTAAAATTTATCGGGTGTTAAGGGATAAGTAGAGGATGTGAATTGATTGATGTGAGAGGAAAAAGAAAAGATAAGATTGCATTTATGGAGGTGACAAGTGTCACCATTGTATTGGAAATAGCTTATGACTTACTATTCATTTTCTTGACTTTTTGACCAATTGCTTAAATATCTTAAAAATCACACAAAATTCATTCTTGTCTTCAACCTCTTGGCTGATTCTCTCTCTAGCAAAGAAGGAAGAAAAAACCTCTTCAAAGTTTGGCAATTATCTAGCTCAAATCCTCCAAAACACTTGCTTGATCTAGTTTCTACTCCATAAAACCTCTTCTTTTAGTGATAGTGAGTTGTTTGGTGAAGTTGTTTGGAAGCTTAAGGTGACAAGTAGCTCTCCCTCTTGTTTTGCTAAGGTAAGTGGTGGATGAACACCTCTCCTTCCTCTAATGATGTTCAATTCATGATTAGTGGTGTTATAAGATGCAATTTCATGGATTATTTCTTGAGTTTGGTTGAATTGGTGAAGTTTTATTATTTTTGGGGATTTTTCTGTTTTCATAGGGATATGATTGGGTGGTCATGTATGATGATTGGAAATGATGTTTAATGACTCTAGGAGGTGGAAAAAGTGATTAAGTGCAATCAATTTCTGTTTTGGAAGAAATTTCAGAAAATTAGGTTTTGTAGTTCTTCATTCTGCCCGAATTTATTGCACCATGTTAGAGGCCGAATTGGACTTTGCTCAAAACATGAAAGTTGTAGGTATTGATGAGTTTGAAGTGCCTGTAAAAGTTCAGGTCATTTGGATTAGTGTAGAGTGAGATATGCCGATTTTACTGTTGCTGTTCTGGGTTGATCAGAATGCGAAAACTGTACTTGTAATTGGCCATTTTGACTGGAATTTCTTTGGATTTAGGTGTTGGTGTCTTCTGATGAAATGTAGCTGGATGTCTTAGCTACCATATGCCTTTGGAATTTCGGCATTTGGACCTGTATAGACTGAGTTATAGTAATTACAGCATTATGTGATTTGTAAACCTGTTTTTTGGTGTTTCCGGTTGAGTATTTGGCACATTTGACCTAGTTGTGCTAGGATTTGGACTGAGTGACCTTCTACATTGTTGTAGCCCTGTTCCATAGCTTCGAAACGGTGGGTCTTGCACCTTCATCCGACAATCGTAGAGCCTTTGGTGCCATTACCGCAAAATGACGTCAAAACTGTTTTTTCTGGTTTTGAGCTTAAGTTTCATTTCCGGATTTTTTTCCCCCTAGCTTGACTTGCACTAGTATTACTTGGAGCTTGCTGAATGACTATGGATGAACTTGTTATTGTGTGTGTACCTTTGGGACTGGCTGAGGAAATAATGAAGCCATGATGGCTGGAAAAGTTAGCAAATGTAGGGGAAGTGCTGTCCGAACTTTTAAAGGATTTGTTTGCATTGAGTTTGTGATCTAAGACTTGGGTTTGAGCAAGGCAATGATACATGATGGATGATTTCTGAGCCATTGAGGTGAGTGACCTCAAACTATTTCTGAAGTTCTTTATGAACCGTTTCCTGCATTATTTACTTTTAAACTGTTTCCAAAAGTTACTTTTGAACTGTTTTCTTGCATATCATGCGTACTTGCATATGAGTGTCCCTTGGTTGCTGTAATTCTTGACTTATTGGCTTGTCATTATTAATTGAAAATGTGTTAAGTACTTTCGATGATTGTTAAAACGAGTTTTCTAGGCGAGTGTGTACTTTATCGCACTCGACCTAAATAAATATGAATTTTCAATGACTAATGATTAAATGCTAGTTGCGCATGATGTAAGCCTTTTGGCTGAACTGGCCACTGCCCTTCGTTACCGATCGACTCGAGCCAGAAGCGGACTCGGTCGGGCGATATGGTGACCCTGGGTGAATTTGGTATACTCGAGTATTACCTTGTAGTCCGGCTACGTCCGGATGGGTGGAGTCCGGTCAACGTCCGGAAAAGGGGATGAACGAATAAAAAGATGAACGAGGGTTTATTTATAAAAAATGAAATTTTCAAATAATTGGAGGAATAAGGGGAAATGTCAGGGGAACGAACAAATGAATAGCTCCATGTGAGCGGTATCCTTTTAATGAATATGTTACTATCGCTTTCCATTGTAAATGTTTCTTGAATTATTGATTATTGATGGTTAATGTGTTGGCTTTGTTATGAAATTTCATGTTCGGAACCTTATTGAGATTTTAGCTCATTGAGCTTTGTGGAATTACCATGTGGTGTCATTTTCTGCTTTTGTTTTACTCTCACTGTGCAAATGTTGACCTGTAACAAAATTACATTTTTACCCCCGATTACTTATTGAACTTCTAAAACATTACAATGATTTCACTGGCTCACGAGAGCAAAAATACGTACATCTGATTTCTGAACCATGACATCAATGAAATGAATTTTTGTGAAAACTATTTGATTACTGATTTTACTGGTTACTCACTGGGCTTTTAGCTCACCCCAAAAATGTTTTATTTTCCCCCCCCACAGGGCTCAAGGCGAAGGAAGGGCTTGTTGTGCTTATTCACGTGACTGGATGGCTTATATCGTGTACAGTTTAAGTTTGGATCTATTTTATGTACGAGTTGGTCTTGTATAAATATTTGAAATTGATATGGATGTAAGTATACATTCCACGATTGGAATCAGTTTCCGCTGCATTTGTGACATGTAATTATTGGAGACTTGGATGTATGTTTGTGGACCATGTGATGTATATTTGAGATTTATATTGTAATTCATTTGAGGATTGTAGTGATCGACTGAGTCCCGGCGAGAGCTGGGCAGGCGGCCCGCCGAACCCTCTGGTTCGCCTTAGGGGGAGGTGGGGCCGTCACAAATTGCATCTAGCTAAGAAAAGGAGTTGCAAACCGCAGGTTTTCTTGAGCATCTTGGGACCGAAATTTCTGCTTGGTTCATCTAAACAAGTAAGCAACGATCAACCCTTCAAATCTTGCTTTAGGGATGTAGTAGTGCACATTTAAGCTCTTGCATGCATATGGGTAGCTTGTTTATGTTGAAAAAATTGTTGTGTGGGCTCTATGAACTTCCACTTTGATTGGATGGATTGATTTGGTGAATGATGATGATATTAATGTTGGTTTAGTGCTTATATTAGTGGAATAGTGTTGGGTTGTTGATAGAAACTCAAGGATGGTGCAATGAGTAAAAGTGACCATTTTACCCCTGCCATGTTTGTGATCTTTGGTGCTAATTTTTGAGATTCTAATGGCTTGATTATAATGCATACAAGTTATATGGATGGTGTAGAAAGTTTCATTAAAAAATAACATGATTTGGTTGGTCAAATGTGTTGATTTCCAAAGTTTGGCAGAACTGGAATATTTTTCCGGATTGCCCAGGCAGTCATCTTGTTTCGGTTATAACTTTTTGCTCCGATGTCGAAATCGAGTGCCGTTTGGGGCAATGGAACCTAGATATTCCCAAATTTCTATTGGTATGAAATGCACATCTTGGTTCCACTTGAGTGAGCCAAACCATTCATTTAAAAATTACTGTCTTGTCTCATTAGTTCCTTGGAAGGCAGAACATAAAGTGTAATTTGATGCTTAAATGTGAGCTAGTTGTGGATGGATTTTGAAAATGGTTTTTTCTGAGAAAATGTAGCTTTGTGAATGTACTTTCTAACGCCACCAACCACACTCAATTCCTAGTTAAATTGAGTGAATTGTGGCCAATGTTTAAAACTGACTCAATGAGGAAATTCCTCATTTTGGGCTAAATCCTTAACTAATCTTGGTTTGGGACTCGTACTCGAAATTCTTGGTGTTAATCACCCACAAATTTTGTCTTGGATGCCTCTTAAACATTTTCTATGCAAATGGACCATGTTTGAGGTACTTTGTAAGCCAAACATTTTGAAAACGGAAAACAGAACTCACAAGGCAGATTTGCCTTGGAAATTTTGGAACTTTGGAGATTTGGTTAACTGACTTCCCGTGCTTATTTATCTATGAAATTTGGTAGAGGAATAACCCTTATATGGTAGTATAGTACTGCTAATTTTGGTGCCATTCCGAATCCATTTCAATACTCGAACAAAATCCCAAAGTTGGTACTTTAAACCTGGAAATTTCATAATTTTCTCAAATGTCCAGCAATTTTGATCTACTATATCTTGGTGCTCAAAACTCCGATTCTTATTCCGCTTCTTGTGTTTTAAACTTTGATTGCAACTCTAATAGAGTTCCAAATTTCAAAGGCTAGTTCAAATTGAGTGAATTTTGCCGAATTTTCAAAGTTGGCCGAAAACCAACTTAATTCTATCCTGATAACTCCAAACAGTGACTTCGAGCCAAATTTTGAATGTCTTCCACTTGGATTTATGAAAAGTGTCTTCTAGAAACTTTTAGTATTTTGAAAGATGTTTCCAAGAGTCCAAAATTTCCAACTTTGGACAATCAGGGAGTGAGTTATGATTTTTCAAAAATTGCACCAAAAATAAAAAATTGTGACCATTTGAAAGAAATCCGCGTGAGAAACTGTACACCAGAATCTGGCCTTGAATCCAGCCAATTGTTTGCCGGATAGTCGGCTGGATTGGTGTTGGATTTTAAAAAAAAAGGAGGTTGGTCACTGCCTCCAATCCGGCCAGGAATCCGGCCGAATTGTGACGTGGCCTATCTTTTTCCAACTTTGGTCGTTCATTTTGAGATCTATTTGCACGTACTTGATCGAAAATTTTTACTCGATTTTCAAAAGAAACCTAGGCCCGATCTTCGAGATATTTTCTAAGATCGTACTAGTGTACGACCTTCCTTATCATTTGAAATTATCAGTAATAGCCATTGTTAATTGCTCAGGCACCCAAGAGTAACTTCAAGAGGATCCCACGGTGGACGCTTGAACTTCAAGTGTCATTTCTTCTTGTTTACTTGGTGAGTGTCAAGTGTATGTTTACTTGAACTCCTGTGAACTCGATACATGTTTACTTGTTATTGATACTTGAGATTTTGAAATTCGAGATGAGGGTGTACTTTATCGCTCTCGTTCTCGCTTGAAATAAATAACTCGTAGTTGAAATGCTCGAATATCTCAATTGCTTGAAAATGTCACATGCTTGTATGACTTGAAATAGTATGCTATGGCTGCATACGTCGTTAGAGTGAATCTTCTCGACATCCGAACATGCTTAGGGGACGCCCAAATCTCATTGGTCATCCTTGGACTCGAGCCGGTATGGGTTTGGTTGGGTTCCTTGGTAAACCATGGAAAAAAATAAAAGTTTGATCTAGTGAAAGATCTCGCTTGGTATACTCGAGTAGTATCGTCTTAAACAAACTACAGACGAGCCCGATACAGGGTATGTAAGGTGAAAGGAGACAGGTTGAGTGAAGTTCTATGGACTAAACCTAACCGATTGACGGAGTGTCAATTCGTGGAGGTTATTGATCGTGCAAGTGGAATATAGCTCCTGAGAGCTCCAGTATCCTTGAATTGTTTCTGATTACTTTTCCAAATGAATTGTTAATTATTGAAATATTATTGCTTGACTTGTAAATTTGGATTGTTATTTGAACAATGTGCTTGCATGTGTGTTCTTGGTCTCACGAGCGTTTTGCTCATCCTATAGATTTGTTTTTCTTAATAGGATTTGAGTTTGGAATGAGATTCGGAGGAAATTTTATTTGTGTACTCTTGTAATAGGGTTCCAATTCTTTTGACTCGACTTTTGGCTATTGTATATTTTAGACTGTATTATGGAAACCCGATGTAAGGACTGGGTAATTGTTGAATATTGTTAAACTTGAAAACTTCCGCACAAATTGTATTTATATTACCTGGTTGTTGACATCTAGCATCGCTATAAATTTGAACAGAAATTGCTTAAGTTCTGGCGAGAGTTAGGCAGGTGTTCCGCGGATACCCTTTGGTTCACCTTAGGGAGAAGTGGAGGCGTCACAGTTGGTATCAGAGCGCTAGGTTAGAGGTCTATATGGGAGACATATTAGACACCATACCTTTAAGATTTGAAATAGGATGACTATGTCATACCTTAAGTGGTACTTGGGGGCAAACTAGGGATTGGGTTAGGCATGCATAGGTGACATCCGAACCAGATAGTGATTAAATCTCTAACCCGAAAAGTGTAATTGTTTTGCAGGGATGGAAAACGGAAATGGAACCCTGGCAACTAATGGGAGTGGCCATGCTAATGGTCACGTAGAGTCTCCTAGGCCTATTTACTACCGAGCTCTAGGTGGAGGAGCTTGTGTACGCTACTCGCCTGCTACTCGATACCCCCGATGTACTTGTAGGGTAACTTTTGCCTACCCAAACCACGTTGTACTGGCCTTGGACGACGAGCGTCGTTAGTTGGTGAATGCCAACTTGGACTTATAGGCTGAGGTGGATAAATTTAGACAGATGGTAGGGGCTCAGGGTGAGATGATTGCTGAGCTCGAGGAGGTACTAAAGGGCGAGATGGCCACATCTGCAGTGGTTCGTGAGGAGATTCAGAGTACTAGTGCTCGACTTACTAGACTAGGGGAGGAGGACCGTGATCGGGCTTCCGGGATCCTGACTGATACTAGTAAGCTAGTGGATGAGACGATGGATGTAGTCCAGAGCTCTGAGGAGGAGGAGAATCCTGAGGAGGAGGTTCCGCCCGGTAGTCCTACTGTGGACTAGGCCTAGTGATTAACTACTTGACCTTTTGATCTTTTGACAATTACAGTTAGGATTAATTGGGGTGATGCGAGTGCTGAGACCATTGTATTTTGCAAGATTGTGTGGCTTACTTTTGAGGCACTTGTTTTACTTTAGTCTTCTGGGCCTAAAAGTACTCTCATGGCACCTGTGTGACGACCCCACCTCTCCCTAAGGCATACCAAAGGGTTCGGCGGACCGCCTGCCCAGCTCTCGCCAGGACTCACTCACTATCTCAAACGAATCATATACACACATCTATGAACCATAAATAATATTCACAATTCAAATTTATAATTTACATTGATAGGAATCGAGTTTCAAAGTCTTAATACACCAAACTAGTTCAAATCGTATACAATCCAAGTACAACATGTTCCGTTCGAGGAAAAGCGCGAGTACAAGACCAAAAGTCAAAAGTCAAAACAAAAGGCTATACCAGTCTTTTACAAGTCTCTCGCGTCACTCGTACCCCTGTAAGGAAAACAAACTAACGGGGTGAGCCAAACCTCAGTGAAGTTCCCAAATATCAAATTGGTTAACAACCAAGTTATAGCAAAATAATAGGGAAATAGCGAGCAAACAAGTCAAATCAGGGAAATAGCACTTCAGCTAGCCAAGTAGTCAGATTCACATTCACATATAAGGATACAGTACTCATTTCCAGCTCCATTCCAGCTTGGTCAAGTGGTAGTTGACACTCCGTCAACTTTCAAGTAATATCAAATCCAAATAAACTCCACTACACGCCAATTTCCGTCCACCGATCAACCCCCTATTCTGGGCCCGCACGCCATACAAAACATGGGTGGTAATACTCGAGTATACCGTTTAGTCGAGAAGATAACACTCCACTCGACATTACAAGTGACCCAGGGTTTGTTATCTAATCGACCAGGCCCTTGCCGGCTCGACTCGATTAACTAGCCACAGGGTTTCTGGAATTCCAGGCAAGATATAATTCAAGTACATGTACAACAAGTCAAGTATGATCAATAGCAAGAACAGGTCATATTAGGGCAAGTGCGATAAAGTACACCCTTGCCCTTTCATTCATTGTCATGTAATCACGCAAGTCAAGTAAGGAGTACACATATCAAGTACAATCGGATATTTGGAAGCACTCACCAAAATAGTTCTTCTAGTGCTCGTGTCTGGGTGGTACTCCGAGTTGGGAGTCCAAATCTGCGATAAAACTTAACTTGAGAACTTTGAAAATCAACCAAGGTTCGAAACTTAAGCGTTTCGTTCAATAAGAATCAAGAAATTGAAATTCACTTGAGACGAGTCGTGAAAAAGTTGCTCGCCCTTCAAACTGAAAAAGTTGATAACAATTTTGCTTGAAGATGACTCTTGAGTCAAAAGTGCAAGTAAAACGGTTTCATCGTGATTCATGTCGTTTTCCTAAGGGTACAAGTTCGGCCAAGCCCTAACGTATAGCCCTCGATAAACAAGTGGCAAAGGTCCTCGATAGTTCAAGTGATAATCACTTAACCTTCACTCAAGTCGCAAAGATAGTTTTCTAGACCTCGAGTAAAAATTCGGGCAGCATGCCCTTTGTGTTTACCTAATTTCCAGCCATTTAGGCTTCATTATTTTTCTTCAACAACAACCCAACAACATACATATCAGCAATTTATGTCAAGAGCCGTTCCATAGGCTCACAATATCATAACAACAAGAATCGCATCAAGTACAAGTGCAGAAATTCAATGTGGCACAAGACAGATTTGACGTATAAAAGCGGAAATAACTTGTCCGAGGCTACGCTTGTCGGATTAAGGCGAAACCTATGCCGTTTCGAAGCTAAGACACAAAGATACAACATTCATGAAGGTCACTTAGTCCATTTTCTTAATGTAACTTAGTCAAAATCTCAGATTACTAAATCAGAAACCAATTCATCGGCTGTTTAAACGCATTATGCTGTAACGGACCTAACTCAGTGTACACAAGTCTGAATCAGGTTTTCTTTGAGGCATTTTAAAGCTACTTCAGAACACTACAACTTTTATGTTTTGGCCCAGAGCTAAATCAGAATGGATCCTGGTCAAAAATCGTGATAAACTGGACTGAACTGAAGAAACGGACCACTGGGAAATTCTTAAAACAGTAGGGGTATTTTGGACTTTTCACGTTCTACGTTGCTCCGATTGAGCTGAAATTTTATAGGCACCTATAAAATATCATTTCCTACAACTTTCCTTCTTTGACCCAAGTCCAATTCGGCCTCTAACACATGGATACAAATTCGGACAGAAATGATCAAGAATTTTCCAGAAATCTGGAATTTGTAGTTTCTAGTGAAACTTTCCCTAATTTCTCACTCCAATCACTCCCAAAACACCTTATAAAACCTCAATGGTAACATACAAGTATCACACATCAAGTTGGGCAGAAATTCCACAGCCCTAGTTCATCAATTAAATTGGGGAAAAACTTCTACACATGCTAGCATCCATGAATCCACCACCAATCAAGCTACTAAGCTTACTTTAACCATGATTGAAAGAGAAAGTTAGAGAGATATCATCCTCTTACCTTGATTTGAGTTCTCCAAGGGTAGCCCAAGCCTTCTCTTTCCAAAATTTCACCACCAAACACTAGCTAATCACTCAAGGAGAAGATTAATCGGTTTGGTTTGGTTTGATTCTTGCTTTATAGATGAATCCAAGAAGAAATGAAGAGGTTTCTCTCTTATTCTTCCTCTCTCCCTCTCTCGGCTCTTAGCAGCAGAAATAAGGTGGAAGACTTAGCTAATTTGGGATATAAGAAGGTAAGATGGTTAAGTAAGGTCTTGGTCATTCATTTGCCAACACTTGGCACTACCACATCCACTCAATTTATTTCTTTCTTTCCTTGCATAATTAGTCAACATTTTCGGTCAGACTTAGCTGATATTGAGAGGATATTTTGCTCAAAAATCAATGAGCTTGTAGGGTAAGAAAGTGGTGGTCAAATGGTACGTTCAAACGGTAGTGCGCGGGACCCGCCGGTTCGCGCCGTTTTTCTTAAAAACTCATGTACTAGGGTTTTTACTTCTCATTCACTAATCTTATATCATTGTTACTACTCACATATTATTTCTCACTTAAAAGTCACTTTTAATCATCAAATTGATCCTTGGCCAGTACCGGAAATTTATCCGGCGGAAAAATCGCAAAACCCTAATTTTGCTCAAATCTTGAAACCGAAGCGGAAAACCCTATTTTCTAGATTTATTTCCTCTTATAGTGAATCAAATGGGGTAGTAGGGCTTTGATAAATAATAATTTTCAAATAGAAGGCATTTTTGAAGAAAAATGTAGGAAATTTGCGGGTCCTCACACCCTCTCCCCCTTAAAAGAATTTCGACCTCGAAATTCATACCTTTTGTCGTGAACAGGCCAGGATACTTTTCTTGCATATCCTTTTCTAGCTCCCAAGTTGCTTCTTCCACTTCATGATGCTTCCATAGAACCTTTACTAAAGGAATCTGCTTATTTCTCAGGTCCTTCACCTTTCGATCCAATATTTGAATAGGTCGTTCTTCATAGGTTAAGGACTCATCAAGTTCAACATCCTCGGGTGGCAAAATGTGAGTCGGATCCGGATGGTATTTCTTAAGCAAAGAGACGTGGAAGACATCGTGGATCCTAGACAAACTAGCTGGTAGCTCAAGTCGATAAGCCACTTTTCCTATGCGCTGAAGCACATTGAAAGGTCCTATATATCGTGGTTGCAACTTTTTCCCTTTTCCTGATCTAATCTTTCCCTTTAATGGTGTAATCCGGAGAAACACCTTATCCCCTATTTCAAACTCCAAGTCTTTCCTCCTATGATCGGCATAGCTTTTCTGACGGCTTTGGGCTGTCTGAAGTCTCTGGCGGATCACTTTCACCTTTTCATAGGCTTCCTCAACCCATGGTATAGTAGCTGGATCTATTACTTTTCTCTCTCCTACTTCATCCCAATGGATTGGGGATCGACACCGTCGTCCATACAAGGCTTCATATGGGGCCATTTGAATAGAGGAATGATAACTATTGTTATACGCGAATTCAACCAAAGTCAAGTATTGACTCCAACTTCCTTTAAAATCCACAATACAGGCTCTCAACATATCCTCAAGAGTTTGGATAGTTCTCTCAGATTGTCCATCAGTTTGTGGATGATATGCTGTACTATAACTCAACTTAGTTCCTAGAGTCTCTTGTAACTTCTGCCAAAATCGAGATACAAACCTGGGGTCTCTATCCGATACAATACTCACTGGTACCCCATGTAATCTTACTACCTCGTCCATATAAATTTTAGCAAGTTTCTCCAAAAGATATTTCATGTTCACTGGCAGAAAATGTGCAGTCTTAGTCAATCGATCCACTATCACCCAAATTGCATCATGCCCCTTTTGTGTGCGTGGCAACCCTGACACAAAATCCATCGTTATGTGCTCCCACTTCCACTCAGGGATCTCTAAAGGCTGTAACAAACCTGACGGCTTTTGATGCTCAGCTTTTACCTGTTGGCACGTAAGACATTTTTGCACAAACCGGGCAATCTCCGCCTTCATTTTCTCCCACCAATACAGATTCCTAAGATCTTGGTACATTTTATTATTCCCTGGGTGCACCGTATACCTAGAGCAATGTGATTCCTCTAAAATCTCCCTTTTCAATTCCTCATCCCTAGGTACCACGACACGATTTCGAAACTTTAAAATTCCATCAGGGCTTAGATTAAAATTAGGTAACTCCCCTTTCTTCACTCTCTCTACCCACTTCTGCACTATTGGATCCTTCACTTGGCCCTCTTTGATTCGTTCCATCAATGCCGATTTCGCCTCAATATTTCCAAAAACCACCTTTTCCGGTTCCAAACGAGGTTTCCACTCACATACATCTTCCAATAGGCTCCACTCTCTCACTATAGAACTTGCTAGTTGAGCCTTCCGGCTTAAAGCATCTGCTACAACGTTGGCCTTTCCAGGATGGTAGTTAATTGTACAGTCATAATCTTCTAAGAACTCTACCCACCGACGTTGTCTTAAATTTAACTCTTTCTGAGAAAACAGATACTTAAGGCTCTTATGATCTGTGTAAACCTCAAAAGTTACACCATAGAGATAATGTCGCCATTTCTTCAAAGCGAACACTACAGCTGCAAGTTCCAAGTCATGGGTCGGATAATTTTGCTCATGAGTTTTTAACTTTCGGGATGCGTAAGCAATCACATTCCTATTCTGCATCAACACACACCCTAGCCCTTCTTTTGAAGCATCGGTATAAACCGTATAACTATCCTTTCCATTGGGCAAAGCTAAAACTGGAGCCATAGTCAATTGTTTCTTAAGCTCTTGGAAACTACTTTCACACTTAACATCCCAAATATATTTTCCTTGTTTCTTGGTCAGGTTAGTCAAGGGTCCTGCAATTCTCGAGAAATTCTTTATAAATCTGCGGTAGTACCCTGTTAAGCCTAGAAAACTTCGCACCTCGGTGGGATTTTCTGGCCGTTTCCATTTGGCTACAGCTTCCACTTTTACTGGGTCTACAGCAAGGCCATCTTTTGAAATTATATGACCTAAAAACGCCACCTCTTCCAACCAAAATTCACACTTACTGAACTTAGCAAACAGTTGGTGCTCTCTTAGGGTTTGCAATACTATCCGCAAATGTTGTTCATGCTCCTCCCTTGACCTCGAATACACCAAGATGTCATCAATGAACACCACTACAAACCTATCCAAGTAAGGTTTGAACACTCGATGCATCAGATCCATGAATACTGCTGGGGCATTGGTTAAACCAAAAGGCATCACTGCGAACTCAAAATGCCCATATCGAGTATTAAACGCCGTTTTTGGCACATCCTCCTTCTTAACTCTCAATTGATAATACCCTTGTCGCAGGTCCAACTTAGAAAATACTACAGCCCCTTGTAACTGATCAAATAACTCATCTATGTGGGGAAAAGGATATTTATTCTTAATAGTTACTGCATTCAGCCCTCGATAATCAATACATAACCTCAAACTCCCGTCCTTCTTCTTAACAAATAACACTGGAGCTCCCCATGGCGACTCGCTCTCATGTATGAACCCCCGTTCTAGCAAGTCCTGTAATTGCACCTTTAATTCCTTAAGCTCAGCAGGTGCCATACGATAAGGGGTTTTAGAAATGGGAGTGGTTCCGGGTACTAAATCAATCTTAAATTCAATCTCCCTTTCGGGTGGCAGAGACTCCAATTCTTCCGGAAATACGTCTGGGAATTCACTGATTACTGGCATGTCTTCCAACTTAGTCTTTTCTCCTGGAGTGTTAATTAGGAAAGCTAGGTAACCACGAGCCCCACGACTAAGCAATTTCCTAGCCCTTATACCCGAAATAAGTGCAGAAGAGGCTATCATACCCCTCACATCAAGCTTTAAAGTTGCCTCTCCTGGTATACAAAATTCGACCACTTTCATCTTACAATCTACTCGAGCATGATAGTGAGCTAGCCAATCCATACCTAGGATAACATCGTACCCCTTAATGGCTAGACTAATGAGGTCCACTACCAATTTCCGTTCGCCAATCCAAATATCACAATTCCTATACACCTCATTCGCAAGCAAAATTTGATTTCCTGTAGGTGTTCTTACCTCTAAGTCACAAGGTAACCTTTCAACTTTCAAGTCAATTCCAAGCATAAATGCAGGATTAACAAAAGAGTGAGTAGCACCGGGGTCTATCAAAATTCTAGCTAACCGGTGAAAAATAGGGATTGTACCTTCTACCACCTTGGTTGGTTCAGGCATAGTTGTTTGATCTAGCGAGTACACTCTGGCCGGTACCCTCGACCTGGCCCCTCCAGCAGTAGTCGGCTTTGGGTTTGACCTGGCAGTCGACTGAGTGTCATTGATTAGCGGACAATTGACCATCTGATGGTCCGCACTTCCGCACCTCAAACACTTTCGAGCCTTTCTCCAGCACTCGTCCTCAGTGTGGTTCAATTTTCCACAATACCCACATGTCACTCGGGGAGTGGAGGTTTGGCCTCCCTGAGTAAAACCTCTACCTTGACCCCTACCACCTTGGCCTCCCCTCTGGGCATTTCCTCTCGGAGCACTACCTCTATACGTGTTCGAAAATCGTCCACCTCCAGCTCCACGACCGGATTTAGCGGGTGGCATGCTCCGCTCGCCTCGTACCGACCCTTGGGTTCCACTAGGTGCCCCTTTCCGCTTAGCGTGGAAATTCCTTACTTGCGTCCTAGCAGTTTCTATCCTTAAAGCCTTCTCCAGAACCTCCGTGAAAGTATTGATTTGGACCGCTGCTAAGGCTTCTTGTAATTCCACATTCAGCCCTTGTATAAACCTTCGTACTTTTCTCGGCTCCGTAGCTATCAATTCGGGAGCGAATTTAGACAATTTGGTAAATTGGGTCTCATACTCAGTTACACTCATCAGCCCCTGACGGAGTTTAATGAATTCGTCCTCTCTCTTCTCCTGAACGATGGGTGGAAGGTATTTTTCGTTAAAATCCCGCACAAAGTTTAGCCAAGTCCATACAGTTCCTTCTCTCTCCCATTTGGCCCTTACCACATTCCACCAAGCCCTAGCTGGCCCTTCAAATTGAAATACAGCAAATTGAACTTGTCTCTCCTCAGTATAGTTTAGGGCAGCAAAGATATTTATTATGGCCTCCAGCCATTTATCAGCCTCATACGGGTCTGGTCCTCCTAAGAATTTGGGTGGAGAGAACTTCTGGAATCTCTCCAAGGCTTTATCTTGCCCTAAATCAGGGTCTCTAGGTTGATTTACAGAACCTTGACCCTGTTGCTCCACCAACCGAGTCAAAATATTAGTCATCTGTTGGATGGCAGTGGCCACCTGATCTCCCCCGACAGTATGGGGTTCAGGTTGCTGCTTAACCGCTGCCTCTCTCTCCTCTCTCGGTTCAGGCACCGGTTCCTGTACTTGTTCACCTTCACGGCCTCGCCTAGCACCGCGTTCTCGGTTAGTTTTCTTGGTCCGACTTCTCTTATCTTCCATGTTGAGAGTTAACCAACTAGAAACATATAAACAAGATAAGGTACGACTCATATATCGCGTTGCAACCATATAACTAGAGGCAAATAACCCATAATAAACAAGCATTTTATACACATAACAAACAAGTCATATATACAGGCCAACAAGTCACATAGTCAGAGGCTATCACAGCCAAGGAACATAGACCAAAAGATATTTACATCCACCAGGATACGTCTAAAACAAAACAAAAGAAGACGTGTCGTCCCACTATGTTCCTAACTAACCCACAAAAACTCCTAAAACCCTGATCCTAACAAGTGGTCTGGCTAGACGCCGACCCAACCGACTCCGAGGACGCGCTCGGCTCCTCCCCTAGGTCCTCCTCAGGATCCTCATCCGGATCCTCCTCAGGAGTACCAGGGACCTCAGGGACTACAGGCGCTTGACCCTCCTCGGCCAAGTCCTGTATCACATCCTCTACAAGTGCCTCGCACTCGGTCAGGATGTGGTCGGTCCGGTCTCGTATGTGGCCAACGACTCGCATCAGACGTCCAGTCGTCGCGTGAGCCTGATCACGGTAAGCATCTAACTGCTGCTGCTCTGCCAGAACCGCGGCCTCCAACTCTCGGATCCGGGCTCCCTGATCTCGGAGAGTAGCCTGCAGACGCTCTATCTCCGCAAAACATCTACGATTGGTGCTACCCAATCGTCTCCGCTCGTCATCCACGGCGAGCACCACTCGGTCTGGATAGGAGTAGGTCCTCCAACAGTTGCAGCGCCGGATCTTGCGCGCTGGGGACCACCGCTGCACTGGCCCGCCGGGAACCTCCTGGTATGTGATCACACGGCATACAGGGCCCGCTAGATATGGCTCGACCACGGGAGCGTCAGTAGGTACGTCAGTAGGTACGTCAGTAGGCACCTCAGGCACATCAGTAGGTACCTCTGTCGGTATGTCAGTAGGTGCGGGCTGGGACGGTCCAGCACCCCCAGAAGAGTCAGTGTCTGCCATCACCTAGGTTTGCAAATAACATTGCAAGGGTAAGTACACATCAAGCACAAAACAAGACTAAGGTTAAGCTCGATAATAACACCCTAGCCTATCAAGTCAAGCACTCAATCTATCTAGATCAATTCAAGCCTAAGCTCTGATACCACCTGTGACGACCCCACCTCTCCCTAAGGCGTACCAAAGGGTTCGGCGGACCGCCTGCCCAGCTCTCGCCAGGACTCATTCACTATCTCAAACGAATCATATACACACATCCATGAACCATAAATAATATTCACAATTCAAACTTATAATTTACATTGATAGGAATCGAGTTTCAAAGTCTTAATACACCAAACTAGTTCAAATCGTATACAATCCAAGTACAACATGTTCCGTTCGAGGAAAAGCGCGAGTACAAGACCAAAAGTCAAAAGTCAAAACAAAAGGCTATACTAGTCTTTTACAAGTCTCTCGCGTCACTCGTACCCCTGTAAGGAAAACAAACTAACGGGGTGAGCCAAAGCTCAGTGAAGTTCCCAAATATCAAATTGGTTAACAACCAAGTTATAGCAAAATAATAGGGAAATAGCGAGCAAACAAGTCAAATCAGGGAAATAGCACTTCAGCTAGCCAAGTAGTCAGATTCACATTCACATATAAGGATACAGTACTCATTTCCAGCTCCATTCCAGCTTGGTCAAGTGGTAGTTGACACTCCGTCAACTTTCAAGTAATATCAAATCCAAATAAACTCAACTACACGCCAATTTCCGTCCACCGATCAACCCCCTATTCCGGGCCCGCACGCCATACAAAACATGGGTGGTAATACTCGAGTATACCGTTTAGTCGAGGAGATAACACTCCACTAGACATTACAAGTGACCCAGGGTTTGTTATCTAATCGACCAGGCCCTTGCCGGCTCGACTCGATTAACTAGCCACAGGGTTTCTGGAATTCCAGGCAAGATATAATTCAAGTACATGTACAACAAGTCAAGTATGATCAATAGCAAGAACAGGTCATATTAGGGCAAGTGCGATAAAGTACACCCTTGCCCTTTCATTCATTGTCATGTAATCACGCAAGTCAAGTAAGGAGTACACATATCAAGTACAATCGGATATTTGGAAGCACTCACCAAAATAGTGCTTCTAGTGCTCGTGTCTGGGTGGTACTCCGAGTTGGGAGTCCAAATCTGCGATAAAACTTAACTTGAGAACTTTGAAAATCAACCAAGGTTCGAAACTTAAGCGTTTCGTTCAATAAGAATCAAGAAATTGAAATTCACTTGAGACGAGTCGTGAAAAAGTTGCTCGCCCTTCAAACTGAAAAATTTGATAACATTTTTGCTTGAAGATGACTCTTGAGTCAAAAGTGCAAGTAAAACGGTTTCATCGTGATTCATGTCGTTTTCCTAAGGGTACAAGTTCGGCCAAACCCTAACGTATAGCCCTCGATAAACAAGTGGCAAAGGTCCTCGATAGTTCAAGTGATAATCACTTAACCTTCACTCAAGTCGCAAAGATAGTTTTCTAGACCTCGAGTAAAAATTCGGGCAGCATGCCCTTTGTGTTTACCTAATTTCCAGCCATTTAGGCTTCATTATTTTTCTTCAACAACAACCCAACAACATACATATCAGCAATTTATGTCAAGAGCCGTTCCATAGGCTCACAATATCATAACAACAAGAATCGCATCAAGTACAAGTGCAGAAATTCATTGTGGCACAAGACAGATTTGACGTATAAAAGTGGAAATAACTTGTCTGAGGCTACGCTTATCGGATTAAGGCGAAACCTATGCCGTTTCGAAGCTAAGACACAAAGCTACAACATTCATGAAGGTCACTTAGTCCATTTCCTAATGTAACTTAGTCAAAATTCGGCCATTTCCTTCTTTGATCCAAGGCCAATTCGGCCTCTAACACATAGATACAAATTCGGACAGAAATGATCAAGAATTTTCTAGAAATCTGGAATTTGTAGTTTCTAGTGAAACTTTCCCTAATTTCTCACTCCAATCACTCCCAAAACACCTTATAAAACCTCAATGGTAACATACAAGTATCACACATCAAGTTGGGCAGAAATTCCACAGCCCTAGTTCATCAATTAAATTGGGGAAAAACTTCTACACATGCTAGCATCCATGAATCCACCACCAATCAAGCTACTAAGCTTACTTTAACCATGATTGAAAGAGAAAGTTAGAGAGATATCATCCTCTTACCTTGATTTGAGTTCTCCAAGGGTAGCCCAAGCCTTCTCTTTCCAAAATTTCACCACCAAACACTAGCTAATCACTCAAGGAGAAGATTAATCGGTTTGGTTTGGTTTGATTCTTGCTTTATAGATGAATCCAAGAAGAAATGAAGAGGTTTCTCTCTTATTCTTCCTCTCTCCCTCTCTCGGCTCTTAGCAGCAGAAATAAGGTGGAAGACTTAGCTAATTTGGGATATAAGAAGGTAAGATGGTTAAGTAAGGTCTTGGTCATTCATTTGCCAACACTTGGCACTACCACATCCACTCAATTTATTTCTTTCTTTCCTTACATAATTAGTCAACATTTTCGGTCAGACTTAGCTGATATTGAGAGGATATTTTGCTCAAAAATCAATGAGCTTGTAGGGTAAGAAAGTGGTGGTCAAATGGTGCGTTCAAACGGTAGTGCGCGGGACCCGCCGGTTCGCGCCGTTTTTCTTAAAAACTCACGTACTAGGGTTTTTACTTCTCATTCACTAACCTTATATCATTGCTACTACTCACTTATTATTTCTCACTTAAAAGTCACTTTTAATCATCAAATTGATCCTTGGCCAGTACCGAAAATTTATCCGGCGGAAAAATCGCAAAACCCTAATTTTGCTCAAATCTTGAAACCGAAGCGGAAAACCCTATTTTCTAGATTTATTTCCTCTTATAGTGAATCAAATGGGGTAGTAGGGCTTTGATAAATAATAATTTTCAAATAGAAGGCATTTTTGAAGAAAAATGTAGGAAATTTGCGGGTCCTCACAACCTGTGTGCTATATTTTTGTGATTTCCCCCTTGACTAGCTAATTGTATGAACTTGACATGTTAATGAATGTAAATTATTGTTATTTTCAATGTTTTCTTGATTGGTTCCTGCTTTCTACTTTTCATTGCATAATTGATTTATTTCCTGCACTAGGCATGCCTAAATTATGGAAGGGCAAAGAAGTGGTCGAGACTGTGGGCGAGAGACTAGACAAGCCCAATCTCAGGGGGATGACCAGGGATCGGCAACTGGACCGACCCAATGACAGGAAAATATTGAGGGTAATCAAGTGGCTACTGCCATTAATAGGATGACTGATATCCTAGAGCGTTTAGCCGATAGACAAGGTTCTAGACCGTTTAACCAACCTGGGGGACAGGAAAGAGGAGAGGATAGAGTCTTAGAGAGGTTCTTAAAGTTCAACCCGCCTAAATTTCTTGGTGAACCCGACCCTGAAATAGCGGAGAATTGGTTAGAGAGGATGGCTAACATATTCGCCGCCCTAGACTATACTGAGGATAGGCGAGTGAATTTTGCCGCTTTCCAATTTGAAGGGGTAGCTCGTGCTTGGTGGAAGGTGATAAAAGGAAAAT
Source organism: Coffea canephora (assembly GCA_036785865.1). Lineage (NCBI taxonomy): Eukaryota > Viridiplantae > Streptophyta > Magnoliopsida > Gentianales > Rubiaceae > Coffea > Coffea canephora. Next base: position 38,714,361 of record CM071919.1, read on the forward strand.
GGGAGAGAGTTCAAACCCCTTGGACCTGGGAGAATTTCACAAGGGAATTCAATGAAAAATTCCTTCCATCCTTGATTCAAGAAATGAGAGAAGATGAGTTTATCAAGTTAAAACAGGGAACTCTTAGTGTAGCAGAATATGAAGGAAAAATTCACTAAACTTTCTAAGTATACTCCTGAGCTAGTAATCAATGAACGGAAGAAGATTAGACGGTTTGTACAAGAACTTAATGAGAAAATTCAGGAGAGATTGGCCGCAGCCCAAATTTCTACATTTACTGAGACTTTAGAGAAGGCACAAAGAGTGGAGACTGCAAGACTGCAAGTGAGAGACTTTCACAATAGAAAGAGACACTTTTCAAGCCCTGCGTCTGGGCAGGCTGGTAAGAATGCACAACCTTCCAAAATGGGAAGAGGAGCGGGAGGAACAAGGACTGATGGAGTTTCTAAGGCAGCTCTATCTAGAGGAGGTCGTGGTGGGCCAACTCAAGTTAGGGGATCGCCTTCTACTGGTTCGGTTGTGACCCCTCAAGTTGCTTGTGGGTACTGTGGGAAAGCCAATCACTCCGAGAATGACTTCTGGAGAAAGTTGGGGAAGTGTTTGTTTTGTGGTAGTATCGAACATCAGGTCGTGAATTGTCCGAAATCGCCAAAAACATGAGGTAACTCTCAGAGACCAGAAAAGTCAACTTCTAAGCAGACCAGTGTCGGAGAAAGTCGACCGAAAGTACTGGCTATGGTTTATGCATTGGAATATAAACAAATCCCTAAAGCGACTGAAATGGTTGAAGGTACAATTCCAATCTTTCATCGTTTAGTTGGAGTTTTAATTGAACCGGATGTAACACATTCTTTTGTAAATTCTAATTTCATGAGTGAGATAGATTTGAAGCCAATTAAGTTACTGTATGACTTGGAAGTTAAAACACCTACTAGGGATCAAAGTTTAATTGCTAACCTGGTGTATAGAGATTGTAAAGTCTGTGTCGGGGAGCAAAAATTATCGCCCGACCTGATAGATTTAGCAATTAAGAGATATGATGTGATTTTAGAAATAGATTGGCTAGCCCGTTATAATGCCCAGTTGAACTGCCGAACAAAGATTGTAGAATTGTACATTCCAGGGGAGGCAACCCTGAAGTTGGATGTAAGGGGTAAATTGGCTTCGTCTGCACTCATTTCAGGGATTCGGGTTCGAAAATTATTAAGTAAAGGAGCTCAAGGGTTTTTGACTTTTCTTATTAACACCCCTAGTGATAAGGTGAATTTGGAGGACATGCCTGTAGTGAAAGACTTTCCAGATGTTTTTCTCGAAGAGTTAGAGTCTTTACCCCTAGAACGGGAAATAGCTTTTAAAATTGATGTAACTCCGAGAGTGGCATCTATCTCTAAGACGCCATATCGGATGACTCCAGCGGAACTGAAAGAGTTGAAATTGCAACTGCAAGACTTGTTAGAAAAGGGTTTTATAAAAGAAAGTGATTCTCCGTGAGGAGCCCCAGTTTTGTTCGTTAAGAAAAAGAATGGGAATTTGAGACTATGTATAGACTATAGAGGCTTGAATGATGTCACAATTAAGAATAAGTACCCATTGTCCCACATTGATGAATTGTTTGACCAATTGCAAGGGGCGGTAGTATTTTCGAAACTGGATTTGAGACAGTGTTACTACCAATTGAGGATTTTGGAGAAAGATATACCCAAGACTGCTTTTAACTCGAGGTATGGGCACTTTGAATTTGCCGTGATACCATTTGGGTTAACGAATGCTCCTGTAGCTTTTATGGATTTATTGCATAGGATATTTAACCCTTATCTGGACCAATTTGTGGTGGTCTTCATTGATGACATTTTAGTGTATTCTAAGAATATGAAAAACCATGAGAAACACTTGAGAATTGTTTTACAAACCCTAAGGGAACACCAATTATATGCTAAGTTCAGTAAATGTGAATTTTGATTGAGGGAAGTGACTTTCTTGGGACACATAATTTCTAAGGATGGGATTAAAGTGGAGCCAGTTAAAATTGAAGTTATTTCGAAGTGGAAACGATCGGAAAATCCTATTGAGGTTCGAAGTTTTATTGGATTAGCAGGGTATTACCGAAGATTCATCAAGGACTTTTCTAGAATTGCTAGACCCATGACCGAGCTGACTAAGAAAAGTGGAAAGTTTATTTGGAATCCTAAGTGTGAAGAGAGTTTCCAAGAATTGAAAAGACGTTTAACCAGAGCCCCAGTATTAGCTCTACTGAATGGAAATGATAGCTTTGTGGTTTATACCGATGCATCTAAGGAAGGTTTGGGATGTGTTTTGATGCAAAATGACAAGATGATAGCATATGCCTCTAGGAAATTGAAACCGCATGAGGAAAATTACCCGACTCATGACTTAGAGTTGGCAACAATGGTATTTGCTTTAAAAAAATGGAGATATTATTTGTATGGAGTGACGTTTGAGGTTTTTACTGATCACAAAAGTCTTAAGTACTTATTCTCACAAAAGAAACTGAATTTGAGACAATGTAGATGATAGAATTTCTGAAAAATTATGATTGCACTATAAAATATCATCCAGGAAAGGCCAATGCAGTGGCCGATGCTTGGGGTAGTCAAGTGCAAATGGCTGGGTTGATGATTAAGGAACTCCATTTGTTGGAAACAGTTAGTTATTGGAATCCTCGACTGGAACCGTGAAAAGTAATTTTGGGGAACATTGCAGTGAGTTCCACTTTGTTGGAGTGTATCAAGGAATCTCAAGAAAAGAACACTGAAGTGCATAAATGGTCGAAAAAAGTCAAAAAGGAAGACAAGTCGGATTTTAACTTGGGATCAAACGGTATATTGAGGTTTCGGAATCGAATAGTAGTACCAAAAGATGAAGGGCTTAAAAAGGAAATCTTGGAAGAGGCACACCGATCGAAGTTTATGGTACACCCTGGAGGGAATAAAATATACCAAGACTTGAAGAGTCTGTATTGGTGGGATAATGTGAAGAGAGAAATTGCTCATGTTTTCCAGACTTGTTTAGTTTGTCAACAGGTTAAGGCCGAACATCAGAAACCATTGGGACTTTTACAACCTTTGAAGATACCTGAATGGAAATGGGAAAAGATCACCATGGATTTTGTATCTGTTGGGTTTTAGGGATGCTACGCAGCAGAAAAATAAAAATTTTCCCTAAAACCATCCAGGAATCACCCTAGATTTTACGTATGATGTACTAGAAGTAGGGTTTTAGGATTACCTTAATCCAAGCGGCATCTCCCTGCAGCGTTGTTTGAGGATGGTCAGCCCTTGAGCAGTCCAATCGTCCTGCCTCTACTGATATCCACGCTAGAGCAACCCTGGATCGTCTCATAAACTATGTATTGAAGAGAAAAATGTGCTAGCCTTTTTACTCTTTTCAAACGTATATTTTTCTCTCTTTTGTGTGTGACAATCACAAAACCTCGTTTTTTAGTATCTGTATCTCAGCCCCCAAAAATCAATTGGAAAAACCAGAGAGATCTATGATGAGAGAGATATATGATGATGTAGAATGATAAGTCTTCTTGTCTGATTCAAAATCAAAACCATAAGACTTCTCATCACACAAGACTCTATCTATCATTATCTGATAGATAAGAGATAACCATTTACTCTTATCTGCTCAAAAAGGCCTGGGATTAATTTTCCTTTAAAATTAAACTCCGATAATTTACATAGTTTCAATCCAGGATTAAATCTCTATTGCATGTGACCCAATAGGTCCCGAATGCATTGGTAATAATTATGATTTAATAATTAGATAAAATAAACGACTTTATTTATCATAACTTATAATAAATAATTAATCCATAATTATAAATCACGAGCGGTGTCTAGCAACACATCGCAATTGCCCAATTATTCGGAATTAGTCAAGGAAATTTGACCTAACCTTTCCGTGAAAAATTACCGTGTAATTATTATTCTTTCACCAAAGATATCCAATTAGTCAGGAATAAGGAATAAGTGCCAATTCCCTGATGACTAATTAAATTTTCTAGTTCTCGAAATTTACCCTTAATTAGGTTAAATTGAAGACATTCTTCAATTTACCTAATAGTCGACTTTAGGGTTAATTTCTCACTAGTGGCCATCCGGATATCAACTCCTTCTATCGGAGTGGTAAATCCTATCTGAATCACCCATTTTCTTTACATGCTTCACACTACATCCAACTTCTACACTTTAAGGTACTCACGAAGAGTAACAAGTAATTAGAGTCAAAATGTAGCGATTCACACACAATATATTATGGTGATCTCAAGTCGTAGGATCACTTACACAATTTTTCACTAGAGATACACCATTGGCACTAGATAGATTTCCTAACGGGATCTCTAAATGGATCAATCCAATGCATTTGTACTTTCCAAATCATCTACACATTAGCCTAGGTATCATCATACCATAGTTGATGAGAACAACCACTAATTACATTAATTAGAGGCTAACTGTGTACTAGTTTTACCGTACTAAAGATGTCCTATTTCATTAGTACTATAACTAGGGAATTTTAAGAATATTACTATAAAAGCGATTGATATCTCATAGTCATCAACTCTTGTGACTACCATCACATTAGTAAACATTCTAAGGACTTTATCAGTTATATCTAATATTTAACAGATAAATAAGAAGTTATTAAAATACAAAACATATAATTTAGGAATGTATAAAATAAAAACAAATACATTGTTTTAGGGCATACATTCCAACAATCTCCCACTTGCACTAAAACACATTATCCATGTTTTTCATCCCATAAGATAATACATGACTATCATGCTTCTTTTGAGGAAGAACTTTAGTAAGAGGATCAGCTATGTTATCCTCTGTGGAGACTCTCTCTATGTTTACATCATTCCTAGCAACGATTTCTCTAATCAAGTGAAATCTCCTAAGCACATGTTTGGATCGCTGATGAGACCTAAGTTCCTTGGCTTGAGCTATAGCTCCATTGTTGTCACAGTACAAAGTGACCGGATCACCAATGGTTGGAACCACACCAAGTTCAGTTACGAACTTCTTGATCCAAACTGCTTCCTTAGCTGCTTCTGCGGCCGCAATGTAATCAGCCTCTGTTGTAGAATCTGCTGTGGTGTCTTGTTTGGAACTCTTCCAACAGACAGCACCTCCATTAAGAGTAACAATGAAGCCTGACTGTGATTTACAATCATCCTTATCTGATTGAAAACTCGCATCAGTATAGCCTTTGAGCTCTAACTCACCCTTTCCATATATTAAGAACAAATCTTTGGTCCTTCTTAAGTACTTAAGAATGTTCTTAACGGCTATCCAATGATCCTCACCTGGATTAGCTTGAAATATGCTTGTGACACTCAGAGCATAGGAGACATCAGGTCTTATACATAACATAGCATACATAATTGATCCAATTGCTGAAACATATGGAACATTGTGCATCTTATCAGTCTCAACTTGTGTCTTTGGACACATGTTTTTAGAAAGGCTTATACCATGAGTCATAGGTAAATTACCCCTCTTAGATTGATCCATGCTAAACCTTTTTAGCACTTTCTCTATGTATGTAGATTGTGAAAGACCCAGTAGCCTTTTAGATCTATCCCTATAAATCTTAATGCCTAATATATAGGCCGCTTCTCCTAAATCTTTCATGGAAAAGTTCTTCGACAACCAACCCTTTACCGATTGTAACATCGGTATATTGTTTCCCATTATTAATATGTCATCTACATATAAAATAAGGAAAACAATCGAACTCCCACTAGCTTTCTTATACACACAAGGTTCATCCGGATTCTTGAGAAATCCAAACTCTTTGATCGTCTCATCGAATCGGATGTTCCAACTCCTAGATGCTTGCTTAAGTCCATAAATAGGCTTTTGCAGCTTACATATTTGACTAGGATTTGTAGATGCAAAGCCTTCAGGTTGTGTCATATACACATCCTCATGCAATGTCCCGTTAAGGAACGCGGTCTTTACATCCGTCTGCCAAATCTCATAGTCATGATATGCTGCTATGGCAAACAATATCCGAATGGATTTAAGCATAGCTACTGGTGAGAAAGTTTCATCGTAATCGATTCCCTCTTTCTGCTTGTAGCCTTTGGCTACCAGTCTAGCTTTATAGGTAACCACATTACCATCCATGTCAGTCTTCTTCTTGAAGATCCATTTACACCCTACAGGTTTTATCCCTTCAGGTGGATCAACTAAGGTCCACACCTTATTGTCATACATGGAATTTATGTCGAAATTCATGGCTTCTAACCATTTAGAGGAGTCTGGATTACTTATTGCCTCTTGGTAGGTAGTAGGTTCGTCATCTTGAATGACTAGAACATCATTGCTATGGCTCACAAGAAATTGGTATCTCTTGGGAGTTGAGCGTGTTCTTACTGACCTACGAAGCCCTTGTGTATTAACAGCTTCAGTATCTACCCCATCATTATGTGGTTGAAGCTGTTCTTCATTAGATTGTTCAATGTTTGTTGGATGATCCTGAATTTCTTCAAGATCTATTCTACTCCCACTGCTTCTTTCTAGAATGTATTTTTTCTCTAGAAAAATAGCATGTTTTGAGACAAACACTTTTTGCTCAATTGGATTGTAGAAATAGTATCCTATAGACTCTCTTGGATACCCTACAAACAAACATTTGTCAGATCTAGGTTCAAGCTTGTCTGACTCTGCCCTCTTCACATAAGCTGGGCAGCCCCAAACCTTCATATAAGACAGATTTGGTTTCTTTCCTTTCCATATCTCATATGGTGTGGAGTCGACAACTTTAGTGGGTACTCTATTAAGAGTATAAGAGGCTGCATCTAATGCAAATCCCCAAAACGATTTTGGGGCACTTGAGTGGCTCATCATAGAACGAACCATATCCAATAAGGTTCGATTTCTCCTTTCAGATACACCATTTAACTGTGGTGTACCTGGAGAGTCCATTGTGGGACTATTCCATTATCCTTTAAATAAACTCCAAACTCGTCATTTAAGTATTCTCCACCACGATCAGATCGTAGTATCTTAATACTTTTATTGGTTTGTTTTTCTACTTCATTCTTGAATTCCTTAAACTTTTCAAAGGATTCAGATTTGTATTTCATTAAATACACGTAACCATATCTCGAATGGTCATCTGTGAAGGTGATGAAGTATGAAAACCCTTCTCTAGCAGTGATCGACATTGGGCCGCATACATTAGTACGTACTAGCCCAAGTAAATCACTGGCTCGTTCCCCTTTTCCAGTGAAGGGCATTTTGGTCATTTTGCCAAGTAAACAAGCTTCGCACGTGTCATATGATTCATAATCAAATGAATCCAAGTATCCATGTTGGTATAACTTGGAGATGCGTTTTTCATTTACATGTCCAAGCCTACAGTGCCAGAGGTAGGTTTTATTTAGTTTATCTATTCTCATTCTTTTTTCACTCACATTGAGAATTTGATGATCAAGATCTAGATTATATAAACCGTTATTCCAACTTCCAGAACCATAAAACACACCATTTTTAGAAAAAGAACAACATTTATTCTCCTGGGTTATCCGAAACCCATTTAAATCCAAACAGGAAATAGAAATGATGTTTGTAGTAAGTGCTGGAACACAATAACAATTTAATAATTCTAAAATCAATCCACTGGGTAAAGTGATATAATAAGTCCCTACAGCTAAAGCAACAACTTTTGCTCCATTGCCCACACGTAGGGTGACTTCTCCTTTTCCCAGCGTTCTACTGTCCCTTAGACCCTGCATAGATGTGCAAATGTGAGAACCACATCCGGTATCTAATACCCAAGAGTCTGATTTGGAAGTAGACACATTAATCTCAATCATATATGCACCTGATGATGAAGCTTCAGCAAGCTTCTTTTGCTTCAGGCTCTCCAAGTATGACTTGCAGTTCCTTTTCCAATGTCCAGTTTGATTACAATGGAAGCAGGTTGCTTTGGACTGGTCCGCCTTTGCCTTTTTGGGCTTTTGGGTGGGCTTGTTTTTGGATTTCTTAAATCCCTTTTCTTGTCTCTTCCTCTTCTTAGAGGAAGTAACGACAAGCACACCAGTAGAGCCTTTTCCCTTTTTTGATTTCTTTCTCAGCAGTTTTCAGCACATTCAACAATTGAGGCAAAGTGTGCTGCAGATTATTCATCTGATAGTTCATAACAAACTGTGAGAAAGAATCTGGCAGAGATTGGAGCACTAAATCAACATTCAGCTCCTGATCCATCTTAAAGCCTAATTCGGCCAATTTTTCAATTAGCCCAATTATTTTTAAGACATGCGGAGCAACAGGTGCTCCCTCTGCCATCTTGCACCTGAACAATTCTTTAGAGGTATCATATCTAACCGTCCTTGATTGTTGTTCAAACAACTCTCTCGGGTGTTGTACAATATCATACGCCCCCATGTTCATGTGCTGCTGCTGAAGCTGAGGAGTCATGGAAGCTATCATGATACATGAAGCTTCCCTATTGTCATCATTATGTTTCTTATAAGCATTTCTAACAGCAGCAGGCGCAGTAGGTTCAGGCTCTTGAGGCATTGGACCATCAAGTACATACTCAATTTTGTCATGAGTGAGAACAATAAGGACATTACGATGCCAATCAAGAAAGTTCGTGTCGTTGAGTTTGCAATCCGTAAGAATATTACGAAGGCTCAAATTGTTACTCATTCTACAACAAAATGAAAGATAGAATTTGTTAGAAAAATGTTTTGTTTAATAAAATCATAAAAACTTCAAAATTATGATTTTATTTCCACTATTTTTTCCAAATCAATTACCCTCTAAAATTGAATCGGGAATTTCTAAAATTCCATAGTGGCTAGGATCCTATCTTAATTTATTTCGACCTTGAGTGTGTCCCAACAAATCGAAAATAATTATGAAAGGTAGGTACTTTTACCAATTACAACTTATTGTAATTCCTAGATCAGTTGGGTGTCAACTCTTGACTTTAAATCTCTATGGATCAACCCAACACTTGCCTCTAAAATTAATGATTTTGAGTGAATCCCAACAAATCATAATTTTAGCTAAATCAAACCCATCATTCTTGAGAACATTTCTCATAGCAAAAACACGTAGTAAGTAGGGCAGCCTTGGGTGAATCCCAACAAGCTAGCACTTAATAACTACTCTAGTTTTATACTATAATGATGGAAGGCATTTTATTGATTTAATATTATAATTGAGGGATTTGTCTCTTTTTCCAAAAATATTTTATAATTAAAATTTTTTTGAAAAAAAATTGCTCATTTGGTCTCATCAATAAACATGCATATAACCCCTACTTAGGGTTTTCAAAATACTCCCAAACCAAACGTTACCGCCCAAATAATGAATATCTCAATGTAGAACGAACTGGGGCCTCACAATCTCCCTCACTTAGGACAATTTCGTCCTTGAAATTAATTCGTTGGTCAAAGCGTACCTTCAAAACCTGCCGAAGGGTCAATCGCTTCCTGTTGACCCATTGCATAAACTCTTGCTGGCCCTTTAGGTCGATTGTCCCCTGCATTTGACGGCTTAGTTGTGGTCCCTTCAGTCGGTGGCTTGAGTCCTTCCTTCTGCATCTTGGGGCATCGGGCAATCAGATGTTCGGTGCTATCACATTTGAAGCATTTCCGTACCGAACTATTTTTCCAGCAATTTTCATCAGTGTGGTTGCCCCCACAGAAACCACAGGTTGGTTTAGCGGCCGTACTTGCCCCTCCACGCTGGACACTCCTCGGCCCCTCTTGCACTACCCGACCCCGCACAAAGTTATTCGGGATCCCTGCAGGTCGTGGACCATCCGTACCCTTATTTATCTTGGCAGGTGGCTCGTTTCGCGAGTTTTGTCCGACCATGGAATCATTCGAGTTAGGTTGCCTCCTTTTCCGATCATGGAAAGCTTTCACCTGTCCCCTCGCAGTCTCAATCCGCTGTGCTTTTTCTAGCGCTTGGCTAAACGTGTTCAACTGAGCAGCTGCTAGCGACTCCTGGATTTTCACATTTAAACCTTGAACGAATCCACGGATTCGTTTCTGCTCCGTTAACACCAGCTCTGGGGCAAAGCGAGAAAGTTTAGTGAACTGAGTTTCGTACTCCGCCACGCTAAATGCACCTTGACGCAGGCGGATAAAATTGTCTTCCAGTTTCTCTTGCACGATGGGCGGCAAGTACTTCTCATTAAATTCTCGACTAAAATTGATCCAGGTCCAGGGGGTTTGTTCGCGCTCCCATTTAGTTTTAATCACGTTCCACCAGGCTCGAGCGGCTCCTTCAAACTGGAACACAACAAAAGATATCTGCCGCTCTTCCGAATACCTAAGCGCGGCAAATATATCGAGCATACGGTCGATCCAGGTTTCTGCTAAATCAGGATTAGGTCCTCCTATGAACTTAGGAGGTGCAAACTTTTGGAACCGTTCTAAGGCACGGTCCTCGCCCTCATGATTATGTCCCGGATTATGTCCAGGGTTTCCAACAGCATTCCCATGGCCCTGAGCCTGTTGGTCAATCATACGCTCCATCAAGTCAGCCATTCGCTGGATGGCTGTAGCTACTTGGTCTGGCTCTTGTTCATGTTCCATTTCAGGGCCTCGCCCTCGCCCTCTACCTCCACCTCGAGTACCGGAGGCCATCTAGTGTACAAGTCTATAATTCGGAACAATACGTATGCTTATTATCCAGACCATGAGCAAAAGAAGAGTCACAAAACTTACGCACAAAAGGCACACAAAAGATAAGTTCAAAATTCTATTCAAATATATACACGTATTTACAAAGTCACACCAAAAAAATTTACACATTACCCGACCTCCAGTCGGTACAAAACCCAATATACACGAGCACTCCGGCTCCAAAATCTAGTTAGCCAACCAAAGGACAAAAGAAAGTAGTCATGCTAGTTCTAACAAAAGGCATACACTAGCGAAACAACAGTACACAAGCGACCCTAATCGCCTCCCCTAGGGCCCAGGTTCCCAACGGAACCTAACGTATCCACCTCATCCATCCCCTCTGGACCGGTGGCACGTGGCGGTGCCTCTGCGGCTAAATCTAGTAAGAGCTCGCAGTCAACAGACATACTCCGAGCCCTGTCCCTCAGCTGCCTCTTCATAGCGAAGAGGTGCTGGTGTGTGTCCTGGAGCTGACGGTGCAAAGCATCCGTCCTCTCCCTCTCCTCTCGGAGACTCCGCTCCAAGTGCCTAATGCGTGACGCCCGCCCCTGGCCAACCTCTCTGGCCTCCTCCAGCTGCGCTCTCAAAGAGTCAACTGTCCTGTCGAGGTAATAACGCTCGTCATCCAATGCTATGACTACCTCGTCGGGATAGCCATACGTATACCAACATGCGCAGGGTCGGCACGACACCTGGCTGAAGGGGGAGTACAAAGTGTAAGGCTCTCCCAGCCTCTGCCTATAACGGATCGCCCGCTTACGCAGCGCTCGATCCTCTGGGCCCCTCCTACTCGGAGGTCTCGGTCCCACACCACTGGGTCCCGCATCACTCGAACCGCCCGGATACATACCTACAAAACATTAAGTCGTCAGTCAACCGACATTTCAGCTTAAAAGATATCATTCAACTTAAAATGGTCAAATATGCCTAGTGCCTATCGCGTATGTCCCACTTGCCCAAGTCCTCTAACCTAGGCGCTCTGATACCAACTGTGACGACCCCACTTCTCCCAAGGGCGAACCCAAGGGTATCGGCGGGCCGCCTGCCTAGCTCGCGCCAGGACTCAAAACTTAAAGCAATCAAACGAGATAGATCGGAAGAGCACTATATACAATATATACAATCCCAAAAGTTATATTTACATCTTCAAAAGTCTCGAGTCAAACCACTTTAATATACTACAACCACAACCAGCAGAAGATAGACCCTAAGAAGGGTCCTTATACAAACCACCAAAACAAAAACAAACATCCTAACTGTCCAACTATTACAAACAAACTTAACTACACTAGTGTAAGTGCCAAAATCCCCGCGTCGGCCCCTGCTAAGGAAAACAAAAGGAATGGGGTAAGCTAAATGCTTAGTAAGTAAACAGGGGCGAAAGCATAAATTCACGTAGCAACAATTTCACAATAAGAGTAAAGCAAAAGCAGAAAAGAACAACATCATATAATAAGGATACAGGTGGCTCCAAAGCCAATTCATATGCCATGCGTGATCTCCTGCCGACACTCCGTCGACCACACTCAATGGTCCGTAGAACTTCACTTGTACACCCACCGACACCTTATCACCCTCACTGGCCAGTCACCTCACAAACTTGCCCGGGCGAACGAAATCACAAACTTGAGCTTGAGTCACAAGCTCGGGTCACAAACTTGGTCACCTTCTCGGTGAACCGGATTCACAAAATTGGTTCATAACATGAACCTACAAACTTGGTGACCTCAGACTAAGTTGGACTGACTTCGACCAAGCCCTAACCGGCTCGAATAGTCCATACAGGTCTTAGATCGGGCCCACGAACTCACAAACTTCACAAAATTCATAAACTTTACTCTAAAGTCGCCCCGAGCCACAAGCTCAAGGGTTTTGGTTCCAAAAGGTTCATATACATATGCCAAGTACAATTATACATTCAAATTAGGGTTTAGGTCGAGTGCGATAAAGTACACCCTCGCCTAAGTACCCTTTTCACATATCTCAAACACATAGCAAAGAAAACACACCAAACTGGCCTGAATACTTACTCAGAAACTGAAATAGCAAAAGTACGAAATCGGATCGAAATGAACAGCTAGTAGTGGGCCCCACCAGTTCCGCCCAACTCACCACCGTCTGAAATAGAAGATTGTGTCACATAATATCGTAAACGGCTACTATCGTGCCTAAAACAAGCAAAACGGCAAAAACGACACGCGCGCATGTAAATATGACGGACGGAAACGGAAACGGCTGTTAGCGGAAACGGCAGATTTGACACTCATTTCTAGTTTACTCATAAGTTGAGCTACGAATATCGGATTAAGGCGTAGGAGATGCCATATCGAAGCTTAAAGGATGAACAACAAATGTTATGAAGACATCCAGAACTGAAACTGGAGGCTTCAGTCCCAAATGAGCCAAACACAAACACTTACGAAATCTGGCCAATGCACAAATGGTCAGTTTTGAGTGCGAACTGTTTTCTATGCTACACATGGTTAAAAGAGCTGAAAATTGGCAGTTAGATAGTTCATTCCAAATGGAACAACTTTCATGAAGGTCGGCAATCCAAATTCGGAACGGAAATTGGTCATCAGGACCAAAACAGATCTGACCAGAAAATGGTCATCTTCACGGCCAGGCCTTATTTGCTCGGCTATATCTCAGGTTTTATAAATCCGATTCATGAAATTCCAAGGGCGTTAGAAAGCTCTGATATAGGGCTATAAGTTTGGTGTTTTGGTCGCAAGCCCAAACAGCTTGTAACCCAGTCAAATGTGAAGCCAAAATTCCAGTCATAAACTGTCCAAAAACGTAACAGAATTTGACGGTCAAAACAGGTCTGAGTATTTCGTTTATAGCTCAGGATATACTAATCCATTTAACCTGAAAATTTACAGGGATATCCAGGACTTAAGGGGCTACAATGTTGAAGAAGGAAACTTTGTCCAATTTTGAATGTAACAAGGTCAAAAATGCAAGACACTATACCAGAATCGCAAAACAGGATCACAAACCGTATTTGACCTCAATATGCGGTAATGGCACCAAATTCATTACGGTTATCGGATGGGGGTGTAAGACCCACCGTTTCCAAAGCTAAGACACAGGGCTACAACAATGTAAAAGGTCACTCAGTCCAAATCCTAGCACAACTAGGTCAAATATGCAAAACACGAAACCAGAATTACCAAAACAGGTTTGCAAAACACACAACGCTGTAATGAACACAACTCAGTCTATACAAGTCCAAATGCCGAAATTCCAAAGGCATATGATAGCTAAGACATCAAGCTACATTTCATCAGAAGACACTAACATCCAAATCCAAAGTGATTCCAGCCAAAATAGCCAAATACCAACGCAGTTTTCGCATTCTGACCAAAGCAGAACAGCTACAGTAATTCCGATATAACTCACTCTACACTAATCCAATGACTTGAAATTTTGCAGACACTTCAAACTCATCAATACCTACAACTTTCATGTTTTGAGCAAAGTCCAATTAGGCCTCTAACCCTATGATCTAAAATCGGACAGAATTAGGGGATTATGAACCCTAACTTTCCATTTTTCCATCCAAATCCAAAATTGATTGCATTTATCACTAATTTGCACCTACTAGAGTCTATATAGACCATTACCAATCATCATAAACAACCACACCATCATAATCCAATTAAACCAGAAAAATCATCATAAAATGGAAAACTTCACCAAAACTCTTCAAATCAAAAAATAAATCACATATTCCATTACTCAAGCCACCATTAGGCACAAAATAACCATCATTAAGTATAGGAGGGAAGTTTAAGCATCACTCACCTAATAACAAGAGAGATGGAGATGATGGACACCTTAGCTCTTCCAAAAAGCTTCACTAAACCAACCACTATCACCAACTAGAAAAGTTGTATGGAAAGGAAACTAATTTATGTGCTTGATTGAGATGATTTGCTAGTGGAAAGCTTGAAGATTGAAGAGGTTTTTTCTCCTTCTTGCAAGGGAGAGAGAGAGCCGGCTATGGAGAAAGAAAAATAGTGAATTTTGAATGATTTTTGAGATATTTAATCCTTTGGTCAAAAAAGTCAAAAATGTGAATAGTGTTTCTTAAGTTCAATCCAATAAGGAAGTGACACTTGTCACTCTCATAAATGCAATCCTATCCTTTCTTTTCTCTCTCACATCAATCATTTCACACACTCTACTTATCTCTTAACACCCGATAAATTTTACACAGTATCCGAAACTTAACCTTATTGGCCGAATTTTTCCGAACTTTTCGTACTAGTGGGTCCCACATCCGATATACGTTCTTAATTTCTCAAAAACTAACTAATACTAGAAAATCATCTAAAAACTCTATTTACTCAATAAAAATTATCTGGGGAATTTTCTAATAAAGAAAATGTAGGAAAAACGGGTTTTCAATCTTAACCGGAACTTAGGGTTTAAATCTTAATCCCTACTTAGGGTTTTCAAAATACTCCCAAACCAAACGTTACCGCCCAAATAATGAATATCTCAACGTAGAACGAACTGGGGCCTCACAATGCGAACTAGCCAGATTTGAAAATCAATTAGAGTTGCAATCAAAGTTTAAAACAAAATAAGCTGAACAAGAATCGGAGTTTTGAGCACCAAGATATGGTAGCTCAAAGTTGCTGCAAAAGTGAAATTGTTAAGCAAATTCCAGGTTTAGCTCACGTAGTTTGGGACTTTGTTTGGGCTTCGGAATGGCACCAAATTTGGTATGATTATACTATCATATAAGGGCTATTCCTCTGTCAAATTGCATAGAAAAATACGTACGAGAAGTCGGTTAACAAAATCATTAAACCTCCAAGAACTTCCAAGACAAAACTGCCTTGGGGTTCCGTTTTTCGTTTTCAAAATGTTTGGCCAACAAAATATCTCAAACACTGTCCATTTGTGTAGAAAATGTCTAAGAAACATCCAAGATATATTTGGTAGGTGATCAACACCAAGAATTTCTAAACAACAAGTCCCAATCAAGATTTAGGCATTTACTAGTCAAAAAGAGGGTTTTCAACCACTGAATCAGTTTCAAACTTTGGCAACAACTCACTCAATTCAACTTAGAATTAAGCATTGTTAGTGGCATTGGAAACTACATTCATAAGGCTAAAAGTTCACAGAGCGAGTCGCTTTAAAAATCTGTCCACAACTAGCCCATATTCAAGCATCAAGTTGCAGCTCATGACCTGCACTCCAGTGAATCAGCGAAACAGGGCAGTCATGTTCAAATGATTGGTGTGGTTCACTCACGTGGAATCATGGCATGCATTTTATACCATTGTAAAACTGGAAGTGTTTAGTTTCTAATACCACTGACGGCACTCAATTTTGACATCGGAGTAAAAAGTTATAGTTGTTTGAAAAACACTGCCAGAGCAATACGGGAAAAATTCCAGTTTTGATGAACTTTCGAAATCACAACATTTGGCCAACCAAATCACGTAATTTTTTGTGAAAACCTTCCACACAATCCACACTACATATATACATCATAAACAAGTCAATTGAACCTAAAAAAAAATGCTCTAAGGGTCACGGCATTGATAGGGGCAGAAATGGAAAAATTCCCCTCTTCACTTCCTTTGAGTTTCCATCCACAATATCACTTATTTCTACTAAATTAAGCACTAATCCAACAGAAATAACATAATATATCATCAAATAAGTCCACCAAGTCATTGTGGGATTTCATAGAGCCCACACACCAAATTTCCAACATAAATAAAGCTACCCACATGAATATATGAGTTTATAAGTGCAATATAACTTCCATAAGTCAAGATTTGAGAGGTTTATCATCATTTACTTTCTTAGATGATCAAGACAGAAATTTTGGTCCTTTTAGCTCAAGAAAAACCGTAAGAGCAAGCCCCTCTTTTCCTAACTTGAGGTGATCTCCAAGTGGTTAGCAAAGTGCATGTGAATTTTGAGGTGATTTGGTGAAGATTTGAAGCAAGGATTGATGAAGGAAAATGAAGAACTTTGGTTGTTTTTTTCCTTGGATGGCCGGCTGTCTTAGAGCAAGAGAGAGAGAGAGGTTTTTGCTGCCAATGAAGCTTCCAAGAGAAGCTAAAATGTGTGGCTCTAAATTGGTTCAAAAGTCAAATCTTTCTCCCGCGCGTACGCGCGCGTTTCGTGCTCGATTCCTCTCGAGTTTGTTTCACTTATACACTAAACCTCTAATGTACTTGTATTCCTACTATTATTATTCACTCTTAATGGTCTAAAAATAAGGGTCTAAAGTCCTCAATTAAATCGCGCATGTAAAAACGCGTACTTCCAATTTGTGCGCGGTAGAGTGAAATTTTCACGAAATTCTTATAATGATAGTGTCACTAACTAATACTTGAGTACTTAAACATAAAAATACCTATTTTAAGACTAGTGTATAAGTCTCTAATTTTTCAAATTTATTGTACTCTCAAATCGGTTATTGTCTCCAAACGCGTATTCGCTATTCTCACTTAACGAGCTTCCAAAATTTAAATTTTGAAACGAGTCACTTTAAAAATACATGTGAGTTATTATGCTATGTAATTGAGTAATAAAAGGTCAAAATAAAATATTCTGAGTAAATGGCCAATTAAATAATTAAATAAGCTAGAAATAGGAAATTTAAATAAGTAAATTTTGCGAGTCCTCACAAAAATCTTGAAAATCATGGGAATTTTTGAAGGGTTACTGGGGGTCTTTGACCATTATTCCAAACAACATCAACTTTCCAAAAGATGTCGACAAGAAAGCACTAGTTGCTACAACAAAGTTCTTGGCTGTTAATTGGAAAAAAAAAATCCAGCCATCAAATTGATCTTCAAGTAACCAGAAAAAGGGTGTTGGTTGTGACTTTTGGAAGTCCAAATTGGCTGGACAAAAAATAAATAAAAGAGACAGCAGAAAACTTTGTCCAAATCACAATCGGATTTCCCTTGTCAAATCCGATGCATAGTTGGCCTTCTTTTAGAAACTACCAATCGCAGCCTACTTAATCCTTGTGTCATTGGGAAAAAGGGTTAACTTCCAGAATTCCTCAAGATTTCCAGCCTATAGTTAATTTCCTAATCGCTCTTAAAGTAGTGTCGGGTCGCTTCTTTCTCATTTGTTCTTGTGTTGTTTCTTATTAATTCTTGTTGTCATTCATCTTAGCTCATTTCCAATAGTTTTTCAGCCATAATTTTATTCTTAGAGGTTCAGTTATTTAGTCCTAAAAACTCCAATTTTGTGTTGCTCCTTGTATCATTCTATAAATCCTCAATTGCCGAACTCAAGCAACTCGATTGTTGAGCATGGTTGATCACCTTTGAGAAAACTCTAATTCTTCAAGGGAGGCAATCAAGGCCTTGAGAAATACTTGGAGAGATTATTTGAGTGATAAAAACACTTGAGTGTAAACACAAGAGTGAGTGGTACATGTGAGCTTGTGTGTTGTGAGGAATTCTTCCCTTTTTTTTCGCTAACCATTTTTGTAGGTTAAAATGTCATATGGTTCTCAACAATTTGATCCTATTCTTATGGTGGAGTCCAAGTTGAATGAATGTTGGCAAAATTGGGACAATAAAGTGAAGCTAATCCATAAAAGGCTAGACCAAATAGCTAACTCACAAGGTTTATTACTCAGTTGAGTGTATCAATCACCAAAGTGTGAGTTTCATACACTCAAGCCAGAGATGAGTCATGCTCGTGCCGAGGGAGTATACTAGAGATATAGGAGCATTTGTTAGGAGTTTGAGAAGAACCATTGATGGTCACATCAAGCATCTAAGTAGAGTTCATCCTTGACCAAAGAGGCTTCACTTGGGAATTGTCGTGACCTCAACCAAGTTGTGGAGGACCCGGATGCAAAGCATGGTGAGCAAAAGGAAGGGAGTCAGTTTAGAAGGAGGAAAGAGATTCCATTAGTTTCTTCCAGGTCTAATCTTGAAGTTGAGCCATTAAAGGATGAGTTAGTATGGGATATCTGCCAATGCCTTCTACAACAAAAGAACATGCAGGAGCAATTCGACTGCAATACCTAAAAATCTCTTACAAAGGATTTTGTTAAGACTGATGATTGTACACTAGCTAGTTATCAAGAGCTAGTTGGAGAGGATTTATGTGAGAAAAGTGAGGTACAACATGAGTTTGTAAGCAATGATGTAATACTTGAGAGTAAGCAAGAGGTAAAACTTGAGGAAAGTGCAAAAGAAAGAGCGAGTGAACAATCAAGTGAGTTGAGTGAGAAAGAAAGAGAGATGAGTTTGTGTATCAAAAAAAGTGAGAGTGGGTTAGGTACGAGTGCAATTAGTGGCTCTTTTGAGTTATTTTGACTAACCATCCTTACGTTTTTTTGCCTAGTGTGTTTATTGATCTTTGGTAGGTTCATGGAGTAATTGGCATGCTAAATCATGCAGTTACAATTAAAGGAATAATGAATGTGCTACAAGGATTTGAGGTTTCTAATTCACCCAAATTGGAGGTTTTGGAGGACTGTCAACCTTTGAGTGACCTATATGGATTTAAGGAAGGCCGTGATGATGTTCCAATTACTGGTCATGGAGAACTTGTACTTTCTAGATTTAAGAAGATCCAAAATTCACTTTTAGTTGCTGCCAAGGTTGACCAAACATTTATTTTCCATCCATTTCGACCAAGTGTCCTTCCATTGGAGTTTGTGAGCTATATTGATCATTGTTTACCTCAATTCATATGCATGGAGTATAAATCGTCCAAGCGACACACAAGTTGCATTGTTCATGTTGTGATCTATCTATGCATGATCCAATCTAAGTGATACAACATGGAATGTTTCATTCCTAATGTCCTGGATTATACTTGTAACTCTACTAAGATTTTGATCTTGATGGAGTACGTATGTTGCTTGTTCTATCCTTCACCATTTCCCCCCTAGGTTTGAGGACAAATATTTTTCAAGAGAAGGAAAGTGATGTAAGCACAAAAGCTGTCAAAATGTTGAATCAAGCCTTGTTTGATATCAAGACATTGTTGGTGAACAACCCAACAATTCTTAGCTCATTGGAAGGGTTCACTCGTGTTAGGCATGCTCGCGTCTAACATGATACCAGTCTTCTGGTCACATAATTTTTCTTAGTCTTTTACTTTTGTCTTTTCCTAGTTGAGTTTTTGTTGATTGAATAAACCAATTTGATCCATGCTTGTTGGATCCATTGGATAGTTAGGGTTAATTAAGTTGATTGGGCCTTGTCAAATAGGTGGAATAATTGGCCAGTTTAAAACTTAAGTTGGGCCTTAGATTAGGCCATTAGTTTGGTTAGTTAAGTAGCTTTAGTCTTGGCTCATTTGGATTTGTACTTTGGCTATAAATAGCCTTACTATTACTTTGTAGAAATAGTTAGACATCAATAAATAAAATTTGAAAGTTTTCTCTTTCTTGTTCCTTTGTCAACACCCTTGACACAAAGTGACTGTGTCTCCTTTGTTTTCGAGTTTTGACTTATCAATCAACGACCACGGCTGGTTGTGGTACCTTTCTACCTATACTGAGATTCACATTCTTTTGAAGGTGTCAGGTTGGATAGTATCAATACATCGCATCTTTGAGGGTTTGTCGGGTTGAGATAGTATCAATAGTGTTGTTTCTCTTTTGCAGGTACTACAAAGCAAGAAAGTGATGAATACGCTATGATAGTATCAATAGTGTTTTTTCTTTTTTGCAGGTACTTCAAAGCAAGAAAGTGATGAATAAGCTATGTACTATTCTTAGTTGTCTTGAAGATTTGCAAAGTTTCCATGGGATTGCATAATGCTACAATTAGTTTGTGAAGCAAAACATGCAATTGGTCCTCCAATTTCCAAGAATTGCTGGCTCTAGTTTGTTTCAATTGGAAATCATGGAGAATTACTTATCTAGATTGGAAGGTGCTTCAGTTGATATTCCAATTGCTGGTCATGGAGAACTTGAACTTTCAAGCTTTAAGGAGATCCAAAAGTCACTTTTAGTCGCTGCCAAGGTTGAGCAAACATTCACTTTCCAGTTGTATCAACTAAGTGTCTTTCCATTGAAATTCATGAGCTACATTGATTGACATTCATCTCAATTCATGTACATGGAGTATAAGCTATCCAAGTGACACAAGTTACCTTGTTTGTGTTGTGATCTATCCATGCATGATCCAATATAAGCGAAGCAACATGAAAGGTTTCATTCTTGATGTTATGGATTATACTTATTGCTCTACTAAGATTTTTTATCCTGGTGGAGTATGCATGTTGGTCATTCTATCTCACTATTTTTTTCCTAGATTTGAGGACAAATTATTCTCAAGAGGAGGGGAATGATGTGAGCACGAAAACTATCAAAGTATGGAGTTACTTTCTCACTATGGTTCAAGCTGTCCTAGTTGCTATTGGTGTTTCAAAAGCATTTAAATAGGCTGCTCATGGAAGTTATTCATTAGTTAATCTAATTCAAGTTGATGAAGCAAGTCTGGTTCACAAACGCTAGCATAGTTAGCGGATTGAAGAGATGGATCAAGTTTAGTTTGGAGTCATTTGCTTGCATTTATTTTAGTCATTGTTTTAGTTGGCTATTTTGTAAGTCAAAATTTAGCCAGCAAAATAGGTATGTTTAAGGGCCAAATGGGAGTTAGTTTAGTTAATTAGTAATTTGTTGGAGTCCTTTAGTTGTTACGAAAAATTTTTATATACTTGTTTCCTAGTAGGCATAGGATTGAGTCTCGTAAGTCCTATAAAAAGTGTGATGACTGGAAAATTGGCCCATATTTTCTTAAAATTCTCTCTTATTTTGATTAAATTACTTTATAATATCTTCACTACTCATTTACTTCCCCAATAGCTGCAAGAAAGAATAGAATTAAGAGTTTTGCCCTTAGTTTCTAGTTAGGGTAAATTAGGCTTTTCACATATTTTGGTAGTGCGATTAATTGGTGAGGTGTGTGTACTAAATTTGGTAGTTAAGAGTGAGTTTTAGATAAGGGAAAGTGTGTGATTAGAAGTACTAATAATAAGTTAATGAATCACAAGTTAAAACACAAGTACGAGAGAGTTAAGAAAAATAGTCTTGAACCGAAGTGCACCGTTTGCTACCGATTGAATACACCACTTGAACACTACTTTATTACCTTAATCTCCTTGTTATTAATTGAGAAATATCAGCCCTAAAATATCCTTGAGGGGGGCCAAAAATCTTGACCAAAAGAAAGAAGAAAAGAAGAAAAAGTTTGAGATTTAACCATGCGGCGATACTTGGCAGAAATCTACCCAACTTTGACTAAACCAATTTTCTTTCTTCTTACATTTCTCTTGGCTTCCATTCTGCTCCATTTCCTTCTGGTTGGCCGAGCTTCAAAAGAGAAACTAACAACTTCCACCTTGAATCAAGCTTGTTTGAGCGGAATCGACGAAACTAAACCGATTAACCTTTCCTTTTGGTGCTTGGAAGACTTGGGGTGCTAAAAATTTGGGAAGAAAGTGGTTTGTTTCTCACTTACAAGGGGCTTTGGGAAGGTATCATGCTTGAACTTGCATTACTCTTGTTAATTTTGCTAAAGTTGAGATAGGAGTTCTTAATATTGGATTTTGATGGTTGAATTCCTAGTTGTGATGAGATAGTGGAATGTTTAGCTAGGGTTTGCCATTTTCAGCCTTGATTATTGTTGTTTACCTAGTAATTTATGGTATTGAGCTAGAAAATGAATGTGGTGAAGTGTTTGTATATGAATTTCTAGAGTAAAATTCAATTTCAGCAATTATAGAGATTCTGCCCTGTTTTTGGAACCGAACGGACTTGCATATTCGTCCATGATAAAGGCCAAATCGGTTCTTGCTCAAAACATGCAAGTTGCCTGTAAAATTTCAGCTCAATCGGAGCACTGTAGTTTGTTAAATGACTAAAATACCACTGACTGCCCAAATGCCCTATTTCACGGTCAGCTTTCTGTTTTCTCTGAGATTTCACATTTTAACCCTGAAAATGCTCGAACTGGGTGTCAATGTCTTCATAAGAAATGTAGCTCTCTGTCTTATCTTCGAAACTGTGAGAACCCGTAATCTTTCCATTTTCTAGGTTTTATTATATTTCCAGGTTTTCTTATTTTCAATGGTTTGTTTTCTGCACTTTCTGTATCCGGAAAATTTTCTAGATAATTTTTATGAGTAAATATAAGTTTTAGATGATTTTTCTAGCATTGGTGAGTTTTTAGAAAATTAAGAATAAATAGTGGACGTGGGACCCACTAGTGCGAAAAGTTCGGAAAAATTCGGCCAATAAGGTTAAGTTTCGGATACTGTGAAAAATTTATCGGGTGTTAAGAGATAAGTAGTGGGTGTGAAGTGATTGATGTGAGAGAGAAAAGAAAGATAGGAATGCATTTAATGAGGTGACAAGTGTCACATTCTCATTGGTTGGACTTTAAGAATTACTATTCACTTTCTTGACTTTTTTGACCAAAGGATTAAATATCAAAAAAATGCACAAAAATTGCCATTTTCTTACCTCTTATGGCCGGCCCTCTCTCAAGCTCAAGAAGGAAGAATTTCATCAACTCTCAAGCTTCCATATGGTTCAATCCACCAAAATAAATTGCCTATACTAGATTCTACTCCATATTATCCTTCCATTAGGTGTTAGTAAGTTGATTAGTGAAGTTTGTTTGAAGGTCTAAGGTGGCCAACATCTTCCTCTCTCTTGTTTCTTGGTAAGTGAAGCTTGAAACACCCTACTCCCTTTAATGATGGTTATATGATGCTTAGAAGTGGCATGAGTGTGTGAAAATGTGATTTATTTCTTGATTTGAAGAGTATTGGTGAAGTTTTTATTTTATTGGGATTTTTTCTGGTTTAATATGATCTTGATGTTGGGGGCTTGTATGATGAATTGTAATGGTTGGAAATGACTCTAGTGAGTGTGAATTGTGGTTAAATGCAATCAATTTTGGATTTGGTGTGAAATTTGAAAAGTTAGGGTTCTTGAACCCCAATTCTGTCCGGTTTTAGATCACTGAGTTAGAGGCCGAATTAGACTTTGCTCAAAACATGAAAGTTGTTGGTATTGATGTGATGGAGATGTCTGTAAAATTTCAGGTCATTTGGATTAATGTAGAATGAGTTATGACGAAATTACTGTAGCTGTTCTGCTTTGGACAGAATGCGAAAACTGCGATAGTAATTGGCCATTTTGACTGGAATTGGTTTGGATTCTGGAGTTGGTGTCTTCTGATGAGATGTAGCTGAGTGTCTTAGCTAACATATGCCTTTGGAATTTCGGCATTTGGACTTGTATGGACTGAGATATACCGATTACAGTTTTCTGTGTTTTGCAAACCTATTTTGGTAATTCTGGTATAGTATTTGGCATATTTGACCTAGTTTTGTTACGAACTGGATTGAGTGGTCTTCTACATTATTGTAGCCCTGTTTCATAGCTTCGAAACGGTGGGTCTTACACCCCCATCCGATAACCGTAGAGAATTTGACGCCATTACCGCATAATGAGTGTAAAACAGTTTTCTATTTGGGGCCAAGACTAAGGCCATTTTCTAATTTCTGGTTTGCTATTATGCTTATATATGTATATGAAACCCTATTGGGGTTGTGATTGGCATGGCTTTATGAAACCCTATTGGTTGGCATGGTTTTAAGGCTTACTCTTATTCCGGTCATTTTCTAGCTAACTTTTGTACTTGTACTACTTTGAGCCTAGTGAACGGCTTTTGGGAATGAGATGACTTTTGTGTGAGGTGTTGGGACTGATTTGAGGAAATAATGAAGCTTTAATGGCTGGAAAAGTAAGAAATTTAGGGGAAGTGCTGCCCGATTTTCTAGGCCGTTAGGTTCTTTAAGTTGGATTTGCCTTTTGATGGAAATGAAGGGCTTTTGGGTTGTTTGCGCCTAGGTCTTGATGTTATCTTTTTGTTTTCAAGAAAATCATGTTTTTGCATCCTTGCATTAGTATGTCTCACTTGTGCATTCCGTTTATTCGATTTTAGATATGAAACCTTCAGTTGGTTTATTTTGATTATTTTAGGGTTTCTTGGCGATTAAGGCCAATCTGAAGTGAAACTTTTGAAGTTGAATCGGTGAGTGTACCACTGCCTGCTACCCTTTATGTGAAATATCTGAATACTTGACTTATGACTATTGAAGCCAAGTACTGCTTTGATAAAGTGGAGGCGAGGGTGTACTTTATCACACTCGTTCTCTGGTCTGTTCATATTCCAATTCTGAACGTCTATCTGAATCTGTTATCTGTATCTGTATCTGAAACTGTACTGAATCTGTTATCTGTATCTGAAACTGTATCTGTTCTGACGTCGTTTGGAAGCTTGTGTCCAACGACCTTTCTGTGCCCTATGAGCTCAAATCCTGTGGCTAAGTTATTCAAGTCGGGCCGGCAAGGGCCTGGACGATTAGATAACGAACCACGGTAGTCTGTTCGGGGATCTTTGGGTATTGAGACCCTTGGGTTCCGGTATACTCGAGTATTACCATTTCTGTTACTGATACGGTGAGCGGGCCCGGTAAAGGGGTGTTTGGTGGACGGAATTTGGAGTGAAGAGGGGTCTACGGACGCTTTGGTTCTATATACGTTGACGGAGGGTCAACCGGTCTGGATCAAGTACTGAGCTGGAAATTTGGCTCCTGAGAGCCACCCGTATCCTTCTGATTTGAATCAGTGGTTCCGTTGCTTTATATCTGGCATGTGTATCTGGTTTGTTAAACATGAAATGCCATGATTTTATTGCTATCTGTTTGGTACCTCATTGAGCGCAAGCTCACCCCTTTCTGTTCCCTTTTGTTTTCCTTACAGGAAAATAATCACTTTTGGGAGCTCATACGTGTTGGTTGCCAAATTGAGCCATGTATATGTCTATTTTGAATAACTCATCTCATGAAACCCTAATGTGTATTGGGTTCATCTTCTGAATGGCAAACCGAATATGTGTATACCATATGTATAGTTTTTGACATGCCAAGTGTGGTTGTAAATGTTGAATTGCTATGTATTACTGTTTGGTGGGTTCTCGGTTTCCCCTATTCTAGGCACTATTCATCGTTTTCCTTTTGCTTATTATTTTGTTATTTTGGTTCTTGTGGCTTGTCCGAGCGCACTTTTGCATTTCCGAAACGTTTTAGAACGCGTGTAACCGCTCCGTAGTCCTGGCGAGAGCTGGGCAGGCAGTCCGCTAACCCCTTTGGTTCGCCTTAGGGGAAGGTGGGGCTGTTACAGGTGGTATCAGAGCCTGCTTCGCGTGGTCTCTGCGCGGAGTGAGCTTGGGCCAAGTGGTGTATGGTCCTGATTTCATGAATATGTCTAAGTGCTCGTTTGAGCGTAAGTTATGAACCAGACATGTCATAAGTGTAAAGATCTTTATCATGGGATTCGAGGAAGATAGATATGTATGTCGGGTAGGAATCTGTAATATAGATGATTTACTCTTGGGACTGGCCAGCTCGAGAGGTGAATTGTCTTATTTCGGATTCTTGTGCCTGAGTACTCCAGAGTTGAAACGATGTTAAGTATGTGAGATTTGCATTTTGGGAACATGAATAGGCTTTGTTTGGCTGGAATGAATCCATGAGGTTTGGATATCTAGTTTGCATGGTAAGTGACGTGAGGGATCGGACGGGGTTATTTTAATTGGGTCTGGGACTATATCGCCTTTACTCTTGATTTGCTTTGATACCTCTATGACATAACAGTGGTTTGAGTATTGTGCATAGGATTATCTGTCTAATTTGGCATGTATTGGTGTATTTGATTAACCGTTTTCTTGATACATGGTGTGTTATATGTGCATATGTCATTGGTATAATTGGTGTGCTAGAATTTGATTACTTTTGTCACTTTACTGTGTTTATGCGTTGAATTACCTTGGGGAAAGGGGAAAAAGAAAAGAGAGAAAAAAAAATATAAATATATATATATGTAAGGGATAAGCAGTCGTGGACGTGGTCGTGGCCGTGGAACTAAGCGAGGCCAAGAATCAAGAGAAGAAAAGGGAAACAATAACTGGACGAGGATCGAGAATGCCACTTGTACTTAGGAATGTATTATGACTCATTGTTTTGCCCGACAGGCTAGTATCCGAGTTCCAGCACTTCAGTAAGATGACACATTGGGTTGATCCGTATCAGGAAATTCTGGTTCTCCGAGATGAATTAGAGGTTCAAAGGAGGCTGACCGAGTACTGGGAAAGGCAATGGAAGCAAGAGTATTCGGAGAAACTTGAACTCTTACACCAAAATATGGAGTTAAAGAGGAAATACGAAGAGATTTCCAAGGAGACCGTAGCAATGGCACAAGGTAACACATCTATGGGAACGCCAGAGGAAGCTCAAAGGACGGGAATTGCAAAGCCACAACTGAAGATCTTTCATGCAAAGAAAAAGGGTAAAGCTGGTAGATCAATTGTGAAGAAGGGCCGTGGAGCGAGTGGTGAGATAATTTGTGGATATTGTAGAAAATCCAATCATATTGAAGTGGATTGCTGGAAAAAGGGGAGGAGATGTCTGTGTTGTGGGAGCGCCGAGCATTTGGTTGCTAATTGCCCGGGGGTTATTGCACGAAAAGAAAGGAACCAGCAGCCAACCAAGACCGACCCTGGCCCGTCAAGTGGAAAAGGGACAAAAATGAAGAACCTTATTTCTTCTGACTCTGAAGACGGAGAAGGTACAGGCCATTGGTTACTTTAAATTGTGAAGGTAAAATTCCGAGGGCGAAATTTCTTTAAGGGGGAGAGAGTGTGAGAACCCGTAATCTTTCCATTTTCTAGGTTTTATTATATTTCCAGGTTTTCTTATTTTCAATGGTTTGTTTTCTGCACTTTCTGTATCCGGAAAATTTTCTAGATAATTTTTATGAGTAAATATAAGTTTTAGATGATTTTTCTAGCATTGGTGAGTTTTTAGAAAATTAAGAATAAATAGTGGACGTGGGACCCACTAGTGCGAAAAGTTCGGAAAAATTCGGCCAATAAGGTTAAGTTTCGGATACTGTGAAAAATTTATCGGGTGTTAAGAGATAAGTAGTGGGTGTGAAGTGATTGATGTGAGAGAGAAAAGAAAGATAGGAATGCATTTAATGAGGTGACAAGTGTCACATTCTCATTGGTTGGACTTTAAGAATTACTATTCACTTTCTTGACTTTTTTGACCAAAGGATTAAATATCAAAAAAATGCACAAAAATTGCCATTTTCTTACCTCTTATGGCCGGCCCTCTCTCAAGCTCAAGAAGGAAGAATTTCATCAACTCTCAAGCTTCCATATGGTTCAATCCACCAAAATAAATTGCCTATACTAGATTCTACTCCATATTATCCTTCCATTAGGTGTTAGTAAGTTGATTAGTGAAGTTTGTTTGAAGGTCTAAGGTGGCCAACATCTTCCTCTCTCTTGTTTCTTGGTAAGTGAAGCTTGAAACACCCTACTCCCTTTAATGATGGTTATATGATGCTTAGAAGTGGCATGAGTGTGTGAAAATGTGATTTATTTCTTGATTTGAAGAGTTTTGGTGAAGTTTTTATTTTATTGGGATTTTTTCTGGTTTAATATGATCTTGATGTTGGGGGCTTGTATGATGAATTGTAATGGTTGGAAATGACTCTAGTGAGTGTGAATTGTGGTTAAATGCAATCAATTTTGGATTTGGTGTGAAATTTGAAAAGTTAGGGTTCTTGAACCCCAATTCTGTCCGGTTTTAGATCACTGAGTTAGAGGCCGAATTAGACTTTGCTCAAAACATGAAAGTTGTTGGTATTGATGTGATGGAGATGTCTGTAAAATTTCAGGTCATTTGGATTAATGTAGAATGAGTTATGACGAAATTACTGTAGCTGTTCTGCTTTGGACAGAATGCGAAAACTGCGATAGTAATTGGCCATTTTGACTGGAATTGGTTTGGATTCTGGAGTTGGTGTCTTCTGATGAGATGTAGCTGAGTGTCTTAGCTAACATATGCCTTTGGAATTTCGGCATTTGGACTTGTATGGACTGAGATATACCGATTACAGTTTTCTGTGTTTTGCAAACCTATTTTGGTAATTCTGGTATAGTATTTGGCATATTTGACCTAGTTTTGTTACGAACTGGATTGAGTGGTCTTCTACATTATTGTAGCCCTGTTTCATAGCTTCGAAACGGTGGGTCTTACACCCCCATCCGATAACCGTAGAGAATTTGACGCCATTACCGCATAATGAGTGTAAAACAGTTTTCTATTTGGGGCCAAGACTAAGGCCATTTTCTAATTTCTGGTTTGCTATTATGCTTATATATGTATATGAAACCCTATTGGGGTTGTGATTGGCATGGCTTTATGAAACCCTATTGGTTGGCATGGTTTTAAGGCTTACTCTTATTCCGGTCATTTTCTAGCTAACTTTTGTACTTGTACTACTTTGAGCCTAGTGAACGGCTTTTGGGAATGAGATGACTTTTGTGTGAGGTGTTGGGACTGATTTGAGGAAATAATGAAGCCTTAATGGCTGGAAAAGTAAGAAATTTAGGGGAAGTGCTGCCCGATTTTCTAGGCCGTTAGGTTCTTTAAGTTGGATTTGCCTTTTGATGGAAATGAAGGGCTTTTGGGTTGTTTGCGCCTAGGTCTTGATGTTATCTTTTTGTTTTCAAGAAAATCATGTTTTTGCATCCTTGCATTAGTATGTCTCACTTGTGCATTCCGTTTATTCGATTTTAGATATGAAACCTTCAGTTGGTTTATTTTGATTATTTTAGGGTTTCTTGGCGATTAAGGCCAATCTGAAGTGAAACTTTTGAAGTTGAATCGGTGAGTGTACCACTGCCTGCTACCCTTTATGTGAAATATCTGAATACTTGACTTATGACTATTGAAGCCAAGTACTGCTTTGATAAAGTGGAGGCGAGGGTGTACTTTATCACACTCGTTCTCTGGTCTGTTCATATTCCAATTCTGAACGTCTATCTGAATCTGTTATCTGTATCTGTATCTGAAACTGTACTGAATCTGTTATCTGTATCTGAAACTGTATCTGTTCTGACGTCGTTTGGAAGCTTGTGTCCAACGACCTTTCTGTGACCTATGAGCTCAAATCCTGTGGCTAAGTTATTCAAGTCGGGCCGGCAAGGGCCTGGACGATTAGATAACGAACCACGGTAGTCTGTTCGGGGATCTTTGGGTATTGAGACCCTTGGGTTCCGGTATACTCGAGTATTACCATTTCTGTTACTGATACGGTGAGCGGGCCCGGTAAAGGGGTGTTTGGTGGACGGAATTTGGAGTGAAGAGGGGTCTACGGACGCTTTGGTTCTATATACGTTGACGGAGGGTCAACCGGTCTGGATCAAGTACTGAGCTGGAAATTTGGCTCCTGAGAGCCACCCGTATCCTTCTGATTTGAATCAGTGGTTCCGTTGCTTTATATCTGGCATGTGTATCTGGTTTGTTAAACATGAAATGCCATGATTTTATTGCTATCTGTTTGGTACCTCATTGAGCGCAAGCTCACCCCTTTCTGTTCCCTTTTGTTTTCCTTACAGGAAAATAATCACTTTTGGGAGCTCATACGTGTTGGTTGCCAAATTGAGCCATGTATATGTCTATTTTGAATAACTCATCTCATGAAACCCTAATGTGTATTGGGTTCATCTTCTGAATGGCAAACCGAATATGTGTATACCATATGTATAGTTTTTGACATGCCAAGTGTGGTTGTAAATGTTGAATTGCTATGTATTACTGTTTGGTGGGTTCTCGGTTTCCCCTATTCTAGGCACTATTCATCGTTTTCCTTTTGCTTATTATTTTGTTATTTTGGTTCTTGTGGCTTGTCCGAGCGCACTTTTGCATTTTCGAAACGTTTTAGAACGCGTGTAACCGCTCCGTAGTCCTGGCGAGAGCTGGGCAGGCAGTCCGCTAACCCCTTTGGTTCGCCTTAGGGGAAGGTGGGGCTGTTACAGGTGGTATCAGAGCCTGCTTCGCGTGGTCTCTGCGCGGAGTGAGCTTGGGCCAAGTGGTGTATGGTCCTGATTTCATGAATATGTCTAAGTGCTCGTTTGAGCGTAAGTTATGAACCAGACATGTCATAAGTGTAAAGATCTTTATCATGGGATTCGAGGAAGATAGATATGTATGTCGGGTAGGAATCTGTAATATAGATGATTTACTCTTGGGACTGGCCAGCTCGAGAGGTGAATTGTCTTATTTCGGATTCTTGTGCCTGAGTACTCCAGAGTTGAAACGATGTTAAGTATGTGAGATTTGCATTTTGGGAACATGAATAGGCTTTGTTTGGCTGGAATGAATCCATGAGGTTTGGATATCTAGTTTGCATGGTAAGTGACGTGAGGGATCGGACGGGGTTATTTTAATTGGGTCTGGGACTATATCGCCTTTACTCTTGATTTGCTTTGATACCTCTATGACATAACAGTGGTTTGAGTATTGTGCATAGGATTATCTGTCTAATTTGGCATGTATTGGTGTATTTGATTAACCGTTTTCTTGATACATGGTGTGTTATATGTGCATATGTCATTGGTATAATTGGTGTGCTAGAATTTGATTACTTTTGTCACTTTACTGTGTTTATGCGTTGAATTACCTTGGGGAAAGGGGAAAAAGAAAAGAGAGAAAAAAAAAATATAAATATATATATATGTAAGGGATAAGCAGTCGTGGACGTGGTCGTGGCCGTGGAACTAAGCGAGGCCAAGAATCAAGAGAAGAAAAGGGAAACAATAACTGGACGAGGATCGAGAATGCCACTTGTACTTAGGAATGTATTATGACTCATTGTTTTGCCCGACAGGCTAGTATCCGAGTTCCAGCACTTCAGTAAGATGACACATTGGGTTGATCCGTATCAGGAAATTCTGGTTCTCCGAGATGAATTAGAGGTTCAAAGGAGGCTGACCGAGTACTGGGAAAGGCAATGGAAGCAAGAGTATTCGGAGAAACTTGAACTCTTACACCAAAATATGGAGTTAAAGAGGAAATACGAAGAGATTTCCAAGGAGACCGTAGCAATGGCACAAGGTAACACATCTATGGGAACGCCAGAGGAAGCTCAAAGGACGGGAATTGCAAAGCCACAACTGAAGATCTTTCATGCAAAGAAAAAGGGTAAAGCTGGTAGATCAATTGTGAAGAAGGGCCGTGGAGCGAGTGGTGAGATAATTTGTGGATATTGTAGAAAATCCAATCATATTGAAGTGGATTGCTGGAAAAAGGGGAGGAGATGTCTGTGTTGTGGGAGCGCCGAGCATTTGGTTGCTAATTGCCCGGGGGTTATTGCACGAAAAGAAAGGAACCAGCAGCCAACCAAGACCGACCCTGGCCCGTCAAGTGGAAAAGGGACAAAAATGAAGAACCTTATTTCTTCTGACTCTGAAGACGGAGAAGGTACAGGCCATTGGTTACTTTAAATTGTGAAGGTAAAATTCCGAGGGCGAAATTTCTTTAAGGGGGAGAGAGTGTGAGAACCCGTAATCTTTCCATTTTCTAGGTTTTATTATATTTCCAGGTTTTCTTATTTTCAATGGTTTGTTTTCTGCACTTTCTGTATCCGGAAAATTTTCTAGATAATTTTTATGAGTAAATATAAGTTTTAGATGATTTTTCTAGCATTGGTGAGTTTTTAGAAAATTAAGAATAAATAGTGGACGTGGGACCCACTAGTGCGAAAAGTTCGGAAAAATTCGGCCAATAAGGTTAAGTTTCGGATACTGTGAAAAATTTATCGGGTGTTAAGAGATAAGTAGTGGGTGTGAAGTGATTGATGTGAGAGAGAAAAGAAAGATAGGAATGCATTTAATGAGGTGACAAGTGTCACATTCTCATTGGTTGGACTTTAAGAATTACTATTCACTTTCTTGACTTTTTTGACCAAAGGATTAAATATCAAAAAAATGCACAAAAATTGCCATTTTCTTACCTCTTATGGCCGGCCCTCTCTCAAGCTCAAGAAGGAAGAATTTCATCAACTCTCAAGCTTCCATATGGTTCAATCCACCAAAATAAATTGCCTATACTAGATTCTACTCCATATTATCCTTCCATTAGGTGTTAGTAAGTTGATTAGTGAAGTTTGTTTGAAGGTCTAAGGTGGCCAACATCTTCCTCTCTCTTGTTTCTTGGTAAGTGAAGCTTGAAACACCCTACTCCCTTTAATGATGGTTATATGATGCTTAGAAGTGGCATGAGTGTGTGAAAATGTGATTTATTTCTTGATTTGAAGAGTTTTGGTGAAGTTTTTATTTTATTGGGATTTTTTCTGGTTTAATATGATCTTGATGTTGGGGGCTTGTATGATGAATTGTAATGGTTGGAAATGACTCTAGTGAGTGTGAATTGTGGTTAAATGCAATCAATTTTGGATTTGGTGTGAAATTTGAAAAGTTAGGGTTCTTGAACCCCAATTCTGTCCGGTTTTAGATCACTGAGTTAGAGGCCGAATTAGACTTTGCTCAAAACATGAAAGTTGTTGGTATTGATGTGATGGAGATGTCTGTAAAATTTCAGGTCATTTGGATTAATGTAGAATGAGTTATGACGAAATTACTGTAGCTGTTCTGCTTTGGACAGAATGCGAAAACTGCGATAGTAATTGGCCATTTTGACTGGAATTGGTTTGGATTCTGGAGTTGGTGTCTTCTGATGAGATGTAGCTGAGTGTCTTAGCTAACATATGCCTTTGGAATTTCGGCATTTGGACTTGTATGGACTGAGATATACCGATTACAGTTTTCTGTGTTTTGCAAACCTATTTTGGTAATTCTGGTATAGTATTTGGCATATTTGACCTAGTTTTGTTACGAACTGGATTGAGTGGTCTTCTACATTATTGTAGCCCTGTTTCATAGCTTCGAAACGGTGGGTCTTACACCCCCATCCGATAACCGTAGAGAATTTGACGCCATTACCGCATAATGAGTGTAAAACAGTTTTCTATTTGGGGCCAAGACTAAGGCCATTTTCTAATTTCTGGTTTGCTATTATGCTTATATATGTATATGAAACCCTATTGGGGTTGTGATTGGCATGGCTTTATGAAACCCTATTGGTTGGCATGGTTTTAAGGCTTACTCTTATTCCGGTCATTTTCTAGCTAACTTTTGTACTTGTACTACTTTGAGCCTAGTGAACGGCTTTTGGGAATGAGATGACTTTTGTGTGAGGTGTTGGGACTGATTTGAGGAAATAATGAAGCCTTAATGGCTGGAAAAGTAAGAAATTTAGGGGAAGTGCTGCCCGATTTTCTAGGCCGTTAGGTTCTTTAAGTTGGATTTGCCTTTTGATGGAAATGAAGGGCTTTTGGGTTGTTTGCGCCTAGGTCTTGATGTTATCTTTTTGTTTTCAAGAAAATCATGTTTTTGCATCCTTGCATTAGTATGTCTCACTTGTGCATTCCGTTTATTCGATTTTAGATATGAAACCTTCAGTTGGTTTATTTTGATTATTTTAGGGTTTCTTGGCGATTAAGGCCAATCTGAAGTGAAACTTTTGAAGTTGAATCGGTGAGTGTACCACTGCCTGCTACCCTTTATGTGAAATATCTGAATACTTGACTTATGACTATTGAAGCCAAGTACTGCTTTGATAAAGTGGAGGCGAGGGTGTACTTTATCACACTCGTTCTCTGGTCTGTTCATATTCCAATTCTGAACGTCTATCTGAATCTGTTATCTGTATCTGTATCTGAAACTGTACTGAATCTGTTATCTGTATCTGAAACTGTATCTGTTCTGACGTCGTTTGGAAGCTTGTGTCCAACGACCTTTCTGTGACCTATGAGCTCAAATCCTGTGGCTAAGTTATTCAAGTCGGGCCGGCAAGGGCCTGGACGATTAGATAACGAACCACGGTAGTCTGTTCGGGGATCTTTGGGTATTGAGACCCTTGGGTTCCGGTATACTCGAGTATTACCATTTCTGTTACTGATACGGTGAGCGGGCCCGGTAAAGGGGTGTTTGGTGGACGGAATTTGGAGTGAAGAGGGGTCTACGGACGCTTTGGTTCTATATACGTTGACGGAGGGTCAACCGGTCTGGATCAAGTACTGAGCTGGAAATTTGGCTCCTGAGAGCCACCCGTATCCTTCTGATTTGAATCAGTGGTTCCGTTGCTTTATATCTGGCATGTGTATCTGGTTTGTTAAACATGAAATGCCATGATTTTATTGCTATCTGTTTGGTACCTCATTGAGCGCAAGCTCACCCCTTTCTGTTCCCTTTTGTTTTCCTTACAGGAAAATAATCACTTTTGGGAGCTCATACGTGTTGGTTGCCAAATTGAGCCATGTATATGTCTATTTTGAATAACTCATCTCATGAAACCCTAATGTGTATTGGGTTCATCTTCTGAATGGCAAACCGAATATGTGTATACCATATGTATAGTTTTTGACATGCCAAGTGTGGTTGTAAATGTTGAATTGCTATGTATTACTGTTTGGTGGGTTCTCGGTTTCCCCTATTCTAGGCACTATTCATCGTTTTCCTTTTGCTTATTATTTTGTTATTTTGGTTCTTGTGGCTTGTCCGAGCGCACTTTTGCATTTCCGAAACGTTTTAGAACGCGTGTAACCGCTCCGTAGTCCTGGCGAGAGCTGGGCAGGCAGTCCGCTAACCCCTTTGGTTCGCCTTAGGGGAAGGTGGGGCTGTTACAGGTGGTATCAGAGCCTGCTTCGCGTGGTCTCTGCGCGGAGTGAGCTTGGGCCAAGTGGTGTATGGTCCTGATTTCATGAATATGTCTAAGTGCTCGTTTGAGCGTAAGTTATGAACCAGACATGTCATAAGTGTAAAGATCTTTATCATGGGATTCGAGGAAGATAGATATGTATGTCGGGTAGGAATCTGTAATATAGATGATTTACTCTTGGGACTGGCCAGCTCGAGAGGTGAATTGTCTTATTTCGGATTCTTGTGCCTGAGTACTCCAGAGTTGAAACGATGTTAAGTATGTGAGATTTGCATTTTGGGAACATGAATAGGCTTTGTTTGGCTGGAATGAATCCATGAGGTTTGGATATCTAGTTTGCATGGTAAGTGACGTGAGGGATCGGACGGGGTTATTTTAATTGGGTCTGGGACTATATCGCCTTTACTCTTGATTTGCTTTGATACCTCTATGACATAACAGTGGTTTGAGTATTGTGCATAGGATTATCTGTCTAATTTGGCATGTATTGGTGTATTTGATTAACCGTTTTCTTGATACATGGTGTGTTATATGTGCATATGTCATTGGTATAATTGGTGTGCTAGAATTTGATTACTTTTGTCACTTTACTGTGTTTATGCGTTGAATTACCTTGGGGAAAGGGGAAAAAGAAAAGAGAGAAAAAAAAAATATAAATATATATATATGTAAGGGATAAGCAGTCGTGGACGTGGTCGTGGCCGTGGAACTAAGCGAGGCCAAGAATCAAGAGAAGAAAAGGGAAACAATAACTGGACGAGGATCGAGAATGCCACTTGTACTTAGGAATGTATTATGACTCATTGTTTTGCCCGACAGGCTAGTATCCGAGTTCCAGCACTTCAGTAAGATGACACATTGGGTTGATCCGTATCAGGAAATTCTGGTTCTCCGAGATGAATTAGAGGTTCAAAGGAGGCTGACCGAGTACTGGGAAAGGCAATGGAAGCAAGAGTATTCGGAGAAACTTGAACTCTTACACCAAAATATGGAGTTAAAGAGGAAATACGAAGAGATTTCCAAGGAGACCGTAGCAATGGCACAAGGTAACACATCTATGGGAACGCCAGAGGAAGCTCAAAGGACGGGAATTGCAAAGCCACAACTGAAGATCTTTCATGCAAAGAAAAAGGGTAAAGCTGGTAGATCAATTGTGAAGAAGGGCCGTGGAGCGAGTGGTGAGATAATTTGTGGATATTGTAGAAAATCCAATCATATTGAAGTGGATTGCTGGAAAAAGGGGAGGAGATGTCTGTGTTGTGGGAGCGCCGAGCATTTGGTTGCTAATTGCCCGGGGGTTATTGCACGAAAAGAAAGGAACCAGCAGCCAACCAAGACCGACCCTGGCCCGTCAAGTGGAAAAGGGACAAAAATGAAGAACCTTATTTCTTCTGACTCTGAAGACGGAGAAGGTACAGGCCATTGGTTACTTTAAATTGTGAAGGTAAAATTCCGAGGGCGAAATTTCTTTAAGGGGGAGAGAGTGTGAGAACCCGTAATCTTTCCATTTTCTAGGTTTTATTATATTTCCAGGTTTTCTTATTTTCAATGGTTTGTTTTCTGCACTTTCTGTATCCGGAAAATTTTCTAGATAATTTTTATGAGTAAATATAAGTTTTAGATGATTTTTCTAGCATTGGTGAGTTTTTAGAAAATTAAGAATAAATAGTGGACGTGGGACCCACTAGTGCGAAAAGTTCGGAAAAATTCGGCCAATAAGGTTAAGTTTCGGATACTGTGAAAAATTTATCGGGTGTTAAGAGATAAGTAGTGGGTGTGAAGTGATTGATGTGAGAGAGAAAAGAAAGATAGGAATGCATTTAATGAGGTGACAAGTGTCACATTCTCATTGGTTGGACTTTAAGAATTACTATTCACTTTCTTGACTTTTTTGACCAAAGGATTAAATATCAAAAAAATGCACAAAAATTGCCATTTTCTTACCTCTTATGGCCGGCCCTCTCTCAAGCTCAAGAAGGAAGAATTTCATCAACTCTCAAGCTTCCATATGGTTCAATCCACCAAAATAAATTGCCTATACTAGATTCTACTCCATATTATCCTTCCATTAGGTGTTAGTAAGTTGATTAGTGAAGTTTGTTTGAAGGTCTAAGGTGGCCAACATCTTCCTCTCTCTTGTTTCTTGGTAAGTGAAGCTTGAAACACCCTACTCCCTTTAATGATGGTTATATGATGCTTAGAAGTGGCATGAGTGTGTGAAAATGTGATTTATTTCTTGATTTGAAGAGTTTTGGTGAAGTTTTTATTTTATTGGGATTTTTTCTGGTTTAATATGATCTTGATGTTGGGGGCTTGTATGATGAATTGTAATGGTTGGAAATGACTCTAGTGAGTGTGAATTGTGGTTAAATGCAATCAATTTTGGATTTGGTGTGAAATTTGAAAAGTTAGGGTTCTTGAACCCCAATTCTGTCCGGTTTTAGATCACTGAGTTAGAGGCCGAATTAGACTTTGCTCAAAACATGAAAGTTGTTGGTATTGATGTGATGGAGATGTCTGTAAAATTTCAGGTCATTTGGATTAATGTAGAATGAGTTATGACGAAATTACTGTAGCTGTTCTGCTTTGGACAGAATGCGAAAACTGCGATAGTAATTGGCCATTTTGACTGGAATTGGTTTGGATTCTGGAGTTGGTGTCTTCTGATGAGATGTATCTGAGTGTCTTAGCTAACATATGCCTTTGGAATTTCGGCATTTGGACTTGTATGGACTGAGATATACCGATTACAGTTTTCTGTGTTTTGCAAACCTATTTTGGTAATTCTGGTATAGTATTTGGCATATTTGACCTAGTTTTGTTACGAACTGGATTGAGTGGTCTTCTACATTATTGTAGCCCTGTTTCATAGCTTCGAAACGGTGGGTCTTACACCCCCATCCGATAACCGTAGAGAATTTGACGCCATTACCGCATAATGAGTGTAAAACAGTTTTCTATTTGGGGCCAAGACTAAGGCCATTTTCTAATTTCTGGTTTGCTATTATGCTTATATATGTATATGAAACCCTATTGGGGTTGTGATTGGCATGGCTTTATGAAACCCTATTGGTTGGCATGGTTTTAAGGCTTACTCTTATTCCGGTCATTTTCTAGCTAACTTTTGTACTTGTACTACTTTGAGCCTAGTGAACGGCTTTTGGGAATGAGATGACTTTTGTGTGAGGTGTTGGGACTGATTTGAGGAAATAATGAAGCCTTAATGGCTGGAAAAGTAAGAAATTTAGGGGAAGTGCTGCCCGATTTTCTAGGCCGTTAGGTTCTTTAAGTTGGATTTGCCTTTTGATGGAAATGAAGGGCTTTTGGGTTGTTTGCGCCTAGGTCTTGATGTTATCTTTTTGTTTTCAAGAAAATCATGTTTTTGCATCCTTGCATTAGTATGTCTCACTTGTGCATTCCGTTTATTCGATTTTAGATATGAAACCTTCAGTTGGTTTATTTTGATTATTTTAGGGTTTCTTGGCGATTAAGGCCAATCTGAAGTGAAACTTTTGAAGTTGAATCGGTGAGTGTACCACTGCCTGCTACCCTTTATGTGAAATATCTGAATACTTGACTTATGACTATTGAAGCCAAGTACTGCTTTGATAAAGTGGAGGCGAGGGTGTACTTTATCACACTCGTTCTCTGGTCTGTTCATATTCCAATTCTGAACGTCTATCTGAATCTGTTATCTGTATCTGTATCTGAAACTGTACTGAATCTGTTATCTGTATCTGAAACTGTATCTGTTCTGACGTCGTTTGGAAGCTTGTGTCCAACGACCTTTCTGTGACCTATGAGCTCAAATCCTGTGGCTAAGTTATTCAAGTCGGGCCGGCAAGGGCCTGGACGATTAGATAACGAACCACGGTAGTCTGTTCGGGGATCTTTGGGTATTGAGACCCTTGGGTTCCGGTATACTCGAGTATTACCATTTCTGTTACTGATACGGTGAGCGGGCCCGGTAAAGGGGTGTTTGGTGGACGGAATTTGGAGTGAAGAGGGGTCTACGGACGCTTTGGTTCTATATACGTTGACGGAGGGTCAACCGGTCTGGATCAAGTACTGAGCTGGAAATTTGGCTCCTGAGAGCCACCCGTATCCTTCTGATTTGAATCAGTGGTTCCGTTGCTTTATATCTGGCATGTGTATCTGGTTTGTTAAACATGAAATGCCATGATTTTATTGCTATCTGTTTGGTACCTCATTGAGCGCAAGCTCACCCCTTTCTGTTCCCTTTTGTTTTCCTTACAGGAAAATAATCACTTTTGGGAGCTCATACGTGTTGGTTGCCAAATTGAGCCATGTATATGTCTATTTTGAATAACTCATCTCATGAAACCCTAATGTGTATTGGGTTCATCTTCTGAATGGCAAACCGAATATGTGTATACCATATGTATAGTTTTTGACATGCCAAGTGTGGTTGTAAATGTTGAATTGCTATGTATTACTGTTTGGTGGGTTCTCGGTTTCCCCTATTCTAGGCACTATTCATCGTTTTCCTTTTGCTTATTATTTTGTTATTTTGGTTCTTGTGGCTTGTCCGAGCGCACTTTTGCATTTCCGAAACGTTTTAGAACGCGTGTAACCGCTCCGTAGTCCTGGCGAGAGCTGGGCAGGCAGTCCGCTAACCCCTTTGGTTCGCCTTAGGGGAAGGTGGGGCTGTTACAGAAACGCCATAAAATTTACCCCGATCCCATAAGCGTAGCATCAATTGTGACTAAAACGCTGGAAGATGTCAAACTTGTTACTCAGCCATTCGTCTTTAAAATTGGTTTCCAGCTTTTATTTTGATGGTTACATTGCTAGAATTACCTTGTGTTTGGATGACATTGAGCCTAGTCGAAGGGCTATTGTGTTACGATTGCTTATGTGTGAATTTGGGCTGAGTTGAGGAAAATAATGAAGCCATAAATAGCTAAATATAAAGGGCATGCTGACCAAATTTTCGCTCCAGGGTTAAACGAGTGAACTTGAGACTTGAGTGACGACTCGAGGTTGAAGCAAACTTCGGTTATTTATAGTATTTGAGTTTTCTTTAGTAAGAGGTACATAAGTTGAAAATATTTCTGAAACTCGTACCCTTTAACAAATAAAAGTAGCGGCCCTTAAAAAGACGATTTTCTCGAGTTTTTATACTATGTGTGACTTCCAGAGTATAAATCACTTCTCTATCGAAACTAAAACAGCGAACATGACTTTTCTAGAGTTTGATAAGCCATATGACTACCACTTAAACAAGTTTTATTTATTTGATTTTCTTGAAGCGAAACTCCTGTGTTTCGAACTCTAGAGAGTTTTACAATCTTAAATGATATTTTATCACAAATTTGGACTCCAACCAAGGAGTTGGACCTGACCGTGATTTTGTAAAGCACTAGACCTTTGGTTAGTGCTTCCAAATACATGATTGAACTTGATACTTGATTTAAATTCTTTACCAACATGATCGGATAAGATTTGCTTGGTTTAGTCGGGCAAGTGTGTACTTTATCACACTTGACCTAACTCAACTAAACACTTGATATCTCATTCAAGCTTGTACAAGTAGCTTGATTTGCATTGACCTGTACTTGTATTTGTACTTGTGTTTAACTTATAAGTGTTGAGCGGCAGTATGTACCACACTCGATATGAGTGGGAGGTACCTCTCATTCCCGTCTCCATATTTTTTCTCTTGATTGCATCGATGGGTCATCGACTATGTTGACTACTTGGGAACCCAAACCCCACTGGCTAGTTAATCGAGTCAAGCCGGCAAGGGCTTGGTCGATTAGATAACGAACCATGGGTCTCTTGTTTTGTCGAGTGGAGTGATACTTCCTCGATTAATCAGTATGCTCGAGCATTACCACCAGTGTTTAGTTAGTGTTCGGGCCCGGTATGGGGTTGAATGGTGAACGGATTGGTATTAAGCGAAGCACTACTGGATTGGTTACTTTACTTGAAAGTTGATGGAGTGCCAACTAATACTTGGTCAAGCTCTGGTGAAGCAACGGGAATTTGGTTTTTGAGAGGCATCTGTATCTT
Organism: Coffea canephora; assembly: GCA_036785865.1. Lineage (NCBI taxonomy): Eukaryota > Viridiplantae > Streptophyta > Magnoliopsida > Gentianales > Rubiaceae > Coffea > Coffea canephora. The sequence goes on from CM071919.1 coordinate 38,755,762, forward strand.
TATACTTTGATTGTTATTCGTAGTGTTATTGTTTCTTTTAGAAAAGAATTTGACACTCGCTCATTTTGAGATTTGCTACTTGAAGTGTTATTGCTCACTTTTATGAACTTGTTATGCTCGCTACTTTACTATTTTGATTCATGAACTTTTAAATACTAGTTAACTTGCTATTTGGAACTTCACTGAGCTTTAACTCACCCTACTCTGTTAAATTTGTTTTCCTTACAGGGAATACGAGCGAGGCGTGAGACTGGTATAGGTTAGCATAGTCTAGTTTTTGAAAACTTTGTGATTGTACTCGTATTAGTCGCTCAATTAGGGTTGAATGTATTGAGAACTTAAATCTTGTGATATATTTGGGATTTTATGGATGTTTGAGATAGAAATGAATGTATTTGTACGTTCCAAACTTGGGAACCGTTATTTCTTTTATTCTTGAGGTTGCACCCTGCTTTCTTGACTTGAGTGAGTGAGTCCTAGCGAGAGCTGGCCAGGCGGTTCGCTAAATCTTGGGGTAAGCCCTAGGGTGAGGTGGGGTCGTCACAGATGGTATCAGAGCTCTTATCGAGCTTATGCCGGGAAAGGGATTTCAAACTGTGGGAATTGGCTTGTTTAGTGTGGAACAATTGTCTGTTGTTGGGAACATTAGATAGGTATGTTGGGTAGGAATCTCAAAAGTGGTTGATTTCCTCTTGAGCCTGGCCAGCTTGAGTAGTGAATTATCATATTTTCGGATTCCTGTACCCGAGTACCAAAGAGTGATACCTTTATGACAAGTCTGGAGGGTGAAAACCAAGGGGCGGGGGAATGCAAATAGTCTGGACTTGGGAGATATTGAAGATATTAGTGAGATTTGGGACCCTTATTATTCAAGTGCATGTACTTAGTTGTACTTCATCAAGTTTTGATTAAGTGTAGTGCCTGAACAATACTTAGAGTTAATATCCCATAAGGTATGTGACCATATATATAAGGAGAGTGTTTTATTTTAAATGTGCTATATTATTTTCACTTTATGATTTGAAATTGCTTTTACCGAATTTTATAGCTACTTTATTTTACTTATATTTGTATAGGCTATTCTCCAAAAGAGGTATAGAGAGTAGGCGAAGTCAAGGACGTGGAACTACCCGAGAATGTTGCTCTAGCCGTGGCCGTGGGGCTAGACAGGCACAAGAACCAGTACAGGAACCAAGAGAGGAGAGACGTGAAATGGTTGAGCCATAACCTGGACCTCGAACTGAAGGAAGGGACCAGGTAGCGACGGCAATTCAGCAAATGACCAATATTCTTGCTCGATTTGTAAAGCAATAGGGTCAAGCTCCTGTTAATCAACCTAGGGATCCTGACATGGGACAAGATAGGGCCCTAGAGAGATTTCAAAAGTTTTCTCCTTCTAAGTTTCTTGGAGGACCGGACCCTAAGGTAGCTGAGAGGTGGTTAGAGACAATGATCAATATTTTCGCTGTCTTAAACTATACGGAGGATAGGTAGATGAATTTTGCTGTATTTCAGTTTGAGGGACCAGCTAGAGCCTGGTGAAACGTAATTCAATGTAAATGGGAGAGAGAGAGGACTGCATGGACCTGGTTGAACTTCGTAAGGGAGTTTAATGAAAAGTATCTTCCACCGATAGTCCAAGAGAAGAGGGAAGACGATTTTATTAAGCTCCGTCAAGGAACCCTAAGTGTATCTAAGTATGAGTTTCAGTTTATGAAACTATCCAAGTTTGCTCCCGAATTAATAGCTACAGAACAAAGGAGGGTAAGAAGGTTTGTAAAGGGACTAAATGTGAAAATACAGGAGGCCTTGGCGGTGGCACAAATTAATACTTTTACAGAGGTTCTGGAGAAAGTCTAGAGAATAAAAATTGCCAGGACACAAATAAGGGTTTTTCATGCAAAAAGGAGAGGTGCGTCTGGTGGAAGTCAAGGGTAGGAACAAGGTGATCTAGGTATGCCACCCTCTAAGGTGGGTCAAGGAGATAGTGGTGAGCAAATTTCGGGGACACTTAAGGAAATTACTACAAGAGGAGTCCCAGGTGGAAGGGGACAAACAAGAGGTGCCTCGCAGGAAGGTCAGACCTCAACCCCTTGAGTAACTTGTGGGTATTGTGGGAAATCCAACCATACCGAGGATAATTACTGGAAAAAAGCTCGAAAGTGCTTAAGGTATGGAAGTACTGAGCATCAAATTGCCAATTTTCCCCTGATTAGTGATGCTCAGTCGACTGGAAAATCAATCCCAAAACAACCGAATGTAGGAGGAGATAAACCCAGAGTGTCGGCTAGAGTGTATGTCTTAGACCACCAAGGTACGATTCATGTTTTTCATTTTCTGGCTAAAAGTTTGGCTAATGGTGAGACCTGGGAGCTAAAGAAAGACATGTAAGAAAAATACCCTGAGCTATTTGCAAATAAATGTATGAATTTCGAGGACGAAATTCTTGAAGGTGGAGAGAGTGTGATGATCGGAAAATTCGCTCATATTTTCTTAAAATTCTCTCTTATTTTGATTAAATTACTTTATAATATCTTTACTACTCATTTACTTCCCCAATAGTTGTAAGAAAGAATAGAATTAAGAGTTTTGCCCTTAGTTTTCAAGTTAGGGTAAACTAAGCTTTTCTCGTATTTTGGTAGTGTGATTAATTGGTGAGATGTGTGTACTAAATTTGGTGGTTAAGAGTGAGTTTTAGATAAGAGAAAGTGTATGATTAGAAGTACTAAAAATAAGTTAGTGAATCACAAGTTAAAACACAAGTACGAGAGAGTTAAGAAAAATAGCCTTGAACCGAAGTGCACCGTTTGCTACCGATTGAATACACCACTTGAACGCTACTTTATTACCTTAATCTCCTTGTTATTAATTAAGAAATATCAGCCCTAAAATATCCTTGAGTGGGGCCGAAAATCTTGACCAAAAGAAAGAGGAAAAGAAGAAAAAAATTTGAGATTTAACCATGCGGCGATACCTGGTGGAAATCTACCTAACTTTGACTAAACCAATTTTATTTCTTCCATTCTTGGCTTCCATTCTTCTCCATTTTCTTCTGGTTGGCCGAGCTTCAAGAGAGAAAAAAAACAAGAGAGATACTAGAAACTTCCACCTTGAATCAAGCTTGTTTGAGCGGAATCGATGAAACTAAACCGGTTAACCTTTCCTTTTGGTGCTTGGAAGACTTGGAGTGCTAAAAATTTGGGGAGAAAGTGGTTTGTTTCTCACTTACAAGGGGCTTTGGGAAGGTATCATACTTGAATTTGCTTTACTCTTGTTAATTTTGCTAAAGTTGAGGATAGAAGTTCTTAATATAGGATTTTGATGGTTGAATTCCTAGTTGATATGAGATAGCGGAATGTTTAGCTAGGGTTTGCCATTTTCAGCCTTGATTATTGTTGTTTACCTAGTAATTTATGGTATTGAGCTAGAAAATGAATGTGGTGAAGTGTTTGTATATGAATTTCTAACGTAAAAGTTCAATTTCAGCAATTATAGAGATTCTGCCCTGTTTTTGGAACCGAACGAACCTACATATTCATCCATGATAAGGTCCAATCGATTCTTGCTCAAAACATGCAAGTTGCCTGTAAAATTTCGGCTCAATCAAAGCACTATAGCTTGTTAAATGACTAAAATACCCTTGACTGCCCAAATGCCCTATTTCACGGTCAGCTTTCTGTTTTCTCTGAGATTTCACATTTTAACCCTGAAAATGCTCAAATTGGGTGTCAGTGTCTTCATAAGAATTGTAACTCTCTGTCTTATCTTCGAAACGCCATAAAATTTACCCCAATCCCATAAGCGTAGCATCAGTTATGACTAAAACGCTGGAAGATGTCAAACCTGTTACTTAGCCATTCGTCTTTAAAATTGGTTTCCAGCTTTTATTTTGATGGTTGCATTGCTAGAATTACCTTGTGTTTGGATGACATTGAGCCTAGTTGAAGGGCTATTCTGTTACGATTGCTTATGTGTGAATTTGGGCTGAGTTGAGGAAAATAATGAAGCCATAAATAGCTGGAAAATAGCTAAATACAAAGGGCATGCTGGCCAAATTTTCGCTCCAAGGTTAGACGAGTGAACTTGAGACTTAAGTGACGACTCAAGGTTGAAGCGAACTTCCGTTGTTTATGGTATTTGAGTTTTCTTTAGTAAGAGGTACATAAGTTGAAAATATTTCCGAAACTCGTACCCTTTAACAAATAAAAGTAGCGACCCTTAAAAAGACGATTTTCTTGAGTTTTTATACTACATGTGACTTCTAGAGTATAAATCACTTCTCTATCGAAACTAAAAGAACGAGCATGAGTTTTCTAGAGTTTGATATGCCATATGACTACCATTTAAACAAGTTTCATTTATTTGATTTTGTGACAGCCCCACCTCCCCGTAAGGCGAACCAAAGGGCTCGGCGGACTGCCTGCCCAACTCTCGCCGGGACTCAGTCGTTCACTCAAACAAATCCACAATAAAACCACGAGAAAGAGCAAAACAATGATCCAAAACTTAAAACAAAACTAAAGTACATTGCTATCTCAAAAGGAAGTACAAACGTCGAATCTACAAAGGTTCTCAATTCACCATACATCCAGCCCGTGCCACGCACTAGGGCGAGAACCATTACAAAATTCAAGAAACCCGACTAGGCTAGTTGATGCAAAGCTCACGTCCTTACTCGCCTTTCCCTGTTAAAGAAAACAAAACTAAAGGGGTGAGCTAAAAGCTCAGTGAGGTTCCGGATACATAATCAAACAATCAATCAATACATCAAACATAGAGTATCAATAATTCAAGAATCATTTACAATGAAAAGCGATAATCACATATTCATTAAAAGAATATGGGCTCACAGGGAGCCGTTCGTTCGTTCGTTCATTCGTTCTCCTGACATTTCCCCTTATTCCTCCAATCATTTGAAAATGCATTTTTGTAAGTAAAACCCTCGTTCGTTCATTCATTTCATTCACTCCCTTCCTGGACGTTGGCCAGGCTCCACCAGAATTCAAGGTAATACTCGAGTATACCACTTTTACACCCAGGGTCACCATATCGTCCGACTGAGTCTGCTTCTGGCTCGAGTCGATCGGTAATGAAGGGTAGAGCCCAGTTCAGCCAAAAGACTTACATCATGCACAAGTAACGTTTCAATCATTAAATCATTGAAAATTTCACATTCATTTAGGTCGAGTGCGATAAAGTACACACTAGCCTAGAAAACTCGTTTTGAAAATCATTGAGAGCACTAACACGTCATCAATAACACAAGTCATGAAGTCAAGAAAAATATAGCAACCAAGGAACACTCACTTATTTACGCAAAACAACGTACAAAATATCCTTCCGGATATTACTCTCAGTCACCGAGAAAATCTAAGATTAGACAAGAGAAAGAATATCACAATTGGTCTAGCCAAGCAAGTAAGTGAAATCGAAGAAACCCGACTAATGATAAGTAGAACGTATAAAAATGACTTTAAAGTGAAACGAGGGCATTTGGACCTGTGGACGGAAATAACTAGGGTTTCATAAAGCAACCGCAAAACTAACCTCAAAAGGGTTATAAAATTTCTGGCATAAAACACTTGGACCAAAGTCAAATCGGAATCCAATTGGATCAGCTAAGACATATTGTTTCGGAATCGTTTATATGACTCAAAAGCAATATATATTCAAGTGGGTATTATATGACCAGTGCCTTGATGAAAATCATGTGAAAAGGAGGACAAAAATACTTTAACTTCCACACTTAAAACCTCGCTTAAAAGTAATTCACTTGTGGCCGATAAAACCCTAACTCATACCTCTATATTTTGAGAAGGGCGTAAGGAACATTTGAAATTTCAAACGAAAGAGGTATCATGTCTTAAAATGGTAAAATGGTCACATTATTTGCTAAGCGAAAATATACAAGTTCAAATAGAAATTTAGCCCTCGAACCCCTATTGAAAGAACCGATGAAATTTTCAAGGAAATACGTCCAACTCGACACAAAACACATTTGCAAAACCACTTTAACTCATTTACAAGACAAGAAAAGAAACGGACAGCATTTCCCCTAATTTTCTTCACTTCCACCCTACAAATAAAAAACCCATTCTCATACCATTAATTACAATCACACATATGGTCCATAGGTAATAAAACATGTCCAATTAGGGCACAAAACCCCTCAATCAAAGCCAATTAGAGACTCAAAAGCCAACCATAAGAAAACCCCCAAAATAAAACCCTAGAACCGAAATTTATCCTCACAAGCGTAAATTTTCCGCAATCAACCGCAATTAACGCACAAAAGTTCCATTTAACACCATTTCAATCCATCAATCCAAGACCAATCCATGACTTTTATATTGTGACGGCCCCACCTCCCCCTAAGGCGAACCAGAGGGTTCGGCGGGCCGCCTGCCCAACTCTCGCCGGGACTCAGTCGATCACTACAATCCTCAAATGAATTACAAGAATAAACCTCAAATATTACAATGTAAATCTCCAATATACATCACATGGTCCACAAACATACATCCAAGTCTCCAATAATTACATGTCACAAATGCAGCGGAAACTGATTCCAATCGTGGAATGTATACTTACATCCATATCAAATTCAAATATTTATACAAGACCAACTCGTACATAAAATAGATCCAAACTTAAACTGTACACGATATAAGCCATCCAGTCACGTGAATAAGCACAACAAGCCCTTCCTTCGCCTTGAGCCCTGTGGGGGGGGAAATAAAACATTTTTGGGGTGAGCTAAAAGCCCAGTGAGTAACCAGTAAAATCAGTAATCAAATAGTTTTCACAAAAATTCATTTCATTGATGTCATGGTTCAGAAATCAGATGTACGTATTTTTGCTCTCGTGAGCCAGTGAAATCATTGTAATGTTTTAGAAGTTCAATAAGTAACCGGGGGTAAAAATCTAATTTTGTTACAGGTCAACATTTGCACAGTGAGAGTAAAACAAAAGCAGAAAATGACACCACATGGTAATTCCACAAAGCTCAATGAGCTAAAATCTCAATAAGGTTCCGAACATGAAATTTCATAACAAAGCCAACACATTAACCATCAATAATCAATAATTCAAGAAACAATTACAATGGAAAGCGATAGTAACATATTCATTAAAAGGATACCGCTCACATGGAGCTATTCATTTGTTCGTTCCCCTGACATTTCCCCTTATTCCTCCAATTATTTGAAAATTTCATTTTTATAAATAAACCCTCGTTCATCTTTTTATTCGTTCATCCCCTTTTCCGGACGTTGACCGGACTCCACCCATCCGACGTTGGCCGGACTCCACCCATCCGGACGTAGCCGGACTACAAGGTAATACTCGAGTATACCAAATTCACCCAGGGTCACCATATCGCCCGACCGAGTCCGCTTCTGGCTCGAGTCGATCGGTAACGAAGGGCAGTGGCCAGTTCAGCCAAAAGGCTTACATCATGCGCAACTAGCATTTAATCATTAATCATTGAAAATTCATATTTATTTAGGTCGAGTGCGATAAAGTACACACTCGCCTAGAAAACTCGTTTTAACAATCATCGAAAGTACTTAACACATTTTCAACTAATAATGACAAGCCAATAAGTCAAGAATTACAGCAACCAAGGGACACTCATATGCAAGTACGCATGATATGCAATAAAACAGTTCAAAAGTAACTTTTGGAAACAGTTTAAAAGTAAATAATGCAGGAAACGGTTCATAAATAACTTTAGAAGTAGTTTGAGGTCACTCACCTCAATGGCTCAGAAATCATCCATCATGTATCATTGCCTTGCTCAAACCCAAGTCTTAGATCACAAACTCAATGCAAACAAATCCTTTAAAAGTTCGGACAGCACTTCCCCTACATTTGCTAACTTTTCCAGCCATCATGGCTTCATTATTTCCTCAGCCAGTCCCAAAGGTACACACACAACAACAAGTTCATCCATAGTCATTCAGCAAGCTTCAAGTAATACTAGTGCAAGTCAAGCTAGGGGGGAAAAAAATCCGGAAATGAAACTTAAGCTCAAAACCAGAAAAACAGTTTTGACGTCATTTTGCGGTAATGGTACCAAAGGCGTTATGATTGTCGGAAGAAGGTGCAAGACCCACCGTTTCAAAGATAAGAGATAGGTCTACAACAATGTAGAAGGCCACTCAGTCCAAATCCTAGCACAACTAGGTCAAATATGCCAAAAATACCAAACCAGAACCACTAAAACAGGTTCACAAATCCCACTATGCTGTAATTGGTATAACTCGGTCTGTATAGGTCCAAATGCATTGATTCCAAAGGCATATGGAAGCTAAGACATCCAGCTACATTTCATCAGAAGACACCAACATCCAAATCCAAAGAAATTCCAGTCAAAATGGCCAATTACAAGTGCAGTTTTCGCATTCTGATCAACCCAGAACAGCAATAGTAAAATCGACATATCTCACTCTACACTAATCCAAATGACCTGATATTTTGCAGGCACTTCAAAATCATCAATACCTACAACTTTCATGTTTTGAGGAAAGTCCAATTCGGCCTCTAACATGGTGCAATAAATTCGGGCAGAATGAAGAACTACAAAACCTAATTTTCTGAAATTTCTTCCAAAACAGAAATTGATTGCACTTAATCACTTTTTCCACCCCCTAGAGTCATTAAACATCATTTCCAATCATCATACATGACCACCCAATCATATCCCTATGAAAACAGAAAAATCCCCAAAAATAATAAAACTTCACCAATTCAACCAAACTCAAGAAATAATCCATGAAATTGCATCTTATAACACCACTAATCATGAATTGAACATCATTAGAGGAAGGAGAGGTGTTCATCCACCACTTACCTTAGAAAAACAAGAGGGAGAGCTACTTGTCTCCTTAAGCTTCCAAACAATTTCACCAAACAACTCACTATCACTAAAAGAAGAGGTTTTATGGAGTAGAAACTAGATCAAGCAAGTGTTTTGGAGGATTTGAGCTAGATAATTGCCAAACTTTGAAGAGGTTTTTTTCTTCCTTCTTTGCTAGAGAGAGAATCAGCCAAGAGGTTGAAGACAAGAATGAATTTTGTGTGATTTTTAAGATATTTAAGCAATTGGTCAAAAAGTCAAGAAAATGAATAGTAAGTCATAAGTTATTTCCAATACAATGGTGACACTTGTCACCTCCATAAATGCAATCTTATCTTTTTTTTTTCCTCTCACATCAATCAATTCACATCCTCTACTTATCCCTTAACACCCGATAAATTTTACACAGTATCCGGAATTTAACCTAATTGGCCGAATTTTTCCGAACTTTTCGCACTTGTGGGTCCCACGTCCGTTATATATTCTTAATTTTCTAAAAACTCTCCAATACTAGGAAAATCATTTTAAAACTATTTTTGCTCATAAACTTTATCTGGGGAATTTTTCTAATCAAGAAAATGTAGAAAAACGGGCGATTAAAAAAATAAACCCTAGAAAATTACAAAATTTCCGGGTTCTCAAACTCATTTTTTTTTCGGGGCGTCACATATATAAAATCAGAAAAATCCCCAATAAATCAGAAAATGGTCCAACTTGACCTAAAACCATGAAATCATCCACAATATAGCATCTTTAACCTTCACAATCCATCAATATACCATTATTCAAACAAAATAATAACTTCCTTAGCAACTCACCTTGCAACTCAAGAAAGGTAGGAACTTAGAGCTTCACTCCCAAAAACAACTCCACAATCACCTTTATTCCTCCTTAGTATACCTTTGTATGGAGTGGTTCGAAAATCCAACGGTGAAATATCAAGATTCAAGTAAAAATTGAAGTTGAAAAATGAAGAGCTTTCTTGCTTTTCTCTCAAAGTGCACGGCTGAACAAGAAGAGGAAATGAAGATATTTTGGCCAAAAAGTGGGATAAGAAGGAAGGAAACAGCCGGTCAAAGCTGATGATCGGCTGTGACACGTCAGAATCCGGCCAGAATCCGGCCAGATTTCCGGCCAGATTCCTGGCCGGATACTAGCCAGAGAGGAAGTCCATTTTTTTCAACACTCCACAACAATCCGGCCAGCAATCCGGCCAAGAACTGGCCGGATTTGCGGCCGGATTTGGCCCTTCAGTTTTTTCACAAAATGTTTTCTTTTTCCAAATTTGATTGCCGCTCTCAACCGTACCTCCAACACACGCACATATATACATATCTCACACACAAATACACATAACAACAAGGCCTTCCTTTGTTTAAAACGATTAGTTAACAAATTTTCACTTAAGAGGGAAAATGAGAATAAACAATAGGCTAAGAAAATATGAAAATTCTAGGGTTCTCACACTCTCTCCCCCTTAAGAAATTTCGTCCTCAAAATTTTTACCTTCATTTGCCTCAGACGAGTTCGAAATTGCTTGGTTGTCTAATGCATAAGCTTTTGCCGGTATATTTGTTCATTTCCCTCTTTCGTTCGCTTGTTTCGATTTGGCTCCATCCGGTTGCGGAGTAATACCTTCACGTGACTGTCTCCTCGGACAGTTGCTAACTTGATGATCCCCACTTCCGCAAATCAAACACTTCCGCCCTTTCCGCCAACAATCATTCTTGGTGTGATTGGCTTTTCCATAGTAGCCACAAGTCAAGTGAGAAGCCATCTTTTTGCTTTCTTGAGAAATCTCCTCAGGTCCGATTTGGCTTCCTCTTGTAGACCTTTCATCTACCACCCCTAATGTCCATGGTGGGCGGGTGAATGGGTTCACTTTCTGCACTTTAGAGGGTGTTATCGATTCACCCGGTTCCTCAACCACACTGCGCGCGACACTTCTTTTCCGAGTTTGGGAGGCTTTTACCTGTGCCTTTGCATTCTCGATTCGTTGGGCTTTCTCAAGGGTCTCTGTAAACGTATTCACTTGAACCGTCGCTAGAGCTTCTTGAATTTCCAAATTCAATCCCTGTATAAACCGTCTCACTCTTCTCGGTTCCGTGGCGACTAATTCAGAAGCAAACTTGGATAGTTTGGTGAATTTCGTTTCATATTCAGCCACACTTAAGGTTCCCTGGCGTAGTCCAATAAATTCGTCCTCCCTCCTTTCTTGGACTAAAGGTGGGAGGTACTTCTCGTTAAATTCTCTTACAAAGTTCGCCCACGTCCATACAGTCCGTTCTCTTTCCCACTTTGCTCTAATCACATTCCACCATGCGCGAGCCAGCCCTTCAAACTGAAACACTACAAAGCTCACTTGTCTCTGTTCAGTGTAGGTCAAAGTTGTGAATATATTCACCATGGCTTCTAACCACTGTTCAGTAATGTCCGGATCAGGCCCTCCAGCGAATTTTGGAGGTGCAAACTTTTGAAACCTCTCAAGAGCCCAATCTTCTCCTAAATCAGGATTCTGGGGTTGATTTATAGGCATTTGACCTTGTTGGTCCACTAACCTTGCTAAAATGTTCATCATTAGTTGAATGGCCATCGCCATTTGGTCTACGGCTTCAACCCTCGGTCCTTGTGCTTGTTCAGTCGAGGTTTCCCTTTCTTCCCTTGGTTCCTGAGCTCGCTTAGTCCCATGGCCACGACCACGTCCGCGATTACGTCTCCTGTCCATATTTTTTTCCCCTCTCTCTCTTTTTTTTTTCCAAAAAGTAATTTAATAAATAAATGAAGTAAATTGACTAAAAACAAACCTAACGTATCAAATGCACAAATAAACATATATACACATAACATACCATATATCAAGAAGACAGATGATCAAATACACACATACATATCATGTATACACCATATATCATGTACACATAACACACCATATATCAAGAAAACAGATGGTCAAATACCCATATAAATACATATCATATACACAAATACACAAACTACTATCATGTCACAACAATATAAGGGCAAATCAAAAGAATAGGCGATATCGTCCCGGTCTCAGGTAAATAACCCCGTCCAGTCTCTCACGTCACTTATCATCCAAACTAGATGTCCATTAACCCCTTGTACTCATTCTAGCCAAACGAAGCCTACTCATGTTCCCAAAATGCAAATCCCAAATGCTTAACACCACCTCAACTCTAGAGTACTCGGGCACGAGAATCCAAAATAAGATAATTCACCTCTCGAGTTGGCCAGTCCCAAGAGTAAACCAATCCGACAACAGTGTCATGGATTGAGGAAGCTAATGAGAAGGTAAAGTTGATACGCCAGAGAATCCAGACTGCCTAGAGCCGTCAAAAGAACTATGCTGATAATCGGAGAAAAGATTTAGAATTCGCGGTTGGAGATCTAGTGTTTCTCAAGATCACACCGTTGAAGGCAAGTTTGCTGTCTGGAAAAGGAAAGAAGTTACAACCAAGGTTTGTAGGACCTTATAAGGTTATTCAGCGTGTGGGGAATATAGCATACAAATTGGAATTGCCGCCGAGTTTATCTCGAATCCATAATGTATTCCATGTGTCTATGCTTAAGAAGTACCATCCAGACCCTTCACATGTCTTACAACCAGAGAGTATTGAGATTGATGAGACCTTAACCTATGAGGAGAAACCGGTTAAACTTCTGGATAGGAAGGTGAAGGAACTGAGAAATAAACAGATACCATTAGTAAAAGTCCTCTGGAAGAACCATGGGTTGGAGGAAGCAACTTGGGAGGTCGAAGAAGCAATTCGAGAAAAGTATTCAGGCCTGTTCACCAATTAAGGTAAATTTCGAGGACGAAATTTTTCCTAAGGGGGAGAAGATGTGAGGACTCGTAAAAATTATTATTTTCGACTCCTATTTTTGCTTATTTAATTATTTATCTGAATATTTACTCTAATTATTATTTTCTAACCTTATTAGACTTAAATACATAGAATTATGACTTCATTATATTTTTAAAGTGACTCGTTTCAAAAATTAATTTTTGGAAACTCGATTAATGGAAATAGTGAAAACGTGTTTGAAAATTTTAGCCAATTGGGAGTACAATAAGCTCGAAAAATTGGAGAGATGTACAATGGTTCTAAAATAGGTAATTTTTGGTTTAAGTACTCATGTGATAGTTAGTGGTACGATCGTTATAAGAATTTCTGGAAAATTTCACTCTATCGCGCTTAAAATGGAGATACGCATTTTCACACGCGCGATTTAATTGAGGGACTTTAGACCCTTATTTTGGGACAATTAAGAGTGAATAATATTTATATGAATATAAGTGCATTAGAGGTTTAGTGCACTAGTGAAACAAATGCAAGAGGAATTGAGCACGAAACGCGCGCATGCGCGCGCGAGAGAGAGTTGACTTTTGCACCAATTCTCCTCATTTAGATCAAAATTTCCTCTCTCTTCCTCCCTAAGACAGCCAGCCATCCCAAGAGCAAGAACCAAACTTGCTTCATCAATTTCTACTCCATTCCATGCACCAAATCCCAACCATTTCACACCAAAATTGAAGACCACTTAGCTTAACACTTGGAGAGTTCATCTAGCTACAAAAACAAGGAGCTTTCCATAGTTTTCTTGAGCAAAGAGAGGGCTGAAATTTCTGCTTGATTCATCAACCAAAGTAAGTAGTGATCAACTCTCAAATTATTGATCTATGGAAGTTGAATTACACTTATGAGCTTAGTTATTCATGTGGGTGGCTTTTTATTGTTGGAAAATTTTGAAAGTGGGCTCTATGAACTCTCACTCTTGGATTGATGGCTGATGTGATGCTTGATGATGGATATAATGTTAGTTTAGTGCTCAAATTGGTAGATTAATGGTGCATAGCTAGTATAAACTTCAACGAATGCATGGCTGAAAAATTTTCAATTCTGCCACTGTTTTGATCGAGCCCCTTTTTGTGAAATTCTGAGGGTTTGATGGCTTGTATATGATATTTATATGTTGTATAGATGGTGTATGAAGTTTCATCAAAAAATATTGAGGTTTGGTTGGTCAAAGGGATTAATCTTGCAAAGCTAGTAAACCTGGAAAAGTTTTCCGTAATGCTCAGACAGCCTTATTGTTTCATCCATAACATTGTACTCCAACGTTGAATCAAGTGCCGTCAATGGAATTTGAAACTATACATTCCCAACTTTCCAACGGTATAAAATTCAACCCCTAATTCCACCCAAGTATTCTGTACCAACCGTTTAAAGATGGCTGTCCTGTTTCTCAGTTTTCCTGGAATGAAGTTCAGAAGCTACAACTTGAGGCTCGAATTTGAGCTAGTTGTGTGCTGAATTTCAAAACAATTTCTTCTGTGAAATTTTAGTTTTATGAATGTATTTTCTAACTCCGTCAACCATGATTAATTCCGAGTTGAATTGAGTGATTTGTTATCAAAATACGAAACCTGCCATGTTCTTGAAAACCCTAAATTTTGGGCAAAGTAGATGTTAGACTTGGTGTGGACTTGCCAATTGAATTTCATGGAATTAAAACACTTACCAAATGTATCATGAATGTTCCTTAGGATTTTACTATACAAATGAGCCATGTTTGAGGAATTTTTCCTTGACCAAATGTTTGGAATGGAAAACAAAAAGCTCAAGGCAGTTCTGCCTTAGGATTTTCAAAACTTTGGTTGTTTAGTTAACTACCTTCCCGAAGGTATTTTTTCATTAAATTTGATAGAGGGATACCCTTTATATAGGAGTATTATACTGCCAAATTTGGTTCCAATCTGAGTCCATTTCGCTGCTCGACTAAATTACTAAAGTTCAAGACTTGATATTGGAAAACCCTTGTTTAACAAGGAAATTTGGGTAACTTTGAGCTACCATATCTTGGTACTCACAACTCCTCATTCCACTTGTTTTGTTGTAAACTTGGATTACAACACTAGTAGAGTTGCAAATTTCAAAGGCTAGTTTCAATCAAGTAAATTTTGCCGAATTTTCAAAGTTGGCCAAAAACCAACTTAAATCTGCCTTATGAACCAAAACAGCGACTTTGAACTCATTTTTGAATGTTTTTCATTTGGAATCTTAGAAAAGTGTATTCTAGAAAATTTTAGTACTTTGGAAGAGGTTTCCAATGGTACCAAGTTTTCCAATTTTAGACTTGTAAACAATGAGATACGATTTTTCAAATATCTCGTACCAAAACTGAAATTTCTGAATCTTAAGGAAATGGAGATTTTTTAATTCTCCTTATTCCTTTGATGGTACTTGAACGTATTAAACTTGATTTCTAAGATCAAATCTCAATTTCTTTTGTGCTTTAAAATCCCATTTTAAAACCCTGATTTACGAGTGATTGGGATTCGTTTCATGGGATTTTTCTTAGATTGTGCATTAAGTACAATCTTTGTAATAATTGGGGGTTTTGAGTGATAAATCCTTATTAATTGCTCAGACACACAAGAGGAACTTCAAGAGGATCCCACGGTGGACGCTTGAACTTCGAGTGCCATTTTTTTTTGTTTACTTGGTGAGTGTCAAGTGTGTGTTACTTGAACTACTGTGAACCACATACATGTTTACTTGTTATTGATACTTGAGATTTTAAAATTCGAGACGGGGGTGTACTTTATCGCAACCGTTCTCGCTTGAAATAAATGACTCGCACTTGAAATACTCGAATGTCTCAATTGCTTGCACATGTTACTTGCTTGCTTGACTTGAAATAGTATGCTATGGCTGCATACGTCAATGGAGTGAATCTCCTCGACACTCGAACATTCTTGGGGGACGCCCACATCTCATTGGCGAACCTTGGACTCGAGCAGGCATGGGCTTGGTCGGGCTCCTTGGTAAACCATGGGAAAAATTGAAAAGATTGATATAGTGAGAGATCTCGCTTGGCATACTCGAGTAGTATTGCCTTAAACAAATGACAGGCGGGCCCGAAACAGGGGTATGTAAGGTGAAAGTGGATAGGTTAAGTGGAGTTCTACGGACTAACCCTACCCAATTGACGGAGTGTCAACTCTTGGAGGTTATTGATCGTGCAAGTGGAACATAACTCCTGAGAGTTCCAGTATCCTTGAATTGTTTATGGTTACTTTCCCCGTAAATTGTTAAACATGTATATATTATTACTCGACTTGTCAATTTGGGATTGTAACTTGAACAATGTGCTTGCATGTGTGTTCTTGGCCTCACGAGCGTTTTGCTCAACCTGTAGATTTGTTTTTCTTAACAGGTTTGGGCTTGGAATGAGACTCGGAGGAAATTTCTGTTGATCTTGATCCCTATCTTTTGATGTTTACAAAACAAATGAATGATACTAATATTTTTTCAAGATATATTTTCAGTTTTGAAGTTGTTTGATTCCATGAACAAGTGCAATTGAAAGGCAAAGTTTGCTGAAGCTGTCGGACGTTCAAGAAGTCAGGATCGGACGTCCGATAATCGTTGCGTCACTTCGGACGTAGAAAACCAGCCTACTGGAGGAAACTCTGTCGGACGCTCGTAAGGAAGCATCGGACGTCCGGGAGGATCGGATGCATGCTTCGGACGCACATCGATCGCATCGGACGTCTGAGAAATTTCGCAAAGTTTTGATGACTCTCTGACCACGTTCGGACGCAGTGCTGTCGGACGATAAAATACCATCGGATGTCCGAACGACAACTTGGCTGATTTTCGGACGATGGGATCGGACGGTGATTAATCTGTCGGACGTCCGACGTCCCCAACGGCTAGTTGATTGTTCAGCTACTTTCTATCCATTGGATGCTTTAATGAGGCACTTTCTTGGTCCTATATAAATAGTGGTTGGTCAGATACTTCAAATGACTTTTTGCACACTTTGTTTACAAGATCTCAAGAGATATTTTAGTTAGAAAATAGTCTCCAAAACTAGATTTGTTCTCCAAGTGGTGTGAATTTCTTGTGAGCATTTCTCTTGTGGTTGAATGTTTCATTAGTGTAGCTTTGTTGAGGGTTATCTGAGTGATTGTAAAACTTCTTAACTTGACTAAGTGAGGCTTAGGGCAAGGAGGAAGTGCTCCTTACATCTAGTTGATCATCTTTCATCAAAGAGAAGTTGCTCAACCTAGTGATTGGTCTTCAAGTTTGAGGAAAGTTTGGTAGACAATCGGTTTGATATTCTATCTTATTCTTTTTGTTTAATAAAATTCTCATTGCTTATCTATACTTGTTTTCCTAATCAACATTGCTCTCTTCTTCTAATCTACTTGGTTGATCATTACTAGAAAAGAAGGTAAATTTTTATTAAAGAAAAAGTGCATAAATTTGATTAAGATTTTAATCAACCTAATTCACCCCCCCCTCTTAGGTTGTCTTTGGGCCTTACAATTGGTATCAGAGCTTGGTCTCCTAGAGATTAAACTTAACCGCTTAGAGTAAAGATCATGGCAACCATAAAAGTTTCCTTTTTAGAAGGGCAATCTATTGATAGACCACCTATGTTTAATGGTTCTCATTTTAGCATGTGGAAACAAAGAATGATGATTTTCTTACAATCCGTTTATATTGAATTATAGTATGTGGTAGAAGATGGTCCTTATGAAACTAGAATAGTTGACTCTACCACTAATTTGAGTAAATTAAAGACTAGACAAGAATTGAATGAAAAAGACAAGAGATACCTTTCTTTGAATGCCAAGGCCATGTATATATTGTACAATGCATTAGATGTAAATGAATCTAGTAGGATTAAAGGTTGTAAATCAGCTAAAGATATTTGGGATAAATTGTGTGAATTTCATGAAGGTAACCAAGATATTAAAGAACAAAAGAAATCTTTGCTTGTTTCTCAATATAAATTTTTCAAAATGCATCCTCTTGAAAATGTTGATAAGATGTGTAGTAGATTTTGTGACATTATTCAAGATCTTAAATTGCTTGGAAAAGAATATTCTTTGGGTGAGAAAAATAGAAAGATTTTGAATGCCTTGCCAAAAGAATGGGAAAACAAAATAAATGCTATAGAAGAGGCAAAGGATTTAAATTCTATGTCCATTGAATCTCTTGTGAATTCCCTAACCTCTTATGAATTAAAGCTGAAATTCAAAGTGCAAGAGGAAGAAAATGCAAGAATGTATAAGAGAGGCATAGCTTTTAAAGCATCTCAAGTGGGGGATAACCCATCGTTCATGGGTAATGAAATCATGGAAGTGGACAATGATATAACTCCTCACATCAAAAGTTTCAAGAAGATCTTCAACAAGAGAAGTTCAAGAGGAGATTGCAAAATTACATGGGATGAATGCAATTCAAAAAGAAAAAAAGAAGAGTTGGCCCAAATGGCACTAATGGCCTTTGGAGAAGATGAGGTAAATTCTTATCACTCTTCTAGTGATGAAGATAATGAAGATGATGATATGCAAATTCTTATGATTAAAATGCATAAAAGTTTGAAAGAATCTTATGCTAGAAACAAGGAGTTAAAACAGAAAATTAGTTTTTTGCTTCGAGATAATGCAAATCTTTTTCAACAAAATAAAAAGTTGAAAGCTGAAAATGATTATTTCAAGAAGAGTGAGACTGCTTTACATTTTGAACTTAATAGAAAAACAAAACTTTGTGATTTGTTCAAAAAGGAACAAGGTGATTTGAAAAGAAGAATGGATGGTCTAAATGAATTGCTTAAACACAAGAAACAAGTCTGTTTTCAAAAGAATAGGTTGAATTCTAATTCCAACGAATTTGCTATCCATAGGAGAAGACAAGTAAGATTTATTAAACCTATTCATGTAAATAACTCTTTGGTTATGTGTAATTTTTGTTGTCAAAAAGGTCACATGAAAAGTGATTGTTATGTGAGAAAGAATATGAGAAGATGCATGAAATGCATGTGGATAGTTAGACATGATGCTAACTTTAACAAATAGGAGATTTTGTTAATCATTGCAGTGATTCTTGTTCACAATATTTTTTTTGATATTTCTGATACTTTGATCTGAGTTTTTGCTGATATTTTTGAATACTACTGAATTTGTATGATGTCAAAAAGGGAGAGAAAAGAACTATTCTGATCTAACGATGATTTGCTAATCTCTCTGTGATATGTTGGTATGTTGGTATTGCTGAATTCTGGTATCATTTCTCTGTTTTGTTTTGAATATTGGATTCTCTGTTATTATTGTTGGATTATGATTGCTGGTTATTACTCTCATCTTATGATGACAAAAAGGGGGAGAAACGGATGCAATGTGTTAGGGGGAGTTATTTTGAAATTATAAGTTTGGTTGCAATGAGTGAGGGGGAGTCTTTGCTCATATGCTCAATCTTTTTCCTTCCTTCCATCCATTGTTTTGTCATCATCAAAAAGGGGGAGAATGTTGATCTTGATCCCTATCTTTTGATGTTTACAAAACAAATGGATGATACTAATATTTTTTCAAGATATACTTTCAGTTTTGAAGTTGTTTGATTCCATGAACAAGTGCAATTGAAAGGCAAAGTTTGCTGAAGCTGTCGGACGTTCAAGAAGTCAGGATCGGACGTCCGATAATCGTTGCGTCACTTCGGACGTAGAAAACCAGCCTACCGGAGGAAACTCTGTCGGACGCTCGTAAGGAAGCATCGGACGTCCGGGAGGATCGGATGCACGCTTCGGACGCACATCGATCGCATCGGACGTCCGAGAAATTTCGTAAAGTTTTGATGACTCTCTGACCACGTTCGGACGTAGTGCTGTCGGACGATAAAATACCATCGGACGTCCGAACGACAACTTGGCTGATTTTCGGACGATGGGATCGGACGGTGATTAATCTGTCGGACGTCCGACATCCCCAACGGCTAGTTGACTGTTCAGCTACTTTCTATCCGTTGGATGCTTTAATGAGACACTTTCTTGGTCCTATATAAATAGTGGTTGGTCAGATACTTCAAATGACTTTTTGCGCACTTTGTTTACAAGATCTCAAGAGATATTTTAGCTAGAAAATAGTCTCCAAAGCTAGATTTGTTCTCCAAGTGGTGTGAATTTCTTGTGAGCATTTCTCTTGTGGTTGAAAGTTTCATTAGTGTAGCTTTGTTGAGGGTTATTTGAGTGATTGTAAAACTTCTTAGCTTGACTAAGTGAGGCTTAGGGCAAGGAGGAAGTGCTCCTTACATCTAGTTGATCATCTTTCATCAAAGGGAAGTTGCTCAACCTAGTGATTGGTCTTCAAGTTTGAAAAAAGCTTGGTAGACAATCGGTTTGATATTCTATCTTATTCTTTTTGTTTAATAAAATTCTCATTGCTTATCTATACTTGTTTTCCTAATCAATATTGCTCTCTTCTTCTAATCTACTTGGTTAATCATTACTAGAAAAGAAGGTAAATTTTTATTAAAGAAAAAGTGCATAAATTTGATTAAGATTTTAATCAACCTAATTCACCCCCCTCTTAGGTTGTCTTTGGGTCTTACAATTTCTATTTTTGGGTACTTTTGTGGACTTTTGTAATAGGGTTCCAATTCCATTGACTAGACTTTTGGCTATTGTGTGGCGACCCCATTTCCCCCTAAGGCGAACCAGAGGGTTGGCGGGTCGTCTGCCCAACTCTCGCCAGGACTCACGCAAGCACACTAACCTAAAACCTTTAGAAAAATGACCTCATCCCTTCCATAACGATTCTCCCGAATAAGACAGTTACAAAAATCCACATTAACTTCAGAGATAGCAGTAATTTAAAATAGCCAATCGACGGCTCTTAAACGTTCCACGTGCTACATACCAAGGTATAAAGTTGTACAAATCCGGATAGATAATTACATACATCACTAATACAAACTCACAAGACAAACGCTTAAATTAGGTTTTACACATTTTCCAGCTTCAAGTGGCAATTCCGAAATAAAAGTACATTATCCAAATTAACGCATTACAGCCCACAAAAGTAGTCATAGTATTCAAATACATCCCAAATGTCGCGCCCCATTTTTTTGAATAAATAAATAAATGGTTTGAAAAAATGTATTTTTTGTGATTGGAAAATGAATTGTGAAAATAAAAAATGGGTCTAAATGGGGGTTTGAGAATGCGACGATTTGACCCAAAATTGTAGTTTAAAAAGGGTTTTTAAAACTAAATACGGAGTCGCCACTTGGTAATGAGTTAAGGTGTACCAAGTCACCTAAAACATGTATTTTTAAAGAAAAATAGGAAACGTAGTGAGAAACCCTTTTTAAACGACTCCTAATCTACGTAAACCAAAGAAAAAGGTTCGGGAGTCACATTTGACGAAGGGGAAGGCAAGGATAAAAATCCAAGGCACCCCTTCGACCTAGTCAAGGCTAGTTGCGTTGATTTAATTAAAGATTTTCTTGTTTTAACCAAAGAATTTATTACATTTGGATGTACTACATGAATGCAAACCCTGCAACTCAAAACATTTAGCAGCCCACGCAGCTCAAGAACAAATGAGACAGAGCCGTGACATGCAAACAAAGAGAGGAAAGAAAAACTATGAAAAGCTAGCAAGTTGGAACTTATTCATGAACTCATTTCTACAATGTCTCAGCTTCCATATACGCAGGAAGATAACCATGAGCCAAATGAAAAAGAAAAAACTGACCAAAAGAACATAAAACGAGTTAAAACCATTTCTGCTTGTTCCAGCTTAGCTACATTCATGCATTTCAACTCAGACAAGCTCCAATTTCCAATTCTTGTCATGCATGCCATGGTTTTAAACATTTAACCGAAACACATGCAAAGCTGGAATATTTTCATGCAAAATGGTTTGGAGCTTCAGCAAACAGATGCTTTTGAGCTTCAGCACATAGCATGGTAGATTTATACAATCATCTCAAATCGAAAACCAGCTTCAAGTTCTTATCACGCATGCAAAGAAATGACAAAAACACAAACACTAAAGACCTTCACACAAGCCAAAAACGAGGACAAGACTTTCTGCCAAAGGAGAAAAATGCAGCAGCTGAAAGGCTTTCGGCAATTCCAACCTGCTGCCATTTCCCTTTCATATAGATTCTAAATTCAAAACACAACTTAATCAATCCACTCAACCGGACAGCACAGAAATTGAGTCTCCACATATGCAAAAAGAAATTCAGAACAGGAAACCAGCATAGCTAGAAACCTTTTGCAACTATATTATCAAGCATTATTTTCAACCCACACATAAAACCTTTGGATTTAAGCACCAGAAACCCACGGAAACATGAGACTCCAACCATATCCCAAAGCCTTGACATCTTAACCAAATCAAAGATTACATTTTTATTACGAAATTAAAGCAACAGAGATGAACAAAGCACCTAAACTAGCGAACAACTACCAGCATCAGCAGCGGCCCAAACAAGAAAACCAAGGATTCAAGAACCCAGCTCAGCCATGGAGGAAAACGGAAAAGCTAAGAGATTAGTTCAACAGATACCTCAGGAAATTTTCTGGATTGGGTTCGGTTGAGCGAAAGCAGATGGTTGGCTTCCTTCCCTTTTTGCTTTGATTCCTTTCCAGCGGTCTCTCCTCTTTCCCGCTGCTGCCAGAAAACCGTAGCCTTCCCTTTTTACTTTCGATCGTCACTAGCCTCAGCTCTCCTGTCACTCCCTCTCCTTCTCGTTCTTTCCTTCCTCAGCTTTTCCTCTCCAAAGCTCTCTCCCTTCTTCCTAATCAGCCGCCCGTCAGCCCCTCTGATTTCTCAGCCTGTTTTCCTCCCCTTTCTTTTGCTTGTTTCTGATTTCTCCTCGTTCCCGTCTCTCCCCTTTTTTGTTTTCCTCAAAACTCCCAGCCGTTCTGTCTTTCTTTTGCTGTTCTATCCCTTTTGCAAAAAAAACCCCCCCACGGCTGAGCCTTCTCTTACCTTTTATATCCACTTCCCAATCTCCTAAACCCTCACCCCAATGGTGAGGATGAAGGCTTACCCCTTGCCTTCATATCCAGCCATCCAATGGGTATCTCTGATCGTCCTTTGCACGCTGCAAAAATTGCAGCGTGCATGCTGCAATAATTTTTTAATTTTTTAATTTTTATTTTTTTTAACTAATTAATTAATTAAACAACAAAAATGATAATAATAAAACAATAATAATTAATAACGAAAACAACTTAATTAACATTAGATAAAAATAAACTAGAAACAACAAAAATGCAACTTTCCATTTTTCCCTTTTTCATTTTTCATTTTTCTGCTTTTTTTTTCAAAAATAAAATAACGAAAATAGACAAAATGCCAAAAGATTGAATTTAAGAGGAATGAACGTATTTTGTGAACCATTTCCCTTTTTTTTTTCTTTTTTTTCTCACAAATTTTACGTTAAAACTTAAAATTAAAACTAAAAGCTAAAATATGAACAAAATTAATATGACCAATAAAAATAAAAATAATTAGCAAATAAAAGACAAATAAAAAGGTAAAATGAATAAAAATAAATAACAACTAAAATGCAGACAATCTAAAACAAAATCATGAATTAGATGCAACATACAAATTATTTAAACTTTGGTGTCTACAGTTTGCCCCTCTTTGTCTGAGTTTTGAAAAAACTTGAGACAAAGAAGTAGACACCAAATACTTACCTGTGTTATTCGGCTGCAGAATGATCCGAACGGACAGGGATTCTAAAACGGGACTGACCCGAACATGAAATTAAACGGGACTGACCCGAACAGGAATTTAAAATTGGGATAGACCCACGGGATAGTCCCGAACAGAAATTTAAAATTGTGATAGACCCACGGGATAGATCCGAACAGAAATGTAAAATTGGGATAGACCCACGGGATAGACCCGAACAGAAATTTAAAATTGGGATAGATCCGGACAGAAATGTAAAATTGGGATAGACCCACCGGATTTTTAAACAATGAATTGCGTTCTTACCTGAGAGTAGTTCAAACTTTTGTACCAAGAGGGAGATTTGGATCCTTATGGCTAGAACGATAGCTGATGTTGTTCCTTATGACCCAACCTTTGCCAAATTATCATTTCGTCTTTGCTTACTGGGAAGCTTTTTCTGACGTCGATTTAGGTGCGAAAAGAAGTATGGTTGTTTGTGTTTGTAAATGCAACGTTCCTGCAAGAAAAGAAAAGATAATGGACTTGCCACCATCATTCGATCCGGCTTGCCTTGAGAATCGTGTAAACATGAGTCTTTTAATGCCTTTGCCAACTTTTGCTGCGGCATCTGCCTTGGTTGAATTTGTAATTTTGAAACCTTTCGATTCCGGAGACCAATAAAGTGCGCATTTACCATGTCACCAAATCCATGTAGCAGCTTGGTTGCATTTTACTCACTTTAATAAATGATTGAATCCCATATTCTTGCACAAACCTTAGGGTTTATCATTCATCCGAATCCAATGGTAAAAGAATGATGCATGAAAAATCAAAATATATGCAAGGTGATTTCCTATGTTCTGCATGGAATGAATATGTCAAAGAATGTAAAACACAAGTTGGGCCTGGATTTAGTGCCGCCAACATTCAAAAATCACGTTGGGCCTGGACTTGGTGCCGCCAACATTTCAAATCACGTTGGGCCTGGATTTCGTGCCGCCAACTTCACAAGTTCACGTTGGGCCTGGACTTGGTGCCGCCAACATTCCAAGGATCACGTTGGGCCTGGATTTCGTGCCGCCAACTTTCTATTGGGCAGGCTTGGGTTTGATCCCACTGACCAATTCATCATACTGGGGCAAATTATTTCGACAAGTCTCTCTCAAAAAAAAAATCAAAAAAAAAATCAAAAATCAAAAATCAAAACATCAAAAAAAAAATTAAAAAAAAAATCAAATCAAAAATCAAAAAATCAAAAAGTCAAAAATCAAATCAAGTTCATCACGGCAGGCTCGGGTTTTATCCCACTGACCGCTTTTATCCTCGGCAGGCTCGGGATGGTTTTATCCCACTGACCGCTTTTATTCTCGGCAAGCTCGGGTTTTATCCCACTGACCACTTTTATCCTCGGCAGGCTCGGGTTTTATCCCACTTACCGCTTTTGTTCTCGATTTTGTCAAAGCATTTTGTTTTCATAGCCACTGGAGCTGAGGTTTGTCCCGC
Organism: Coffea canephora; assembly: GCA_036785865.1. NCBI lineage: Eukaryota > Viridiplantae > Streptophyta > Magnoliopsida > Gentianales > Rubiaceae > Coffea > Coffea canephora. Next base: position 38,780,643 of record CM071919.1, read on the forward strand.
CAGTGAACTTTTCATTTTCATAGCCACTGGAGCGTGTGGTTTGTCCCGCCAGTGAGCATTTCATTTTCATAGCCACTGGAGCTGAGGTGTGTCCCGCCAGTGAGCTTTTTCATTTTCATAGCCACTGGAGCGTGTGGTTTGTCCCGCCAGTGAACATTTCATTTTCACAGCCACTGGAACGTGGATCAGTCCCATTAACACTTCATTTCGCTTCTTTCATTTACATCACCAATAAACATGGGTCTATCCCAATTTTACATTTCTGTCCGGGTCTATCCCGTGGGTCTATCCCAATTTTAAATTTCTGTTCGGGTCTATCCCGTGGGTCTATCCCAATTTTACATTTCTGTCCGGGTCTATCCCGTGGGTCTATCCCACTTTTAAATTTCTGTTCGGGTCAGTCCCGTTTTAAATTCTGTTCGGGTCAGTCCCGTTTAATTTCTGTTCGGGTCAGTCCCGTTTAAATTCTTGTTCGGGTCAGTCCCGTTTAAATTCTGTTCGGGTCAGTCCCGTTTAAATACTGTTCGGGTCAATCCCGTTTTAATTTCTGTTTGGATCAATCCCATTTCTCAACATTTTGATATAGAGGTCAATCCTTATTTCAGAAGCATCCATTGCAGCCGAATAATACAGGTAAGTATTTGGTGTCTACTTATTTGTCTCAAGTTTTTTCAAAACTCAGACAAAGAGGGGCAAACCGTAGACACCAAATTTTTGGTGTAATTTCATTTACTGTTTATTTTTAGTTTTTTATTTGTTGTTTTAGTTTTATTCACTTTTTAATTTTTAGTTTTAGCATCGAATTTCTTGGGAAAAAGGAGGAAAATTCAAAAAGAACATGCTTTAATTGTTTTTGACTCAAAATTCAATATTGAAAAAAAGAAAAAATGAATGAAAATGAAAAATGATGAAAATGGAAAATAAAAAGGGAAAAGTGGAATTGGCATTTTGTTATTTCTTGTTTATGTTATCCAATGTTAATTAATTTATTTTTATTATTTTTAATTTTGTTTAATTAAGTTATAAAAAAAATAAAAAAAAATGGCAAACACGCGACAGCAAGCTGCGTTTTCCGCAGCTTGCAAACAAAAGTTGCAGGGGGTCCTGGAGGTGAAATTTGGAGCTGTAAAAGGCCAGGTGTCTAGGACACCTGGAGGGGGGGAGATGATTCTAGATAGGAGCTAGGTTTTGGGGTTGCAAAAAAAGAAGGAGAGAGTAGCAGCCAAAAGAGAGGTTTTTCTGGAGAGAGCTAGTGGAGAGAGAGTAAAACGGCTAAGGAAAACTGAGAAGAGGGAGACGAAGGTTGGCGGCTGTAGACTAAAGGGAAAAATCAGAAACAAGCAAAAGAAAGGAGAGGAAAACAGGCTAAGAAATCAGAGAGGCTGATGGGCGGCTGATTAGGAAGAAGGAGGAGAGCATACGGAGAGTAGATGGGGAACGGTTAAGAGGAAAAGAAAAGAAAATAGCGGCGAAGGAAAACTGAAGAGTCTGGCAAGGGCTGGAATGGAGAAAAATTCTGGGGAGGATCGAAAAGAAAGAAAAACAGGAGGAGGAGACGGCTGAAAAGAAAGGGAATCGAGAGAGAGCCGAGAGCGAGCGGAAGCTTGAAGGCTGGGAAAAGAGAGACCGAAAGGAAAAAAGGAAAAAACCTGCAAGCGAGTTTTGGGCAGATTAAGCAGGCTAGAGGAGAGGATCAGGAAACAGCTGCAAATCTAAAAAAAAAGAAAGAAAACTGGGAGAAATCGGATGAGAGTCGCGACTGAGAGAGAACGTCTGGAAAGTAAGGGCTGCCACCAAGAAAGAAAAGGGAGGTTTTTGGGCTGAGGAAATCAAGCAAAAGAGCTCACGGCTGAGAAAAAGGGCTGGGCAAAATCAGAGGTCCGAGAAAAGAGTAAGCGGAAAAGGAGATCTAAGGCAGGAAACCCAGAGTCAGGTTTGGCCGTTGATATCCTCATCGAGCCCAGGCAGCAAAACAGGTAATCCTCAAATTTTTCCTGCTCGTTCGTCTTAATCCCAAATGGAACCAAATCTGCTAAACTGAAGGCTGGTGATTTGCTTGTTTGCCGGTTTTTGCTAAAGCCAAATCTGCGTTTTTAGGATGATTAAGGTTGTATTGGTACTGTTTTCCTTTAGTCAAGCAAGGTTACTGTTTTTATTGTCAAATTTTTTCCTCTCCCTCCTGTTTCATGTTCACCAAGAACCTGCTCCTTCGTTTGTGAGTTTAGAAAGTCAAGTCTTAATGGTGCTGTTGTCTTAAATGGTTTGCACTAGCTGTCGCATAAGATTGTTAAAGTGCCAAAGTTCCAAAGATTGCCGGAGTTGCATGTTTTTCTTCGGATTTTTCTGTGTTCAAATCCAGGTTTTCATGTTGAAAAGTATAAAGAATGTTTGATAATCCTGTTGATTGGTTTTAGATTGCGCATAAAAATCTGCTGCAACAAGTTTGAAGTTCTCGGTTTGTTGCAGCCGTACGGGCAGACAATTTTTTTTTCTTTCTTGAGTTGCTGAAGTTGTGGCTTGTTTGATGTCCTTGTTTTTGTTTGCTGCATAACTGGGTTGCCATGGACATATTTACTATCAAAGCTGCATTTAGAATTTTCCTGTTGGAAACTTAGAGGCAAAAGTCATTAGCTCTCTTTCATGCGTGAAACCAATAGGGAAAAGCTGCGTTCGTTTCTTATGTCTCTGCTGTTTTTTCCTGGAGCAACAGCTCATAAGCTGGTTTTAGTCATTCAATTTGCTGGTTCAATCTTGTGTTTATATGATCAATGATGAAGCTGTATGTTTTGATCCGAAGCTGCTAATGTTTTGGTGTGAATGTCTTGCTGAATGGGGTTGCAAAAAGAACAAAAGAAAAAACAGAAAATTGCAGAAGCAATGACAGCTTCGAATGGCTAGCAATTTACGTATGCATGCATAAAAAAAAAAGGGAAAATTGCAGTCCAACCCCTTGGCTTCTATCTAATGCCACTATGACCTAGAAAATTGAGAAAATTAATCAATTGGGTCCCTATGACTTTTGCAGCAATACATTATGGCCAAATTACATTACAAATTAATTAAAAATAGGTCCCTGAACTTTATTTTTCTTTAATTTTGACCTTAAAACTTTGTTAAGGTTTGCAATCAAGTCTCTTATTCTTTTGACCTCTTAAATGGGAGTTGCTTACATGATTCAATTGATTCAATTTCAAGTTTACCATTTTATTTTTTATGATTATTTGTTGATTAAAGTGATGCCCTGACTCTTTTATTATTTTGGAGGGTAAATAAGTGGTTTCACTCCATTGAGGCCACAATTCAAGGGAAGGTATAATCCCTTTTATCTTTTTGTCTCTCCTATGTGATCCAATGTGCTAAGTGTGAATCGCATGCCTAATTTGCTTTCATTACCATTCTTTAGTTCCATTATTTCATTCATTCTTGCTTTTATTAAGTTATTCTTTTAATGGGGTATGTGTACACCTCTTGGCTTGTAATAGATAGGGCTTGGCGAGCTTTCTTGTCCATTTTCCTTTTCCCCCTTTGTTTTAGTTAGCAAATGTAATAAGTTCATTGCTTGCTTTCGTTGCTACGTGTTTAATCGCTTTACTAGGTCCTTGCATCTAGTCAAGCATGCTAAGTGTTATGTGCTACGTGTTTATAAGTGATTCGCATGTCTACTCGCTTTTTATAGTCATAAATGAATGTGATGGATGAATGGCCGTCACCACACTAGTCCAACGCTAGTTGTGGTTCATTGTTCCGTTTCCACTAGTCCAATGCTAGTAGAAATTCATAGAAAGGGTTAGTCCAATGCTAGACCCAATAAGCCATTTCCCCTTTCGATAGTGCATATTTGCATGTTCACTACATGTCATGCATTTTTCTTAGTTTTATCATTTGGCATGCTCCTCAAACCCCTTTTCCCCTCATTTTAGGATTTTTGCATCTCATACTAGTTATAGGGCACATTTGCTTGAGAGTCCCCTTAAATATGGGATATAGACGAGTGTGGCTTTTTCTAAACCTTAGCACGCTTGTATTCCCTCTATAAAAGGGCAAATTGAGTCACGATTTAGGTCTCCCCGTACCCAATATGCATGAATTCCCTAGGCTCATGCATTTTTAAATCCATTCTATCATTTTATACCCCCATCACATTTTCATTTTTTCCTCCCATTTTGCACACATGCACCTTTATGTTGCTTCACTTGCACACGAACACTTTTATCATCACTTGCACACATGTACTTCATATTATCATTTCACATACCGCACCTTGCCCACTCACGTGCACATTTTAACTTACATATTATTGTCTTTTATTACTTTTTCAAACTCATGCCTTCACATTGCATACATGCATTCCATTCATTTGTATCCCACTCGCATTATTCGTGACTTCTTCAGAGAATCGTTATTGGGCTTCACAATTAATGTGATTGGCACCACTCAACTTTTGAAGAGAAATTTCTCCCAATACCCCTAGGTCTAGGGTTTGCATTCATGTAGTGCATCCAAATGTAATAAATTCTTTGGTTAAAACAAGAAAATCATTGATTAAATCATGCAACTAGCCTTGGCTAGGTCAAAGGGGTGCCTTGGATTTTATCCTTGCCTTCCCCTTTGTCAAATGTGACTCCCGAGCCTTTTTCTTTGGTTTACGTGGACTAGGAGTCGTTTAAAAGGGGTTTTCTCACTACTTTTTCATATTTTTCTTTAAAAATACATTTTTTTAGGTGACTTGGTACACCTTAACTCATTACCAAGTGGCGACTCCGTATTTAGTTTTAAAAACCCTTTTTAAACCATAATTTTGGGTCAAATCGTCGCATTCTCAAACCCCCATTTAGACCCATTTTTCTTTTAAATCACAATTCATTTTTCAATCACAAATTGAATCAAAAATACATTTTTTAAATCATTTATTTATCTATCAAAAAATGGGGCGCGACAGTTGGCGACTCCACTGGGGACATTCGAGAGTCCGAGCAAATTTGATTTAATCAATCTTTTTCTTCTTTTAATCTTTTCATATATCACATTTGGGTGTTTAGGATTGCATTTTTCCTTTTATTAGGATTTTTGCATTTCACGCGTATCCAACTACTCTCTCGCTCACGAATGTATGATTGGTTGATTGGATGTATGTTTACTTGCTTACCTCGCGCTCGCATTGCATTTGGGGGGGTGTGTCACCTTAGAGCCTCGCGTTGGTTCTTGATCCCTCCCCTCCAAACGAGCACTAGCATACGCACATACGCTTTAATTATTTTTACTCCTCATTTATTTTTCTTTTAGTGGCTTGTCACGCCACTCCACCCTATTAGGATTTTAGGCGACCCACTTGGACATGTGATCGTATCACGACGTGTGCGTAGCATGATCCGAGGGGTCACTCGATCTTCCGCTTTAAACTTTAGGTTGATGACCTATTAGTTTTTAGTCGAAGGTTGAGGATTTTTTTTAGATTCGCCCAGACGGGTAGCCGTAACACGACGTGTGCGTAGCAACGTCTGGGGAATCGCTCGAGCAACCGACAAGGAACCTTGGGAGTGATGACCCTTGGTTTCCAAGTCTGAAGGCTTGGGGACCTGAGCTTGTCGAGTCTAGATGCATTAGTGAACTCCAACCTCATGCATCCATTTTAGAATTGCCTAGGGTAGAGTCGACCTTACCCTATTAGGGACACCATGCACGAGGGGAGGGATCCCACCCTCTTTCCTTATTTCTTTGTTGCTTTTGTATCATCTAATTGTCCAACGTGTTATGTGATTATGTGTTGAACTAACGTTTTCTTGTTTCTTATCTTTCGCATTCACAAACATTAGGAAATAAGAGGTCTGGCATGATCCTCTTTTAGGACCTACCCTTATAGATAGGCCATTGCACGTTTAGAAATTTCGGTATATTTCATTCGTAAATTAATAACGGCATACCATTTTAGGCTTACCCTGGCAAATAAAGGGTTCCTTAGGTCACGTTTCATTTCGAATTGCATTTTTTCTGCTTTGATAAAAATGGCATCATGCATAAACCTTAGAAAGGGAATGCCACATAGGGAATCCCGTGTTTAGGAATAAGCCACCTTGTGTCTCGGATACTTAATCCAGTGAGACTTGCACGTTTACATTTTGTACCATCCAAAGGGGTAGTGCACAAGGTAAGGTAGGATCCGATCATTTTCATAGAGTAATCTTTGGAATATGAGCATCTAATAATCACTTTTTGGCCATTTTATCAAAGTTGGTAAAAATTCCTTGCGTGAAGGACATTAATTTGAAGAAATTCACAAATGATTCCTCCTATTGAGACGATAAATAAATTGAGGCCAAAATTTGATTTTTAGAAGGTCATAGACTAATGCACTTCAATAATTTTGAAATAACCAATGGCCGGACAATTCAACCAATCCATTTTGCCAATTCATTCAATAAATCATCAATTTGACTATTTACCCTTTTTGGGTGATTTGGTCGATTTTTGAATAAATCATCAATTTCAATCAATTCATTTGACCAATTTACCCTTTTTAGGGTCATCCGGTTGATTTTTGAATTAACTTTTATTCCATTTGGCCAATTCACTCATTTTAGGGCAATCTGGTCGATCTTTGAATAAATCACCAATTTCATTCAATTCATTTGATTAGTTAGGGCAATTTTGTCGATTTCGATAAATCATCAATTTCATAAATTCACTGGACAAATTTACCCTTTTAGGGCGATCTGGTCAATTTTGAATAGATTCTCGAACTCCTTCAAATTCATTTGACCAATTTACCCTTTTACGGCGATCTGGTCAATTTTGAATAAATTCTCGATTTCATTCAATTCATTTAACCAATTTCATTTTTTAGGATGATCCGGTCCATTTTGAATAAAATTCTCAATTTCATTCGTTTGACCAAGTTCCTTTTTTAGGATGATCCGGTCAATTTTGAGTAAGTTATCAAATGTCACTCAATTCATTTGACCCGTTTCCCTTTTTAGGGTAATCCGGTCGATTTTAAATAAATGGTCAATTTCATTTCAAACCCATTTGACCAATCAGGGTTTCAGTGTCGAATTTCAAATTGAGAAACCTAGTCGATTTTGAGAAAACCATCCATTGCACCAGCCATTTGATCCGTTGGGGTTTTTTGACCCGTGCTTTACTGAGAAAATTTGTCAACGAATTTCAATCTCTTCGATAGAGAGTTTGTCAAGGTCAAACCCGTGCGTTTTTGCAAATTCTTGTATCGATCAAAAGTGATCAATTCATTCGGACGTTGACCTCATTTTGACACATGTCTCTCGTCACTCCAGTTGACCGATTTTTCAAAATTATTTTTCACTCAATGAGTTGATCAGATCCATCAGGTATGGTATAGTGCCTACCTCAGAGGATTGCATTTTCATGCTAGGCCTACCCTTGGCACAAAAAAGGGTTCCCCCATAGGACATGCATCCGAATTTTCTGGATATCTACTAACTCTTGCCTTTTCTTTATTTTCTTTGGAATAACTAAGCGAGGGTTAAATCTAAAAGCAATCCTTTCAAAATTCTCAGGTAATATTTAAACATAGCTTCTCGTCGAAGCCCCATCATAACACGATCCCGTAGCCAAGCTCAAAGGAGTCGTATAAACATGAGTTCACAACCGGAACAATCAGATAGGTCTGCTATTACCGCTCAACCCGAGACCATGAGTTTGGGGGTTCAGTTGACTGAGATGCTCACTAAGTTCGACAAGATGACCACTGAGATGGCGGCCCAAAGGAAATTGATTGACGAGCTAATCAGCAGCGGAGTTCAACCTGAACCTATACCCGTCAAGCAGGCTGAGCAAGAGCCATTTGTCATCCCTTCAACTCAAGTCACCGTTATTCCATCTTTACCTATTCCACCCGAAGGAACTTTCACATATCCCACCATACATTTGCCATACACTTGCCCTCCTGATCCTTCATTCTTCCCTACTTACGTGCAAGGCCCACAACTCCAAATCACTTCGAATATACCCCCTAAGCCGCATGCCTTTTATCATGATACAGCTGAGCCTTGCTTACCAGACCATACCATTCAAACCAAGCCAGAAATGGGGGAATCCTCTGCTCCCGTTGATATAAAGCTGCTCAAACGCCTTGACCGTTTTGATGAGTTTATAAGGAAGAATCAGGGGTTGAACAAGCAAAGAGTCCTAGATTACGATGAACTTTGCCTTTTCCCGAATGTGCAATTGCCTGATGGGTTCAAGACTCCGAAGTTTAACAAGTATGATGGGACAGGCAATCCCAAGACACACCTCCGATTGTTCGCCAACAAATTGGGTAGGCCAACAGATGATGAAAATCTACCTTTGCGGCTATTCCCAGAAAGTCTGGAGGGGGATGCACTCGACTGGTATTCCAAGCTGAAACCCGAAGAAGCGAAGACCTGGTTTGACTTGTCCAATGCGTTTGTAAGGCAATACGAGTATAATTGTGAGCTGGCTCCAACACGAATCACGTTGGAAGGGATAAAGAGAAAACCCTCCGAGGATCACAAGACTTATGCCAAAAGATGGAGGAAAATAGCTGCAAAAGTCGAGCCACCAATGACTGAGGACGAAATCATACGAACTTTCATTAAGGCACATGATCCGCCGTACTTTGAAGAAATTTTCCGCATGACTGGATGCTCATTTGCCGCTATTGTCAATAAACTTGAGGAGTACGATGACTTCGTGAAAGCTGGAAAGATTGTTAATGTCTCTGCCCTCAAGTCCCAGTTGGATGCTTTGCAAAGCCAAGGTAGTAATGGGAAGAAACAACAATCCAAAAAGCAAGAGGGGGAAATCGCTTTTGCCTGGGATCGAAACCCTGTATCAAAGCCCAGACCTCGACAATACCCTACCTACTCCAACCCTTGCCCTTACTATTCAAACCTTCATCCTGTTTATCACACCAACACCAATTATCCTCGACCTCGCCCTAACTACACCAACTCGCCTGTAGCCCCTTTTCAAATCTCTCAACCAATTCCTCACCAAAACCGTCAGCGGCCTCCATTCAATCCAAGAATGCCTCCACCAAACAGACCCGTTTACAACTATCCTCAGCCCCCTAAAGCCAACAACCCGGGACGTAACCGCACATTTATCAATCTCGACAGGCCTTTGGATCAATTATATGACCAATTGAAGACTGCCGGGAAAATAGATGTCATTCCCCCTCCAACCTATCCGTATGGCATACCCGTTGGGTATAACCCACAAGCTGTCTGTGCTTATCATTCAGGGGCACCCGGCCATCCGGTTGCTGAGTGTAAAGCACTCAAGCATAAAATTCAAGATATGATTGAAGCTGGAGAGATTGTAATTAGAAGGAAAGAGGCACAAGCGCCAAATGTGGATAAGAACCCCCTGCCAGAACACGATAACACCATTGGAGTTATTATGGACAATACGGAAATCAAGGAGCCTGCTAAAAACTCATCAAGTGAGGCTGAAGTGTTTGGAAATGATGCAGAATTTCCCGATATCCCTGAGGGATCAATTTCCAATTAGACAGCCGAATTTTTTACCCATTCAGAAGGAGTTTCGGTAAACCTAAAGGGGGTTTGTCATTCATGCGAATTCATGAGGAAAAAACTTTTGCATCTGTAATTAGCTAATGAAAACATCTTTACTTTTGACCAAAATTTGCGCATGTAAATATTTTTAAGTTTTCATTTCATTTCCGTTTGTTTTCAATCAAAGGTTTTATGAAAATGAACCAGTCATTCTTGTCATGTTATTTTGGTTTATTCGTTTGTTTATATTTCAGCCATATTGCTTGTTCATTTGTTTGTTGTATATTTGTTTGCTTATTATTCCAAATTCGTTAATTCTTTCAAATGGCCAAAGATGAAATTGTTTGACCCTTTGGATATCACTTTTCTGGAATTCAATAATGGCAATCTCTATCTCACTCACGACTTGAGAATTTTGGAACCCAGATTTCAAAGCGAGAGTGATAAAGAGAAAGTATTTGATTCTTTTTCAAAAATCTTGAACAAAATGAGTAGAAATTCGAACCAAACCTAGAAGCCATAACAATTGTTCACATTGGCACTGAGAATGAGGTCAAAAGGCCATAAATCAGCATTCGTTTGGACAAAAGCAGAAAAGGAGATGATTAAGAGTTTGACTATGTGTCAAGGTGTACAGATGGTTGGAGGCAGTCTCGTTTGCAGTAGCAGAAATTCAATCTTTGCACACTCTAATGGGAGTTCAGCCAAGAATGCCGTTTGTCATGAAATGTTACAAACATGCCTGGCCTGAGCCTATGACAAGAAGTTTCGTCAGCATACATTTTGAGGAAGGCGACAAAGCACTCAAGTGAACTTTGCCAATACAAGACGAAGGCAGAGACAAATTCGTTCAAAATAAGAAAGGGCCGTTCGTTGTCCAAAAGGTATTACCTGGCGGAGCACTCATTTTGGCGGAAATGGATGGTCAAACATTCCCTCGACCTATCAAATCAGACATGCGCAAGAAGATTTTCATTTGATCATGCAAATTTTCCTTAGAAATTCATGCAAATGACAAAATGCAAGTCAGGCCCTCTTCTTTTACATTTAAAGCATTTTATCCCTACTTGTCCCCTTTGAGCCATCAGAATTGACAAATTTTCGTTTGGCAGCCCCTGAGAATTGCAAACCCCACACTGGGGCAAATTCATTTAAAAAAAATGATCGGAAAGAAAAGGAAAACCTCACACTGGGGCAAATTTATCTTTGAAAGAAAGAACCCCACACTGGGGCAAATTTAGTTTTGAAGAAAAATGCAAAAAGTGAGGAAATGCAATGAAAAATGCAAAGAGAAGAATTCAATCAAACTGGGGCAAATCTTCCTCGATTTTGTTCAAAAATTGGAGATAGTCTCAAGTTGATGCAATCTCAGGTTATTTCACACCTTTCAGAAATTTTGCTTTCAAGCCTCAACTTTCTTTGAAAAAGCACCCCACCTGACCTCATTACAAGAGCCCAAAGTCCTGGCTTTCGTCACTTGTTGTATTTCTGTTGGGATTTTTGCTAATCAACTGGCAAGTGATGTCCATAATGCCCTCGCCTAATTGTACAAAGGAAGTGCATTTTGCTGATGCCAGCAATCAACTTACATTTCTGAGTCGATTATGGTCGAGCTCTTCCATTGCTTACTTGGGTGGAAGCCCGAAAGGGCACCTCAAAAAAAAAAAAAAAACAAAAACAAAAAGGGTGGGGGCAACCTTGGTGAAAACCAGAAAGGGCGCCAAGGCAGGTTTTTGCAACGAGCAAGCACGAGGAGGAACAGCTGGTGACTTGGTTCATTTGGATTTCTTCTCATTTTTGTCATACTTCTGCCAATATTAAATTCCAGAACAAAGATATCCAGAGATTTGAATATGACATCTGTTGGCCAAAACTGTGTTGCTTTGTAAAAATATTCTTTTCCAAATACATCTTTTCTCACGTGCTTGTATTCATGGCATTTTTGGATGTGTTTTACATTCTTTGACATATTCATTCCATGCATAACATAGGAAATCACCTTGCATATATTTTGATTTTTCATGCATCATTCTTTTACCATTGGATTCGGATGAATGATAAACCCTAAGGTTTGTGCAAGAATATGGGATTCAATCATTTATTAAAGTGAGTAAAATGCAACCAAGCTGCTACATGGATTTGGTGACATGGTAAATGCGCACTTTATTGGTCTCCGGAATCGAAAGGTTTCAAAATTACAAATTCAACCAAGGCAGATGCCACAGCAAAAGTTGGCAAAGGCATTAAAAGACTCATGTTTACACGATTCTCAAGGCAAGCCGGATCGAATGATGGTGGCAAGTCCATTATCTCTTCTTTTCTTGCAGGAACGTTGCATTTACAAACACAAACAACCACACTTCTTTTCGCACCTAAATCGACGTCAGAAAAAGCTTCCCAGTAAGCAAAGACGAAATGATAATTTGGCAAAGGTTGGGTCATAAGGAACAACATCAGCTATCGTTCTAGCCATAAGGATCCAAATCTCCCTCTTGGTACAAAAGTTTGAACTACTCTCAGGTAAGAACGCAATTCATTGTTTAAAAATCCCGTGGGTCTATCCCAATTTTACATTTCTGTTCGGGTCTATCCCGTGGGTCTATTCCAATTTTAAATTTCTGTTCGGGACTATCCCGTGGGTCTATCCCAATTTTAAATTCCTGTTCGGGTCAGTCCCGATTTCAAAATTCCTGTTCGGGTCAGTCCCGTTTAATTTCATGTTCGGGTCAGTCCCGTTTTAGAATCCCTGTCCGTTCGGATCATTCTGCAGCCGAATAACACAGGTAAGTATTTGGTGTCTACTTCTTTGTCTCAAGTTTTTTCAAAACTCAGACAAAGAGGGGCAAACTGTAGACACCAAAGTTTAAATAATTTGTATGTTGCATCTAATTCATGATTTTGTTTTAGATTGTCTGCATTTTAGTTGTTATTTATTTTTATTCATTTTACCTTTTTATTTGTCTTTTATTTGCTAATTATTTTTATTTTTATTGGTCATATTAATTTTGTTCATATTTTAGCTTTTAGTTTTAATTTTAAGTTTTAACGTAAAATTTGTGAGAAAAAAAAGAAAAAAAAAGGGAAATGGTTCACAAAATACGTTCATTCCTCTTAAATTCAATCTTTTGGCATTTTGTCTATTTTCGTTATTTTATTTTTGAAAAAAAAAGCAGAAAAATGAAAAATGAAAAAGGGAAAAATGGAAAGTTACATTTTTGTTGTTTCTAGTTTATTTTTATCTAATGTTAATTAAGTTGTTTTCGTTATTAATTATTATTGTTTTATTATTATCATTTTTGTTGTTTAATTAATTAATTAGTTAAAAAAAATAAAAATTAAAAAATTAAAAAATTATTGCAGCATGCACGCTGCAATTTTTGCAGCGTGCAAAGGACGATCAGAGATACCCATTGGATGGCTGGATATGAAGGCAAGGGGTAAGCCTTCATCCTTACCATTGGGGTGAGGGTTTAGGAGATTGGGAAGTGGATACAAAAGGTAAGAGAAGGCTCAGCCGTGGGGGGGTTTTTTTTGCAAAAGGGATAGAACAGCAAAAGAAAGACAGAACGGCTGGGAGTTTTGAGGAAAACAAAAAAAGGGGAGAGACGGGAACGAGGAGAAATCAGAAACAAGCAAAAGAAAGGGGAGGAAAACAGGCTGAGAAATCAGAGGGGCTGACGGGCGGCTGATTAGGAAGAAGGGAGAGAGCTTTGGAGAGGAAAAGCTGAGGAAGGAAAGAACGAGAAGGAGAGGGAGTGACAGGAGAGCTGAGGCTAGTGACGATCGAAAGTAAAAAGGGAAGGCTACGGTTTTCTGGCAGCAGCGGGAAAGAGGAGAGACCGCTGGAAAGGAATCAAAGCAAAAAGGGAAGGAAGCCAACCATCTGCTTTCGCTCAACCGAACCCAATCCAGAAAATTTCCTGAGGTATCTCTTGAACTAATCTCTTAGCTTTTCCGTTTTCCTCCATGGCTGAGCTGGGTTCTTGAATCCTTGGTTTTCTTGTTTGGGCCGCTGCTGATGCTGGTAGTTGTTCGCTAGTTTAGGTGCTTTGTTCATCTCTGTTGCTTTAATTTCGTAATAAAAATGTAATCTTTGATTTGGTTAAGATGTCAAGGCTTTGGGATATGGTTGGAGTCTCATGTTTCCGTGGGTTTCTGGTGCTTAAATCCAAAGGTTTTATGTGTGGGTTGAAAATAATGCTTGATAATATAGTTGCAAAAGGTTTCTAGCTATGCTGGTTTCCTGTTCTGAATTTCTTTTTGCATATGTGGAGACTCAATTTCTGTGCTGTCCGGTTGAGTGGATTGATTAAGTTGTGTTTTGAATTTAGAATCTATATGAAAGGGAAATGGCAGCAGGTTGGAATTGCCGAAAGCCTTTCAGCTGCTGCATTTTTCTCCTTTGGCAGAAAGTCTTGTCCTCATTTTTGGCTTGTGTGAAGGTCTTTAGTGTTTGTGTTTTTGTCATTTCTTTGCATGCGTGATAAGAACTTGAAGCTGGTTTTCGATTTGAGATGATTGTATAAATCTACCATGCTATGTGCTGAAGCTCAAAAGCATCTGTTTGCTGAAGCTCCAAACCATTTTGCATGAAAATATTCCAGCTTTGCATGTGTTTCGGTTAAATGTTTAAAACCATGGCATGCATGACAAGAATTGGAAATTGGAGCTTGTCTGAGTTGAAATGCATGAATGTAGCTAAGCTGGAACAAGCAGAAATGGTTTTAACTCGTTTTATGTTCTTTTGGTCAGTTTTTTCTTTTTCATTTGGCTCATGGTTATCTTCCTGCGTATATGGAAGCTGAGACATTGTAGAAATGAGTTCATGAATAAGTTCCAACTTGCTAGCTTTTCATAGTTTTTCTTTCCTCTCTTTGTTTGCATGTCACGGCTCTGTCTCATTTGTTCTTGAGCTGCGTGGGCTGCTAAATGTTTTGAGTTGCAGAAAGTCTCTTTAGCTGCCACATTTTTTTGGCAGAAAGCTTTGCCTGAATTCTTGGTTCAAGGTTTAGGGGTTCGTTTTAAAAAGTTTTGATCAACTTTGATGTTCAAATCTGAAGTACCCGTTGGGAAACAAAGTTGCAGCAGTTTTTCTTGTTATCAAAAGCTGAAACTCCGAACCATTTTGCATGAAAAATTCCCAGCATTTGCATGTTTTTCCTTACATGTTTTGGTTTGTTTGGATGTTGAAGTTGTGTGTTGTGTTGATTAACTCAAAGTTTGAGCATTGGTTTGAGAGAATTTGTCCAAGGATTGTGTTAGTTTTTCTGAAATCTGATTGAAGATGAAATCGCAGCAGGCTCCATTGTTTGCTGAAGTTTGAAGCCATTGATGTTTTGCTAAGTTTTTTTTTTTTCGTTTGTTTGAGTGTAGTGGCTAAGCTTTCTGTTGTTTGGTATGATTGAAGTTAGTTGTTTTGGAAAAAATCTAACCAAGGTTGTGATTAGGAGATTTGAGTTTGAGAAGATTGCAGCAGATTTCATTTTTTGTTTGTTAGAATACATAAACATTGCAGAACAAGTCTCTTACGTAGCATGCATGGAAAACAATTTCTGAATGTAGCACTTTGACCCCTCAAGTTTCCCCTTATGTCACTATGGCCCAAGTAATTGAAAAAACTAATCAATTTGGTCTTTTTGATTTCGAAGCAATGTTACAAAGGCCCAATAATGTTCTAAATTCTTGCAATCGAGTCATGAAGTAGTTGCATTTTAGCCATTACTTGCCCTTTTCTTCGTCTTTGGACCCTTGAGGTTCCTAAAGGTGTTTGATTAAGTTTGAGTGCTTGAATAATCTCCTCAATTTAGTCCTTGGTAGTTTTAATTTTGAAACTTCATTGCTTGCTTTGCTTCAAATTAACTACCATGCTTTGTCAATTGCACTTAAGCCATGACTTTAGGGGCTTTATGACCGAATGA
Source organism: Coffea canephora (assembly GCA_036785865.1). NCBI lineage: Eukaryota > Viridiplantae > Streptophyta > Magnoliopsida > Gentianales > Rubiaceae > Coffea > Coffea canephora. The sequence continues at coordinate 38,796,076 of CM071919.1, forward strand.
GCTCTTGTTTGCCTATTTTCTTTAATCTCTTCAAATAAATTGGTACCTTGACCATTTCTTTTATTTTGGAGAATAAATAAGTGATTTCACTCCATTTAGAGCATCAATTCAAGGTGGCGGTATAATTTCTTTTATCCCTCTTTGTGTCTTTCCTATGTGACCCAACGTGCTAAGTGCATTGCATGTCTACTTTGCTTTCCTAGCTTTTCTTTAATTCCTTTTACTTATGTCATTTACTTTTGGTTTTCATTAAGTTATTCTTTTAATGGGGTATGTGTACACCTCTTGGCTTGTAATAGATAGGGCTGTGGCGAGCAATTTGGTCCATTTTCCCTTTCTCTTTTTGTTTTAGTTAGTGAATGTAATAGGTTCATTAGCTTGGTTGCATGCCTACGTGTTAAGTGTTAATTTGCGTTGTTAGGGCCTTGCATCTAGTCGAGCATGCTAAATGTTATGTGCTATGTGTTTATGAGTGTTTGGCATGTCTACTCGCTTTTCATAGCCATGAATGAATGTGATGGATGAATGTACGTTTCCGCTAGTCCAACGCTAGTCGGAATTCATAGAATGGGCTAGTCCAACGCTAGACCCTTAGGGATTTCCCCTCGTTAGTACATGTTTGCATGTTTCACTTCATTTCATGCATTTTTTTTTTAGTTTTATCATTTTGCATGCCCCTCGAACCCCTTTTCCCTCCATTTTAGGATTTTTGCATTTCATGCTAGTTATAGGGTTCATTTGCTTGAGAGTCCCCTTAAATATGGGATATAGACGAGTGTGGCTTTTTCTAAGCCTTAGCACGCTTGTATTCCCTCTATAAAAGGGCAAATTGAGTCACGATTTAGGTCTCCCCGTACCCAATATGCATGAATTCCCTAGACTCATGCATTTTTTCCACTCTACCATTTTATACCCTCATCACACTTTCATTTTCCTCCCATTTTGCACACATGCACCTTTATGTTTCTTCACTTGCACACGAACACTTTTATCATCACTTGCACACATGCACTTCATATTATCATTTCACATACCGTACCTTGCCCACTCACGTGCACATTTTCATTTACATATTTATTGTCTTTTATTACTTTTTCAAACTCATGTCCTCACATTGCATACATGCATTCCATTCATTTGCATCCCACTCGCATTATTCGTGACTTCTTCAAAGGATCGTTATTGGGCTTCACAATTAATGTGATTGGCACCACTCAACCTTTGAAGAGAAATTTCCCCAATACCCCTAGGTCTAGGGTTTGCATTCATGTAGTACATCCAAATGTAATAAATTCTTTGGTTAAAACAAGAAAATCTTTGATTAAATCAACGCAACTAGCCTTGGCTAGGTCGAAGGGGTGCCTTGGAATTTTATCCTTGCCTTCCCCTTCGTCAAATGTGACTCCCGAACCTTTTTCTTTGGTTTACGTAGACTAGGAGTCGTTTAAAAAGGGTTTCTCACTACTTTGTCCTATTTTTCTTTAAAAATACATGTTTTAGGTGACTTGGTACACCTTAACTCATTACCAAGTGGCGACTCCATATTTAGTTTTAAAAACCCTTTTAAACTACAATTTTGGGTCAAATCGTCGCATTCTCAAACCCCCATTTAGACCCATTTTTTATTTTCACAATTCATTTTCCAATCACAAAAAATACATTTTTTCAAACCATTTATTTATTTATTCAAAAAAATGGGGCGCGACACCAAAAGGAAATCATGAGTAAGTTTCAAAACTTTCAATTTCCAGAACCTGTTAAGGAAAACAAATAAACGTGGGGTGAGCTAAAGCTCAGTGGTGCCCCAAAACATGCATCTAAATAAACAAATAGCAAGAATCAATATTGACTAAGGTAAACAAGTAGGAAAGCGGATAACAACACAAGGTAGGATACAGGGCTCTCAGGAGCCATTTTCCTCGCTTGATCACCATTCATCGTAGTTGACCCTCCGTCAACTCTCACTACTTATAGTCCATGTAGATCTTCTCATTTTTTTTACTCCTAACCCGTCACCGTTCTTACCCCTGTCCCGGGCCCGAACACCAACTAAGGAAGCAGTATACTCGAGATATACCTTTAGAAAATTTAGTCGAGAGATTCACCCAACGACGTTACTGCAGTTGGATTCAGGAGTCGAGGGATTCACCCAACGACGCAACTACATTTAGATTCGAGGATTCACGAGTCGAGAGATTCACCCAACGACGTTACTGTAGTTGGATTCAGGAGTCGAGGGATTCACCCAACGACGCAACTACATTTAAATTCACGAAAAAAAATGTTTCACGCAAGTGACCACTCGAACGGCTAGTGCGATAAAGTACACACTGCTCACTTCGATGGATCAAAACCTAGTTTTGCAAGTATCACATTTCAAGTCAAGAAAGCACGTTAATCAAGTAGGAATAGAACAAGCAGGGACACTTACCAAGAGTGAAGTTACTGATCAAGCTGGGAATCAAAATCTGCGTCCTCGCTAAACCCTAAAATACCAAATTTTAAAACTATAAGTTGGCTATACTAGTTCTAAGGTTACGTAGGAAAAATTATTCGTAGTATAGCTAGTTTATCTTTTTGGAATAAGTCAACAAACCATGTAGTATTAAAACTAGTAAAATACTTTGTAAAGTTTCCTTAATATTACTTTTCTTGTAAAAGTGTTACGAGAACTAATTTACGTGAAATAGTGTTTCTTGCCGAACAAGTTTTCTGCATGTTTAGTTAAAATCGCTAAAATCTCTTATTTTGGAAATTTCCTCTAGAAAACTAGCAAGGAACTGGTTTTAAAGAAAGACAAGGAAATGAAACAAGACTTAGGGTTTTAAAAACTAGAAAAGTTATTTTCTATAACTATCAAGGCTAGTTTAAGCTAAAGGAAAGTTGTCGGTTGGCAAAATTTAGGGCAAAATACTAATTACTAAAGTTTATCGATTAATACTAGCGTAAAAATATTTTTAATTAGCTTGATCAAAATTGCTCGAGTTCACAGGGTCGAAACGACTTTAAAATTTCGATTCCATTTCGAAATCACATTATGGTTCAAATTTGTCGGCATGGCAAAATCACATTTCAAATAGCAAATCACTAGGGTTTCGTCAATCATTAGCCCTAGATTTCAACAGATTCATTACTGATAGAAAAATAAAACAAGTGACCAAGGCTTCGTCCATCATTAGCTCTTGGGTTTTGGCAAGCTCATATCACATCTCAACTTAATCAAAATAAACATAAGGTCTCCAAGCAATTCCAGCAGTTTAATTTCATCAAACTTTAACACTTATATATAAAATCATTCAAATGGCCAAGGGCTTCATCAATCATTAGCCCTTAGCATCCAACAATTAGTTCTTATAGCAATAAGGCTAACATTCCAAGTGTTTAAAATCACCAACATGTATGCGAACCCAAAGACAAAATTTGTAACACTATCTTAATAAGCTCTGAGGTGAGATCAACGATGATATGACATTTCACAGAAATCCCAACTTAGCTGTAACCACTTGGAATTCCCAATGCGCAAAAGAAATTTGGAAAAGAAGTTTCTTTCTTCTTCCCTCGTCTAAGCTGAGGAAATTTTCCAGCATTTATATTCCAACATTTTTGGTTCAATCTTCCAATATATCGAATATTTCATCGCTAAACAACTTACACAGCTTAAAATACACATCTCTCATGCATTTATAAACCATTACATTCCAAGGAAGAAATAAAATAAAATTCCAGAAGCCAATTAAAATTTCCAAAAACAAACTAAGAATTCCTGCTCAACTTCTCGGCTATCCAGACTTTTCCAGCACTTAGAGGTTCATAAATCCAGCTTTTCCTTGGCTAAAACATGATTTTAGGTTCTCAAATTTGCCATGCATCAACTTATCTAACCAATTAACATTTCCAGTTCAGAATTGAGTTCAAACAACAGTCATAAACCTCAAAATTTCCAGGTTCAAACCTTGCGGCAGTTCACAAAGTTTTCCAGCAATTAGATGTTCTTAATCCAGTTTTTTTCCTCGGCTAAAACAAAGTGTTAAGGCTCCAATTTAACATGCCATCACTTAACTAGTTAATTAACATATCAAGCTCAGTAATTAAATTCGATTAACGACAAAAGTCATCCAAATTTTCCAGAAATCTTCCAACAAGCCTCGGATGATCGTATATGTAGCAGATTTCTATTTCATTTTATTTTTCTGATTTAAACCCATTAATTAACTACATGCAGAGATTAATTATCTTGTAATTAACTAGTTAATCACAGTTAGAGGCTCAAAACAGCAAAATTATACCAAATAAAGCTGCATTATTCAAGTCAAGCTCTCGGCAGTCTCAAATTCTTACGCATAACAGATTTTTCTTTCCTAAACTACTCATCCGGCTGTCTAAACTCAACATGCAAGGCTATATCTAGCTTAATCCTCTTGTTTTTGGTTGGTTAAACACATAATTAAGCTCAGATTGTCACAGGGAAGCAAAAATAAAGCTGCATCTTCAACTCAGCTTCTCGGCAGAAACATTTACTTCCAAAACAGATTTTTCTAAACTTTGATTTCATCATCCGACTGCACAAACAACACATGCATGCCCCTAGATGGCTCAATCTACCTCTGATCAACCCAAATAGTCCAGAAACTTACCTCAGAAGCAAGCAAAGCTTACGCACAAGAAATCTGAAAATTTTTTTCTTTCTTCCACTCGGCTCTCACGCACGGCCTGTAGTGCTGGTTTGCTTGGCTGTGGCGGCCGATGGAGCTGGTGGTTGTTGTGGTTGGAAAACTGGGTGCAGCTGGTGGAAATGGAAGTGCAGAATGGTTGGAACTCGCTCACGGCTTCTCCCTGGTTTCACTCTAGCTCATAGACAGAAATTTGGAAGTGTTACAGCTCGCGGATTGCAGCTCTCAAGGTTTTTTTTTTTTTTTTTTCCTTTGCTCTCGGATGAAGCTGTTTCCTCACTCTCTCTGCCAATACTCACGATGAAGGTGGAGTGCGGTGGTGGTTTGTGATACAGAAATGAAGAGGAAGAAAGATGGTTGCCGCGGTTTTGAGAAGGAGGTTGAGTGTAGGAAGAGGTTGAGTGTTGAGATGGTAAAAATTCTATTGGCCGGATGGTGCGGTGCTTATGATGCTGTCCGAGGGATTGTTTGGTTTTGCATGGTAATGTTGTGGTTGTATGGGGGCACTTTAGTCTTTTCACTTTTCTTCCTAACCTCTACTTAAATCCTCAATTCTAACTTAATTCCAAAAATTATCCCCAAGTGTGATTTGAACGCCTAATTATACACTAGTCATGCAAGACTTTAATTATCGTAACTTTATGCCTTAAGTATGTTTAGCATACTTGTATTATATTTATCTAAAATTCATTGATTTCGTCTTACCGTGAAAAATTTCCTTTTAACATATAACGCTAGCAACTAATTGGAATTAATCATTGAGTTTCAAGTAATTTATTTTAAGGTAAAAAGATTAATCGGCTCAAGTATCATTAATTTTGCATAAAGGAATTTAAGTATTCTAACATTTTATGTTAAGGCGAAAAAATTAATCTAACTCTAAAGATATTAATTTAGTCTAGCAAAACCAAGAAATTTCATAACTTAGGAAAATTATATTATTTTTCACATAACCCTGTTTTTACGTACTTAATTGCAAACAAGTAAAAATAATGGTAGAAATTATTAAGGAATAAAAGAAATGCAAATGAAATATGCACTGGCTTATATATATTTTCAGGGTTCTCACATCCTCCCCTCCTTACAAAGAATTTTGTCCTTAAAATTCACACTTTCTAAGGAAATAAATCAGGGTACTTTTTCTGCATTTCTTCTTCTAATTCCCAAGTTGCTTCCTCAAGTCCATGATTTCTCCATAGAATCTTCACCAGAGGAATTTTCTTATTTCTCAGCTCCTTTACTTCTCTTTCCAAAATCTTGACTGGTCCTTCTTCATACGTTAACGTCTCATCCACCTCAATTCCCTCCAGTGGCAGCACATGACTTGGGTCGGAATAATATTTCTTAAGCATGGAAACGTGAAATACATCGTGAACCTTAGCCATGCTTGCGGGTAACTTCAGCTGATATGCTACATTCCCAACTCGCATTAAAATTTCGAAAGGTCCGATATACCTTGGCTTTAGCTTCTTACCTTTCTTAGACACTACTCCGCCCTTCAAGGGTTTAATTCTTAGGAAGACCTTGTTTCCTACTTCGAATTCCAAATCTTTCCTCCTTGTGTCGGCGTAGCTCTTTTGTCTACTCTGAGTGGTTTGAAGCCTTTCTATAATTAGTTTCACTTTCTCCTGGGCTTCTTCTATCCAAGGTATCGCTGTTGGATCTACAATCTTCTTCTCTCCTATTTCATCCCAATGAATCGGAGATCGACACCTTCTCCCATATAACGCTTCGTAAGGTGCCATTTGAATTGAGGCTTGATAACTGTTGTTATACGCAAATTCTACTAAGGTCATATATTTATTCCATTTACCTCCAAAATCCAATATACACGACCTCAGCAGATCCTCCAAAGTTTGAATTGTTCTTTCCGACTGCCCGTCGGTTTGGGGATGGTATGCAGTACTAAATTTCAACTTAGTCCCCAAAGACTCCTGAAATTTCTGTCAAAAACGCGAGACAAACCTTGGATCTCGATCAGACACGATACTTACCGGGATACCATGTAATCTTAAGATCTCTTCTGTATATAACTTGACCAGTTTTTCCAAAGAAAAGCTCATGTTTACAGGTAGGAAATGTGCAGACTTAGTGAGTCGTTCAACTATTACCCAAATTGCATCAAATCCTTTTTGACTTCTAGGCAACCCCGTTACAAAATCCATTGTTATATGTTCCCATTTTCATTCAGGGATTTCTAACGGTTGTAATAAACCAGAGGGCTTCTGATGCTCACCTTTTACTTGTTGGCAGATCAGGCATTTCTGTACAAACTCTGCCACTTCCTTTTTCAAACCGTCCCGCCAGTATAATCCCTTCACATCATGATACATCTTAGTCTCTCCTGGATGTATGGTATACTTCGATCGATGTGATTCTTCTAAAATTTCTTTCCTTATCTCTTCATCTGCCGGAATCACAATTCGATCTCGGAACCTCAATACTCCTTCAGACCCTAACTTGAATTCTAGGGTTTCCCCTTTTTGCACTTTCTCCAAATTCTTCTGAATTATAGGGTCCGTTTTCTGGGCCTCCTTAATACGCTCTATTAACGGTGACTTCAATGATAAGTTCCCAAATAATATCTTCAATTTCTCCAAGCGAGGGTTCCAACTAGTAACTTCTTCTAACATGTCCCACTCTTTAACCATTAACCCTGCTACTTGGGCCTTTCTATTTAGAGCGTCAGCTACCACATTAGCTTTTCCTGGGTGGTAGTTAATTGAACAGTCATAATCTTCCAGAAATTCTACCCATCGCCTTTGTCTCAAATTTAGTTCCATCTGGGAGAACAAATACTTGAGACTCTTATGGTCCATATAAACTTCAAAAGTCACGCCATACAAGTAGTGTCTCCATTTCTTTAAGGCGAAAATCAGTGCTGCTAACTCTAGGTCATGAGTTGGGTAGTTTTGTTCGTGAGACTTCAGTCTCCTGGAAGCGTAGGCAATCACTTTACCATTTTGCATTAAAACACATCCTAGACCTTCTCCAGAAGCATCGGAGTATACGGCATAATCTTCTCCTCCGTCAGGTAACACCAAAACAGGAGCGGATGTTAAACGCTTCTTTAATTCCTGAAAACTTGACTCGCACTTCGGAGTCCAAATGAACCTATTCCCTTTCTTGGTTAGCTCGCTCATGGGTCCAGCAATCTTCGAAAAATTCTTGATAAATCGCCTATAATAACCTGCTAATCCCAAGAAACTTCTAACTTCAGTTGGGTTTTCTGGCTGCTTCCAATTCATAACGGTCTCAACCTTTGCCGGATCTACGGCAATTCCCTCCTTGGAAACTTTATGCCCTAGAAAAGATATTTCATCCAGCCAAAACTCACACTTGCTGAATTTGGCATACAGCTTCTGCTCCCTTAATATTTGCAAGACTATCTCCAAGTGCTTCACATGTTCCTCTCGAGTCTTAGAGTATATCAAGATATCATCGATGAAAACCACTACAAACTGATCCAGATACTTCTTAAAGACTCTCTGCATTAAATCCATGAATGCCGCTAGTGCATTAGTTAAACCAAAAGGCATGACTGCGAACTCAAAATGTCCATATCTCGTACTAAAAGCAGTTTTGGGTATATCCTCCTTCTTAATCTTTAACTGATAATACCCTTGCCTCAAGTCCAGCTTAGAGAAAACTACTGACCCTTGCAGTTGGTCGAACAAACTATCTATCAACGGTAGAGGGTATTTATTCTTAATTGTAATCTCATTTAACCCTCGGTAATCGATACACAACCTCAAGCTTCCGTCCTTTTTCTTAACAAATAGAACGGGTACTCCCCATGGTGAATCACTCTCCTTCACAAAACCTTTCTCCAAGAGGTCTTGCAGTTAGATTTTCAACTCCTTTAGCTCGGCAAGAGCCATTCGGTACGGAGTCTTAGAGATCGGAGCCGTTCCAGGCACCAAGTCAATTTTAAACTCCACTTCTCTCTCCGGCGGTAAGGTCTTTAGTTCTTCGAGGAACACATCCGAAAATTCCCATACCACTGGTACATCTTCTAACTTCACGTGATCACTGGGAGCATTAATCAAGAAGGCTAAGAAACCTTGAGCTCCTTTTGACAACATTTTCCTCGCCCGTATCCTTGAGATCATAGCAGATGATGCTAACATACCCTTAACATCTAACCTCCGGGTTGCTTCTCCAGGTATACAGAATTATACCACTTTCGCTCGGCAATCAAGCTTAGCATGATACTGGCCTAGGAAATCCATTCCTATGATAACATCGTACCCTTTTATGTCCAGACTGATTAGATCCACTAGCATTTTACGCTCTCCAATCCAGAATTCACAATTCTTATAGGCTAAGCTAGTGATTATCTTCTTATTACCCATTGGTGTCCTAACTTCAAGATCGAAGGGTAATCTAACAGGTTTCACATCTATTCCAGACATAAAACATGGATTTACGAATGAATAAGTTGCACCAGGGTCAATTAACACTTTAGCTAATCGATGAAAAATAGGGAGAGTACCTTCCATGACTTTCGAGGAATCAGGCACAGGTTGGTCATCTATAGCATACACTCGGGCAGGGACTGTCGGCCGGCTCCCTCCAGAAGTGTTTGGTCTAGCGTTTGGAGTACTCCCTTCTTGCATTTTTGGACATCCAGAAATTTGGTGCTCGCTACTTCTGCATCTCAAACACTTTCCTTGCTTCTTCCAGCAACCATCTATAATATGGCCAGGTTTCTTACAATATGCACAAGTCACTTGGGGAATTATTGCTCGGCCTCCTTGCGAGGTATTTCTAGGTTGTCCCCTTCCATTCGGTCCCACTCTAGTTCCATTATTTCGTCCCCCTGCATTCCTTGCCCCGGTTCCTCTTGGTTGTGCGCCTCGTGGTGCTCCAGGAATAATCACTCCACTGGTTCCTCGGCCCACTTTGGCCGGTGGAGCATTTCCATACGTCGGCTCCCGACTACTGCTAAGAGCAAATCTTTTCTTGGCCTGAAAAGATTTCACTTGAGCTCTAGCTACTTCAACTCTCTGGGCTCTCTCGACGGCATCTGCAAAAGTGTCTATCCTCACGGCAGCTAAACCTTCCTGTACTTCTACATTCAGTCCCTGCACAAACCGTCTGACACGCCTTTGCTCCGTGGTTACCAATTCAGGAGCAAAACAGGATAGTTTTGTGAACTGGACTTCATATTCGGCGACACTCATCGCCCCTTGCTTACATTTTATGAAGTCGTCCTCTCTCTTCTCTTGAATGAGAGGTGGAAGAAATTTGGCATTGAACTCCCTTGTGAAGTTTGCCCAAGTGCTTGGAGTATGATTCCTGTCCCAGTTAATCCTAACCAGATTCCACCAGGAGCGAGCAGCTCCCTCAAACTGGAATGCGGCGAAAGTCACCTGTCGCTCTTCCGTGTAGTTTAAAGCTGCGAAGATGTCGGAGATTCTCTCCCACCATCCCTCAGCTACCTCCGGTTCGGGTCCTCCGTAGAACTTAGGAGGTCCAAACTTCAGAAACCTCTCCAGTGCCCGATCCTCGGAATCGGCTGGGCCTCCTTGGCGGTGCACTGGTCCAGAGGCTTGGTGTTCAGTCAAACGCTCTAAGACGTCAGTGATACGGTTAATTGCGGTGGCCACTCGATCTCCGGCCACTCCCTCTTGCCCTTGGTCTCGATTGACCTCGGGTTCCCTATCACCACCCACTTCCGGGTGTTGTCCAGTGGGTCTCCCACGGCTTCTTCCTATCACTTGGCGATCCATTGCCTAATTATGCCTATTACGGAAGGGTAAGACAATTAGGCAAAAATTTTATTTATTTCTAATTATTATTATTCTTTATGTGATTAAAATCAACATGGAAATGGAGGAGAAGGAAATGAAACACTTAACATATATTTCCGCGGAAAAGTCATACAACTAGCGGGTTGGGACATTCCCAAAAGTAAGGCACATAAGCTAGCAAAATGCATACATGAAATCCCTTGTACAAAAATTAGGGATATGGTGCCTCGAAAGCAAGTCATCTACCTAGACAAAATTTGACGACTTAGCTAATGCCCCTTTTTCTAACCCTACATATCTAGCACTATCAAGTCAACCTAACCTAACCCTTAGCAGGGCTATCAGGGACGACGTCCTCAGTTGGATCCTCCTCTGGGTCCTCCTCTGGATCCTCCTCCGGATCCTCCTCTGCGCCTGCCTGCTCGTTACCCTGAAGGTAACTAGTGGTCTCGTCCATTAGCATAGCGGCATCAGCCCTGATGCCGGCACTCCTATCACGGATCCCCTCAACTAGTCGGGTCACCCTAGACCTCTGTCGCTCTATCTCCAAACGAGTAGCCTCCAACATATTATACTCAGCAGCTAGCCTAATCTCCAAATCGGCTATGCGGTCGAACTGGGTATCCACCATGATACTCAGCTCCTCCACATCCTGGGTCAAGGTGTGGTTAGTGTCCCACAAGTGGCGGCGCTCATCATCTAGGGATAACACCAAGTCGTTGGGATACGCCTACGTGGCTCTACACTGGCATCTAGGGTGCCTATCAGCAGGTGAGTATCGAACTCGGTCTCCTCCACCTCGAGGCCTATATGAAATGGATCTAAGTGGATCTGCATGTCCATTAGCCGCGCTACTACCGTTAGCATGTCCATTACCATTCTCCATACCTGCAAAATAATTAAAACTTAAGGGTTAGAACTTAAATAGCTAACTGGATCGGATATCACTTAAGGTATATCTAATGGTTTCAATTCTTATTCCTAGAGAGGATTAGGGTTTCTAACATATCTAATATGTCTCTTGAATAACTTTTCAACCCTAGGCTCTGATACCACCTGTGGCGACCCCACTTCCCCCTAAGGTGAACCAGAGGGTTGGCGGGTCGTCTGCCCAACTCTCGCTAGGACTCACGCAAGCACACTAACCTAAAACCTTTAGAAGAATGACCTCATCCCTTCCATAACGATTCTCCCGAAGAAGACAGTTACAAAAATCCACATTAACTTCAGAGATAGCAGTAATTTAAAATAGCCAATCGACGGCTCTTAAACGTTCCACGTGCCACATACCAAGGTATAAAGTTGTACAAATCCGGATAGATAATTACATATATCACTAATACAAACTCACAAGCCAAACACTTAAATTAGGTTTTACACATTTTCCAGCTTCAAGTGGCAATTCCGAAATAAAAGTACATTATCCAAATTAACGCATTACAGCCCACAAAAGTAGTCATAGTATTCAAATACATCCCAAAAGGAAATCATGAGTAAGTTTCAAAACTTTCAATTTCCAGAACCTGTTAAGGAAAACAAATAAACGTGGGGTGAGCTAAAACTCAGTGGTGCCCCAAAACATGCATCTAAATAAACAAATAGCAAGAATCAATATTGACTAAGGTAAACAAGTAGGAAAGCGGATAACAACACAAGGTAGGATACAGGGCTCTCAGGAGCCATTTTCCTCGCTTGATCACCATTCATCGTAGTTGACCCTCCGTCAACTCTCACTACTTATAGTCCATGTAGATCCTTTCATTTTTTTTTACTCCTAACCCGTCACCGTTCTTACCCCTGTCCCGGGCCCGAACTGTGAGGACCCATAATTTTATTATTTCAAAATATTGTTAAATTGGTCATTTTAAAAATATTTAGTACTCGAGTTACCCAAAAAAAAAATACTAAAGTACATGAATTTCTCGAAAATAAATTTTACCGATTGGTTCTTTCCGCGTATATTATTTTAATGCCCAAATTTATTCAAGATGAATTGCTTATCGTGATTTTTATTGTTATATATATATATATATTTGGATTATCATATTTTAGAGTTTTAGAATCGAATAAGTTGAATTTCCAAGTTCAAACGAAAAAACCCTTAAGTTTGACCTTCATACACGCGCGTGGCGAAAAGGCCCCGACAGGCACATTAATTAGATTAATTGGAGATTTTAAGAGCATGATATTAGACTACTAGTAATGTACTAGGGAAATTAGCTCAGAGGTTTACTGCACAAAAGTTGCAAACGAGCGAGAAAATTGGACACGCGAAGACCCTAAATGGACCTAGCATGAGTTGACACTTAGACTTAACCATTAAGTCACCAATTCTCTCCACTTTCATTACAACATCTGATTGCACACTCGCGCCTCTCTTCACTCTCTCTGTTTGGCCGAAAATAGGAAGAAAAAGGGAAGAAAAATCTAGCCAAAATCCTTACAAAATTACTTCAATCCACTTCCAAATTTCATCATCCATTAGAGGGCTTTGATCCCAGCTTGGAAGAGGGGGCTGTTCATCGGTTTTCTTGGAGGAATTTCAGTCAAAATTTCTGCCTTAAAACTGTCCAACTAAGTTCTTGAGGTAACTCACTCACCCACACTTCAATCTTGCAAAATTATAGCTCAAATGGAGCAAAGGTAGCATGGGTTTGCAACCTATGGCAGAATTTTGATTGATTGGTTGAGTAATTATTTTCTTGCAATTTCATGACATGCTTGAGGGCTTGAGGATGCTTATTGGTGGCTGATTTGATGAATTAACATGTTGTGGTTGTTGATATTGTGCTATGTTACATGTATATAGACTGATTGATGGAATGAAGTTGGAAGAAAGTTAGAAATTTGGAGAAGGTACTATCTGAAATTTCTGACTTGCTGCCGACTTTCTTGTTTGCTGCTGCCCTGTAATTTCGAAAATTTTCTGGTGCTAATTGAGCTTCTAAATTGGTGTAGATATGTTGTGGTATGTGTATTGTGGTTGTCTACCAAAAATCAACCCAAATGGTTGGTTAAATTTTGAGTTACAAGTAAAGAAGCAAAACTGGAACAAGCTCCAGAATTTTCTGACCAGCAACATTTGTGTAGCTATAACGTTTTGCTCGTGGATCAAAATGGACTTCCATTTGCAGCATTTGAAAGTAGACTCTTAGAGCTTTAAAATGGTACCAAGCTCATTTTCTAGTTCATCCCGAGCGACTCGTGGCGAGTTTTGAAAGTTGGCTGCCTGCTTATTACTGTTCATCCGAGACTGTCCAGAAAATCCATTTTTCTGCTTGATTTTGAACCACTTATGTCTGGATTTTGGAAATGATTTCTTCTACACAAATATAGCCTTGTAAACCTAGTTTCTAAATCCACCAACCGTTTTCAATTTCACTAAGAATCGAGTGAGATACGGCCTAATTAGCGAAGTGCATTAAATCTGAAAAATTTCTGGAAAGGCCAACAGTCCAGGAATTTTAGTGAACTTAAACTTTTTATTTCTTGAGCTAGGAACATCGGAATTGAGTTCCATTTCTTTTTATTTGAAACCTGGATTGGAAATTTACATGCATATCAAATTTCAAAGGCTAGTTTTGATTCTATGATTTTTAACGAAATTCCAAAATTATTGGGAAAACTTGGACTGTTTTGACCTATCTTCAATGCATAGTAAACTTTCTTGGAGAAATTGACTTGTTTCTGATTTGATTCTTGGAAAGTGACCTTCTGTAAAGTTGTTATGCTTCGAATGAAGTTTTTGACAGTGTAAAATTTTCCATTTTTAGACTTTCCGAACTTCCGGAGTGATTTTTCCAAGAATGACTCGAAAAGTGAAAATTTCCAATTTGGACCTAAATGTTCTTTTAAGGGCCTAGGTTACATTTTTACAACTCTTAGAGCATTTCAAACCTATTTTCATGGTGAACTTGAGTTTACCTATCACTTGAGACCTCATTTGAAAGTCGGTTTCTTATGAACTGAAATACTTTGGAAACTTGAATTTTGCAGTCAAAATTGACAATTTCTTTTCTTTACACGAATACTGTATGGCCTGGAATTTGAGATACAATGCATTATTGCATACTTTCAGGATCTCAAGAGGACTTCGAGGGAACTCCCGGCGAAGCCTCTTAGAGCTAATTTCTCAAACTTTGACTTTTGATACTTGGTGAGTATCAAGTGCATGTGAAGTGTTTAAATGAAATGATTCTTGTACTTGCTAGTTAATGAGGCTAGGGCGTACTTTATCGCCCTTGTCCTCTCTTTCATGAAATTGCTTGCTTAATAAGTGATACGTGTTACATGTGAATGCAAATGAAAGTGTTTTTCGTGAGCATTGAGCGGCAGAATGTATCATGCCCTTTTAGGGTAGGAGGTACCGCTCATCCCGTCTCAATGCTATGACCAAATCTTGTCGATTGGAGTTTCGTCTTATCGACCTAAAAGTGAATGGGGGGGACGCCCCAACCCATTGGCTAGCCTTGTAACTCGAGCCGGCAAGGGCTTGGTCGAGAAACTTGGTGAATCTTGGGAAGTGTTATAGCTTGATCCAAATAAGGGGTCTTGCAAGGTATACTTGTTAAGTGATACCACCTACATGCTTGTTTGGTTACGGATCCAAGAGGGTGTCATGGTGGCTGGAGGTAGTAAGTGGAGTTCTACATGGATAACGGTGAAAGTTGACGGAGGGTCAACTACCGAGCTTGGATCGCGCGTGGATTAGCTCCTGAGAGCTCCCGTATCCTTTTATTGTGATTAGATTCCCTAGTTGCTTAATGTTTCGCAGTGACTTGTTACTTGAGTTATTGCTTTATATTGTGTCTTTGCTAGCATGCTTGCATGTTTTTTTTCCTTGGTCTCACTGAGCATTAGCTCACCCCAATTTGTTTTCCTTAATAGGTTTGGAAGTGGAAGTTCAGAGGCTTAATTAGTGACCCCCCCCTTTGGGTAGAACTAGTCGTTATCTGTAAATCTGGGACTCCATAGTGTAAAACTTATGATTATTTTGGGCATTCGGTATAGTAAAAGTACATTGAAAATCTTGGATGTAATATATAAGCATGAATCGTTCTTTTATATTTTAGAGTACATGAATGTTTTAGTGGCGTATTTCATGTGATATTGGAGTTTAGTTTGTAATTTACTTGAAGATTGTAGTGAATCCTGGCGAGAGCTGGGCAGGCGGCCCGCCGAGCCCTTTGGTTCGCCTTAGGGAGAGGTGGGGTCGTCACACGAACGCCAACTAAGGAAGCAGTATACTCGAGATATACCCTTAGAAAATTTAGTCGAGGGATTCACCCAACGACGTTACTGCAATTGGATTCAGGAGTCGAGGGATTCACCCAACGACGCAACTACATTTAGATTCGAGGATTCACGAGTCGAGGGATTCACCCAACAACGCAACTACATTTAAATTCACGAAAAAAAATGTTTCACGCAAGTCACCACTCGAACGGCTAGTGAGATAAAGTACACACTGCTCATGTGACACCCCAACTTTTAAGATGATAAGGTTTCAAATCAAACCCAAAGAAATAACTTTAGTATCTTGTGACGACCCCATCTTCCCCTAAGGCGAACCAGAGGGGTCGACGGACCGCCTGCCCAGCTCTCGCCAGGACTACGGGTCGCAAACAAATCGAATTTCGTTTAGTTTACAAAGGAAAATTCAACAAAGTGAACGATTTATCCCATTAACTTGTTCTTATAACCATAATATCATTATGCAAGAAAGTATAGCGCTCGAGCACTTCAATCGGTCAAGAAAACGAAAAAACGAAAATTTGCCGCGGATGAACAGTAACCGGCCACGTCACTATCCGGCCAGAATCTGGCCGGATACCCGGCCGGATTCTCGGCCGGATAGGAGGCCGAGGCTAGACCCCAAAGGGGTCGAAATTCCCCTGTCAATCCGGCCGGAAGTTGGCCGGATTTCTTCGGCCGGATTGCCACCCGAAGCCAAAACCAATTTTTTTTTCTTTTTTTTTTCTTTTCCCCTGCATATCCGGCCTTGTATCCGGCCAGAAACTGGCCGGATTCTTGGCCGGATTCTGGGCAGAGTTTTTGCCAAAATTCTTTCTTCCTTCGTTTGCACCCGGTACTCACATAAACACACCAAATACGTAATGCAGTCTATCCAAGACTTGATAAAGCCATATGTATACATGCCATATATACAAGAGAAAGGTTCAATTTACACTTCAAAAGTACTTGGATTCATATACATCAAAGTTCAAGTTTCCGAGGAGCTATTCAAAATTAACTACATAACTAGCTCAACCCTTTTCAAAACTTGAGTCCAACAGTGTCCCTGTAAGGAAAACAAAACAACGGGGGTGAGCTTACGCTCGTGAGGTACCAATATGCACAGATAATGATGCAGGCCAACAAACACATATTCACACATGCCTTCATACACTAATCCACAGATAAAAGGATACATTCGACCCTCAAGGGCCGTTTCCACAGTCCATATTTGATCGTACTCGTTGACACTCCGTCAACCATTGAAAGTAACCAAGATCCGTAGACACCACTTCGCACCATTTCCTTCCACCATTCACCCCCTATTCGGGCCCGCCGCCTCATAGTTCCAAAAGGTAATACTCGAGTATACCACAAGGTCGAGGAGTTAACACTCCACTCGCCTATTAGTGTCCCAAAGGCTCGTTAACGAATCGCCCAAACCCTTGCCGGCTCGACTCGAATAACGGTCTAAGGGAATGAGCTCAATTTTCACAGTAATAATAGGGCATAGCCCTAGCAATTATCAACCCATATGCACATGAAATTCAACAGTTCAACAGTAACAGTAATGCACATAAGTGGTCAAGAGCGATAAAGTACACCCTCGACCTATTCAAATCACATAGCAAGTACATTCAACCATTGTATGGTACACTCACCAAGCAATCAAGTAAATCACACGTTCGAGTCAGGAGTAGGTC
Organism: Coffea canephora; assembly: GCA_036785865.1. Classification (NCBI taxonomy): domain Eukaryota; kingdom Viridiplantae; phylum Streptophyta; class Magnoliopsida; order Gentianales; family Rubiaceae; genus Coffea; species Coffea canephora. The sequence continues at coordinate 38,813,440 of CM071919.1, forward strand.
CCGGTCCACCGGTACGACCTAAAACCAGCAAGCAAACATATTTGAGACTCAATCACGAGTCAACGTACAAGTTAAACTTACTAATACAAGTTATTCAAAATAACATAAAATGGTACAAAAGGTATGGAATGTGAACAAACGCTCACAACTCATCCATTTCTACTCTCTTCCTTCTAAATTCTAAACCATCCACATCTCTAACCATTTGGACGGCATAACCCCTTAATTTCTTTGATTCTCCAAACTACTCCACAACATCCAACTCATACCATTACACTTAGCTATCATCAATTGATCCATTCATCACATTTAAGTCACCAACTACTCAATTACACACCAAATACTAGCATAGATACCATACATATAAAAGCCCCAATTTCTTCCAAACCTAAAAACCGGAAATTCTCAAAAATGCCAAAATTCTATACAATTAACCACCATTAACATATCTAGGCTCCAAATCATTCAAGAAAAATCCAACACACCATACTCAACAACAATTTACCATATAAAACAGAAAATTCCCCAATAAATAGAAAATTTCCACAACTCAACCATAAATCTTGAAATAACCCACAAAATGGCATCTATAACTACTAACATGTACTAATTTCATCTTACAACAAACAAAGAAACATTCCCTAACTTGCTTACCTTACAAATGTTGGATACAAGGTGGAGGATAGCTTTTCTCTTCAAACAAAAACCACCAAGCACTTCAAACACTCCTAGCAAGAAGGTTTTATGGAGGAATTTGAGAGATTAATGGTTGGTTTACAAGATTTGGCCAAGAAATGAAGCAAAAGTTGAAGAGGTTTCTCTCTTTCTTTCTTTCTTGTTGGTCGGCAAAGAGGAGGAAGAAAATGAATAAATTTGGGTCAAAATTTGTTTTAGTAAAGGTGTAGGAAAAGTCAAAAATTCAAGGGCCAATAAAAATCCAACATTTGTCTTTCAAGCTTATCTCTTCCTTTTGTCTTACAACACTTAACTAAACCAACTAACCTCTAATTAACTCATAACACTAGGTCGTAAAGCTTCCGTATATAAAATTTCCCAAAGCTACATTTAACTGTACCGATCGCCTTAGTGGGTCCCGCAACCACTGTACACCCTTAATAGCACAGAAATTGACCTAAACCCAGAAAATGATGCAAAATTCATATTTTCTCATAAAATTCCCCATAAAACCCACATATAAAAGAAAACCCTAAAATTAGGCCCAAAAGCCCAAAATAAATGCTTGGAAAATAAGAAAATTTTCGGGGTCTCACACTCTCTCCCCCTTAAAGAATTTCGTCCTCGAAATTTCTCACCTGATTCACTAAACAGTTCGGGATATTTGGTTTTCATCTCACTCTCCATCTCCCAGGTTGCCTCCTCGACTCCGTGGTTCTTCCACAGAATTTTCACCAGTGGAATTTGTTTATTCCTCAGTTCCTTAACTTTTCTATCGAGCACTTGCACAGGTTTTTCTTCGTAAGTAAGGGCCTCGTCAATTTCAATCTCTTCCGGCTGGACAATGTGAGTTGGATCAGGGTAATACTTTTTGAGCATGGAAACATGAAATACGTCGTGAATCCGTGATAAACTCGATGGCAATTCCAGTCGGTAAGCTACTTTTCAAACTCGTTGAAGGATAGGAAAAGGGCCTACGAATCTAGGTTGGAGTTTCTTTCCTCTTCCAGCAGTAAGACTCCGTAATGGTGTAATCTTCAAGAATACTTGGTCTCCTACTTCAAACTCCAGATCCTTCCTTCAATTATCAGCGTAACTCTTCTGGCGACTCTGGGCTGTCTGAAGTCTTTGTCGGATTACTTTGACCTTTTCTTGGGCATCCTCCATCCAAGGGATAATGGTAGGGTCTAGGATCCTTTTTTCTCCAACTTCATCCCAATAGAGTGGTGAACGGCACTTTCGCCCATAAAGAGCTTCGTACGGCGCCATTTGGATTGATGAATGGTAGCTGTTATTATAGGCGAACTCTACTAATGTCATGTGTTGTCCCCAATTACCTCCGAAATCTACGATACACGTTCGTAACATGTTTTCGAGGGTCTGAATCGTCCGTTCCGACTGTCCATCCGTCTGAGGATGATAAGTAGTACTCAAATTCAGCTTCGTCCCCAAGGTCTCCTGAAACTTTTGCCAAAATCTGGACACGAAACGAGGGTCTCGGTCGGAAACGATGCTTACAGGCACTCCATGTAATCTCACAATCTCTTCCCAATATACCCGAGCTAACTTATCCATGGAATACTTCATATTCACAAGTAGGAAATGAGCTGACTTGGTCAATCGATCAACGATCACCCAAACGGCATCATGTCCTTTTTGAGTTCTAGGTAGTCCAGAAACGAAGTCCATGGTAATATGTTCCCATTTCCATTCGGGAATCTCCAAAGGTTGCAGTAGTCCCGAAGGCTTCTGGTGCTCAGCCTTAACTTGCTGGCACACTAGACAGGTTTGTACGTACTGGGCTATCTCTCTCTTCATCCTGTCCCACCAGTACAATCGTCGTAAGTCATGATACATCTTGTTACTTCCTGGATGGATTGTATATTTAGATTGGTGAGTTTCCTCCAAAATCTCCCTTCTCAAAATTTCATCACCGGGTACCACTATTCGATTTCGAAATCTCAAAATCCCTTCAGGGCTCAAATTAAAATTGGATATTTCTCCTTTCTTCATCTTTTCTACCCACCTTTGAACTGTCGGATCCTTAATTTGAGCTTCCTTGATCTTTTCTAAAAACACGGACGTCACCCGGATATTTCCAAAGGTTATCCTATTATGCTCCAACTTTGGATTCCATTCTCCAACAGCTCCCAACAATTCCCAATCCTTCATCATCAATCCGGAAATCTGAGCCTTTCGACTTAAGGCATCGGCTACCACATTTGCCTTACCAGGATGGTAGTTAATAGTATAATCATAATCCTCCAAGAATTCCATCCAACGGCGTTGTCTCATGTTCAACTCCTTTTGGGAAAAGAGGTATCTAAGGCTCTTATGGTCAGAATAAACTTCAAAAGTCACTCCGTACAGATAGTGTCTCCACTTTTTCAGGGCGAAGACAACTGCGGCCAATTCTAGGTCATGAATGGGATAGTTTTGCTCATGAATTTTTAATTTTCGAGAAGCATAAGCTATCACATTATGGTGTTGCATCAATACGCACCCCAAACCTTCTTTGGAAGCGTCAGTGTAGACGGTAAAACCGTCTTGACCGTTAGGTAGGGCCAAAATAGGGGCCCTCGTCAACCTCCGCTTCAGCTCTTGAAAGCTGGTTTCACATTTATCGCTCCACAAAAATCGACCACCCTTCTTTGTTAGATCGGTTAAGGGACTGGCAAGTTTCGAAAAATCCTTAATAAACCGACGATAGTAACCTGCTAACCCTAGAAAACTTCGGATCTCCGTAGGGTTTTCGGGTCTCTTCCACTCCGTCACTGCCTCCACCTTAGCCGGATCCACCGCAATTCCTTCATTTGATATCACGTGCCCCAAAAAAGCAACTTTTTCTAACCAAAACTCACATTTACTGAATTTGGCATACAACTGGTGCTCCCTCAGGGTTTGTAGGATCTCTTTCAAATGTTGTTCATGCTTCTCACGGGTTTTTGAATAAACCAATATGTCATCGATAAAAACAACGACAAATCGGTCGAGATAGGGTTTGAAAATTCGATGCATGAGGTCCATGAAAGCTGCAGGGGCATTGGTCAATCCGAAAGGCATCACGGCAAATTCGAAATGCCCATACCGAGAATTGAAAGCAGTTTTGGGTACATCCTCCTTCTTAATCAACAGCTGGTAATACCCCTGTCGAAGGTCTAATTTAGAGAATACCACTGCACCTTGCAATTGATCAAATAACTCATCAATGTGGGGTAGGGGGTACTTATTCTTAATCGTCACGTTGTTCAACCCTCGGTAGTCGATACATAGTCTCAATGTCCCGTCCTTCTTCTTGACAAAGAGAACAGGCGCCCCCCAAGGCGATCCGCTCTCATGAATAAACCCTCGCTCTAAAAGGTCTTGCAACTGTAATTTCAACTCTTTGAGTTCCGCGGGTGCCATTCGGTAAGGAGTTTTGGAGATAGGGGAAGCCCCGGGACATAGGTTAACTTCGAACATCACTTCTCTTTCTGGAGGCAGGTTTACTAACTCGTCAGGAAAAACATCTGGGTATTCACTTACTACTGGAACATTTTCTATCTTCAGCTTATCAGAAGGAGTGTTAATGAGAAAAGCTAGGAACCCCTGCGCCCCTCTACTCAATAACTTCCTAGCTCGAATACCCGATATCATAGCAGATGAGGCTAGACTACCCCTCACATCTAACCTCAAAGTTGCTTCCCCAGGAATGCGAAATTCAACAGTTTTCCATTTACAGTCTAGTTGAGCATCGTACCGAGCCAGCCAATCCATGCCTAATATCACATCGTACCCCTTTATGGCTAAACTTATCAAATTCCCCAATAATTTCCGTTCACCTACCCAGATTTCACAATTCGTGTACATTTTACTAGAAATCAAACTTTGGTCCCTCGTAGGTGTACTAACTTCCAACTCATAAGGGAGAGTGACAGGGTTTATATCAATTCCACACATAAATTCGGGGTTAACAAAGGAATGGGTAGCTCCAGGATCTATCAAAATTCTAGCTAGGCGGTGGAAGACAGGAATCGTACATTCCACTACCTCGGCGGAGTCAGGGACTGGCCGTTGTTCAATGGAGTACACCCGCGCAGGCACCTTTGGTTTGGTTCTGTCTATCCGGGATTGACTTGAGGTAGCCTTAGATGTTATCGGGGTAGTTCCTCTCGCGTCACGTGCCTGGACCGGACAGTTGGCGAACCGGTGCTCCGCACTTCCGCACTGCAAAAACTTATTCTGCTTCCTCCAGCAGTCGTCCTCCGTGTGATTGGGTTTCCCACAGAAGTTACACGGACCACGCGCTACAGTAGCGGAACTCCCTTGTGTGGTGCTCCTCGGCGGCCCTCTGCCTGGTTGGCTTCCTCGGGAAGAAGCCCCTCTAGCTGGACTCGAAAATCGTCCCCCTCCAGCTCCCCTTCCAAATTTAGGAGGGGGAGGGGTACTCTTATCCCCTTGAGTTGAGCTACTCCCAGCAGCTCCCCGCTTTCGATTTTGGAAGTTTCTCACCTGGAGTCTCGCATTCTCGGATCGTAAGGCCTTCTCAACAGCATCACTAAAAGTAGTGATTTGGGCAACGGCTAAATCCTTTTGGATTTCCACATTAAGCCCCTGAAGAAAACGCCTAGCCCTCCTTTGTTCGGTTAAAATGAGCTCAGGAGCAAATTTAGATAAGCATGTGAATTGGCTCTCATATTCGGCCACCGATTGCGTTCCTTGGCGTAGACGAATAAATTCGTCCTCTTTTTTTTCTTGAACCAACGGCGGAAAATACTTGGCATTGAATTCCCGTACAAAATTCATCCAGGTCCTTGGTGTCTGTTCTCGCTCCCATTTCGTCCGGGTAATGTTCCACCAAGAGCGAGTGGCACCTTCGAGTTGGAAAACCGCAAAGGTCACTTGCCTCTCTTCCGAGTAATGTAGAGCGGCGAAAATATCTATCATCTTCTCCAACCATTGTTCCGCCACGTCCGGATCGGGCCCTCCAAGAAATTTAGGTGGAGAAAATTTTTGGAATCGTTCGAGAGCTCGATCTTCGCTCTCGACATGATTTCCAGGATTTCCAGGGTTGCCGACGGGTGGATTAGGGTTAGGGCCCTGTTACTGCACCACATGGGCCAGGAGATCGGTCATCCGCTGGATAGCAGCGGCCACTTGCACATTAGGATCGATTTGGGGTTCAGGAGTTGGTTCGGGCACTTCAGTTCCCGTACCCTGTTCAGTCGTGGGCTGTCTACCCCCACGTCCTCTACCTCGTCCACTACGCGTGCCTTCCATCATTCTAGATCAATCTAGGGCCAAAATATACCCATAAATATAACATTAACATTAAAGAGTACACACCCCTGTATGTAACAATAACCATGAACCCTTAGCCAAACGAGTACTTCATAAAGCACTTAAACACATAACACATATTCATTATATTCACAACAAGATCAAACATTTACACCAAAACAGTCAGTCAAGTACAAACAGATAACGTCTTACGAAAATGGCCATACAAAAGTAAGATACAACTAGTCCAATATACAACGCGACTAGCTAAGGGTCCTTCCCGGCCTACCATTCCGTACCCCTTATATATACAAAAGTCAAAATTTCCCCAAAATGGCTTAAAAGCCATACCCTAGCCTACCGTGGGACTAGAAGACCTACTCGCTTGAGCGGATTCGACTCCGACCGAACCCCTCACGTAAGAGTCCTCGTCACTCTCGTCCCCTAATAGGTCATCACACATGTTCAGAATCGATCCGGCCTTCTCCTTCATTTGCCTCGCCCTCTTGACCATTCGTTCACGTGTCTCACCTAATTGCGTACACAGGTCGTCCACCCTATCTTGACCTTCACCCAGGTCATATTCCAACTCCTTAATCCGCTCGGCTTGCCTCTTGTTGGCCTCTCTCAATTGATTTACTTCGGCCTCTAGCCTTCCACAATCCTTGGCCAACTTCTTCCTTTCTTTGTCCACGGCCAATACTAATGTATTGGGGTAGGCAAACCTGTGACGGCACTCACAACGCCGTAGGCGACTAGCCGGACTCCAGCGTACCGCTGACCCTCTCAGCCGGATCTGGTACTTGATCACCGGAAGTACTCCACGGCCCTGCTCCACGGTCGGAATCTCACTAGATCCACTATGCGCGTCCATCCTACACGAAAACGTAATTAAACTCAAACACCCTTAGGAAAACAATCGAATACAAGTCCCAAATCAAGAAATTTCTAACATGCCCAGGTTAATCTAAACCTAGGCTCTGATACCACTTGTGACGACCCCATCTTCCCCTAAGGCGAACCCGAGGGGTCGACGGACCGCCTGCCCAGCTCTCGCCAGGACTACGGGTCGCAAACAAATCGAATTTCGTTTAGTTTATAAATGAAAATTCAACAAAGTGAACGATTTATCCCATTAACTTGTTCTTATAACCATAATATCATTATGCAAGAAAGTATAGCGCTCGAGCACTTCAATCGGTCAAGAAAACGAAAAAACGAAAATTTGCCGCGGATGAACAGTAACCGGCCACGTCACTATCCGGCCAGAATCTGGCCGGATACCCGGTCGGAATCTCGGCCGGATAGGAGGCCGAGGCTAGACCCCAAAGGGGTCGAAATTCCCCTGTCAATCCGGCCGGAAGTTGGCCGGATTTCTTCGGCCGGATTGCCACCCGAAGCCAAAACCAATTTTTTTTTCTTTTTTTTTTTTCTTTTCCCCTGCATATCCGGCCTTGTATCCTGCTAGAAACTGGCCGGATTCTTGGTCGGATTCTTGGTCGGATTCTGGGCAGAGTTTTTGCCAAAATTCTTTCTTCCTTCGTTTGCACCCGGTACTCACATAAACACACCAAATACGTAATGCAGTCTATCCAAGACTTGATAAAGCCATATGTATACATGCCATATATACAAGAGAAAGGTTCAATTTACACTTCAAAAGTACTTGGATTCATATACATCAAAGTTCAAGTTTCCGAGGAGCTATTCAAAATTAACTACATAACTAGCTCAACCCTTTTCAAAACTTGAGTCCAACAGTGTCCCTGTAAGGAAAACAAAACAACGGGGGTGAGCTTACGCTCGTGAGGTACCAATATGCACAGATAATGATGCAGGCCAACAAACACATATTCACACATGCCTTCATACACTAATCCACAGATAAAAGGATACATTCGACCCTCAAGGGCCGTTTCTGCAGTCCATATTTGATCGTACTCGTTGACACTCCGTCAACCATTGAAAGTAACCAAGATCCGTAGACACCACTTCGCACCATTTCCTTCCACCATTCACCCCCTATTCGGGCCCGCCGCCTCATAGTTCCAAAAGGTAATACTCGAGTATACCACAAGGTCGAGGAGTTAACACTCCACTCGCCTATTAGTGTCCCAAAGGCTCGTTAACGAATCGCCCAAGCCCTTGCCGGCTCGACTCGAATAACGGTCTAAGGGAATGAGCTCAATTTTCACAGTAATAATAGGGCATAGCCCTAGCAATTATCAACCCATATACACATGAAATTCAACAGTTCAACAGTAACAGTAATGCACATAAGTGGTCAAGAGCGATAAAGTACACCCTCGACCTATTCAAATCACATAGCAAGTACATTCAACCATTGTATGGTACACTCACCAAGCAATCAAGTAAATCACACGTTCGAGTCAGGAGTAGGTCCCGGTCCACCGGTACGACCTAAAACCAGCAAGCAAACATATTTGAGACTCAATCACGAGTCAACGTACAAGTTAAACTTACTAATACAAGTTATTCAAAATAACATAAAATGGTACAAAAGGTATGGAATGTGAACAAACGCTCACAACTCATCCATTTCTACTCTCTTCCTTCTAAATTCTAAACCATCCACATCTCTAACCATTTGGACGGCATAACCCCTTAATTTCTTTGATTCTCCAAACTACTCCACAACATCCAACTCATACCATTACACTTAGCTATCATCAATTGATCCATTCATCACATTTAAGTCACCAACTACTCAATTACACACCAAATACTAGCATAGATACCATACATATAAAAGCCCCAATTTCTTCCAAACCTAAAAACCGGAAATTCTCAAAAATGCCAAAATTCTATACAATTAACCACCATTAACATATCTAGGCTCCAAATCATTCAAGAAAAATCCAACACACCATACTCAACAACAATTTACCATATAAAACAGAAAATTCCCCAATAAATAGAAAATTTCCACAACTCAACCATAAATCTTGAAATAACCCACAAAATGGCATCTATAACCACTAACATGTACTAATTTCATCTTACAACAAACAAAGAAACATTTCCTAACTTGCTTACCTTACAAATGTTGGATACAAGGTGGAGGATAGCTTTTCTCTTCAAACAAAAACCACCAAGCACTTCAAACACTCCTAGCAAGAAGGTTTTATGGAGGAATTTGAGAGATTAATGGTTGGTTTACAAGATTTGGCCAAGAAATGAAGCAAAATTTGAAGAGGTTTCTCTCTTTCTTTCTTTCTTGTTGGTCGGCAAAGAGGAGGAAGAAAATGAATAAATTTGGGTCAAAATTTGTTTTAGTAAAGGTGTAGGAAAAGTCAAAAATTCAAGGGCCAATAAAAATCCAACATTTGTCTTTCAAGCTTATCTCTTCCTTTTGTCTTACAACACTTAACTAAACCAACTAACCTCTAATTAACTCATAACACTAGGTCATAAAGCTTCCGTATATAAAATTTCCCAAAGCTACATTTAACTGTACCGATCGCCTTAGTGGGTCCCGCAACCACTGTACACCCTTAATAGCACAGAAATTGACCTAAACCCAGAAAATGATGTAAAATTCATATTTTCTCATAAAATTCCCCAGAAAACCCACATATAAAAGAAAACCCTAAAATTAGGCCCAAAAGCCCAAAATAAATGCTTGGAAAATAAGAAAATTTTCGGGGTCTCACATATCTTCCTTGAAACAAAATAATGTTTTAAAATAAAATGAACTAAAGAAACCGTAAAACAATAGCATCTTAAAAGTTGGGGTGTCACATTGTTTTACGGTTTCTTTAGTTCATTTTATTTTAAAACATTATTTTGTTTCAAGGAAGATACTAAAGTTATTTCTTTGGGTTTGATTTAAAACCTTATTTTGTTTTAAAAGACGAGAAACCCTAAAATTTTAATCAAAAACCCTAGTTTACTTGTGACTATGTTTAAATCCCTCACATTTGACTCAAAACCCTGATTTTATTCTATGGAATTGTAAAATTCATCACACTTTTCTTAAAATTCCTTTTATTTGGAAATTATTCATTTAATATGATCCTCCTACTCAATCATTCCTCAATAAGTGCAAATGAACCTAGAAAGTAGGGTTTCACTCTTCGTTTTAAAGATTGGAGCAAAATAGGGTTTTCGCGATTTTTCACCAGATGATTTTTCGGTACGGAGCAAGGATCAAATTTGGTGTTTAAGAGTGACTTTTGGGTGAGAAATAATATGTGATTAGATGCAATAAATAAAAGTTAGTGAATAGGAAGTAAAAACCCTAGTACGTGTGCTTTTAAGAAAAACGGCGCGAACCGGCGGGTCCCGCGCATTACCGATTGAACGCACCAATTGACCACCACTTTCTTACCATACAAGTTTATTGATATTTGAGCAAAATATCCTCTTAATTGACAGCTTGTTTGACCGAAAATTAAAGGCTAGAAATAGCAAGGAAAGAAAGAGAAAAATGAAAGGTGGAGGTGGCGACACTTGTCGCCATCCTAGAGTTTCTTGGCCAAGTGAGCAACTAACCTTCTTAAACCAATTTTCTGCACTTTCCCTTCATTATTTCTGCTGCTGGCCGACCAAAAGAGAGAGAGAAAGGGAGAGCAAAAGAAAAATTCTTTCTTCTTGAATCTTAGCCAAACCAAGTGAGAAAATCAAATTTCCAAACCGATCAAAGTGCTAATTGTGAGTTGGGAAGCTAGGGGAACCAGAAATTTTCCAAGGAGGTTGATTATCACTCATCCAAGCTTGTCTTTGAGGTATGAAATCTGATCATGGTCTTTGATCTTTTGAATCTTGTGTAAATTAGCTTAGCAACTCAAATTTGGTGGTGAATAATGGATGCTATCATGTTTTGGGGGTTTTCCCCTTTTGGTTATATGAACTAGGGTTTGATGATTTGCTGCCCAACTTGGTGTATGGTTAATATATGTTGTAATTAAGGTTATATAAGGGGTTTTGGTAGTGTTGGAAGTAAGAAATCAAGGAAGGTTGCATTGAAAATTGAAAATTCCAGAATCTGGAAAATTTTTCCCCCTTTTCTGTCCGGTTTTGTAGCTCCATGTTAGAGGCCGAATTGGCCTTAGGTAAAAACATGAAAGTTGTAGGGAATGGTATTTTATAGGTGCCTATAAAATTTCAGCTCAATTGGAGCAACGTAGGTCATGAAAAGACCAAAGTACCCTCACTGTTTTACGGTTTTTCCCAGTAGTCCGTTTGGTCAGTTTATCCAGTTTATCGTGTTTATTCACTAGGATCCGTACTGATTTACTTTTTTTCCAAAACATGAAAGTTTTAGTACTCTGTCTTATCTTTTAAACGCATCCAAGAACACATTAAACGGACCTTGGTAACCTGAGATATGGCCATTCTAGTCTAGTGCGGTTAATTAGCCGTCAAGTTGGAAGTTGGTTCTGTAACTTGGGAATATGACCCGGTTACACTAGAAATTTGACTGAGCAACCTTCATGAAAATTTTATCCTTATATTTCAGATTTCTAATGCCTTCGGAATTTCCTAATTTAGACTTGTGAGCTGGGAGTTATGGCCCCGTAAACAGACCCTGTCTGTCATTCAAAATGTAAACTTCTGGTACCGTTTTCCATGATTTTGACCTGTTTTGATTCGGATCTAGATTAAGGTGTCTTCATGAGAATTGTAGGTCTTCCTCATAGCTTCAAAATGGTGTCTCGTTCACCTTGATCCGATATTCCTAGCCTAACTTTTTATCAAAACGGTTTGAGATGGCCGATTTGGCCGTTTCCGTTTGCCGTTCCGCGCGTGCGCGTGCGCCCCTTTTGCCGTTTCCGTAATTACGTGTGCCAATTTTGCTGTTTTACTTGTTTTGGGTCTGTTAGTAGCAGTTTGTGAGATAAAGTGATAAAATCTTCTATTTCAGACAGTGGTGAGCTAGGCGGAGCCGGTGGAGCCCACTACTAGCGAACACGCGCGATGCGATTTTGTTCTTGTACTACTTTTGGTATTTTGAGTAAGTACTCAGGCCGCTCTTACGTGTTAGTTGCTTATGTGTTTTGATATGTATGAAAAGGGTACCTAGGCGAGGGTGTACTTTATCGCACTCGGCCTAAACCTTAGTTTGTGCACATATTTGTACATGACCTATGTATATGAATCATTTTGGAACTATACTCCTTGAGCTTGTGGCTCGGGGTGACTTTTGAATAAATTTTGTGAAGTTTGTGAGTTTGGGCCCGATCTCATGACCTAGATGGACTATTCGAGCCGGTTAGGGCTTGGTCGAAATCAGTCCAACCTGGTTGAGGTCACCAAATTTGTGAATCCGGTTCACCGATTATGTGGACCAAGTTTGTGACCCGAGCTTGTGAACCAAGCTCAATTTCGTTCGCTCGAGCAAGTTTGTGAGGTGACTGGCCAGAGAGGGTGATAAGGTGTACGGTGGGAGTACAAGTGAAGTTCTACGGACCATTAATGGTGGTCAACGGAGTGTTGGCAGGAGATCATACATGGCACATGAATTGGCTTTGGAGCCACCTGTATCCTTATTATGTGATGTTACTTTTCTGCTTTTGCTTTACTCTTGCTGTGTAACTGTTGTTACGTGAAATTTACGCTTTTGCCCCTGTTTACTTACTAAGCATATAGCTTACCCCGTTCCATTTGTTTTCCTTAGCAGGGGGCCGACGCGGGGATCGCTCGGGAAGGTGGTTAGATTTTGAGCTAGTGAATACTTGAATTTGTATTTGTTAAAAGTTGACGAGTAAGATGTATATAGTTGGCGTGGTGGTTGTAGTTATCAGTTTTTCTAGGTTTTACTTTCTGGTACTCGTGATATGTAATTCTTGGAGAATTGGATGTAATACTTGAGATTTATTTTATACTTCATTGGAGGACTGTAGTGAGTGAGTGAGTCCCGACGAGAGCTGGGCAGGCGACCCGCCGAACCCTTTGGTACGCCTTAGGGGGAGGTGGGGCCGTCACAGTTGGTATCAGAGCTTAGGCTTCAGATCTCTGTAATGTATCCTAGGCTTGAAGTTTAGGATGCCGGACTGTGGGATTTTATTTGATTTGATTTGATTTGAAAGTTAAGCAATTGAGGGATAAAACCTATAGCAGTTTCGCGTGGTCTCTGTGCAAAGTGAGTCTGGATGAAGTGTCGAATAAGTATGAAGGACTAAGTGTTCGTTCGAGCATAAGTTATGGATCATAAATGTTATAGGTCTTAAATCTTTCTCATGGTATCTGAGGACCATAGAAAGGTACGTCAGGTAGGGATTTTGATTGTAGATAGTTTACTCTTGGGACTGCAGCTCGAGATGTGAATTATCTTATCTCGGATTCTTGTGCCTGAATACTCCAGAGTTGAGGCGCTGCTAAGTACTTGAGACTAGCATTTTGGGAACATGATCAGGCTTTGACTGGCTAGAGTGAGTACAAGATATCAACGGGCACCTTGGGAAGTGGAGTAAGAAGCCGGACGAGGGTGATTTTCACTGAGCGTGGGACGATAAGTCGCGTTTCTTTCATTTTGCCCTTGCATTGTCCCTACATGTCATTTACTTGTGGTATGTTAATACCTACATATATAGTATCTGCTGCACTTGACTTTGTCCAACTTGAAATATTTCTTGGTGTATATGGTGCATCATATTGTGTATATATCTCCTTGTGTATTTGGTATGTTATATCTTGTCGTTTTAGTTAATTTACTGTGTTACATACTAAATCACCTTTTAAAAAAATGTCGAGGACGACATTCTTTGAAGGAGGGAAGATTGTGACACCCCAACTTTTAAGATGCTATTGTTTTATGGTTTCTTTAGTTCATTTTATTTTAAAACATTATTTTGTTTCAAGGAAGATACTAAAGTTATTTCTTTGGGTTTGATTTAAAACCTTATTTTGTTTTAAAAGATGAGAAACCCTAAAATTTTAATCAAAAACCCTAGTTTACTTGTGACTATGTTTAAATCCCTCACATTTGACTCAAAACCCTGATTTTATTCTATGGAATTGTAAAATTCATCACACTTTTCTTAAAATTCCTTTTATTTGGAAATTATTCATTTAATATGATCCTCCTACTCAATCATTCCTCAATAAGTGCAAATGAACCTAGAAAGTAGGGTTTCACTCTTCGTTTTAAAGATTGGAGCAAAATAGGGTTTTCGCGATTTTTCACCAGATGATTTTTCGGTACGGAGCAAGGATCAAATTTGGTGTTTAAGAGTGACTTTTGGGTGAGAAATAATATGTGATTAGATGCAATAAATAAAAGTTAGTGAATAGGAAGTAAAAACCCTAGTACGTGTGTTTTTAAGAAAAACGGCGCGAACCGGCGGGTCCCGCGCATTACCGATTGAACGTACCAATTGACCACCACTTTCTTACCATACAAGTTTATTGATATTTGAGCAAAATATCCTCTTAATTGACAGCTTGTTTGTGTGACGGCCCCACTTCCCCCTAGGGCGTACCCCAGGGTTCGGCGGGTCGCCTGCCTAGCTCTCGCCGGGACTCACTCACTCACTACAGTCCTCAAACAAATTATAATGTAAATCTCAAATATACATCAGATGTTCCACAAATTTACAAATCATAAGCGAAGCGTCCACGCTTCCGCTGCGCCACTCTGATCCTTGATACCAGCTATTATACAGGAGGAATTCCAAATCTAAACTGTACAAAATATAGGCCATCCAACCACGTGAATAAGTATTACAAGCCTTTACTTCGCCACGAGCCCTGTGGAGGGGAATAAAATAGTTTTGGGGTGAGCTAGAAGCTCAGTGAGTAACCAATAAAATCCAGAAATCAAATAAGCTTTACAATCGTTCATTTCAATGATGTCATGAATCAGAAATCCAATGTACGTTTATTGCTCTCACGAGCCAGTGAAATCATTGTACTTAAACACCCAACGCTCAAAAAGATCTTTTAACGTTAACGTTGAACAGTAAGAGGGAGCAACGTTGGTGCCCCAGATCATGTCACGAACTCACGAAAGTGGTGGAGACGTTGGCTCCAGGTAAATAGTAGAGAAGACGTTGGTTTGTTCAGCACAAGACTTCCCAAGTACTCATTTCAAACCAAAACATGTCATGAACTCACATGCAAGCACGCATGATATGCAATCGAGTGAATAATGCAAGAAAATGTTCAAAAGTAACTTTGGGACAGTTTTAGGATTACTCACTTCCACGGTTCAGAAACCATCCATCATATATCATTGCATTGCCCAAATCCAAGCCCTTCAACTCAAACTCAAAGCAATCAAATGCTTTCAAAGATCGGACAGCATTTCCCCTTAATTTTCTTACTTTTCCATCCTACAAGCAACACCAATTCATCATAAATCAACCACATACATATCATAGACTATCAAATACACCTTTCGGCACAAGTTCCATAACTGAAGCTACCCTTACCGGATTGAAACAAATCTTATGGTGTTTCGAAGCCAGGACATAAACCTACAACTTTCATGAAGACCACTCAGTCCAGTTCTCACCCTAACTAGGTCAAATTTACCAAAACAACTCCAGATTTTCCAGTTCGACATTCACTGCAGCAGTCCTGATTCATTCAGTCATATCGCAGCACACACAACTCCAATTCAAGTGATTCCAAAGCCATTAGAAAGCTAAGATACAAGGCTATAATTCATAAGAAGACATCAACAACCAAATCAGTAGTATGCCTGGTCAAAATAACCAATTACAGAAGCAGATGAACATGTTCGGATAGAAACAGGGCAGTAGGGATATTTCAGTCTTTTCACAGGCTACGTTGCTCCGATTGAGCTGAAATTTTACAGGCAACTATAAAACACCATTCTCTACAACTTTCATGTTTTGTACTAAGCCCAATTCGGCCTCTAACATAGTACAATAAAACCGGACAGAAGTGAAACATGAAATTCCAGAAATCTGCAAATTTCTCAAACCACCATAGAAATCACCAAATCTTCCACAAAACCACATCTAAAACAACTAAAAACCATTAATAAGCAATTAATTGAAATAAAGAGGATGTTCTTGGCAAAATACCTTAAAACCACAAGAAAGATAGGAGCTTAATAGTTTTTCTTCCAAAACAACTCCACCAAGACCTTCAAACTCCCTTAGCAAATCACTTTTGTGGACAAATTCAAGGTTTAATCCGTTGGTTTGCAAGATCTAAGTAAGAAATTGAAGAAACAAGTTGAGAGCTTTCTTTTCTTTTCTTGTAGAGAGAGAGTCAGCCAAGAGGAGCTAAAATGAAGAGATATTTTGATCAAAATTAGCTTTAAGAAGGTATAAATATCTTGGTCAAAAGTCCAAGGGTAAATAGGATGGTGACACTTGTCACCTTTTCGTTTAAAACTTATCTTTTTGTCTCTCCAATGATAATCCATATAGGTAACATCTAATTATCTCTTAGCACCTTATAAAATAATATTATTTAATACAAAACTCCAACAAGTTATCAAAAATATATCGCATTTACCGCACTAGCGGGTCCCACGTTCAAAACGCACTTCAAAATTAACTTGGACTAACTTGTACTAGAAAAATGGTTGGAAAACTATATTCCCTTACAATAAATGTATAGGAAATTAATATATTGAAGAAAGGTACAAAATTATAGACAAGGAAACAAAATAATGTCTTGAAAATATAGAAAATTTTTCGGGTTTTCACACTCAATCTTTCGGGGCGTCACAGTTTGACCGAAAATTAAAGGCTAGAAATAGCAAGGAAAGAAAGAGAAAAATGAAAGGTGGAGGTGGCGACACTTGTCGCCATCCTAGAGTTTCTTGGCCAAGTGAGCAACTAACCTTCTTAAACCAATTTTCTGCACTTTCCCTTCATTATTTCTGCTGCTGGCCGACCAAAAGAGAGAGAGAAAGGGAGAGCAAAAGAAAAATTCTTTCTTCTTGAATCTTAGCCAAACCAAGTGAGAAAATCAAATTTCCAAACCGATCAAAGTGCTAATTGTGAGTTGGGAAGCTAGGGGAACCAGAAATTTTCCAAGGAGGTTGATTATCACTCATCCAAGCTTGTCTTTGAGGTATGAAATCTGATCATGGTCTTTGATCTTTTGAATCTTGTGTAAATTAGCTTAGCAACTCAAATTTGGTGGTGAATAATGGATGCTATCATGTTTTGGGGGTTTTCCCCTTTTGGTTATATGAACTAGGGTTTGATGATTTGCTGCCCAACTTGGTGTATGGTTAATATATGTTTTAATTAAGGTTATATAAGGGGTTTTGGTAGTATTGGAAGTAAGAAATCAAGGAAGGTTGCATTGAAAATTGAAAATTCCAGAATCTGGAAAATTTTCCCCCCTTTTCTGTCCGGTTTTGTAGCTCCATGTTAGAGGCCGAATTGGCCTTAGGTCAAAACATGAAAATTGTAGGGAATGGTATTTTATAGGTTCCTATAAAATTTCAGTTCAATCGGAGCAACGTAGGTCATGAAAAGACCAAAATACCCTCACTGTTTTACGGTTTTTCCCAGTAGTCCGTTTGGTCAGTTTATCCAGTTTATCGTATTTATTCACTAGAATCCGTACTGATTTAGCCTTTTTCCAAAACATCAAAGTTTTATTACTCTGTCTTAGCTTTTAAACGCATCCAAGAACACCTTAAACGGACCTTGGTAGCCTGAGATATGGCCATTCTAGTCTAGTGCGGTTAATTAGCCATCAAGTTGGAAGTTGGTTCTGTAACTTGGGAATATGACCAGGTTACACTGGAAATTTGACTGAGTGACTTTCATGAAAGTTTTATCCTTATATTTCAGCTTTCTAATGCCTTTGGAATTTCCTAATTTGGACTTGTGAGCTGGGAGCTATGGTCCCGTAAACAGACCCTGTCTGTCATTCAAAATGTAAACTTCTGGTACCGTTTTCCATGATTTCGACCTATTTTGATTCGGATCTAGATTAAGGTGTCTTCATGAGAATTGTAGGTCTTCCTCATAGCTTCGAAACGGTGTCTCTCTCACCTTGATCCGATATTCCTAGCCTAGCTTTTTATCAAAACGGTTTGAAATGGCCGATTTGGCCGTTTCCGTTTGCCGTTCCGCGCGTCCGCGTGCGCCCCTTTTGCCGTTTCCGCAATTACGTGTGCCAATTTTGCCGTTTTACTTGTTTTGGGTCTGTTAGTAGCCGTTTGTGAGATAAAGTGATAAAATCTTCTATTTCAGACAGTGGTGAGTTAGGCGGAGCCGGTGGGGCCCACTACTAGCGAACACGCGCGAAGCGATTTTGCTCTTGTACTACTTTTGGTATTTTGAGTAAGTACTCAGGCCGCTCTTACGTGTTAGTTGCTTATGTGTTTCGATATGTATGAAAAGGGTACCTAGGCGAGGGTGTACTTTATCGCACTCGACCTAAACCTTAGTTTGTGCACATATTTGTACATGACCTATGTATATGAATCATTTTGGAGCTAAACCCCTTGAACTTGTGGCTCGGGGTGACTTTTGAATAAATTTTGTGAAGTTTGTGAGTTTGGGCCCGATCTCATGACCTAGATGGACTATTCGAGCCAGTTAGGGTTTGGTCGAAATCAGTCCAACCTGGTTGAGGTCACCAAGTTTGTGAATCCGGTTCACCGATTATGTGGACCAAGTTTGTGACCCGAGCTTGTGAACCAAGCTCAATTTCGTTCGCTCGAGCAAGTTTGTGAGGTGACTGGCCAGAGAGGGTGATAAGGTGTACGGTGGGAGTACAAGTGAAGTTCTACGAACCATTAATGGTGGTCGACGGAGTGTCAGCAGGAGATCATACATGGCACATGAGTTGGCTTTGGAGCCACCTGTATCCTTATTATGTGATGTTACTTTTCTGCTTTTGCTTTACTCTTACTGTGTAACTGTTGTTACGTGAAATTTACGCTTTTGCCCCTGTTTACTTACTAAACATATAGCTTACCCCGCTCTATTTGTTTTCCTTAGCAGGGGGCCGACGCGGGGATCGCTCGGGAAGGTGGTTAGATTTTGAGCTAGTGAATACTTGAATTTGTATTTGTTAAAAGTTGACGAGTAAGATGTATATAGTTGGCGTTGTGGTTGTAGTTATCAGTTTTTCTAGATTTTACTTTCTGGTACTCGTGATATGTAATTCTTGGAGAATTGGATGTAATACTTGAGATTTATTTTATACTTCATTGGAGGACTGTAGTGAGTGAGTGAGTCCCGGCGAGAGCTGGGCAGGCGACCCGCCGAACCCTTTGGTACGCTTTAGAGGGAGGTGGGGCCGTCACAACTCACTTCAATGGATCAAAAACTAGTTTTGCAAGTATCACATTTCAAGTCAAGAAAGCACTTTAATCAAGTAGGAATAGAACAAGCAGGGACACTCACCAAGAGTGAAGTTACTGATCAAGTTGGGAATCAAAATCTGCGTCCTCGCTAGACCCTAAAATACCAAATTTTAAAACTATAAGTTGGCTATACTAGTTCTAAGGTTACGTAGGAAAAATTATTCGTAGTATAGCTAGTTTATTTTTTTGGAATAAGTCAACAAACCATGTAGTATTAAAACTAGTAAAATACTTTGTAAAGTTTCCTTAATACTACTTTTCTTGTAAAAGTGTTACGAGAACTAATTTACGTGAAATAGTGTTTCTTGCCGAACAAGTTTTCTGCATGTTTAGTTAAAATCGCTAACATCTCTTATTTTGGAAATTTCCTCTAGAAAACTAGCAAGGAACTGGTTTTAAAGAAAGACAAGGAAATGAAACAAGACTTAGGGTTTTAAAAGCTAGAAAAGTTATTTTCTATAACTATCAAGGCTAGTTTAAGCTAAAGGAAAGTTGTCAGTTGGCAAAATTTAGGGCAAAATACTAATTACTGAAGTTTATCGATTAATACTAGCGTAAAAATATTTTTAATTAGCTTGATCAAAATTGCTCGAGTTCACAGGGTCGAAACGACTTTAAAATTTCGATTCCATTTCGAAATCACATTATGGTTCAAATTTGTCGGCATGGCAAAATCACATTTCAAATAGCAAATCACTAGGGTTTCGTCAATCATTAACCCTAGATTTCAACAGATTCATTACTGATAGAAAAATAAAACAAGTGACCAAGGCTTCGTCCATCATTAGCTCTTGGGTTTTGGCAAGCTCATATCACATCTCAACTTAATCAAAATAAACATAAGGTCTCCAAGCAATTCCAGCAGTTTAATTTCATCAAACTTTAACACTTATATATAAAATCATTCAAATGGCCAAGGGCTTCATCAATCATTAGCCCTTAGCATCCAACAATTAGTTCTTATAGCAATAAGGCTAACATTCCAAGTGTTTAAAATCACCAACATGTATGCGAACCCAAAGACAAAATTTGTAACACTATCTTAATAAGCTCTGAGGTGAGATCAACGATGATATGACATTTCACAGAAATCCCAACTTAGCTGTCACCACTTGGAATTCCCAATGCGCAAAAGAAATTTGGAAAAGAAGTTTCTTTCTTCTTCCCTCGTCTAAGCTGAGGAAATTTTCCAGCATTTATATTCCAACATTTTTGGTTCACTCTTCCAATATATCGAATATTTCATCGCTAAACAACTTACACAGCTTAAAATACACATCTCTCATGCATTTATAAACCATTACATTCCAAGGAAGAAATAAAATAAAATTCCAGAAGCCAATTAAAATTTCCAAAAACAAACTAAGAATTCCTGCTCAACTTCTCGGCTATCCAGATTTTTCCAGCACTTAGAGGTTCATAAATCCAGCTTTTCCTTGGCTAAAACATGATTTTAGGTTCTCAAATTTGCCATGCATCAACTTATCTAACCAATTAACATTTCCAGTTCATAATTGAGTTCAAACAACAGTCATAAACCTCAAAATTTCCAGGTTCAAACCTTGCGGCAGTTCACAAAGTTTTCCAGCAATTAGATGTTCTTAATCCAGTTTTTTTCCTCGGCTAAAACAAAGTGTTAAGGCTCCAATTCAACATGCCATCACTTAACTAGTTAATTAACGTATCAAGCTCAGTAATTAAATTCGATTAACGACAAAAGTCATCCAAAATTTCCAGAAATCTTCCAACAAGCCTCGGATGATCATATATGTAGCAGATTTCTATTTCATTTTATTTTTCTGATTTAAACCCATTAATTAACTACATGCAGAGCTTAATTATCTTGTAATTAACTAGTTAATCACAGTTAGAGCCTCAAAACAGCAAAATTATACCAAATAAAGCTGCATTATTCAAGTCAAGCTCTCGGCAGTCTCAAATTCTTACGCATAACAGATTTTTCTTTCCTAAACTACTCATCCGGCTGTCTAAACTCAACATGCAAGGCTATATCTAGCTTAATCCTCTTGTTTTTGGTTGGTTAAACACATAATTAAGCTCAGATTGTCACAGGGAAGCAAAAATAAAGCTGCATCTTCAACTCAGCTTCTCGGCAGAAACATTTACTTCCAAAACAGATTTTTCTAAACTTTGATTTCATCATCCGACTACACAAACAACACATGCATGCCCCTAGATGGCTCAATCTACCTCTGATCAACCCAAATAGTCCAGAAACTTACCTCAGAAGCAAGCTAAGCTTACGCACAAGAAATCTGAAATTTTTTTTCTTTCTTCCACTCGGCTCTAACGCACGGCCTGTAGTGCTGGTTTCCTTGGCTGTGGCGGCCGGTGGAGCTGGTGGTTGTTGCGGTTGGAAAACTGGGTGCAGCTGGTGGAAATGGAAGTGCAGAATGGTTGGAACTCGCTCACGGCTTCTCCCTGGTTTCACTCTAGCTCACAGACAGAAATTTGGAAGTGTTGCAGCTCGCGGATTTCAGCTCTCAAGGTTTTTTTTTTTTTTTCCTTTGCTCTCGGATGAAGCTGTTTCCTCACTCTCTCTGCCAATACTCACGATGAAGGTGGAGTGCGGTGGTGGTTTGTGATACAGAAATGAAGAGGAAGAAAGATGGTTGCCGCGGTTTTGAGAAGGAGGTTGAGTGTAGGAAGAGGTTGAGTGTTGAGATGGTAAAAATTCTATTGGCCGGATGGTGCGGTGCTTATGATGCTGTCCGAGGGATTGTTTGGTTTTGCATGGTAATGTTGTGGTTGTATGGGGGCACTTTAGTCTTTTCCCTTTTCTTCCTAACCTCTACTTAAATTCTCAATTCTAACTTAATTCCAAAAATTATCCCCAAGTGTGATTTGAACGCCTAATTATACACTAGTCATGCAAGACTTTAATTATCGTAACTTCATGCCTTAAGTATGTTTAGCATACTTGTATTATATTTATCTAAAATTCATTGATTTCGTCTTACCGTGACAAATTTCCTTTTAACATATAACGTTAGCAACTAATTGGAATTAATCATTGAGTTTCAAGTAATTTATTTTAAGGTAAAAAGATTAATCGGCTCAAGTATCATTAATTTTGCATAAAGGAATTTAAGTATTCTAACATTTTATGTTAAGGCGAAAAAATTAATCTAACTCTAAAGATATTAATTTAGTCTAGCAAAACCAAGAAATTTCATAACTTAGGAAAATTATATTATTTTTCACATAACCCTGTTTTTACGTACTTAATTGCAAACAAGTAAAAATAATGGTAGAAATTATTAAGGAATAAAAGAAATGCAAATGAAATATGCACTGGCTTATATATATTTTCAGGGTTCTCACATCCTCCCCTTCTTACAAAGAATTTTGTCCTCAAAATTCACACTTTCTAAGGAAATAAATCAGGGCACTTTTTCTGCATTTCTTCTTCTAATTCCCAAGTTGCTTTCTCAAGTCCATGATTTCTCCATAGAATCTTCACCAGAGGAATTTTCTTATTTCTCAGCTCCTTTACTTCTCTTTCCTAAATCTTGACTGGTCCTTCTTCATACGTTAACGTCTCATCCACCTCAATTCCCTCCAGTGGCAGCACATGACTTGGGTCGGAATAATATTTCTTAAGCATGGAAAAGTGAAATACATCGTGAACCTTATCCATGCTTGCGGGTAACTTCAGCTGATATGCTACATTCCCAACTCGCTTCAAAATTTCGAAAGGTCCGATATACCTTGGCTTTAGCTTCTTACCTTTCTTAGACACTACTCCGCCCTTCAAGGGTTTAATTCTTAGGAAGACCTTGTTTCCTACTTCGAATTCCAAATCTTTCCTCCTTGTGTCGGCGTAGCTCTTTTGTCTACTCTGAGCTGTTTGAAGCCTTTCTATAATTAGTTTCACTTTCTCCTGGGCTTCTTCTATCCAAGGTATCGCTGTTGGATCTACAATCTTCTTCTCTCCTATTTCATCCCAATGAATCGGAGATCGACACCTTCTCCCATATAACGCTTCGTAAGGTGCCATTTGAATTGAGGCTTGATAACTGTTGTTATACGCAAATTCTACTAAGGTCATATATTTACTCCATTTACCTCCAAAATCCAATATACACGACCTCAGCAGATCCTCCAAAGTTTGAATTGTTCTTTCCGACTGCCCGTCGGTTTGGGGATGGTATGCAGTACTAAATTTCAACTTAGTCCCCAAAGACTCCTGAAATTTCTGCCAAAAACGTGAGACAAACCTTGGATCTCGATCAGACACGATACTTACCGGGATACCATGTAATCTTAAGATCTCTTCTGTATATAACTTGACCAGTTTTTCCAAAGAAAAGCTCATGTTTACAGGTAGGAAATGTGCAGACTTAGTGAGTCGGTCAACTATTACCCAAATTGCATCAAATCCTTTTTGGCTTCTAGGCAACCCCGTTACAAAATCCATTGTTATATGTTCCCATTTCCATTCAGAGATTTCTAACGGTTGTAATAAACCAGAGGGCTTCTGATGCTCACCTTTTACTTGTTGGCAGATCAGGCATTTCTGTACAAACTCTGCCACTTCCTTTTTCAAACCGTCCCGCCAGTATAATCCCTTCACATCATGATACATCTTAGTCACTCCTGGATGTATGGTATACTTCGATCGATGTGATTCTTCTAAAATTTCTTTCCTTATCTCTTCATCTGCCGGAATCACAATTCGATCTCGGAACCTCAATACTCCTTCAGACCCTAACTTGAATTCTAGGGTTTCCCCTTTTTGCACTTTCTCCAAATTCTTCTGAATTATAGAGTCCGTTTTCTGGGCCTCCTTAATACGCTCTATTAAGGGTGACTTCAATGATAAGTTCCCAAAAAATATCTTCAATTTCTCCAAGCGAGGGTTCCAACTAGTAACTTCTTCTAACATGTCCCACTCTTTAACCATTAACCCTGCTACTTGGGCCTTTCTACTTAGAGCGTCAGCTACCACATTAGCTTTTCCTGGGTGGTAGTTAATTGAACAGTCATAATCTTCCAGAAATTCTACCCATCGCCTTTGTCTCAAATTTAGTTCCATCTAGGAGAACAAATACTTGAGGCTATTATGGTCCGTATAAACCTCAAAAGTCACGCCATACAAGTAGTGTCTTCATTTCTTTAAGGCGAAAATCACTGCTGCTAACTCTAGGTCATGAGTTGGGTAGTTTTGTTCGTGAGGCTTCAGTCTCCTGGAAGCGTAGGCAATCACTTTACCATTTTGCATTAAAACACATCCTATACCTTCTCCAGAAGCATCGGAGTATACGACATAACCTTCTCCTCCGTCAGGTAACACCAAAACAGGAGCGGATGTTAAACGCTTCTTTAATTCCTGAAAACTTGACTCGCACTTCGGAGTCCAAATGAACCTATTCCCTTTCTTGGTTAGCTCGGTCATGGGTCCAGCAATCTTCGAAAAATCCTTGATAAATCGCCTATAATAACCTGCTAATCCCAAGAAACTTCTAACTTCAGTTGGGTTTTCTGGCTGCTTCCAATTCATAACGGTCTCAACCTTTGCCGGATCCACGGCAATTCCCTCCTTGGAAACTTTATGCCCTAGAAAAGATATTTCATCCAGCTAAAACTCACACTTGCTGAATTTGGCATACAGTTTCTGCTCCCTTAATATTTGCAAGACTATCTCCAAGTGCTTCACATGTTCCTCTCGAGTCTTAAAGTATATCAAGATATCATCGATGAAAACCACTACAAACTGATCCAGATACTTCTTAAAGACTCTCTGCATTAAATCCATGAATGCCGCTGGTGCATTAGTTAAACCAAAAGGCATG
Organism: Coffea canephora; assembly: GCA_036785865.1. NCBI lineage: Eukaryota > Viridiplantae > Streptophyta > Magnoliopsida > Gentianales > Rubiaceae > Coffea > Coffea canephora. The sequence continues at coordinate 38,838,469 of CM071919.1, forward strand.
ACTGCGAACTCAAAATATCCATATCTCGTACTAAAAGCAGTCTTGGGTATATCCTCCTTCTTAATCTTTAACTGATAATACCCTTGCCTCAAGTCCACCTTAGAGAAAACTACTGACCCTTGCAGTTGGTCGAACAAACTATCTATCAACGGTAAAGGGTATTTATTCTTAATTGTAATCTCATTTAACCCTCAGTAATCGATACATAACCTCAAGCTTCCGTCCTTTTTCTTAACAAATAGAATGGGTGCTCCCCATGGTGAATCACTCTCCTTCACAAAACCTTTCTCCAAGAGGTCTTGCAGTTGGATTTTCAACTCCTTTAGCTCGGCAAGAGCCATTCGGTACGGAGTCTTAGAGATCGGAGCCGTTCTAGGCACCAAGTCAATTTTAAACTCCACTTCTCTCTCCGACGGTAAGGTCTTTAGTTCTTCGGGGAACACATCCGAAAATTCCCGTACCACTGGTACATCTTCTAACTTCACGTGATCACTGGGAGCATTAATCAAGAAGGCTAAGAAACCTTGAGCTCCATTTGACAACATTTTCCTCGCCCGTATCCCTGAGATCATAGCAGATGATGCTAACCTACCCTTAACATCTAACCTCCGGGTTGCTTCTCCAGGTATACAGAATTCTACCACTTTCGCTCGGCAATCAAGCTTAGCATGATACTGGTCTAGGAAATCCATTCCTATGATAACATCGTACCCTTTTATGTCCAGACTGATTAGATCCACTAGCATTTTACACTCTCCAATCCAGAATTCACAATTCTTATAGGCTAAGCTAGTGATTATCTTCTTATTACCCATTGGTGTCCTAACTTCAAGATCGAAGGGTAATCTAACAGGTTTCACATCTATTCCAGACATAAAAGATGGATTTACGAATGAATAAGTTGCACCAGGGTCAATTAACACTTTAGCTAATCGATAAAAAATAGGAAGAGTACCTTCCACGACTTTCGAGGAATCAGGCACAGGTTGGTCATCTATAGCATACACTCGGGCAGGGACTGTCGGCCGGCTCCCTCCAGAAGTGTTTGGTCTAGCGTTTGGAGTACTCCCTTCTTGCATTTTTGGACATCCAGAAATTTGGTGCTCGCTACTTCTGCATCTCAAACACTTTCCTTGCTTCTTCCAGCAACCATCTATATTATGGCCAGGTTTCTTACAATATGCACAAGTCACTTGGGGAATTATTGCTCGGCCTCCTTGCGAGGTATTCCTAGGTTGTCCCCTTCCATTCGGTCCCACTCTAGTTCCATTATTTCGTCCCCCTGCATTCCTTGCCCCGGTTCCTCTTGCTTGTGCGCCTCGTGGTGCTCCAGGAATAATCACTCCACTGGTTCCTCGGCCCACTTTGGCCGGTGGAGCATTTCCATACGTCGGCTCCTGACTACTGCTAGGAGCAAATCTTTTCTTGGCCTAAAAAGATTTCACTTGAGCTCTAGCTACTTCAACTCTCTGGGCTCTCTCGACGGCATCTGCAAAAATGTCTATCCTCACGGCATCTAAACCTTCCTGTACTTCTACATTCAGTCCCTACACAAACCTTCTGACACGCCTTTGCTCCGTGGTTACCAATTCAGGAGCAAAACGGGATAGTTTTGTGAACTGGACTTCATATTCAGCGACACTCATCGCCCCTTGCTTACATTTTATGAAGTCGTTCTCTCTCTTCTCTTGAATGAGAGGTGGGAGAAATTTGGCATTGAACTCCCTTGTGAAGTTCGCCCAAGTCCTTGGAGTATGATTCCTGTCCCAGTTAATCCTAACCAGATTCCACCAGGAGCGAGCAGCTCCCTCAAACTGGAATGTGGCGAAAGTCACCTGTCGCTCTTCCGTGTAGTTTAAAGCTGCGAAGATGTCGGAGATTCTCTCCCACCATCTCTCAGCTACCTCCGGTTCGGGTCCTCCGTAGAACTTAGGAGATCCAAACTTCAGAAACCTCTCCAGTGCCCGATCCTCGGAATCGGCTGGGCCTCCTTGGCGGTGCACTGGTCCAGAGGCTTGGTGTTCAGTCAAACGCTCTAAGACGTCAGTGATACGGTTAATTGTGGTGGCCACTCGATCTCCGGCCACTCCCTCTTGCCCTTGGTCTCGATTGACCTCGGGTTCCCTATCACCACCCACTTCCGGGTGTTGTCTAGTAGGTCTCTCATGGCTTCTTCCTATCACTTGGCGATCCATTGCCTAATTATGCCTATTACGGAAGGGTAAGACAATTAGGCAAAAATTTTATTTATTTCTAATTATTATTATTCTTTATGTGATTAAAATCAACATGGAAATGGAGGAGAAGGAAATGAAACACTTAACATATATTTCCGCGGAAAAGTCATACAACTAGCGGGTTGGGACATTCCCAAAAATAAGGCACATAAGCTAGCAAAATGCATGCATGAAATCCCTTATACAAAAATTAGGGATATGGTGCCTCGAAAGCAAGTCATCTACCTAGACAAAATTTGACGACTTAGCTAATGCCCCTTTTTCTAACCCTACGTATCTAGCACTATCAAGTCAACCTAACCTAACCCTCAGCAGGGCTATCAGGGACGACGTCCTCAGCTGGATCCTCCTCCGGGTCCTCCTCCGGGTCCTCCTCCGGGTCCTCCTCCGGATCCTCCTCTGCGCCTGCCTGCTCGTTACCCTGAAGGTAACTAGTGGCCTCGTCCATTAGCATAGCGGCATCAGCCCTGATGCCGGCACTCCTATCGCGGATCCCCTCAGCTAGTCGGGTCACCCTAGATCTCTGTCGCTCTATCTCCAAACGAGCAGCCTCCAGAATATTATGCTCAGCAGCTAGCCTAATCTCCAAATCGGCTATGCGGTCGAACTGGGTATCCACCATGATACTCAGCTCCTCCACATCCTGGGTCAAGGTGTGGTTAGTGTCCCACAAGTGGCGGCGCTCATCATCTAGGGATAACACCAAGTCGTTGGGATACGCCTACGTGGCTCTACACTGGCATCTAGGGTGCCTATCAGCAGGTGAGTATCGAACTCGGTCTCCTCCACCTCGAGGCCTATATGAAATGGATCTAAGTGGCTCTGCATGTCCATTAGCCGTGCTACTACAGTTAGCATGTCCATTACCATTCTCCATACCTGCAAAATAATTAAAACTTAAGGGTTAGAACTTAAATAGCTAACTGGATCGGATATCACTTAAGGTATATCTAATGGTTTCAATTCTTATTTCTAGAGAGGATTAGGGTTTCTAACATATCTAATATGTCTCTTGAATAACTTTTCAACCCTAGGCTCTGATACCACCTATGGCGACCCCACTTCCCCCTAAGGTGAACCAGAGGGTTGGCGGGTCGTCTGCCCAGCTCTCGCTAGGACTCACGCAAGCACACTAACCTAAAACCTTTAGAAGAATGACCTCATCCCTTCCATAACGATTCTCCCGAAGAAGACAGTTACAAAAATCCACATTAACTTCAGAGATAGCAGTAATTTAAAATAGCCAATCGACGCTCTTAAACGTTCCACGTGCTACATATCAAGGTATAAAGTTGTAAAAATCCGGATAGATAATTACATACATCACTAATACAAACTCACAAGCCAAACGCTTAAATTAGGTTTTACACATTTTCCAGCTTCAAGTGGCAATTCCGAAATAAAAGTACATTATCCAAATTAACGCATTACAGCCCACAAAAGTAGTCATAGTATTCAAATACATCCCAAAAGGAAATCATGAGTAAGTTTCAAAACTTTCAATTTTCAGAACCTGTTAAGGAAAACAAATAAACGTGGGGTGAGCTAAATCTCAGTGGTGCCCCAAAACATGCATCTAAATGAACAAATAGCAAGAATCAATATTGACTAAGGTAAACAAGTAGGAAAGCGGATAATAACACAAGGTAGGATACAGGGCTCTCAGGAGCCATTTTCCTCGCTTGATCACCATTCATCATAGTTGACCCTCCGTCAACTCTCACTACTTATAGTCCATGTAGATCCTCTCATTTTTTTTTTACTCCTAACCCGTCACCGTTCTTACCCCTGTCCCGGGCCCGAACGCCAACTAAGGAAGCAGTATACTCGAGATATACCCTTAGAAAATTTAGTTGAGAGATTCACCCAACGACGCAACTACATTTAAATTCACGAAAAAAAATGTTTCACGCAAGTCACCACTCGAACGGCTAGTGCGATAAAGTACACACTGCTCACTTCGACGGATCAAAAACTAGTTTTGTAAGTATCACATTTCAAGTCAAGAAAGCACTTTAATCAAGTAGGAATAGAACAAGCAGGGACACTCACCAAGAGTGAAGTTACTGATCAAGCTGGGAATCAAAATCTGCGTCCTCGCTAAACCCTAAAATACCAAATTTTAAAACTATAAGTTGGCTATACTAGTTCTAAGGTTACGTAGGAAAAATTATTCGTAGTATAGCTAGTTTATTTTTTTTGGAATAAGTCAACAAACCATGTAGTATTAAAACTAGTAAAATACTTTGTAAAGTTTCCTTAATATTACTTTTCTTGTAAAAGTGTTACGAGAACTAATTTACGTGAAATAGTGTTTCTTGCCGAACAAGTTTTCTGCATGTTTAGTTAAAATCGCTAAAATCTCTTATTTTGGAAATTTCCTCTAGAAAACTAGCAAGGAACTGGTTTTAAAGAATGACAAGGAAATGAAACAAGACTTAGGGTTTTAAAAGCTAGAAAAGTGATTTTCTATTACTATCAAGGCTAGTTTAAGCTAAAGGAAAGTTGTCGGTTGGCAAAATTTAGGGCAAAATACTAATTACTGAAGTTTATCGATTAATACTAGCGTAAAAATATTTTTAATTAGCTTGATCAAAATTGCTCGAGTTCACAGGGTCGAAACGACTTTAAAATTTCGATTCCATTTCGAAATCACATTATGGTTCAAATTTGTCGGCATGGCAAAATCACATTTCAAATAGCAAATCACTAGGGTTTCGTCAATCATTAGCCCTAGATTTCAACAGATTCATTACTGATAGAAAAATAAAACAAGTGACCAAGGTTTCGTCCATCATTAGCTCTTGGGTTTTGGCAAGCTCATATCACATCTCAACTTAATCAAAATAAACATAAGGTCTCCAAGCAATTCCAGCAGTTTAATTTCATCAAACTTTAACACTTATATATAAAATCATTCAAATGGCCAAGGGCTTCATCAATCATTAGCCCTTAGCATCCAACAATTAGTTCTTATAGCAATAAGGCTAACATTTCAAGTGTTTAAAATCACCAACATGTATGCGAACCCAAAGACAAAATTTGTAACACTATCTTAATAAGCTCTAAGATGAGATCAACGATGATATGACATTTCACAGAAATCCCAACTTAGCTGTAACCACTTGGAATTCCCAATGCGCAAAAGAAATTTGGAAAAGAAGTTTCTTTCTTCTTCCCTCGTCTAAGCTGAGGAAATTTTCCAGCATTTATATTCCAACATTTTTGGTTCAATCTTCCAATATATCGAATATTTCATCGCTAAACAACCTACACAGCTTAAAATACACATCTCTCATGCATTTATAAACCATTACATTCCAAGGAAGAAATAAAATAAAATTCCAGAAGCCAATTAAAATTTCCAAAAACAAACTAAGAATTCCTGCTCAACTTCTCGGCTATCCAGACTTTTCCAGCACTTAGAGGTTCATAAATCCAGCTTTTCCTTGGCTAAAACATGATTTTAGGTTCTCAAATTTGCCATGCATCAACTTATCTAACCAATTAACATTTCCAGTTCAGAATTGAGTTCAAACAACAGTCATAAACCTCAATATTTCGAGGTTCAAACCTTGCGGCAGTTCACAAAGTTTTCCAGCAATTAGATGTTCTTAATCCAGTTTTTTTCCTCGGCTAAAACAAAGTGTTAAGGATCCAATTCAACATGCCATCACTTAACTAGTTAATTAACATATCAAGCTCAGTAATTAAATTCGATTAACGACAAAAGTCATCCAAAATTTCCAGAAATCTTCCAACAAGCCTCGGATGATCATATATGTAGCAGATTTCTATTTCATTTTATTTTTCTGATTTAAACCCATTAATTAACTACATGCAGAGCTTAATTATCTTGTAATTAACTAGTTAATCACAGTTAGAGCCTCAAAACAGCAAAATTATACCAAATAAAGATGCATTATTCAAGTCAAGCTCTCGGCAGTCTCAAATTCTTACGCATAACAGATTTTTCTTTCCTAAACTACTCATCCGGCTGTCTAAACTCAACATGCAAGGCTATATCTAGCTTAATCCTCTTGTTTTTGGTTGGTTAAACACATAATTAAGCTCAGATTGTCACAGGGAAGCAAAAATAAAGCTGCATCTTCAACTCAGCTTCTCGGCAGAAACATTAACTTCCAAAACAGATTTTTCTAAACTTTGATTTCATCATCCGACTGCACAAACAACACATGCACGCCCCTAGATGGCTCAATCTACCTCTGATCAACCCAAATAGTCCAGAAACTTACCTCAGAAGCAAGCTAAGCTTACGCACAAGAAATCTGAAATTTTTTTTCTTTCTTCCACTCGGCTCTCACGCACGGCCTGTAGTGCTGGTTTGCTTGGCTGTGGCGGCCGGTGGAGCTGGTGGTTGTTGCGGTTGGAAAACTGGGTGCAGCTGGTGGAAATGGAAGTGCAGAATGGTTGGAACTCGGTCACGGCTTCTCCCTGGTTTCACTCTAGCTCACAGACAGAAATTTGGAAGTGTTGCAGTTCGCGGATTGCAGCTCTCAAGGTTTTTTTTTTTTTTTCCTTTGCTCTCGGATGAAGCTGTTTCCTCACTCTCTCTGCCAATACTCACGATGAAGGTGGAGTGCGATGGTGGTTTGTGATACAGAAATGAAGAGGAAGAAAGATGGTTGCCGCGGTTTTGAGAAGGAGGATGAGTGTAGGAAGAGGTTGAGTGTTGAGATGGTAAAAATTCTATTGGCCGGATGGTGTGGTGCTTATGATGCTGTCCGAGGGATTGTTTGGTTTTGCATGGTAATGTTGTGGTTGTATGGGGGCACTTTAGTCTTTTCACTTTTCTTCCTAACCTCTACTTAAATTCTCAATTCTAACTTAATTCCAAAAATTATCCCCAAGTGTGATTTGAACGCCTAATTATACACTAGTCATGCAAGACTTTAATTATCGTAACTTCATGCCTTAAGTATGTTTAGCATACTTGTATTATATTTATCTAAAATTCATTGATTTCGTCTTACCGTGAAAAATTTCCTTTTAACATATAACGCTAGCAACTAATTGGAATTAATCATTGAGTTTCAAGTAATTTATTTTAAGGTAAAAAGATTAATCGGCTCAAGTATCATTAATTTTGCATAAAGGAATTTAAGTATTCTAACATTTTATGTTAAGGCGAAAAAATTAATCTAACTCTAAAGATATTAATTTAGTCTAGCAAAACCAAGAAATTTCATAACTTAGGAAAATTATATTATTTTTCACATAACCCTGTTTTTACGTACTTAATTGCAAACAAGTAAAAATAATGGTAGAAATTATTAAGGAATAAAAGAAATGCAAATGAAATATGCACTGGCTTATATATATTTTCAGGGTTCTCACATCCTCCCCTCCTTACAAAGAATTTTGTTCTCAAAATTCACACTTTCTAAGGAAATAAATCAGGGCACTTTTTCTGCATTTCTTCTTCTAATTCCCAAGTTGCTTCCTCAAGTCCATGATTTCTCCATAGAATTTTCACCAGAGGAATTTTCTTATTTCTTAGCTCCTTTACTTCTCTTTCCAAAATCTTGACTGGTCATTCTTCATACGTTAACGTCTCATCCACCTCAATTCCCTCCAGTGGCAGCACATGACTTGGGTCGGAATAATATTTCTTAAGCATGGAAACGTGAAATACATCGTGAACCTTAGCCATGCTTGCGGGTAACTTCAGCTGATATGCTACATTCCCAACTCGCTTCAAAATTTCGAAAGGTCCGATATACCTTGGCTTTAGCTTCTTACCTTTCTTAGACACTACTCTGCCCTTCAAGGGTTTAATTCTTAGGAAGACCTTGTTTCCTACTTCGAATTCCAAATCTTTCCTCCTTGTGTTGGCGTAGCTCTTTTGTCTTCTCTGAGCGGTTTGAAGCCTTTCTATAATTAGTTTCACTTTCTCCTGGGCTTCTTCTATCCAAGGTATCGCTGTTGGATCTACAATCTTCTTCTCTCCTATTTCATCCCAATGAATCGGATATCGACACCTTCTCCCATATAACGCTTCGTTAGGTGCCATTTGAATTGAGGCTTGATAACTGTTGTTATACGCAAATTCTACTAAGGTCATATATTTACTCCATTTACCTCCAAAATCCAATATACACGACCTCAGCAGATCCTCCAAAGTTTGAATTGTTCTTTCCGACTGCCCGTCAGTTTGGGGATGGTATGCAGTACTAAATTTCAACTTAGTCCTTAAAGACTCCTGAAATTTCTGCCAAAAAAGCGAGACAAACCTTGGATCTCGATCAGACACGATACTTACCGGGATACCATGTAATCTTAAGATATCTTCTGTATATAACTTGACCAGTTTTTCCAAAGAAAAGCTCATGTTTACAGGTAGGAAATGTGCAGACTTAGTGAGTCGGTCAACTATTACCCAAATTGCATCAAATCCTTTTTGGCTTCTAGGCAACCCCGTTACAAAATCCATTGTTATATGTTCCCATTTCCATTCAGGGATTTCTAACTGTTGTAATAACCCAGAGGGCTTCTGATGCTCACCTTTTACTTGCTGGCAGATCAGGCATTTCTGTACAAACTCTGCCACTTCCTTTTTCAAACCGTCCTGCCAGTATAATCCCTTCACGTCATGATACATCTTAGTCACTCCTGGATGTATGGTATACTTCGATCGATGTGATTCTTCTAAAATTTCTTTCCTTATCTCTTCATCTGCCGGAATCACAATTCGATCTCGGAACCTCAATACTCCTTCAGACCCTAACTTGAATTCTAGGGTTTCCCCTTTTCGCACTTTCTCCAAATTCTTCTGAATTATAGGGTCCGTTTTCTGGGCCTCCTTAATACGCTCTATTAACGGCGACTTCAATGATAAGTTCCCAAATAATATCTTCAATTTCTCCAAGCGAGGGTTCCAATTAGTAATTTCTTCTAACATGTCCCACTCTTTAACCATTAACCCTGCTACTTGGGCCTTTCTACTTAGAGCATCAGCTACCACATTAGCTTTTCCTGGGTGGTAGTTAATTGAACAGTCATAATCTTTCAGAAATTCTACCCATCGCCTTTGTCTCAAATTTAGTTCCATCTAGGAGAACAAATACTTGAGACTCTTATGGTCCGTATTAACCTCAAAAGTCACGCCATACAAGTAGTGTCTTCATTTCTTTAAGGCGAAAATCACTGCTGCTAACTCTAGGTCATGAGTTGGGTAGTTTTGTTCGTGAGGCTTCAGTCTCCTGGAAGCGTCGGCAATCACTTTACCATTTTGCATTAAAACACATCCTAGACCTTCTCCAGAAGCATCGGAGGATACGGCATAACCTTCTCCTCCGTCAGGTAACACCAAAACAGGAGCGGATGTTAAACGCTTCTTTAATTCCTGAAAACTTGACTCGCACTTCGGAGTCCAAATGAACCTATTCCCTTTCTTGGTTAGCTCGGTCATGGGTCCAACAATTTTCGAAAAATCCTTGATAAATCGCCTATAATAACCTGCTAATCCCAAGAAACTTCTAACTTCAGTTGGGTTTTCTGGCTGCTTCCAATTCATAACGGTCTCAACCTTTGCCGGATCCACGGCAATTCCCTCCTTGGAAACTTTATGCCCTAGAAAAGATATTTCATCCAGCCAAAACTCACACTTGCTGAATTTGGCATACAGCTTCTGCTCCCTTAATATTTGCAAGACTATCTCCAAGTGCTTCACATGTTCCTCTCGAGTCTTAGAGTATATCAAGATATCATCGATGAAAACCACTACAAACTGATCCAGATACTTCTTAAAGACTCTCTGCATTAAATCCATGAATGCCGTTGGTGCATTAGTTAAACCAAAAGGTATGACTGCGAACTCAAAATATCCATATCTCGTACTAAAAGCAGTCTTGGGTATATCCTCCTTCTTAATCTTTAACTGATAATACCCTTGCCTCAAGTCCAGCTTAGAGAAAACTACTAACCCTTGCAGTTGGTCGAACAAACTATCTATCAACGGTAGAGGGTATTTATTCTTAATTGTAATCTCATTTAACCCTCGGTAATCGATACATAACCTCAAGTTTCCGTCCTTTTTCTTAACAAATAGAACGGGTGCTCCCCATGGTGAATCACTCTCCTTCACAAAACCTTTCTCCAAGAGGTCTTGCAGTTGGATTTTCAACTCCTTTAGCTCGGCAAGAGCCATTCGGTACGGAGTCTTAGAGATCGGAGCCGTTCCAGGCACCAAGTCAATTTTAAACTCCACTTCTCTCTCCGGCGGTAAGGTCTTTAGTTCTTCGGGGAACATATTCAAAAATTCCCGTACCACTGGTACATCTTCTAACTTCACGTGATCACTGGGAGCATTAATCAAGAAGGCTAAGAAACCTTGAGCTCCTTTTGACAACATTTTCCTCGCCCGTATCCCTGAGATCATAGCAGATGATGCTAACCTACCCTTAACATCTAACCTCCGGGTTGCTTCTCCAGGTATACAGAATTCTATCACTTTCGCTCGGCAATCAAGCTTAGCATGATACTGGCCTAGGAAATCCATTCCTATGATAACATCGTACCCTTTTATGTCCAGACTGATTAGATCCACTAGCATTTTACACTCTGCAATCCAGAATTCACAATTCTTATAGGCTAAGCTAGTGATTATCTTCTTATTACCCATTGGTGTCCTAACTTCAAGATCGAAGGGTAATCTAACAGGTTTCACATCTATTCCAGACATAAAAAATGGATTTACGAATGAATAAGTTGGACCAGGGTCAATTAACACTTTAGCTAATCGATGAAAAATAGGGAGAGTACCTTCCATGACTTTCGAGGAATCAGGCACAGGTTGGTCATCTATAGCATACACTCGAGCAGGGACTGTCGGCCGGCTCCCTCCAGAAGTGTTTGGTCTAGCATTTGGAGTACTCCCTTCTTGCATTTTTGGACATCCAGAAATTTGGTGCTCGCTACTTCTGCATCTCAAACACTTTCCTTGCTTCTTCCAGCAACCATCTATAATCTGGCCAGGTTTCTTACAATATGCACAAGTCACTTGGGAAATTATTGCTCGGCCTCCTTGCGAGGTTTTTCTAGGTTGTCCCCTTCCATTCGGTCCCACTCTAGTTCCATTATTTCATCCCCCTGCATTCCTTGCCCCGGTTCCTCTTGCTTGTGCGCCTCGTGGTGCTCCAGGAATAATCACTCCACTGGTTCCTCGGCCCACTTTGGCCGGTGGAGCATTTCCATACGTCGGCTCCCGACTACTGCTAAGAGCAAATCTTTTCTTGGCCAGAAAAGATTTCACTTGAGCTCTAGCTACTTCAACTCTCTGGGCTCTCTCGACGGCATCTGCAAAAGTGTCTATCCTCACGGCAGCTAAACCTTCCTGTACTTCTACATTCAGTCCCTGCACAAACCGTCTGACACGCCTTTGCTCCGTGGTTACCAATTCAGGAGCAAAACGGGATAGTTTTGTGAACTGGACTTCATATTCGGCGACACTCATCGCCCCTTGCTTACATTTTGTGAAGTCGTCCTCTCCCTTCTCTTGAATGAGAGGTGGGAGAAATTTGGCATTGAACTCCCTTGTGAAGTTCGCCCAAGTCGTTGGAGTATGATTCCTGTCCCAGTTAATCCTAACCAGATTCCACCTGGAGCGAGCAGCTCCCTCAAACTGGAATGCGGCGAAAGTCACCTGTCTCTCTTCCGTGTAGTTTAAAGCTGCGAGATGTCGGAGATTCTCTCCCACCATCCCTCAGCTACCTCCGGTTCGGGTCCTCCGTAGAACTTAGGAGGTCCAAACTTCAGAAACCTCTCCAATGCCCGATCCTCGGAATCGGCTGGGCCTCCTTGGCGGTGCACTGGTCCAGAGGCTTGGTGTTCAGTCAAACGCTCTAAGACGTCAGTGATACGGTTAATTGCGGTGGCCACTCGATCTCTGGCCACTCCCTCTTGCCCTTGGTCTCGATTGACCTCGGGTTCCCTATCACCACCCACTTCCGGGTGTTGTCTAGTGGGTCTCTCATGGCTTCTTCCTATCACTTGGCGATCCATTGCATAATTATGCTTATTACGGAAGGGTAAGACAATTAGGCAAAAATTTTATTTATTTCTAATTATTATTATTCTTTATGTGATTAAAATCAACATGGAAATGGAGGAGAAGGAAATGAAACACTTAACATATATTTCCGCGGAAAAGTCATACAACTAGCGGGTTGGGACATTACCAAAAGTAAGGCACATAAGCTAGCAAAATGCATACATGAAATCCCTTATACAAAAATTAGGGATATGGTGCCTCGAAAGCAAGTCATCTACCTAGACAAAATTTGACGACTTAGCTAATGCCCCTTTTTCTCACCCTACGTATCTAGCACTATCAAGTCAACCTAACCTAACCCTCAGCAGGGCTATCAGGGACGACGTCCTCAGCTGGATCCTCCTCCGGGTCTTCCTCTGGATCCTCCTCCGGATCCTCCTCTGCGCCTGCCTGCTCGTTAGCCTGAAGGTAACTAGTGGCCTCGTCCATTAGCATAGCGGCATCAGCCCTGATGCCGGCACTCCTATCACGGATCCCCTCAGCTAGTCGGGTCACCCTAGACCTCTGTCGCTCTATCTCCAAACGAGCAGCCTCCAGCATATTATGCTCAGCAGCTAGCCTAATCTCCAAATCGGCTATGCGGTCGAACTGGGTATCCACCATGATACTCAGCTCCTCCACATCCTGGGTCAAGGTGTGGTTAGTGTCCCACAAGTGGCGGCGCTCATCATCTAGGGATAACACCAAGTCATTGGGATACGCCTACGTGGCTCTACACTGGCATCTAGAGTGCCTATCTGCAGGTGAGTATCGAACTCGGTCTCCTCCACCTCGAGGCCTATATGAAATGGATCTAAGTGGCTCTGCATGTCCATTAGCCGTGCTACTACCGTTAGCATGTCCATTACCATTCTCCATACCTGCAAAATAATTAAAACTTAAGGGTTAGAACTTAAATAGCTAACTGGATCGGATATCACTTAAGGTATATCTAATGGTTTCAATTCTTATTCCTAGAGAGGATTAGGGTTTCTAACATATCTAATATGTCTCTTGAATAACTTTTCAACCCTAGGCTCTGATACCACCTGTGGCGACCCCACTTCCCCCTAAGGTGAACCAGAGGGTTGGCGGGTCGTCTGCCCAACTCTCGCTAGGACTCACGCAAGCACACTAACCTAAAACCTTTAGAAGAATGACCTCATCCCTTCCATAACGATTCTCCCGAAGAAGACAGTTACAAAAATCCACATTAACTTCAGAGATAGCAGCAATTTAAAATAGCCAATCGACGGCTCTTAAACGTTCCACGTGCTACATACCAAGGTATAAAGTTGTACAAATCCGGATAGATAATTACATACATCACTAATACAAACTCACAAGCCAAACGCTTAAATTAGGTTTTACACATTTTCCAGCTTCAAGTGGCAATTCCGAAATAAAAGTACATTATCCAAATTAACGCATTACAGCCCACAAAAGTAGTCATAGTATTCAAATACATCCCAAAAGGAAATCATGAGTAAGTTTCAAAACTTTCAATTTCCAGAACCTGTTAAGGAAAACAAATAAACGTGGGGTGAGCTAAAGCTCAGTGGTGCCCCAAAACATGCATCTAAATGAACAAATAGCAAGAATCAATATTGACTAAGGTAAACAAGTAGGAAAGCGGATAACAACACAAGGTAGGATACAGGGCTCTCAGGAGCCATTTTCCTCGCTTGATCACCATTCATCGTAGTTGACCCTCCGTCAACTCTCACTACTTATAGTCCATGTAGATCCTCTCATTTTTTTTTACTCCTAACCCGTCACCGTTCTTACCCCTGTCCCGGGCCCGAACGCCAACTAAGGAAGCAGTATACTCGAGATATACCCTTAGAAAATTTAGTCGAGGGATTCACCCAACGACGTTACTGCAGTTGGATTCAGGAGTCGAGGGATTCACCCAACGACACAACTACATTTAGATTCGAGGATTCACGAGTCAAGGGATTCACCCAACGACGTTACTGTAGTTGGATTCAGGAGTCGAGGGATTCACCCAACGACGCAACAGACAGAAATTTGGAAGTGTTGCAGCTCGCGGATTTCAGCTCTCAAGGTTTTTTTTTTTTCCTTTGCTCTCGGATGAAGCTGTTTCCTCACTCTCTCTGCCAATACTCACGATGAAGGTGGAGTGCGGTGGTGGTTTGTGATACAGAAATGAAGAGGAAGAAAGATGGTTGCCGCGATTTTGAGAAGGAGGTTGAGTGTAGGAAGAGGTTGAGTGTTGAGATGGTAAAAATTCTATTGGCCGGATGGTGCGGTGCTTATGATGCTGTCCGAGGGATTGTTTGGTTTTGCATGGTAATGTTGTGGTTGTATGGGGGCACTTTAGTCTTCTCACTTTTCTTCCTAACCTCTACTTAAATTCTCAATTCTAACTTAATTCCAAAAATTATCCCCAAGTGTGATTTGAACGCCTAATTATACACTAGTCATGCAAGACTTTAATTATCGTAACTTCATGCCTTAATTATGTTTAGCATACTTGTATTATATTTATCTAAAATTCATTGATTTCGTCTTACCGTGAAAAATTTCCTTTTAACATATAACGCTAGCAACTAATTGGAATTAATCATTGAGTTTCAAGTAATTTATTTTAAGGTAAAAAGATTAATCGGCTCAAGTATCATTAATTTTGCATAAAGGAATTTAAGTATTCTAACATTTTATGTTAAGGCGAAAAAATTAATCTAACTCTAAAGATATTAATTTAGTCTAGCAAAACCAAGAAATTTCATAACTTAGGAAAATTATATTATTTTTCACATAACCCTGTTTTTACATACTTAATTGCAAACAAGTAAAAATAATGGTAGAAATTATTAAGGAATAAAAGAAATGCAAATGAAATATGCACTAGCTTATATATATTTGCAGGGTTCACACATATTGTATATTTTGGGATGTATTTGGAAACCCGTTATATGGACTTGGTAATTGTTAAATATTGTTAAGTTTGAATGCTTTCGCACTAATTGCATTTATATTATCTGGATGTGATGTCTAGTACAATTATAAGTTTGAATGTAAATCGCTTGAGTCCTGGCGAGAGTTGGGCAGGCGTCCCGCGGATACCCTTTGGTTCGCCTTTGGGAGAAGTGGGGGCGTCACACAAAAGACTTACATCATGCACAAGTAACGTTTCAATCATTAAATCATTGAAAATTTCACATTCATTTAGGTCGAGTGTGATAAAGTACACACTAGTCTAGAAAACTCGTTTTGAAAATCATTGAGAGCACTTAACACGTCATCAATAACACAAGTCATGAAGTCAAGAAAAATATAGCAACCAAGGAACACTCACTTATTTACGCAAAACAACGTACAAAATATCCTTCCGGATATTACTCTCAGTCACCGAGAAAATCTAAGATTAGACAAGAGAAAGAATATCACAATTGGTCTAGCCAAGCAAGTAAGTGAAATCGAAGAAACCCGACTAATGATAAGTAGAACGTATAAAAATGACTTTAAAGTGAAACGAGGGCGTTTGGACCTGTGGACGGAAACAACTAGGGTTTCATAAAGCAACCGCAAAACTAAACTCAAAAGGGTTATAAAATTTCTGGTAGAAGACACTTGGACCAAAGTCAAATCGGAATCCAACTGGATCAGCTAAGACATATTGTTTCGGAATCGTTTATATGACTCAAAAGCAATATATATTCAAGTGGGTATTATATGACCAGTGCCTTGATGAAAATCATGTGAAAAGGAGGACAAAAATACTTTAACTTCCACTCTTAAAACCTCGCTTAAAAGTAATTCACTTGTAGCCGATAAAACCCTAACTCATACCTCTATATTTTGAGAAGGGCGTAAGGAACATTTGAAATTTCAAACGGAAGAGGTATCATGTCTTAAAATGGTAAAATGGTCACATTATTTGCCAAGCGGAAATATACAAGTTCAAATAGAAATTTAGCCCTCGAACCCCTATTGAAAGAACCGATGAAATTTTCAAGGAAATACATCCAACTCGACACAAAACACATTTGCAAAACCACTTTAACTCATTTACAAGACAAGAAAAGAAACGGATAGCATTTCCCCTAATTTTCTTCACTTCCACCCTACAAATAAAAAACCCATTCTCATACCATTAATTACAATCACACATATGGTCCATAGGTAATAAAACATGTCCAATTAGGGCACAAAACCCCTCAATCAAAGCCAATTAGAGACTCAAAAGCCAACCATAAGAAAACCCCCAAAATAAAAACCTAGAACCGAAATTTATCCTCACAAGCGTAAATTTTCCGCAATCAACCGCTGTTGACGTACAAAGGTTCCATTTAACACCATTTCAATCCATCAATCCAAGACCAATCCATGACTTTCATATAAAATCAGAAAAATCCCCAATAAATCAGAAAATGACCCAACTTGACCTAAAACCATGACATCATCCACAATATAGCATCTTTAACCTTCACAATCCATCAATATACCATTATTCAAACAAAACAATAACTTCCTTAGCAACTCACCTTGCAACTCAAGAAAGGTAGGAACTTAGAGCTTCACTCCCAAAAATAACTCCACAATCACCTGTCGCGCCCCATTTTTTTATAAATGAATAAATTGGTTTAAAAAAAATGTATTTTGTGATTGGAAAATGAATTGTGATTTAAAAGAAAGATGGGTCTAAATGGGACTTTTGAAAATGCGACGATTTGACCCAAGAAAAATAGTTCAAAAAGGGTTTTTTATATGAAAAATGGAGTCGCCACTTGGTATAGAGTTAGGGTGTACCAAGTCACCCAAAAAATGAATTTTTAAGAAAAATAGGAAAAAGTAGTAAAAAAAAAACCCCTTTTAAACGACTCCTAGTCCACGCAAACAAAGAAAAAGGTTCGGGAGTCACATTTGACGAAGGGGAAGGCAAGGATAAAAATCCAAGGCACCCCTTCGACCTAGCCAAGGCTAGTTGCGTTGATTTAATCAAAGATTTTCTTGTTTTAACCAAAGAATTTATTACATTTGGATGCACTACATGAATGCCAACCCTAGACCTAGGGGTATTGGGGGAAATTTCTCTTCAAAGGTTGGGTGGTGCCAATCACATTAATTGTGAAGCCCAATAACGATCCTTTGAAGAAGTCACGAATAATTGCGAGTGGGATGCAAATGAATGGAATGCATGTATGCAATGTGAAGGTATGTGAAGTGAGAAAAATAATAAAAATAATAGGATGTAAGTGGAGGTGTGCAAATGTATTTACAAGTGTTTGTGTGCAAGTGAAGGGATAAAAAGGTGCATGTGTGCAAATGACAAAAGTGAAAGTGTGCAAGTGAAGGGATAAAAGGTGTACGTGTGCAAATGGGAGGAAAAGTGAAAGTGTAATGATGGAGTGGATTTAGAATGCATGGGCCTAGGGAATGCATGCATATTGGGTACGGGGAGACCTAAATCGTGACTCAATTTACCCTTTTGTAGAGGGAATACAAGCGTGCTAAGGCTTAGAAAAAGCCACACTCGTCTATATCCCATATTTAAGGGGACCCTCAATCAAATGAACCCTATAGCTAGCATGAAATGCAAAAATCCTAAAACGGAGGGAAAAGGGGTTCGAGGGGCATGCAAAATGATAAAACTAAAAAGAATGCATGACATGTAATGATCATGCAAATATGTGCTAACGAGGGGAAATCCCTAAGGGTCTAGCGTTGGACTAGCCCATTCTATGAATTCCGACTAGCGTTGGACTAGTGGAAACGTACATTCATCCATCACATTCATTCAAGGATATGGAAAGCGAGTAGACATGCCAAATACTCATAAACACATAGCACATAACATTTAGCATACTCGACTAGATGCAAGGCCCTAACAAAGCAAATTAACACTTAACACGTAGGCATGCAATCAAGCTAATGAACCTATTACATTCGCTAACTAAAACAAAAGGGGAAAGGGAAAATGGACCAAATTGCTCGCCACAGCCCTATCTATTACAAGCCAAGAGGTGTACACATACCCCATTAAAAGAATAACTTAATGAAAACAAAAAGTAAATGACATAAGTAAAAGGAATTAAAGAAAAGCTAGGAAAGCAAAGTAGACATGCAATGCACTTAGCACGTTGGGTCACATAGGAAAGACACAAAGAGGGATAAAAGAAATTATACCGCCACCTTGAATTGATGCTCTACATGGAGTGAAATCACTTATTTATCCTCCAAAATAAAAGAAATGGTCAAGGTACCAATTTATTTGAAGAGATTAAAGAAAATAGGCAAACTAGAGCTCATTCGGTCATAAAGCTCTTAAATTCATGCATGAAGTGCAATTTAAACAAAACAAGGTGGCTAATTGGAATCAAACAAACAATGAAATTGCAAAAATTAAAACTACCAAGGACCAAATCGATGAAATTATTTAATTGATTGGGTCCTAGTGGAATAAGGAGAGACTTGGGGGCCAAAATGTAAAATTTGAAAGATTTTCATGCATGCAAAATATCATTCACGACTAAAATTTCTGCAATTCCTTTTCTTTCTACAGCTTCTGATATGCGTGAGTTGCTGCAATTGGACATTAAATGAACCATCACATATTCCTCAAATAAAGACTAAGCAAACTCTCATACATTTCTCTACTTTGCAAACATGAAATTTGTCAATTTAAACCCAAAATCAAACAACAATAATGCCAAATGTGAGAGCCCGTAAAATCCTAATATTTTTTCCTAGGGTTTATTCCTCCTTAATTGCTTGTTTTTGCATTTTCTGGCTTAGAAATATTTTCTGAGAGGATTTTATGAGCAGTTATAGTTTTAAGATGATTTTTCTAGCATTGGAGAAATTTTAGAAAATTAAGAGTAAATGGTGGACGTGGGACCCACTAGTGCGATAAGTTCGGAAAAATTCGGCCAATAAGGTTAAGTTTCGGATACTGTTAAAAATTTATCGGGTGTTAAGAGATAAGTGGTGTGTGTGAAGTGATTGATGTGAGAGAGAAAAGAAAGATAGGAATGCATTTATGGAGGTGACACATGTCACTTTCTTATTGGTTACCTTTTAAGAAATACTATTCACAAATTTGACTTTCTTGACCAAAGGTTAAATATCTCAAAAAATTACAAAAAAACTCACTCTTCTCTCTTCCCTCTTGGCCGGCCATCCCAAGCTCCACAAGGAAGAAAGCTCTTCAAATTTTAAGCTTCCACTTGGTGCAAATCAACCAAAATCAATTGTTTCCATCCATTTCACTCCATAGGAACTTTGCTTCTAGTGTTAATAAGTGTATTGGTGAGGTTTGTTTGAAGATCAAAGGTGTCCAATATCCCTCTCTCTCTTGTTTCTTGGTAAGTGAAGCTTGAAACACCCTACTACCTCTAATGATGCTTAATTAGTGCTTAATGGAGGCATGAGAGTTGAAATATATGATTTGTTTCTTGATTTGGTTTGTTTTGGTGAAGTTTTTATTTTATTGGGAATTTTTCTGGTTTAATATGATCTTGATGTTGGGGGCTTGTATGAGGAATTGTAATGGTTGGAAATGGCTCTAGTGGATGTGAAATGTGGTTAAATGCAATCAATTTTGGATTTGGTGTGAAATTGGAAAAGTTAGGGTTCTTGAACCCCAAATCTGTCCGGTTTTAGATCACTGGGTTAGAGGCCGAATTAGACTTTGCTCAAAACATGAAAGTTGTTGGTATTGATGTGATGTAGAGGTCTGTAAAATTTCAGGTCATTTGGATTAATGTGGAATGAGATATGACGAAATTACTGTAGCTGTTCTGATTTGGACAGAATGCGAAAACTGCGATAGTAATTGGCCATTTTGACTGGAATTGGTATGGATTTTGGATTTGGTGTCTTCTGATGAATTGTAGCTGAGGGTCTTAGCTAACATATGCCTTTGGAATTTCGGCATTTTGACTTGTATGGACTGAGATATACCGATTACAGTTTTCTGTGTTTTGCAAACCTGTTTTGGTAATTCTGGTATAGTATTTGGCATTTTTCGACCTAGTTAAGCTAGGAACTGGATTGAGTGGTCTTCTACATTATTGTAGCCCTGTTCCATAGCTTCGAAACGGTGGGTCTTACACCCCCAACCGATATTTGTAGTGAGAGTTGTACCATTACCGCATAATGAGTGTAAAACAGTTTTCTATTTGGGGCCAAGACTAAGGCCATTTTCTAAATTCTGGTTTGCTATTATGCTCATTTATGTATATGAAACCCTACTGGGGTTGTGTTTAGCGTTGCTATATGACTCGTTATCGAGTCTCATTGTATGTGTTATATGTTCTAGGGCTTGAAGGTAGTGCACGACGGCTTGGTGATCATGGTACATGAAATACCACTTACTTGCTTGGTGAGTATACCACTCACTAAATTGTTATTATGTGGCTTTGTTAAATGTTTATGTGATGCCTTGAAGGCTTACTTGCATATTGGAATTGATTAAGGTGAGGGTGTACTTGACCGCCCTCACCTCTTTTGATATTAACACCGAATGGCTACCGTTTTATTGCATTACTGAACTTGATATATTGGTTGATGAATTCCATTTCATGGAAACTGAATTGATGTCGTTTGGATGATGTCCAACGGCCTTATTGCATTACGGAGCTCAACCCCGTTTGGTAGTCAATTGGATCGAGCCGGCAAGGGCTTGGTCGTTAAGATTGAATTGCCACGGGGACTGTACTGGGGAACCTTGTGGTAATGAGACCCTTGGTTCCGGTAAACTCGAGTATTACCAAAATATTACTGAATGGAGTGCGGGCCCGGTTGGGGTATGATAGGTGGAAGGAATGGAAGTAAAGTGTGGTCTACGGTTTGGTACTTTTAACATTGACGGAGGGTCAATGGGGTTGGATCAAGATTACAAGCGTGGAATTGGGCTCTTGAGAGCCAACCGTATCCTTTTACCGTTTTGCTTTATCGCTTATTTGCGTACTTCAAATGAAAGTTCATGCTTATGTGACTTTGATCGCTTATTGGGTGGTATACCACTGGGCTTTAGCTCATTCCGTGTTATTTGTTTTCCTTACAGGCAAATGAGCACTTTTGGAAAGGTCATGATAGTTGAATGCAAGTTGAGCTCTTGTACATGTATTTTGATTAGCTCCTTGAGGGTGTTAACCCTAAGTGTATGGTTTCCCTTAATGGATGGCTTGTATTGGCCTAAATGCACTTGTATGATCTTATGAGATAACTTGTACGCCATTTGGCTTGTGAATGCTGATTTCCAATGTATATATATGTTTGGATAATGTTTGGTTGGATTTCGGAGTGCCACGACTTTCGTTTTTTTTATTTTGTGCTTTTGGCTTATTTGCGGGCATTGCAATGTTCGGAACGTTATAGATTGACGTAAACTGTACCGTTAGTCCTGGCGAGAGCTGGGCAGGCAGTCCGCTAACCCCTCTGGTTCGCCTTAGGGGAAGGTGGGGCTGTCACAGGTGGTATCAGAGCCTAGGTTTGAATTAGCCTGGGTGTTATAGGAATGCTTGATCTGAGGGTTTATTGTTTATGGTTTTTAAGCTTATTGATTCTTATTTTTACACTTTTGGTGTAGGATGGACAGTTCCAGTGGACCTAGTGATGGCCCTGCGGCCAAGCGACCCCGTGTAGCGCTTCCGATGATTAAGTACCAGATCCGGCCAAAGGGGGCCGTTATTCGTTGGAGCCCGTTTAACCGTCTTCGGCGGTGCGCGTGTAAGGAGAAGTATGCTTACCCGAATGCCCTTGTTTTGGCAATTGTGAAGGAAAGAAAGGAGCTGGCAAAAGCTAATGCCAAACTTGAGGTTGAGGTGAATCAATTAAAGGCGGCCAATGAGGGGCAAGCCAAAAGGATTGAGGATCTGAAGTACGATGTACTAGAGGCGGAGGATAGAGTCGATGACCTCTGTGCCCAGCTGAGGGAGGCGCGTGAGAGCGAGTCTAAGAGGGCTCGGAAGGTGAGGACTCGAGCCGCTGCAATCCTAAACCTCTGTGCCGAGGTGGTGGAAGGAGTGAGCGACAAGGACTCCTGTGCGGGGTCTGAGGCTAGGGTTGGATCCACTCCGTCGAGTGGGTCTCATAGCTCATCTTCGGGCTAGGTTATGACTTCTAGAGTTGTTATAGATAGTTTTGGTCTTGTGTATAGGGCGGATAGGGATAGAGCCTTAGCTAACCGTTTTGGATGTAGAGTTAGCTACGTGTAAATTTCTTTTGATAGGCCTATCCTCAGGTGGATCTTTCGTGTACGTACGTGCCTTGGCCGTACTTGACTGACTGCTTGTATATATGTTTGGCTTGTATATATGTGTGCTTGTGATCTTGTTTGAAATGCATCGTTATGTGTTAAGTGGAAGTTTATTTGCTACTTACATGCTTTGTTACTGCTTTGGTTTAGTAATTTTGCCTAGACCAAGTATACCGTGTGGAAGGAACACGGAGTGGTCGGGGACGTGGGCGCGGTATTAGGCAACCCACACCAGTTAGAGAAACGGGGGAAGCTTCTACTGAACCGAATCCTGAACCCCAGATAAACCCCAATGTTCAAATAGCTGCTGCTATGCAGCAAATGACCAACCTACTTGCACAAGTAGTGCAACAACAGGGCCAAAACCCAAACCCCAACCCCGGAAACCCTGGACATCATAATGAGAGTGAAGATAGAGCACTAGAACGTTTCCAAAAGTTCTCTCCGCCAAAGTTTATTGGGGGACCCGACCCTGACGTCGCCGAGAGGTGGCTTGAGAAAATGGTTGATATATTCGCGGCCCTACACTACCCGGACGAACGGCAGGTGACTTTTGCCGTTTTCCAACTCGAGGGAGCTGCCCGTTCCTGGTGGAACGTAATTAGACAGAAATGGGAGCGAGAGCAGACACCAAGGACGTGGGTGAACTTCATTCGGGAATTTAATGCCAAGTTTTTCCCTCCTCTAGTCCAGGAGAGGAAGGAGGACGAGTTTATCCGGCTCCGGCAAGGGGCTCAGACTGTGGCGGAGTACGAGAGCCAGTTTACCCGCCTGTCCAAATTCGCGCCTGAATTAATCATGACTGAGCAACGACGCGTGAGGCGCTTTATTCAGGGCTTGAACGTTGAGATCCAGAAGGACCTTGCGGCGGCTCAAATTACCATGTTTAGCGAGGCTATGGAAAAAGCCCAACGAGTGGAAAGTGCACGGCTACAGGTCCGAAACTTCCAGGCCAAGAAGCGTGGCTTTCCTGGGAGTACGTCTGGACAGGGTGAGAAGAGCACTCCCTCTAAGTTTGGACGGGGCATGGGTGGTGGTCGACAGTCCGGATCAGGCAGAGGGACTCCGTTCAGGGGTGGTCAAGCTGGGCGAGGACCGAGGGGAAACGTTCAGAGTAGCTCGGCTTCTGCACCTCGCGGTCCCTGTGGGCACTGTGGAAAGACAAACCACACCGAGGACAATTGCTGGAGGAAACTGGGGAAATGCCTGCGGTGTGGAAGTGCGGACCATCAACTGGCTACATGTCCGGTCCTGAAACAAGACGGAAAGGGGAGCCAACTACCGTCGAGGACCAATACTGGACCGGCCAAGGGAGACGGATCCAAACCAAAAGTTCCGGCTAGGGTATATTCCTTAGAGCCCCACCAGATCCCAGAGTCTTCCGAGGTGGTGGAAGGTACGATCCCTATATTCCACCGCTTTGCCAAAGTTTTAATTGATCCGGGTGCCACTCATTCGTTTGTTAACCCTAATTTCATGTGTGGCATCGATATAAAACCTGCTAGTTTACCATATGACTTAGAGGTTAGTACACCTACGGGGAATCAACGTTTGGTGACTAGTATAGTTTATAAGGATTGTGATGTATGGGTAGGTGAGCGGAGATTTTTAGGAGACCTGATTAGCTTGTCCATTAAAGGGTATGACGTGATTTTGGGAATGGACTGGTTAGCCAAATATAACGCCCAACTGGACTGTAAAACGAAAATAGTTGAATTTCGCATTCCTGGCGAGGCAACCTTAAGGTTGGATATAAGGGGTAGGTTAGCCTCATCTGCTCTCATTTCGGGCATTCGAGCTAGGAAACTGATAAGTAGAGGGGCGCGAGGCTATTTGGCCTTTCTAATTAATACCCCTACGGATAAGTTAAAAGTGGAAGACGTGGCCGTAGTGAGGGAATTTCCGGATGTGTTTCCTGATGAGTTAGTGGCCTTACCTCCGGAAAGGGAGATAGAATTCCGAATAGATCTTTTACCTGGAACCGCACCTATCTCCAAAACCCCTTACCGAATGGCACCCGCAGAACTAAAGGAGCTTAAGTTGCAATTGCAAGACCTTTTGGAGCGGGGATTCATCCACGAGAGTGATCTCCTTGGGGAGCTCCGGTCTTATTTGTGAAGAAAAAGGACGGAACGTTGAGGATGTGTATTGATTATAGGGGGTTGAACAACGTTACGATCAAGAACAAGTATCCACTGCCCCACATCGATGAGTTGTTTGACCAGCTGCAAGGAGCAGTGGTCTTCTCGAAGTTGGATCTCCGACAGGGATACTATCAGTTATTGATAAAGAAGGAGGACATCCCGAAAACTGCTTTCAACTCGAGATACGGGCATTACGAGTTCGCCGTTATGCCCTTTGGATTAACTAATGCTCCCGCCGCCTTCATGGACCTAATGCATAGGGTTTTCAAACCCTACCTGGACCGATTTGTCGTGGTGTTTATTGACGACATTTTGGTCTACTCTAAGTCACGCGAGGAGCACGAGGAGCATTTGAGAGTGGTGTTGCAGACATTGAAGGAACACAGCTATACGCCAAGTTTAGCAAATGCGAGTTCTGGTTGGAGAAAGTGGCATTTCTAGGGCACGTGATCTCCCACGAAGGTATTGCAGTGGACCCGGCGAAGGTTGAGGCCGTGACAAATTGGAAGAGGCCAGAAACCCCCACGGAAATTCGTAGCTTCCTAGGGCTAGCGGGGTACTACCGAAGGTTCATTAAGGATTTTTCCAAACTGGCAGGACCTTTAACTGACTTGACAAAGAAACATGGCCAGTTTATTTGGAACGGCCGATGCGAAACGAATTTTCAGGAATTAAAGAAAAGATTGACCATGGCTCCGGTACTGGTCTTGCCAAATGGAGTGGACGGGTTTGCGGTATATGCGGACGCGTGCGAGAGGGATTGGGATGTGTTTTGATGCAGAACCGGAATGTGATTGCTTTTGCCTCTAGGAAGTTGAAGCTTCACGAGCAGAACTATCCGACTCATGACCTAGAATTAGCCGCTGTTGTGTTTGCTTTGAAAAAGTGGAGGCACTACCTATATGGGGTGACCTTCGAAGTGTTTTCGGATCACAAGAGTCTTAGATATCTTTTCTCCCAGAAGGAACTGAACATGAGACAACGGCGATGGATGGAATTTCTGGAGGACTACGATTGTACAATCAACTACCATCCGGGAAAGGCAAATGTGGTAGCAGATGCCTTGAGTCGTAAAGTGCAAGTGGCAGGGCTAATGATCAAGGAATGGGATTTGCTAGAATCCGTGTGCGAGTGGAAACCCTGTCTTGGGAGCCATAAGGTGATATTTGGCAATATTAGGGTTACATCCACTCTACTGGAACGTATAAAAGAGGCGCAAGGCAAGGATTTGATGGTGCGGAAGTGGAGAGAGAAATTGGAAAAGGGAGAAACAACGGACTTCAATTTGAGTCCTGAGGGTCTTTTGAGATATCGGAACCGAATCGTAGTACCGAAGGAAGAGGTGTTGAAAGAGGAAATTCTGGAGGAAGCTCATAGGTCTAAGTATACAATCCATCCGGGTAGCAGCAAGATGTATCAAGACCTGAAGGGAACTTACTGGTGGGATAATATGAAAAGGGAAATCGCGCATACGTGCAGAAATGTCTTATTTGCCAGCAAGTGAAGGCAGAGCATCAAAAACCATCGGGTCTGTTACAACCCTTGGAGATACCCGAGTGGAAATGGGAAAACATCACAATGGACTTCGTATCCGGTTTACCGAGGACGCAAAGAGGACACGATGCCGTTTGGGTGATCGTGGATCGATTAACCAAGTCGGCCCATTTCTTGCCGGTGAACATGAAGTATTCAATGGATCAATTGGCCCGACTGTACATGGACGAAGTAGTAAGACTACACGGTGTTCCTGTGAGCATTGTTTCCGATCGGGATCCACGGTTTGTGTCGCGATTTTGGCAGAAGTTCCAAGAAACCCTGGGGACGAAACTTAATTTGAGCACAACCTATCACCCTCAGACGGATGGCCAGTCGGAACGGACGATTCAGACGCTAGAAGACATGCTGCGAACTTGCATTCTGGACTTTGGAGGCAGTTGGGGTCAGCACATGACCTTGGTGGAGTTCGCGTACAACAATAGCTTCCATTCGTCAATTCAAATGGCTCCGTACGAAGCTCTCTACGGACGCAAGTGCCGCTCACCGATTTACTGGGATGAGGTTGGCGAAAAGAAGGCACTGGACCCGACAACTATTCCATGGATGGAAGAGGCTCACGAGAAGGTCAAGTTGATAAGGCAACGACTTCAAACCGCCCAGAGTCGCCAAAAGAGCTACGCGGATAACCGAAGGAAGGATTTGGAATTTGAAGTTGGAGATCAAGTATTTCTTAAGATCACACCCTTACGAAGTCTTACAGCGGGGAAAGGAAAGAAACTCCAGCCACGGTGCGTTGGACCCTACAAGATCCTTCAGAGGGTTGGAGCGGTCGCGTATCGATTGGAGCTACCGTCCAGTCTTTCTCGAATCCACGATGTATTTCACGTCTCGATGCTAAAGAAGTACCATCCTGACCCATCTCATGTTTTACAACCGGAAGATATCGAAGTAGATGAATCACTGGCCTATGAGGAGAAACCGGTTCAAGTACTCGATCGAAAAGTCAAAGAACTCAGAAACAAGAAGATTCCGTTAGTGAAAGTGCTTTGGAGAAACCACGGAGTGGAGGAAGTTACATGGGAGATGGAAGAGGAAATGCGAAAGAAATACCCAAACCTTTTCGGGAATTAAGGTGAGAAATTTCGAGGACGAAATTCTTTTAAGGGGGGGAGAGTGTGAGAGCCCGTAAAACCCTAATATTTCTTCCTAGGGTTTATTCCTCCTTAATTGCTTGTTTTTTGCATTTTCTGGCTTAGAAATATTTTCTGAGAGGATTTTATGAGCAGTTATAGTTTTAAGATGATTTTTCTAGCATTGGAGAAATTTTAGAAAATTAAGAGTAAATGGTGGACGTGGGACCCACTAGTGCGATAAGTTCGGAAAAATTCGGCCAATAAGGTTAAGTTTCGGATACTGTTAAAAATTTATCGGGTGTTAAGAGATAAGTGGTGTGTGTGAAGTGATTGATGTGAGAGAGAAAAGAAAGATAGGAATGCATTTATGGAGGTGACACATGTCACTTTCTTATTGGTTACCTTTTAAGAAATACTATTCACAAATTTGACTTTCTTGACCAAAGGTTAAATATCTCAAAAAATTACAAAAAAACTCACTCTTCTCTCTTCCCTCTTGGCCGGCCATCCCAAGCTCCACAAGGAAGAAAGCTCTTCAAATTTTAAGCTTCCACTTGGTGCAAATCAACCAAAATCAATTGTTTCCATCCATTTCACTCCATAGGAACTTTGCTTCTAGTGTTAATAAGTGTATTGGTGAGGTTTGTTTGAAGATCAAAGGTGTCCAATATCCCTCTCTCTCTTGTTTCTTGGTAAGTGAAGCTTGAAACACCCTACTACCTCTAATGATGCTTAATTAGTGCTTAATGGAGGCATGAGAGTTGAAATATATGATTTGTTTCTTGATTTGGTTTGTTTTGGTGAAGTTTTTATTTTATTGGGAATTTTTCTGGTTTAATATGATCTTGATGTTGGGGGCTTGTATGATGAATTGTAATGGTTGGAAATGGCTCTAGTGGATGTGAAATGTGGTTAAATGCAATCAATTTTGGATTTGGTGTGAAATTGGAAAAGTTAGGGTTCTTGAACCCCAAATCTGTCCGGTTTTAGATCACTGGGTTAGAGGCCGAATTAGACTTTGCTCAAAACATGAAAGTTGTTGTATTGATGTGATGTAGATGTCTGTAAAATTTCAGGTCATTTGGATTAATGTGGAATGAGATATGACGAAATTACTGTAGCTGTTCTGATTTGGACAGAATGCGAAAACTGCGATAGTAATTGGCCATTTTGACTGGAATTGGTATGGATTTTGGATTTGGTGTCTTCTGATGAATTGTAGCTGAGGGTCTTAGCTAACATATGCCTTTAGAATTTTGGCATTTTGACTTGTATGGACTGAGATATACCGATTACAGTTTTCTGTGTTTTGCAAACCTGTTTTGGTAATTCTGGTATAGTATTTGGCATTTTCGACCTAGTTAAGCTAGGAACTGGATTGAGTGGTCTTCTACATTATTGTAGCCCTGTTCCATAGCTTCAAAACGGTGGGTCTTACACCCCCAACCGATATTTGTAGTGAGAGTTGTACCATTACCGCATAATGAGTGTAAAACAGTTTTCTATTTGGGGCCAAGACTAAGGCCATTTTCTAAATTCTGGTTTGCTATTATGCTCATTTATGTATATGAAACCCTACTGGGGTTGTGTTTAGCGTTGCTATATGACTCGTTATCGAGTCTCATTGTATGTGTTATATGTTCTAGGGCTTGAAGGTAGTGCACGACGGCTTGGTGATCGTGGTACATGAAATACCACTTACTTGCTTGGTGAGTATACCACTCACTAAATTGTTATTATGTGGCTTTGTTAAATGTTTATGTGATGCCTTGAAGGCTTACTTGCATATTGGAATTGATTAAGGTGAGGGTGTACTTGACCGCCCTCACCTCTTTTGATATTGTCACTGAATGGCTACCGTTTTATTGCATTACTGAACTTGATATATTGGTTGATGAATTCCATTTCATGGAAACTGAATTGATGTCGTTTGGATGATGTCCAACGGCCTTATTGCATTACGGAGCTCAACCCCGTTTGGTAGTCAATTGGATCGAGCCGGCAAGGGCTTGGTCGTTAAGATTGAATTGCCACGGGGACTGTACTGGGGAACCTTGTGGTAATGAGACCCTTGGTTCCGGTAAACTCGAGTATTACCAAATATTACTGAATGGAGTGCGGGCCCGGTTGGGGTATGATAGGTGGAAGGAATGGAAGTAAAGTGTGGTCTACGGTTTGGTACTTTTAACATTGACGGAGGGTCAATGGGTTGGATCAAGATTACAAGCGTGGAATTGGGCTCTTGAGAGCCAACCGTATCCTTTTACCGTTTTGCTTTATCGCTTATTTGCGTACTTCAAATGAAAGTTCATGCTTATGTGACTTTGATCGCTTATTGGGTGGTATACCACTGGGCTTTAGCTCATTCCGTGTTATTTGTTTTCCTTACAGGCAAATGAGCACTTTTGGAAAGGTCATGATAGTTGAATGCAAGTTGAGCTCTTGTACATGTATTTTGATTAGCTCCTTGAGGGTGTTAACCCTAAGTGTATGGTTTCCCTTAATGGATGGCTTGTATTGGCCTAAATGCACTTGTATGATCTTATGAGATAACTTGTACGCCATTTGGCTTGTAACTGCTGATTTCCAATGTATATATATGTTTGGATAATGTTTGGTTGGATTTTGGAGTGCCACGACTTTCGTTTTTTTTATTTTGTGATTTTGGCTTATTTGCGGGCATTGCAATGTTCGGAACGTTATAGATTGACGTAAACTGTACCGTTAGTCCTGGCGAGAGCTGGGCAGGCAGTCCGCTAACCCCTCTGGTTCGCCTTAGGGGAAGGTGGGGCTGTCACAGACAACAGTAACATTAATCCAAAAAAATTCCAGAAATTCCGTTTGCTACCTTCGGATGAACTTGCATGCGGACAGATTGCATTTTATTCTTATTTCTTCTTGCTTAACCGAATCAAGGAGCTGCATGTAAAGCTTAAACATCTTGTTCTTAGTTAGTTAATTATATTTATAAGCTGAGATTACTACAAGAAACAAGATTAGCGCTGCAATTCTGTTTTAGTTCTCGGCAAAACCCGTTGCCGACGCAATTCAGATTTTCTTTTCTTCTTAAACTCATCATCCGAGCCTAACTTCACATGCATGCTTATAATCAGCATTCTCTACCTAATATCAGCTAATCTGAGACCGAAAATTACCTCAGCTGGAGGCTCAACTCACACGACAAGCTGCTGCAAATTTTCTCCCTTTCTCTCGGCTCGCACACGGACTGGATGGTTGCAGCTGCTCTTGGTTGGGTGCAGTGGGTCACGGTTGGTGGAGGTGAATTGCAGCTGGTTAAAGTGAAGGTGGAGAGTGCAGCAGCAGCTCACGCACGGTCTCTCTCCTTTCACTCTAGCTTACGGCAGAATTGAAGATGGAAGCTTACTCTCTCGGACAGCACCAATTTTCTGATCGCATGACTTCCTTTCTTTTCTCTCTTCGATATTCACAAGGTGAAGAATGGAGTGGGTTGTTGTTGTGAGTTGAGGTGCGGTTGTGGAGAGATAGAGTGTTTGAGAGGATGGTTTGCTGAAATGGAGAAGTTGCGTGGTTGAGAGGAGCAAAGAAAATGACATCCGGCAGAGAATGGGATTGGGTGATCTAAAGGTTGGCCAATGGAGCTTCGGTGGTTGCATGGTAAATCCGAGATGGTTGAGGGCCAATTTGGTCTATTCACAAATCATTCGAATTTCCACTTAAACTCTCATTCATAAACTAACTCCGAGATTTTACTCCAAATAAAATTCGATAGCCTACTAGTGTACTAATCTCGCGAAAAAAATTCAATTATCGAGATTTAACGTCCTAAGTATACTTGGTGTACTTGTAACGATTTTGTCTAAAATTTATCGATTGCACCTTAATACTAAGGTTCCTATTAACATTTAACATTCTTGCTTTATTAATTAAACTAATAAAATCAAGGGTGACCTTAATATATAACTCTAACATTCTTAATATTCATTTATCTTAACAGAAAACCAAGTGGTTTAATATTGTTGCTCCATAATATTATTTATCGCATAAAAAAAAATTGTTTAAGAAGGTAAAGATAGTTTTCTATTGGTTTCTAACTAACATGGAAAATCAACATTTAATCTTTGTACATGTTAGGCATCTACATGCTTCAAAACGAGTGTTTTTCCATGTTTATTTTATTATTTATTTTCATAACAATAATTCTAACTAGTACTAATATTTAATGGGGTAGGTGATACAAATTCCAAGGTATTACTAGTTTATTTGTTAACGTAAAGAAATAATTAAACATGTATTTTAATAAATAAAAGAAAGTGGATCATGTGTGAAATTTTAATTTAAGGAGTAAAATTTTCAAGCTCTCACTCGAAATTCTTGCAGTTATCTTAGGTAAATCAGGATATTTCTAAATTCTCAATTTTTATATAACGATTCAATTAGGCTTTTAATTTAACCACTTATTCGTTATATGTAATTTTTCGAATCGATTATTAACTGCAGTCGCGTATTTACTATTTTCACTTAACGAGCCTACAGAAATTAAATTTCGAAACGAAACGCTTTAAAAATATAACTAAGCTATGGATATATTTAATTAAACCTAAAAATGTTAGAAAATAATAATCGGAGAGATCGGGTGAGTAAATACTTATTTGAGCCAGCAAAATAAATGAAGTAAGCAAAATTTTCGGGTTCTTACATTAATCACCACTCGAACTTATAATTAATACAAAAACTAGGGTTTCAATCCTAACCCCAACTTAGGGTTTTCGAAGTATTCCTAATATCAACTTAAGAACGGACTGGGGCCTCACAACACCACTAGTTCCTCTACCTACCTTAGCGAGTGGCCTACCTGGATCACCTTGTTCTTGCCTTTGAATTTCACTAAGTACACCCCCTTTTCTATGCATGGAAGGCCTTTACCTGTGCACCTGAAATTTCAATCCTTTGGATTTTCTCTGGAACTTCCGTAAAAGTATTAATTTGTGCCCTTACTAAATTCTCTACTGAAATCCCTTCGCATTGCCTTTTTCAGTTCTATGTTCTCGTGCAATAGCTCAATTTTCTCCGAGTATTCAAGTTTCCATTGGTCTTACCAGTACTCGGCTAATCTCTTTTGAACCTCTACTTCGTTTCGAAGAATCTTGATTTCCTTATACATACCAACCAAGTGTGCCATCTCGCGGATTCGGTGGAACTCAAGTGATAGCCAGGCAGGGCAAGTTAATGAATCATAATAAGTAACTAAGTATAAGTGGCATTCTAACCATATAACAGTTAAGTTCCTTTACTCCCAATTCAACCACGGAAGATTAAACTTAAATATGCTCAAATGAAATAGGCAGGAAAGTATAACATAGTTAGGACAATATCTTATGATACTGTACCACGTATCACGTATATACATATTGCAACCTTAAAGCATACTTCGTATATCAAGAGTTTCACACCTTATGCCACATCTTTGTTTTCAAAATCTCTCTACCTACTTCCACAACTCTCAATCTCGGTACGCTAATAATCAAGCCAATTTCATACAGGAACATTAGTGGATAGGTATCGAGGAAATATAGGCAAGGGCAGTTCGTCGAGGACCAAGCTACGGGTATTAGATATCCAAAGTGAGGTAGAGACCTAGATCATTGCAGTCA
This sequence comes from Coffea canephora, assembly GCA_036785865.1. Classification (NCBI taxonomy): domain Eukaryota; kingdom Viridiplantae; phylum Streptophyta; class Magnoliopsida; order Gentianales; family Rubiaceae; genus Coffea; species Coffea canephora. The sequence goes on from CM071919.1 coordinate 38,871,392, forward strand.
GGCCATCTCAAATCAAATAAACACTTATCAAGTCCTCACAGTCATAGCAAAGGAACAGGTCTTAGGTGTGAATTCCTCAATGTACCCTACAATCTAGTCACCCTCTAGAAAACCCTAGCCAGACTAGTATGAGATTAGTCCATAATATCACTTCTAGATCCAACCCCCTCGATCAGTCTCATTACTAGGTCCAATGTAAAAATCTTCCATGCCTTGGCCTTTGCCATCAAGACTTACCTCAAGTTTAGTCAAGATACAGACCCTTATTCTAGCGCTCTCCACCATTTGGTACTCAAGTACGAGAATCCACAATAAGATAATTCACAACTCGAGCCGGCCGATCCTAAGAGTAAATTATCCATATTAAAGATTCCTATCTTTTATACATATATATCTTCCTCAGGTACCATGATAAAGATTTTTACACTTATAACGTGCACGGCTCATAGCTTATGCTCAAAAAAGCACTTATACCTTTAGTCACATTCACGAAATTAGGACCATAACAGCACTTGGTCCAGGCTCACTCCGTGCAGAGTGTGACAGCCCCACCTCACCCTAAGGCGAACCAAAGGGTTCGACGGATTGCCTGCCCAGCTCTCGCCAGGACTACGGAGTCCATTCCCACAAACCCAACATAGTACGTGCGAAAGGATCCAAAGAAAACGAACAATCGAAACTACATATATTTTAATTGGAGTCTTGAACAAGTTAACATACAGTACAATCCGAGGTATTCATACTACACAAAATACAATTAGGGCTTCGTTTTCCAAAAGAGCAAGTACAATTAGGGTTTCCAACCATTGAGGAGCAATACAAAATATCTAACTAGCTCAACTCAGGCTTCAAAGTCACAGTTCCAAAGAGTGGTTCCCCGTATGGAAAACAAAGGTAACAAAAAGAGGTGAGCTTACGCTCAATGAGGTACCAAACATATAGGGATAAAATCATGGCCTTTCATGTTGAATCAATAAGATACATATACCGGATATAAGGAAAGCATTTAAACACCATGGTTCAAAGGAAAAGGATCCGGGTGGCTCTCAGGAGCCAGATTTCCATTTGCAGTACTTGATCCGAACCCGTTGACTCTCCGTCAACGTAATTAGAACCAACATGTCCGTAGACCCCACTTTACACCAATTTCCGTCCACCAAACATACCCCTACCGGGCCCGAACTCCATACAGTACAGAAATGGTAATACTGGAGTATACCGGAATCAAGAGCCTCAATACCCAAAGATTCCCAGAACAGACTACTGTGGTTCATTATCTAATCGACCAGGCCCTTGCCGGCCCGATTTCAGTCACTAGCCACAGGTGTTGAGCTCAGAGGTCACAGAAAGGTCGTTGGATACCAGCCTCCAAACGACGTCCGAAACAGATTCAGATACAGTTAACAGACTATACACAGTAAATAGGCATATAGACAGACAAGAGAGTGAGTGTGATAAAGTACACCCTCGTCTCCAACAGAATAAACAGATAGTACAATCATTCAGATCACAGATTGCAAGTACAGAAATCAAGTTAAGTAAAAAATAAGGGGAGTGGTACACTCACCAGTTCAGGTACAGGTACTTCCAAAAATTTCTACCCAAAGTGGCCTAATCACCGTGAAACCCTAAGAATAACAAACGAAAAAACAGTTGACATTTCTTCATCCAAAACTGAGTAAATAGGATGCACAAATGAGGTTCGATTACTAGTCAGGTACCTCTCCAAGTTATATTACTAGTATGAAAAATAAAAGATGGCTTAAGAATAAAGAAAACGGTTGGTCCTAAGGACATATATGACCACAAAACCCCTCACTCCTTCAAAATCATACTTACAATGGTGTACTAGCTCATATCTCAAGGTGAAATTGAAAGCGAGAATAATTCCAAGAAAACAGAATTTTTCCAGTTTTGCACACCCCTAATTGAAAATCATATCTCAGGATTCTTAAGTCCAAAATTGGTAAAAATTACACCGTTGGAAAATAGACTCAAAGGTGTAAAATTTCTCAGAAGACACATTTAGAAGATTCATATCACAAGCCAATCAAATTCGAGCCTCAAATTGCTGTCGTAACAAGAAAAGGCAGAACAGGTATACAATTTCAGTTAACTTTGAAAAATCACCATAAATCCCACAGACCAAACCAGAGACTGAAATTTACACGGTTCATAGCCCTGTGAATCTAGTTTAACACGCAACAAACGGAACTCAATTCTGATATTTCGACATCCATATATTTCAGATTTCCCAGAACTACTCCGGGGTTCCTGCGAAAATTTTAACAGCGTTTCCCCTTGTTTTTCTTACTTTTCACCCTACAATTCAACCACCAAATTCAACCCAAATCAACCACAACCTCAAATATAATTCAAAAAGCTATTAAAAAACATCTAATTAGGGTCACAATACCCTTCATATATAATCAATTACAACACAAGGTTAATAATGTAACCAAAAACCAATTCAAAAGACAATAGGGCCAAACAGGCAGGTTTGACGTCTTCTCGATGTTTCGATCGTAACCTAAGCTACGCTTATCAGATTGGGGTGTAATTTACACCGGTTTCGAAGCTAACAGAAAGGGATACAATGTTGAAGAAGCCCACTCAGTCCAGTTTGTAGAGAAACTAGGTCAAAAGTTCAGTACACTAAACCAGAACCGCATAACAGGTTAACAAACCACATTCTGGTTAAACATCCATAATTCAGGGTACAAAAATCCAATTCAGGTGATTCCAAAGCCATCTGAAAGCTAAGACACCAGGATACATTTCTTAAGAAGACGTCAACAACCAAATCAGAAGTATTCCCAACCAAATTAACCAATTACAAAAGCAATTATCAAGTTCGGGTAGAAACAGGGCAGCAGGGGTATTTCGGTCTTTTCATAAGCTACGCTACTCCGATTGGCCTGAAATTTTGTAGGCATCTCTAAAATATCATTCCCTACAATTTTCATGTTTTAACCCAAGGCTAATTCGATCTCTAACTATGATGAACAGTGCCAGATAGAAAGGGGGTAATCGAAACCCCTAACTTCAGAAATTTCCGTTTCAATGTGGAAATTTTCCGCAATTAACCACCACTCACAGCCTCTAGCTTCATTATCGCGCCTCATTTTTTGAAAATAAAGAAAAATAAAAGACGAGTTTAGGAAAATGGCTTTTGATCAATTTTTGATTGGAAAATGAATTTTGATTTACAAAGAGATTGAAAAACATGGGTCTAAATGGACTTGAGAATGCGACGATTTGACCCAAAAATATAGTTTAAAAAAGGGTTCTTGAATGAAAAATGAAGTCGCCACTTGGTATTGAGTTGAGGTGTACCAAGTCACCTAAAATTGAATTTTAAAGGAAAAAATTAGAAAACCCTTTTTAAACGACTCCAAGTCTACAAAAATTAAGAGAAAAAGATTCGGAAGTCACATTTGAAGAAAGGGAAGGCAAGGATAAGATTCCAAGGCACCCTTTCAACCTAGCCAAGGCTAGTTGCGCGATTTAGTCAAAGGTTTTCTGAATTTAACCTAATGATTTATCACATTTGGATGTACTATATGAATGCATACCCTAGACCTAAGAGGGGTCGGGGGATCGAAATGTATCTTCAAAGCTTATTTGGTACCAATCACATTAATTGTGACGCTCAATAAAGACTCTTCGAAGAAGTCACGAATAATGCAAACCATGAGACTCGAAAGAAAGAAGAAGTAAAGAAATAATAATATACAAATGTGTATGACCTAAAGGAATGCATCATAATGGGTGCGGGGGACTTATACTCATGACTTTCAATGTTCCCTTTAATAGAGGGAATACGAGCATGCTAAGGCTAGAGAAGCCAAACTCGTCCATATCCCATAAGGGGTATTTCCTAGTCTAATCAAGCAAATGTACTACCTTAGTTCTAATAATTAGATGAAATGCAAGTCTAATGTCATGTTTCATACAAAGGGGTAAGTAATATATATATGGGAAAATACGGGGAAGGGATATACGTATAAGGAGGGATGTCATGCAAAAAATGATAAAAAGACCCTAAAAGTGAAAATATGCATGAGAGTGTAATGTAGTCATACAAACATGATCTAGCGTCGGAGGTCCCTAAGGGTCTAGTATTGGACTAGCCATGTCTAGAATTTCCCACTAGCATTGGACTAGTGAGAAAAGCGAAACAATGAGACTAGTGTGGATTCGGGAAAGGGGGCCACAACTAGCGTTGGACTAGTGTGGTGACGTCACACATTGGTTACAATCAAATAAATCATGTAAGACCTAATAAAAGCATCTAAACACATAAATCAATATAGCACATAACACATAAACATGCTTGTCTAGATGCATAATCTTAGGGAAAGCGATTAAACACATAGGCATATAGGCATGCAAAAACACACAAGGCAAAAAAAGCAAATAAACCCTAACTATTACACTTGGGGAGGCCCTACTACAATCTAAAAGGGGAAATAAATAAATAATTAAAAATACCTAACTATTACAAATTTGGCATTCAAGTGCATTTCAAATGATAGATATACAAAGCTAAAGCCAATAAAGCAAATAAATAAATAAATGAAATAAATAAATAAACATCCAAGGGGCATGCAATTAAACACGTAAAGTCACATAGGGCACGTAGGGTTAAATAGAGTAAGAAATAAGGGATAGAGTGTACCTCCCTTGAGTTGGAGCTCTAATGAAGTGAAGTCACTTATTTACCTCCAAAATACAAAGAAAAGGTCAATGCATCACTTTAATTAACAAATAATTATAAAAGATAACAATGAATTGTGAAATTGAATCAATTAAATCATATAAACAACCCACATTTAAGAAGTCAAAAGAAGAAAGGACTTGATTGCAAATATTAACAAAAGCTTTGGGGTCAAAATTAAAGAAAAGTAAAGTCTAGGGGTCAATTTATATTTAAATCATGACTTAATTGAACAAAACGAGAAGTTACACAGGCTTTAATGTGATTTCACCAAAGGTCAGGGGTCAATTTGAAATTAATTCAAGACCTACTTGCAAGGAAAAACAAATCATTCGGGCTGTGATGAAATACTTAAAAAATCAGGGGACTGAAACTACAAGATCAGACGAATAATCATCTTCTCCAAAACAATCTAAATGTCGGCTTCCATTTCATCTTCCTTTCATGGACAAAAGCCACAAAAAACTCAACTCTGATCATTTCAAAAAGAAAAATGCAACTAGCACAAATCCATACAAAGAAACTTGACCATTCCCAAAATCCAAATGGAACTCAAACTCCTACGAGGGAAAGGATAACAGGTAGAACAGAAATGAAAGCAGCAGAGAAATATCCGAACATAAAACATTCTCAAAACTCTTCTTTCTTGCTGCAAAATCAACAATCTTCGGCAGCTTTGGATTGACCAGAGCCGCATCTCCCACACAAAATTCATCAATTTTTTGCAGCTTTGATTCAACATTTTCTATCAGGCATTTCTTCAAATACAAATGGGCATCAAAGACATCATCGATTCTTAGCTCAATTGGGGTTATAATCCACCCCAAAATTGCCAGAATCCAAGGAAATCAGCCCCATCAACATATAAGCATATGTATAAGAAATTTTAAGCTAATTAACAGGAAAATTGCACTAAATAATCCCACGGAAAAACCATTTCAAAACTGGACAAAAACTGAAATTTAAAAAGGGAAAAACCGATTGCTTACTGTGCTCCTGCTTGGTGAAATTTCGTAGGGGGTGATGGTGGAGGCGAGAGACGCGACGATCTCTTCGACGGCAGATTTGGCAAGGAAATGTCACAGCCAGCAGCAGATTGCTGTAGAGCTTGGAGGAGAGCTCCGTTGGAGCAGAGGTCCGTTTGGGATCTCCGTGAAATAATCTGTCCATTGTATCATTGATTAGGAAAACTGAAGCTAGAACAGCAACCTTATTACTAAAACACCCCTTTCCGCCTTGCTTTTTCCTCAATTTTTCCCGCGACCCTGTTCTTTTTTTGCTTTGTTTTCTTTGCTCTGTTTTCCTGCCAAAGCTGCCCCTTCCTTCTTTCCCCTGTTTTTCTTTTCCTTTGTTTTTCAGACCAAGCTCTCTCGGTCTCTCCTTTTGTCCATCCGCCGCCCCTATTGCCTTTCCTCTGTGTTTTTTTTCAGTTTTCCTCTGCCCAGCCGACAATGCCCTCTGCTTCCTCTCTCGGTTCTTGCCTCTTTCTCTAATTTTTCCAGCTTTTTCCTTCATCCGCCCCTGATTTTTTCTCCTTCTCCTTTTCTGATTTTTTCCCTCGGTCCCCTGCCGACGTCTTCCCCTTTCCTCCCTTTGGCCTTGCTTAGTTTTTTCTCCCTTGTTTTTTCTTTTTCTTTCAGCCCAGAGCCCTCTGTTTTTCTTCTTGTCTTGTGTTGTTTTTTTTTAGCCTCCGATGAAGCCTTCCTTTTTTTTTTTTGCATATTGGAATTGATTAAGGTGAGGGTGTACTTGACCGCCCTCACCTCTTTTTGATATTGTCACTGAATGGCTACCGTTTTTATTGCATTACTGAACTTGCATATATTGGTTGATGAATTCCATTTCATGGAAACTGAATTGATGTCGTTTGGATGATGTCCAACGGCCTTATTGCATTACGGAGCTCAACCCCGTTTGGTAGTTCAATTGGATCGAGCCGGCAAGGGCTTGGTCGTTAAGATTGAATTGATTCCACGGGACTGTACTGGGGAACTTGTGGTAATGAGACCCTTGGTTCCGGTAAACTCGAGTATTACCAAATATTACTGAATGAGTGCGGGCCCGGTTGGGGTATGATAGGTGGAAGGAATGGAAGTAAAGTGTGGTCTACGGTTTTGGTACTTTTAACACTTGACGGAGGGTCAATGGGGTTGGATCAAGATTACAAAGCGTGGAATTGGGCTCTTGAGAGCCAACCGTATCCTTTTTACCGTTTTGCTTTATCGCTTATTTGCGTACTTCAAATGAAAGTTTATGCTTTATGTGACTTTTGATCGCTTATTGGGTTGGTATACCACTGGGCTTTTAGCTCAATTCCGTGTTATTTGTTTTCCTTACAGGCAAATGAGCACTTTTGGAAAGGTCATGATAGTTGAATGCAAGTTTGAGCTCTTGTACATGTATTTTGATTAGCTCCTTGAGGGTGTTAACCTAAGTGTATGGTTTTCCCTTAATGGATGGCTTGTATTGCGCCTAAATGCACTTGTATGATTCTTATGAGATAACTTGTACGCCATTTGGCTTGTAACTGCTGATTTTCCAATGTATATATATGTTTGGAATAATGTTTTGGTTGGATTTTGGAGTGCCACGACTTTCGTTTTTTTTATTTTGTGATTTTGGCTTATTTGCGGGTCATTGCAATGTTCGGAACGTTATAGATTGACGTAAACTGTACCGTTAGTTCCTGGCGAGAGCTGGGCAGGCAGTCCGCTAACCCCTCTGGTTCGCCTTAGGGAAGTGGGGCTGTTGATCACAGACAACCAGGTATACATTAATCCAAAAAAATTCCAGAAATTCCGTTGCTACCTCGGATTGAACTTGGCATGCAGTGACGAAGATTGGCATTTGTTATTCTCTATTTCTTCTTTTGCTTAACCGAATCAAGGAGCCTGCATGTAAGCTTAAACATCTTGTTCTAGTAGTTAATTTATATTTATAAGCTGAAGATTACTACAAGAACAAGATTAGCCTGCAATTTCTGTTTTTAGTTCTCGGCAAACCCGTTGCCGACGCAATTCAAGATTTTTTCTTTTCTTCTTAAACTCATTCATCCGAGCCTTAACTTCAACTACATGCATGTCTTATAATCAGCATTTCTTACTAATTATCAGCTTAATCTGAGAAACCGAAGAAATTACCTCAGCTGGATGCTTCAACTCACACGTCAAGCTGCTGGGCAAATTTTCTCCCTTTCTCTCGGCTCGCACACGGACTGGATTGGGTCTGTCGCTTGCTACTTGGGTGGGTGCAGTGGGGGTTACGGTTGTGTGGAGGTGAATTTGCAGCTGGTTAAAGTGAAGGTGGAGAGTGCAGGCAGAGCTCAACGCACGGTCCCCCTCTCCCTTTCACTCTAGCTATTACGGGCAGAAATTGAAGATGTAAGCTACTCTCATCGGACAGCACCAATTTTCTGATCGCAATGATGACTGTCCTTTCTTTTCCTCTCTTTTCATATTTCACATAAGGGAAGGAATTGGAGTGGGTTGTGTGTTGTAGTTGCAGGTGCGGTTGTGGAGAGATAGAGTTGTTTGAGGAGGATGGTTTTTGCTGAAATGGAGAGAAGTTTGCGTGGTTGAGAGGAGCAAAGAAATGACATCCGGCCAGAGAATGGATTGGGGTGATTCAAGGATTGGCCAATGGAGCTTCCGGTGGTTGGCATGGTAAATCCGAGTATGGTTTGAGGCCAATTTGGTCTATTCACAAATCATTCGAATTTCCACTTAAACTCTCATTCATAAAACTAACTCCGAGATTTTACTCCAAAAATAAATTCGATAGTCCTACTAGTGTATAATTCTCGCGAAAAAAATTCCAATTTATCGAGATTTAACGTTCCTAAGTATTACTGGTGTACTTGTAACGATTTTGTCGTTAAATTTATCGATTGCACCTTTAATACTAGGTTCTATTAACATTTAGACATCTTGCTTTATATTAAACACTTAATAAAAATTCAACGGGGTGACCTTAATATATATTCTAAGAATGCATCTTAATTATCATTTTATCTTAACTAGAACAACCAAGTTGGTTTAATATTGTTGCTCCAATAATATTGTATTCTATCGCATAAAAAAAATTGTTTAGGGGAAGGTAAAGATTAGTTTTCTATTGGTTCTGAACTAACATGGAAAATCAACTATTTAATCCTTTGTACATGTTAGGCTTTGACATGCTTCAAATACCGAGTGTTTTCTTCCATGTTTATTTTATTATTTATTTTTCATAACAATTTTAAATTACTAACTAGTACTAATATTTAATGGTGGATGAAGGCTGATACAAATTCCCAAGGTTATACTAGTTTTATTAACGTAAAGAAATAATTAAACATGTTATTATAATATAAAGAGGAAAGTGGATCATGGTGTGAAATTTTAATTTAAAGGAGTAAAATAAGTTTATCAAGCTTCTCACTCGAAATTCTCTGCAGTTATCTCAGGTAATTCAGGGATTATCTGTCTATAATCTCTCATATTTTGTATATAACTGATTCAATTAGGCTTTTAATTTAAACCACTTTTATTCGTTATATGTAAATTTCGGAATCGATTAATTAACTTCAAGATCGCGTATTACCTATTTCAACTTAACGAGCCCTACAAAATTAAAGGTTTCGAAACGGGATAACGCTTTAAAATATAACTAAGCTATGGAGTATATTAATTAACCTAAAAATGTTTAGGAAAAAATAAATAATGGAGAGATCGGTGTGTGGAGTAAAGCATTCTTTTGTGAGCCAGCAAAATAATGAAGTAAGCAAATTTTTTCGGGTTTAATCACATTAATCACCCAACTGCGAACTTATAATTAATACCAAAAATCTTAGGGTTTCAATTCCTAAGCCCAAACTTAGGGTTTTCGAGAGTAATTCCTAATATCAAACTTTGAATGAACGGACTGGGGCCTCACACACCCACTAGTTCTCTCTAGCCTACCTTAGCGGTGGCCTACCTGGATCACCATATGTTCTTGCCTTTGATTCGATATGCCCTACTTAAGTTACCAACTCCCTTTTCTATGCATGGAAGGCCCTATGTTACTGTGCAACCTTTGAAATTTCAACTCCTTTTGAGCATTTTCTCTGCGAAACTTCCGTAAAAGTATTAATTTTGGTGCCCTTACTAAAATTCTCTACTTGCGAAATCCCTTCGCATTGCCGTTTTTACAAGTTTCTATGTTCTTCGTGCATTAGCTCAATTTTCTATATCCGTACGTATTCAAGTTTCCATATGGTGCGTCTTTACATTACTCGTGCTAATCTCTTTTGAACCTCTACTTCGTTTCGAAGATCTTGAATTTCCTATATACATTACAAACCAAGTGTGCCCATCTCGCGGATTCGGTTGGAACTCAAGTGATAGCCAGGCAGCAAAGCAAGTTAATGAGATGCCATCAATAAGTAATAAGTATAAGTGGCATTCTAACCATGGAGATATACAGTTAAGTTCCTTTAACTCGCCAATTCAACCACGGAAGATTAAACTTAAATATGCTCAAATGAAATAGGCAGGGAAAGTATAACATAGTTAGGACAATTATCTTATGATCTATACCGACGTATCAACATCGTATATAGTATATTGGCACCTTTAAAGCATATTCGTATATCAAGGAGTTTCACACCATTATGCCACATCTTTGTTTTCAAAATCTCGTCTACCTACTGTCCACAGACGCTCAATCTACGGTACGTAATAAATCAAGCTCAATTTCATTACAGGAACATTAGTGGATAGAGTTATAACGGAGGAATAATAGGCAAGGCAGTTCGTCGAGGGTCCAAGCTAGCGCGGTATTAGATATCCAAAAGTGCAGGTAGGAGACGCTAGATTCATTGCAGTCAGGCATCTCAAATCAAATAAACCACTTTATCAAGTCGCTCACAGTCATAGCAAGGAACAGGTTCCTTTAGGTGTTGAATCCTCAATGACCCTACAATCTCAGTCACCTCTAGAAAAACCCTAGCCAGACTAGTATGAGATTAGTCCATAATATCACTTCTAGATCCAACCCCCGTCGAGTCAGTCTCATTACTAGGTCCAATGTAAAATCTTCCATTGCTTGGCCTTTGCCATCAAGCTGACCTCAAGTTAGTCAAGATACAGACCTCTGTAATTCTAGCGCTCTCCACCATTTGGAGTACTTCAATGTACGACGATCCACAATAAGATAATTCACAATCGAGCGGCCGATCCTAAGAGTTAATTATCATATTAAAAGATTCCTATCTTTTATACATATATATTCCTCATGGTACCATTGTAAAAGATTTTTACACTTGATAACGTGCACGGCTCATAGCTTTATGCTCAAAAAAGCACTTATACCTTTTAGTCCACATTCCCGAAATTAGGACCATACAAGCACTTGGTCCAGGCTCACTCCGTGTCTGCAGAGTGTGACAGCCCCACCTCACCTAAGCGTCGAACCAAAAGCGGTCTCGACGGAATTGCCTGCCCTCTCGCCAGGACTACGGGAGTCCGTTCCGACAAACCCAAACATAGTAACGTGCGGAGAAGGATATCCAAAGAAAAACGAACATCGAAAACTACATATATATTTAATTGGAGTCTTGAACAAGTTAACATACGAGTACAATCCGGTATTCATACTACACACAAAATACAATTAGGGCTTCGTTTTCAAAGAGCAAGTACAATTAGGGTTTTCCAACATTGAGGCACAATACAAAATATCTAACGAGCTCAACTCAGGGCTTCAAAGTCAGCAGGTTCCAAAGAGTGCTGTTCCCGTTGGAAAACAAAGGTACCAAAAAGAGGTGAGCTTTAGCTGCCAAATTGAAGGTACCAAACATATAGGGATAAAATCATGGCCTTTCATGTTTGGAATCAATAAGAATACAATGGGATACCGGATATTAAGGAAAGCATTTAAACACATGTTCAAAGGAAAAGGATCACGGTGGTCTTCCCAGGAGCCAGATTTCCATTTTGCAGTATTGATCCGAACCCGTTGACTTCTCGTCCAACGTAATTAGAACCAACACATGTCCGTAACCCCACTTTTACACAATTTCGTCATCCACCAGAACATACCCTACCGGGCATCCGTAAACTCCATACAGGTACGAGAAAATTCGGTAAACTGGAGGTATACCGGAACAAGTCAGCCTCAATACCCAAAGAATTCCGAAAAGTGACATAAACTGTGGTTTCATATCTTACAATCGAACCAGGCCCTGCCGGGCCCGATTTCAGTCACTAGCACACAGGGGTTGGCCTCAGAGGTCTCAGGAACCGGGCTCGTTGAAAGGATACCGCCTCCAAACGAACGTACACGGCAACAAGATTCAAGATTACAGTTAACCAGACTATACCACAGTAAATAGGCATATAGGACAGACAAGAGAGTGAGTGTGATAAAGGTACACCCTCGTCTCCAACAGAAGTTAAAGAGATAGTACAATCATTCAGATCACAGATTGCAAGTACAGAAATCAAGTTAATAAGAAATAATAAGGGGAGTGGACATCTCACCAGTTCACGGTACGGTACTTCCCAAAAATTTTACCCAAAGTTGGCCTAATCACCGGTAGAAACCCTAAGAATAAACCCAAACGAAAAAACAGTTGACCTTTCTTCATCCAAAGCGGAGTAAAGTAGGATGCACAAATGATGGTTTCGACATTTAACTAGTTCAGGTTACCTTCTCCAAGTTACTAGCGTCTCATACTAGTATTGCTAAAATAAAAATGGCTTAAGAAAGAAGAAACACGGGTTTGGTCCTAAGGACATATTATGACCCACAAACCCCTCCACTCCTTCAAGAATCACTATATGCTTCAATGGTGTACTAGCTCATAGTCTCAAGGGTGAAATTGAAAGCGAGAAATAATTTCAAAGAGAAACAGAATTTCTTCCAGTTTTGCACACCCCTAATTGTCAGAAATCATATCTCAGGATTCTTTCAAGATATCCAAAGATTGGTCAATAAATTACACCGTTGGAAAATAGACTCAGAAGGTGTAAAATTTCTCAGAAGACACATTTAGAAGATTCATTATCACAACGCCAAATCAAGATTCTGAGCCTCAAATTGCTGTGTCGTAAACAAGACCCAAAGGCAGGAACAGGTATACAATTTCAGTTAACTTTGAAAAAATCACCATAAATCCCACAGACCAAACAGAGACTGAAATTTACACGGTTCATAGCCCTGTGATCTAGGTTTAACAACGGCACAAACGGAAACTCAATTCTGATATTTCGAATCCATAATATTTCAGATTTCCCAGAACTACTCCGGGCGCGTTTCCATTGCGTTTTAACAGATGCGTTTTCCCCCTTGTTGTTCTTACTTTTCACCCTACAAATTCTTCAACACCAAATGTCAACCCAAATGCAACCACCAACCTCAATATAATTCTAAAAAGCTAATTAAAAAACATCTAATTTAGGGTTCAGCAATACCCTTCCATATTATAGATCAATTACAACACAGGTTAATAATGTAAGCCAAAAAGCCAATTTCAAAAGACAATAGGGCCAAAACAGGCAGGTTTGACTCTCTCGATGTTTGCGATCGTAATCCTAAGCTACGCTTTCCCAATTTGGGGGTAGTATCACACCGTTTCGAAGCTAACAGAAAGGGGATAACAATGTTGAGAAGCCCACTCAGTCCAGTTCTGATAGAGAAACTAGCAAAGTTCCAGTACACTAAACCAGAACACGCGCATAACAGGTTAACAAACCCATTCTGGTTAAAACATCCATTAAAATTCACGTACAAAAATCACATTCAGGTGATTCAAAGCCCATCTGAAAGCTAAGACACCCAGGATTAGCATTTCTTAAGAAGAACGTCAACCACCAAATCAGAAGATTATTTCCCAAACAAATTAACCAATGTACAAGCAAATTATCAAAGTTCGTGCTGTACGCAAACAGGGCAAGCAGGGGTATTTCGGTACTTTTCATAAGGCTACGCTACCTCCGGATTGAGCCTGATAATTTTATGCGTGAAGGCAATCTCTAAAAGTAATCATTCCCTAACAATTTTTCATGTGTTTTAAACCTCAAGGCTAATTCGATCTCTACTATGATGAACAGTGCAGATCAGAAAGGGGGTAATCGAAACCGCTAGACTTTCGAGAAATTCTCGTTTCAATGTGCGAAATTTCCCGCAACTTAACCACAGCACTTGCCAAGCCGTCTAGCTTCATCTATCTGCGCTCTCTTTGGAAAATAAAGAAAAATAAAAGACGGAGTTTATGGGAAATGGCTTTTGATTCAATTATTTGTTGATCTGGAAATGAATCTTTTGACTTCTACAGCAAGAGATTGAAAAAATCATGGGTCTAAATGGGACTTGAGAATGCGACGATTTTGACCCAAACAATTATAGTTGTTAAAAAAGGGGGTTCCTTGAATGACTAATAATGAAGTTCGCACCTTGGTATTGAAGTTTGAGGGTGTACTCCAAAGTCACGGCCTAAAATTGGGAATTTTAAAAGGAAAACAATTAGAAAACCCTTTTTAAAACGACTACCCAAGTCTACCAAAAACTCGAAGAAAAAAAGATTCGGAAGTCCAACTTTTAGAAGAAGAGGGAAGGCAAGGATAAGATTCCAAGGCACCTTTCAACCTAGCCAGGCTAGTTGCGCGATTTTAGTCAGAAGGTTTTCTGAATTTAACCTAATGAGTTTATCACATGTTGGATGTACTATATAGAATGTCTACCCTAGACCTAAGAGTGGTTGTCGGGGGATCGAAATGTATCTTTCAAAGCTTATTTGGTACCAATCAGACTAATTGTGACGCTCAATAAAGATCCTTCGAAGAAGTCACGAATAATGCAACCGATGAGAACCTCGGAAGAAGAAGCAGAAGTAGAAGAAATCAAATAAATATCTACAAACTGGTGTATGGACCTAAAGGAATGGCATCATAATGGGTGCGGGGGACCTTATACTCATGACCTTTCATGTTCCCTTTATAGAGGGAATTACGAGCATGCTAAAAGGCTAGAGAAGCCACAAAGCTTCGTACCATATCCCATAAAGGGTATTTCCTAGTCTAATCAAGCAAATTACTACCTTAGTTCTAATAATTAGATGAAATGCAGAGTCTAATCGTCATGTTTCATACAAAAGGGGTAATGTAATGCGTACAACAATAGCTTTCCATTCGTCAATTCAAATGGCTCCGTATGAAGCTCTCTACGGACGCAAGTGCCGCTCACCGATTTATTGGGATGAAGTAGGTGAAAAGAAAGCACTGAACCCGGCAACCATTCCATGGATGGAAGAGGTCAGGAAAGGTCAAGTTGATACGACAACGACTTCAAACCGCCCAAAGTCGTCAAAAGAGCTACGCGGATAACCGAAGAAAAGATTTGAATTTGAAGTTGGAGATTATGTATTTCTCAAAATCACACCCTTACGAAGTCTTACAACGGGCAAAGGAAAGAAACTTCAACCGCGGTACGTCGGACCCTATAAGATCCTTCAAAGGGTTGGAGCGGTCGCGTATCGATTGGAACTGCCATCCAGTCTATCTCGAATCCACGACGTATTTCACGTCTCGATGCTAAAGAAGTACCATCCTGACCCATCTCAGTTTTACAACCGGAGGATATCGAAAGTAGATGAATCACTGGCCTTGAAGAGAAACCGGTTCAAGTACTCGATCGAAAAGTCAAAGAGCTCCGAAACAAACGGATTCCACTAGTGAAGGTGCTATGGAGAAACCACGGAGTTGAGGAAGCCACCTGGGAGATGGAAGAGGAAATGCGAAAGAAATACCCAAACCTTTTCGGGAATTAAGGTGAGAAATTTCGAGGACGAAATTCTTTTAAGGGGGGGAGAGTGTGAGAACCCGTAAAACCCTAATTATTTTCCTAGGGTTTATTTCCCTTAATTGCATGTTTTCTGCATTTTCTGGCTTAGAGATATTTTCTTAGTGGATTTTATGAGCAATTATAGTTTTAAGATGATTTTTCTAGCATTGGGGAAATTTTAGAAAATTAAGAGTAAATATTGGACGTGGGACCCACTAGTGCGAAAAGTTCGGAAAAATTCGGCCGATAAGGTTAAGTTTCGGATACTGTTTAAAATTTATCGGGTGTTAAGAGATAAGTAGTGTGTGTGAAGTGATTGATGTGAGAGAGAAAAGAAAGATAAGAATGCATTTATGAAGGTGACAAGTGTCACCTTCTTATTGGATGCCTTTTAAGAATTACTATTCACAATTTTGACTTTTTTGACCAAAGGTTAAATATCCAAAAATTGCACAAAATTCACCATTTTTCTCCTCCTTATGGCCGGCCCTCTCTAAGCAAGAAGAAAGACAAAACTCTTCAACATTCTAGCAAACTTCTAGCTCAAATCAACTAAACCACTTGCTTAACTTGGTTTTCACTCCATAAAATTCTTCCTTCTAGTGCTAGTAAGTTGTTTGGTGAACTTTGTTTGAAGGACTAAGGTGCACAACATCTTTCTCTCTCTTGGTTTGTGGTAAGTGAAGCTTGAAACATCCTACTACACCTAATGATGCTTATGTTGTGCTTATTAGTGATAAGAGTGCTGAAATTTCTGGTTTTTATCTTGGTTTGAATTGATTTGGTGAAGTTTTCCATTTTATGATGATTTTTCTGGTTTAATTGGATTATGATGGTGTGGTTGTTTGTGATGATTGGCAATGGACTATAATGGCTCTAGTGGATGTGAAATGTGGATAAATGCAACCAATTTTGGATTTGGTGTGAAAATTAAAAAGCTAGGGTTCTTAAATCCCCAATTCTGTCCGGTTTTGGATCATAGGGTTAGAGGCCGAATTTGACTTTGCTCGAAACATGAAAGTTGTAGGTATTTATGTGATTGAGATGCCTGCAAAATTTCAGGTCATTTGGATTAATGTAGAATGAGTTATGACGAAATTACTGTAGCTGTGCTGCTTTGGACAGAATGCGAAAACTGCGATAGTAATTGGCCATTTTGACTGGTTTTGGTTTGGATTTTGAAGTTGGTATCTTCTGTTGAAATGTAGCAGGATGTCTTAGCTAACATATGCCTTTGGAATTTCGGCATTTGGACTTGTATAAACTAAGTTATAGTAATTACAGTTTTGTGTGATTTGCAAACCTTTTGGTAATTCTGGTATAGTATTTGGCATTTTCGACCTAGTTAAGCTAGGAACTGGATTGAGTGACCTTCTACATTGTTGTAACCCTGTTTCATAGCTTCGAAACGGTGGGTCTTACACCCCCATCCGATAACCGTAGTGAAATTGACGCCATTACCGCATAATAAGTGTAAAACAGTTTTCTATTTGGGGCCAAGACTAAGGCCATTTTCTAATTTCTGGTTTGCTATTATGCGCATTTATGCATATGAAACCCTATTGGGGTTGTGTTTAGCATTGCTATATGACTCGTTATCGAGTCTCATTGCATTTGTTGCGTGATTCTAGGGCGTGACGGTAGCTCACGACGTCTTGATGACCACGGTGTATGAAACACCACTTTCTCACTTGGGAGTATACCACTCACTAAATTGTTACTATGTGGCTTTGTTAAATGTTATGTGATGCCTTGATGGCTTACTTGGATATTGAAATTGATTAAGGTGAGGGTGTACTTGACCGCCCTCACCTCTTTTGATATTGTCACTGATTGGTTACCGTTTTATTGCATTACTGAACTTGATATATTGGTTGGTGAATCCCATTTCATGGAAACTGAATTGGTGTCATTTGGACGATGTCCAACGGCCTTACTGTATTACTGAGCTCAACCCCGTTTGGTAGTCAATTGGATCGAGCCGGCGAGGGCTTGGTCGTGAAGATTGAATTGCCACGGGGACTGTACTGGGGAACCTTGTGGTAATGAGACCCTTGGTTCCGGTAAACTCGAGTATTACCAAAAGCTACTGAAATGGAGTGCGGGCCCGGTTGGGGTATGTCAGGTGGAAGGGTTGGAAGTAAAGGGTGGTCTACGGTTTGGTACTTGTAACATTGACGGAGAGTCAATGAGGTTGGATCAAGATTGCAAGTGTGGAAATGGGCTCTTGAGAGCCGACCGTATCCTTTTACCATTTTACTCCATTGCTTATGGTGTACTTTAAGTGATTGGTTATGCTTATGTGACTTTGGTTGCTAATGTAGTAGTATACCACTGGGCTTTAGCTCATTCCGTGTTATTTGTTTTCCTTACAGGGATATAACTACTTTTGTGAATGGATTGGATAGTCATTTGCCAAATTGAGCTTGTAAATGTCTTTTGTATAGCTCTTGAAATGAAACCCTAATGTGTAACGGGTTCATTTCCTTTTGATAGGCAAACCGAATATGTACTTCTTTAATGGATGGCTTGTATTGGCCTAATTGCACTTGTATGAACTAGTTAGAGATTTTGGCATGCCGTTTTGGGCTTGTAAATGTTGATTTCCAATGTATGTATATGCTTGGTTGTGGTTTGGATAAATTTCGGCTTCGATTTTCATTTTTTTTTATTGTGATTTTGATTTGTTTGCGCGCAATAGTAAGTTCCGGAACGTAATAGATCGACGTAAACTGAACCGTTAGTCCTGGCGAGAGCTGGCCAGGCAGTCCGCTAACCCCTTTGGTTCGCCTTAGGGGAAGGTGGGGCTGTCACACTTATTTCCTTCGAACGTCCAGTGGTGGAGTTCTTCATGCGTTCGAAGTTGCATAATGATTATCGAATGTCCAATCCATGCGTCCGATAACTTTCAACAACCTTTGTTTTTCTTTCAATTGCACTTGTTCTTAGAATAAAATTGCTGCATAACTGAAATTATTTTTGAAGAGACATTAATATTATCCATTTGTTTTGTAAACATCAAAAGTTTGGAACTAAGATTAACAATCTCTCCCCTTTTAATGATGATAAAACAATAGATGGAGGAAGAAATAATTGAGCCAAAAGCTCCCTCTCACTCAATGCATCAAAAAAATTTTTAAGTACCAAACTTTAATCTCAGAAAACTCCCCCTTTCACTAGCATCCATTTTGATACCAATTGTAAGGATTGAGGACAACTTAAGAGGGGGTGAATTAGGTTGATTAAAAACCTAATTAAGTTATGGCCACTTTTTGTTCAATATGGAATTTACCCTTTTCCTAAGTGATAAAAAATAAATAAATTATTGAATGAACAAAATCACTTGAAAGAAGTAGAAGAGATAGGTAATATAAAGATCACAAACGCAATAATAAGTAAATAAAAATGAAAGAATTGCTAACCAATTAAGTGCCCAACTCCTCTTGAGCTTATAAATTAATTCAAACAAGTTTCTTCAAATTGATGAATTACAATCACTCTTGTGTACAAAGGAAAGTTTACCTCTTCCTTACTCCGAACTCCACTCGGTCAAGGTAGGAAGCTTTACTATCTCTGAGGACAACCCTCATAGAGCTACACTCATGAAGTATTCACTTACAAATGAAAACCTTACAATGAATCTCACACCACTCAGACTACAAATCTTCCTTGGGGAGTATTTTTTCACTAAAACAACTCTAGATCTTTTGTATCTTAAGAGTGCAAAAGTCATTTGAAAATTCTGACCATGCTCTATTTATAGGAGACTAAGAAAGTACTTCATTAATGCTTCAAACGGATAAAAAGTAGCTGAACAGTCAACTAGCTGTTGGAGTATTGGATGTCCGGTACTACCCAAGCGCTGCGTCTGATAGCAGGCAGTGAGTTTGTAAAATCCTCATCGATTTTATCGGACGTCTGGTATTGTCTTTATGGGCGTCCGATAGGTTTCGTTTATTTTGAACGATCCTATCGGACGTCCGATGCTTGTGCCCGATCGAGGTCGGTGAGCCAAGAGAATGTCTTATTTCCTTCGGACGTCCAGTGGTGGAGTTCTTCATGCGTTCGAAATTGCGTAATGATTATCGAATGTCCAATCCATGCTTCCGATAACTTTCAACAACCTTTGTTTTCTTTCAATTGCACTTGTTCTTAGAATAAAATTGCTGTATAACTGAAATTATTTTTGAAGAGACATTAATATTATCCATTTGTTTTGTAAACATCAAAAGTTTGGAACTAAGATTAACAATCTCTCCCCTTTTAATGATGATAAAACAATAGATGGAGGAAGAAATAATTGAGCCAAAAGCTCCCTCTCACTCAATGCATAAAAAAATTTTTTAAGTACCAAACTTATAATCTCAGAAAACTCCCCCTTTCACATAGCATCCATTTTGATACCAATTGTAAGGATTGAAGACAACTTAAGAGGGGGTGAATTAGGTTGATTAAAAACCTAATTAAGTTATGGCCACTTTTTGTTCAATATGAAATTTACCCTTTTTCTAAGTGATAAAAAATAAATAAATTATTGAATGAACAAAATCACTTGAAAGAAGTAGAAGAGATAGGTAATATAAAGATCACAAACGCAATAATAAGTAAATAAAAATGAAAGAATTGCTAACCAATTAAGTGCCCAACTCCTCTTGAGCTTATAAATTAATTCAAACAAGTTTCTTCAAATTGATGAATTACAATCACTCTTGTGTACAAAGGAAAGTTTACCTCTTCCTTACTCCGAACTCCACTCGGTCAAGGTAGGAAGCTTTACTATCTCTGAGGACAACCCTCATAGAGCTACACTCATGAAGTATTCACTTACAATGAACCTCACACCACTCAGACTACAAATCTTCCTTGGGGAGTATTTTTTCACTAAAACAACTCTAGATCTTTTGTACCTTAAGAGTGCAAAAGTCATTTGAAAATTCTAACCATGCTCTATTTATAGGAGACTAAGAAAGTACTTCATTAATGCTTCAAACGGATAAAAAGTAGCTGAACAGTCAACTAGCTGTTGGAGTATTGGATGTCCGGTACTACCCAAGCATGCGTCTGATAGCAGGCAGTGAGTTTGTAAAATCCTCATCGATTTTATCGGACGTCCGGTATTGTCTTTGTGGGCGTCCGATAGGTTTCTTTAGTTTGAACGATCCTATCGGACGTCCGATGCTTGTGCCCGATCGAGGTCGGTGAACCAAGAGAATGTCTTATTTCCTTCAGACGTCCAGTGGTGGAGTTCTTCATGCGTTCGAAGTTGCGTAATGATTATCGAATGTCCAATCCTTGCGTCCGATAACTTTCAACAACCTTTGTTTTCTTTCAATTGCACTTGTTCTTAGAATAAAATTGCTGCATAACTGAAATTATTTTTGAAGAGACATTAATATTATCCATTTGTTTCGTAAACATCAAAAGTTTGGAACTAAGATTAACAATCTCTCCCCTTTTAATGATGATAAAACAATAGATGGAGGAAGAAATAATGGAGCCAAAAGCTCCCTCTCACTCAATGCATCAAAAAAAATTTTAAGTACCAAACTTATAATCTCAGAAAACTCCCCCTTTCACATAGCATCCATTTTGATACCAATTGTAAGGATTGAAGACAACTTAAGAGGGGGTGAATTAGGTTGATTAAAAACCTAATTAAGTTATGGCCACTTTTTGTTCAATATGAAATTTACCCTTTTTCTAAGTGATCAAACAATAAATAAATTATTGAATGAACAAAATCACTTGAAAGAAGTAGAAGAGATAGGTAATATAAAGATCACAAACGCAATAATAAGTAAATAAAAATGAAAGAATTGCTAACCAATTAAGTGC
Organism: Coffea canephora; assembly: GCA_036785865.1. Lineage (NCBI taxonomy): Eukaryota > Viridiplantae > Streptophyta > Magnoliopsida > Gentianales > Rubiaceae > Coffea > Coffea canephora. The sequence continues at coordinate 38,892,750 of CM071919.1, forward strand.
CCAACTCTTCTTGAGCTTATAAATTAATTCAAACAAGTTTCTTCAAATTGATGAATTACAATCACTCTTGTGTACAAAGGAAAGTTTACCACTTCCTTACTCCGAACTCCACTCGGTCAAGGTAGGAAGCTTTACTATCTCTGAGGACAACCCTCATAGAGCTACACTCATGAAGTATTCACTTACAAATGAAAACCTTACAATGAACCTCACACCACTCAGACTACAAATCTTCCTTGGGGAGTATTTTTTCACTAAAACAACTCTAGATCTTTTGTACCTTAAGATGCAAAAGTCATTTGAAAATTCTAACCATGCTATTTATAGGAGACTAAGAAAGTACTTCATTAATGCTTCAAACGGATAAAAAGTAGCTGAACAGTCAACTAGCTGTTGGAGTATTGGATGTCCGGTACTACCCAAGCATGCGTCTGATAGCAGGCAGTGAGTTTGTAAAATCCTCATCAATTTTATCGGACGTCCGGTATTGTCTTTGTGGGCGTCCGATAGGTTTCGTTTAGTTTGAACGATCCTATCGGACGTCCGATGCTTGTGCCCGATCGAGGTCGGTGAACCAAGAGAATGTCTTATTTCCTTCAGACGTCCAGTGGTGGAGTTCTTCATGCGTTCGAAGTTGCGTAATGATTATCGAATGTCCAATCCATGCGTCCGATAACTTTCAACAACCTTTGTTTTCTTTCAATTGCACTTGTTCTTAGAATAAAATTGCTGCATAACTGAAATTATTTTTGAAGAGACATTAATATTATCCATTTGTTTTGTAAACATCAAAAGTTTGGAACTAAGATTAACAATTCTCCCCTTTTAATGATGATAAAACAATAGATGGAGGAAGAAATAATGGAGCCAAAAGCTCCCTCTCACTCAATGCATCAAAAAAATTTTTAAGTACCAAACTTATAATCTCAGAAAACTCCCCCTTTCACATAGCATCCATTTTGATACCAATTGTAAGGATTGAAGACAACTTAAGAGGGGGTTAATTAGGTTGATTAAAAACCTAATTAAGTTATGGCCACTTTTTGTTCAATATGAAATTTACCCTTTTTCTAAGTGATCAAACAATAAATAAATTATTGAATGAACAAAATCACTTGAAAGAAGTAGAAGAGATAGGTAATATAAAGATCACAAACGCAATAATAAGTAAATAAAAATGAAAGAATTGCTAACCAATTAAGTGCCCAACTCCTCTTGAGCTTATAAATTAATTCAAACAAGTTTCTTCAAATTGATGAATTACAATCACTCTTGTGTACAAAGGAAAGTTTACCTCTTGCTTACTCCGAACTCCACTCGGTCAAGGTAGGAAGCTTTACTATCTCTCAGGACAACCATCATAGAGCTACACTCATGAAGTATTCACTTAAAAATGAAAACCTTACAATGAACCTCACACCACTCAGACTACAAATCTTCCTTGGGGAGTATTTTTTCACTAAAACAACTCTAGATCTTTTGTATCTTAAGAGTGCAACAGTCATTTGAAAATTCTGACCATGCTCTATTTATAGGAGACTAAGAAAGTACTTCATTAATGCTTCAAACGGATAAAAAGTGTGACGACCCCACTTCTCCCAAGGGCGAACCCTAGGGTATCGGCGGGCCGCCTGCCTAGCTCGCGCCAGGACTCGAAACTTAAAACAATAAAAGCCAGAAAATCCAAAAGAGTACTATACATATATAAGCAATCCCAAAAGAGTTATAAGTACATTGTGAGAGCCCGTAAAACCCTAATATTTCTTCCTAGGGTTTATTCCTCCTTAATTGCTTGTTTTTGCATTTCTGGCTCAGAAATATTTTCTGAGAGGATTTTATAGCAGTTATAGTTTTAAGATGATTTTTCTAGCATTGGAGAAATTTTAGAAAATTAAGAGTAAATGGTGGACGTGGAACCACTAGTGCGATAAGTTCGGAAAAATTCGGCCAATAAGGTTAAGTTTCGGATACTGTTAAAAATTTATCGGGTGTTAAGAGATAAGTGGTGTGTGTGAAGTGATTGATGTGAGAGAGAAAAGAAAGATAGGAATGCATTTATGGAGGTGACACATGTCACTTTCTTATTGGTTACCTTTTAAGAAATACTATTCACAAATTTGACTTTCTTGACCAAAGGTTAAATATCTCAAAAAATTACAAAAAAACTCACTCTTCTCTCTTCCTCTTGGCCGGCCATCCCAAGCTCCACAAGGAAGAAAGCTCTTCAAATTTTAAGCTTCCACTTGGTGCAAATCAACCAAAATCAATTGTTTCCATCCATTTCACTCCATAGGAACTTTGCTTCTAGTGTTAATAAGTGTATTGGTGAGGTTGTTTGAAGATCAAAGGTGTCCAATATCCCTCTCTCTTGTTTCTGGTAAGTGAAGCTTGAAACACCCTACTACCTCTAATGATGCTTAATTAGTGCTTAATGGAGGCATGAGAGTTGAAATATATGATTGTTTCTTGATTTGGTTTGTTTTGGTGAAGTTTTATTTATTGGGAATTTTTCTGGTTTAATATGATTTGATGTTGGGGGTGTATGAGGAATTGTAATGGTTGGAAATGGCTCTAGTGGATGTGAAATGTGGTTAAATGCAATCAATTTTGGATTTGGTGTGAAATTGGAAAAGTTAGGGTTCTTGAACCCCAAATCTGTCCGGTTTAGATCACTGGGTTAGAGGCCGAATTAGACTTTGCTCAAAACATGAAAGTTGTGGTATTGATGTGATATAGAGGCCTGTAAAATTTCAGGTCATTTGGATTAATGTGGAATGAGATATGACGAAATTACTGTAGCTGTTCTGATTTGGACAGAATGCGAAAACTGCGATAGTAATTGGCCATTTGACTGGAATTGGTATGGATTTTGGATTTGGTGTCTTCTGATGAATTGTAGCTGAGGGTCTTAGCTAAATAGCCTTTGGAATTTCGGCATTTTGACTTGTATGGATGAGATATACCGATTACAGTTTTCTGTGTTTGCAAACCTGTTTTGGTAATTCTGGTATAGATTTGGCATTTTCGACCTAGTTAAGCTAGGAACTGGATTGAGTGGTCTTCTACATTATTGTAGCCCTGTTCCATAGCTTCGAAACGGTGGGTCTTACACCCCCAACCGATATTTGTAGTGAGAGTTGTACCATTACCGCATAATGAGTGTAAAACAGTTTTCTATTTGGGGCCAAGACTAAGGCCATTTTCTAAATTTGGTTTGCTATTATGCTCATTTATGTATATGAAACCCTACTGGGTTGTGTTTAGCGTTGCTATATGACTCGTTATCGAGTCTCATTGTATGTGTTATATGTTCTAGGGCTTGAAGGTAGTGCACGACGGCTTGGTGATCATGGTACATGAAATACCACTTACTTGCTTGGTGAGTATACCACTCACTAAATTGTTATTATGTGGCTTTGTTAAATGTTTATGGTGATGCCTTGAAGGCTTACTTGCATATTGGAATTGATTAAGGTGAGGGTGTACTTGACCGCCCTCACCTCTTTGATATTAACACTGAATGGCTACCGTTTTATTGCATTACTGAACTTGATATATTGGTTGATGAATTCCATTTCATGGAAACTGAATTGATGTCGTTTGGATGATGTCCAACGGCCTTATTGCATTACGGAGCTCAACCCCGTTTGGTAGTCAATTGGATCGAGCCGGCAAGGGCTTGGTCGTTAAGATTGAATTGCCACGGGGACTGTACTGGGGAACCTTGTGGTAATGAGACCCTTGGTTCGGTAAACTCGAGTATTACCAAAATATTACTGAATGGAGTGCGGGCCCGGTTGGGGTATGATAGGTGGAAGGAATGGAAGTAAAGTGTGGTCTACGGTTTGGTACTTTTAACATTGACGGAGGGTCAATGGGGTTGGATCAAGATTACAAGCGTGGAATTGGGCTCTTGAGAGCCAACCGTATCCTTTTACCATTTTGCTTTATCGCTTATTTGCGTACTTCAAATGAAAGTTCATGCTTATGTGACTTTGATCGCTTATTGTGTGGTATACCACTGGGCTTTAGCTCATTCCGTGTTATTTGTTTTCCTTACAGGCAAATGAGCACTTTTGGAAAGGTCATGATAGTTGAATGCAAGTTGAGCTCTTGTACATGTATTTGATTAGCTCCTTGAGGGTGTTAACCCTAAGTGTATGGTTTCCCTTAATGGATGGCTTGTATTGGCCTAAATGCACTTGTATGATCTTATGAGATAACTTGTACGCCATTTGGCTTGTGAATGCTGATTTCCAATGTATATATATGTTTGGATAATGTTTGGTTGGATTTCGGAGTGCCACGACTTTCGTTTTTTTTATTTTGTGCTTTTGGCTATTTGCGGGCATTGCAATGTTCGGAACGTTATAGATTGACGTAAACTGTACCGTTAGTCCTGGCGAGAGCTGGGCAGGCAGTCCGCTAACCCCTCTGGTTCGCCTTAGGGGAAGGTGGGGCTGTCACAGTGGTATCAGAGCCTAGGTTTGAATTAGCCTGGGTGTTATAGGAATGCTTGATCTGAGGGTTTATTGTTTATGGTTTTTAAGCTTATTGATTCTTATTTTTACACTTTTGGTGTAGGATGGACAGTTCCAGTGGACCTAGTGATGGCCCTGCGGCCAAGCGACCCCGTGTAGCGCTTCCGATGATTAAGTACCAGATCCGGCCAAAGGGGGCCGTTATTCGTTGGAGCCCGTTTAACCGTCTTCGGCGGTGCGCGTGTAAGGAGAAGTATGCTTACCCGAATGCCCTTGTTTTGGCATTGTGAAGGAAAGAAAGGAGCTGGCAAAAGCTAATGCCAAACTTGAGGTTGAGGTGAATCAATTAAAGGCGGCCAATGAGGGGCAAGCCAAAAGGATTGAGGATCTGAAGTACGATGTACTAGAGGCGGAGGATAGAGTCGATGACCTCTGTGCCCAGCTGAGGGAGGCGCGTGAGAGCGAGTCTAAGAGGGCTCGGAAGGTGAGGACTCGAGCCGCTGCAATCCTAAACCTCTGTGCCGAGGTGGTGGAAGGAGTGAGCGACAAGGACTCCTGTGCGGGGTCTGAGGCTAGGGTTGGATCCACTCCGTCGAGTGGGTCTCATAGCTCATCTTCGGGCTAGGTTATGACTTCTAGAGTTGTTATAGATAGTTTTGGTCTTGTGTATAGGGCGGATAGGGATAGAGCCTTAGCTAACCGTTTTGGATGTAGAGTTAGCTACGTGTAAATTCTTTTGATAGGCCTATCCTCAGGTGGATCTTTCGTGTACGTACGTGCCTTGGCCGTACTTGACTGACTGCTTGTATATATGTTTGGCTTGTATATATGTGTGCTTGTGATCTTGTTTGAAATGCATCGTTATGTGTTAAGTGGAAGTTTATTTGCTACTTACATGCTTTGTTACTGCTTTGGTTTAGTAATTTTGCCTAGACCAAGTATACCGTGTGGAAGGAACACGGAGTGGTCGGGGACGTGGGCGCGGTATTAGGCAACCCACACCAGTTAGAGAAACGGGGGAAGCTTCTACTGAACCGAATCCTGAACCCCAGATAAACCCCAATGTTCAAATAGCTGCTGCTATGCAGCAAATGACCAACCTACTTGCACAAGTAGTGCAACAACAGGGCCAAAACCCAAACCCCAACCCCGGAAACCCTGGACATCATAATGAGAGTGAAGATAGAGCACTAGAACGTTTCCAAAAGTTCTCTCCGCCAAAGTTTATTGGGGGACCCGACCCTGACGTCGCCGAGAAGTGGCTTGAGTAAATGGTTGATATATTCGCGGCCCTACACTACCCGGACGAACGGCAGGTGACTTTTGCCGTTTTCCAACTCGAGGGAGCTGCCCGTTCCTGGTGGAACGTAATTAGACAGAAATGGGAGCGAGAGCAGACACCAAGGACGTGGGTGAACTTCATTCGGGAATTTAATGCCAAGTTTTCCCCTCCTCTAGTCCAGGAGAGGAAGGAGGACGAGTTTATCCGGCTCCGGCAAGGGGCTCAGACTGTGGCGGAGTACGAGAGCCAGTTTACCCGCCTGTCCAAATTCGCGCCTGAATTAATCATGACTGAGCAACGACGCGTGAGGCGCTTTATTCAGGGCTTGAACGTTGAGATCCAGAAGGACCTTGCGGCGGCTCAAATTACCATGTTTAGCGAGGCTATGGAAAAAGCCCAACGAGTGGAAAGTGCACGGCTACAGGTCCGAAACTTCCAGGCCAAGAAGCGTGGCTTTCCTGGGAGTACGTCTGGACAGGGTGAGAAGAGCACTCCCTCTAAGTTTGGACGGGGCATGGGTGGTGGTCGACAGTCCGGATCAGGCAGAGGGACTCCGTTCAGGGGTGGTCAAGCTGGGCGAGGACCGAGGGGAAACGTTCAGAGTAGCTCGGCTTCTGCACCTCGCGGTCCCTGTGGGCACTGTGGAAAGACAAACCACACCGAGGACAATTGCTGGAGGAAACTGGGGAAATGCCTGCGGTGTGGAAGTGCGGACCATCAACTGGCTACATGTCCGGTCCTGAAACAAGACGGAAAGGGGAGCCAACTACCGTCGAGGACCAATACTGGACCGGCCAAGGGAGACGGATCCAAACCAAAAGTTCCGGCTAGGGTATATTCCTTAGAGCCCCACCAGATCCCAGAGTCTTCCGAGGTGGTGGAAGGTACGATCCCTATATTCCACCGCTTTGCCAAAGTTTTAATTGATCCGGGTGCCACTCACTCGTTTGTTAACCCTAATTTCATGTGTGTCATCGATATAAAACCTGCTAGTTTACCATATGACTTAGAGGTTAGTACACCTACGGGGAATCAACGTTTGGTGACTAGTATAGTTTATAAGGATTGTGATGTATGGGTAGGTGAGCGGAGATTTTTAGGAGACCTGATTAGCTTGTCCATTAAAGGGTATGACGTGATTTTGGGAATGGACTGGTTAGCCAAATATAACGCCCAACTGGACTGTAAAACGAAAATAGTTGAATTTCGCATTCCTGGCGAGGCAACCTTAAGGTTGGATATAAGGGGTAGGTTAGCCTCATCTGCTCTCATTTCGGGCATTCGAGCTAGGAAACTGATAAGTAGAGGGGCGCGAGGCTATTTGGCCTTTCTAATTAATACCCCTACGGATAAGTTAAAAGTGGAAGACGTGGCCGTAGTGAGGGAATTTCCGGATGTGTTTCCTGATGAGTTAGTGGCCTTACCTCCGGAAAGGGAGATAGAATTCCGAATAGATCTTTTACCTGGAACCGCACCTATCTCCAAAACCCCTTACCGAATGGCACCCGCAGAACTAAAGGAGCTTAAGTTGCAATTGCAAGACCTTTTGGAGCGGGGATTCATCCACGAGAGTGAATCTCCTTGGGGAGCTCCGGTCTTATTTGTGAAGAAAAAGGACGGAACGTTGAGGATGTGTATTGATTATAGGGGGTTGAACAACGTTACGATCAAGAACAAGTATCCACTGCCCCACATCGATGAGTTGTTTGACCAGCTGCAAGGAGCAGTGGTCTTCTCGAAGTTGGATCTCCGACAGGGATACTATCAGTTATTGATAAAGAAGGAGGACATCCCGAAAACTGCTTTCAACTCGAGATACGGGCATTACGAGTTCGCCGTTATGCCCTTTGGATTAACTAATGCTCCCGCCGCCTTCATGGACCTAATGCATAGGGTTTTCAAACCCTACCTGGACCGATTTGTCGTGGTGTTTATTGACGACATTTTGGTCTACTCTAAGTCACGCGAGGAGCACGAGGAGCATTTGAGAGTGGTGTTGCAGACATTGAAGGAACACCAGCTATACGCCAAGTTTAGCAAATGCGAGTTCTGGTTGGAGAAAGTGGCATTTCTAGGGCACGTGATCTCCCACGAAGGTATTGCAGTGGACCCGGCGAAGGTTGAGGCCGTGACAAATTGGAAGAGGCCAGAAACCCCCACGGAAATTCGTAGCTTCCTAGGGCTAGCGGGGTACTACCGAAGGTTCATTAAGGATTTTTCCAAACTGGCAGGACCTTTAACTGACTTGACAAAGAAACATGGCCAGTTTATTTGGAACGGCCGATGCGAAACGAATTTTCAGGAATTAAAGAAAAGATTGACCATGGCTCCGGTACTGGTCTTGCCAAATGGAGTGGACGGGTTTGCGGTATATGCGGACGCGTCGCGAGAGGGATTGGGATGTGTTTTGATGCAGAACCGGAATGTGATTGCTTTTGCCTCTAGGAAGTTGAAGCTTCACGAGCAGAACTATCCGACTCATGACCTAGAATTAGCCGCTGTTGTGTTTGCTTTGAAAAAGTGGAGGCACTACCTATATGGGGTGACCTTCGAAGTGTTTTCGGATCACAAGAGTCTTAGATATCTTTTCTCCCAGAAGGAACTGAACATGAGACAACGGCGATGGATGGAATTTCTGGAGGACTACGATTGTACAATCAACTACCATCCGGGAAAGGCAAATGTGGTAGCAGATGCCTTGAGTCGTAAAGTGCAAGTGGCAGGGCTAATGATCAAGGAATGGGATTTGCTAGAATCCGTGTGCGAGTGGAAACCCTGTCTTGGGAGCCATAAGGTGATATTTGGCAATATTAGGGTTACATCCACTCTACTGGAACGTATAAAAGAGGCGCAAGGCAAGGATTTGATGGTGCGGAAGTGGAGAGAGAAATTGGAAAAGGGAGAAACAACGGACTTCAATTTGAGTCCTGAGGGTCTTTTGAGATATCGGAACCGAATCGTAGTACCGAAGGAAGAGGTGTTGAAAGAGGAAATTCTGGAGGAAGCTCATAGGTCTAAGTATACAATCCATCCGGGTAGCAGCAAGATGTATCAAGACCTGAAGGGAACTTACTGGTGGGATAATATGAAAAGGGAAATCGCGCAGTACGTGCAGAAATGTCTTATTTGCCAGCAAGTGAAGGCAGAGCATCAAAAACCATCGGGTCTGTTACAACCCTTGGAGATACCCGAGTGGAAATGGGAAAACATCACAATGGACTTCGTATCCGGTTTACCGAGGACGCAAAGAGGACACGATGCCGTTTGGGTGATCGTGGATCGATTAACCAAGTCGGCCCATTTCTTGCCGGTGAACATGAAGTATTCAATGGATCAATTGGCCCGACTGTACATGGACGAAGTAGTAAGACTACACGGTGTTCCTGTGAGTATCGTTTCCGATCGGGATCCACGGTTTGTGTCGCGATTTTGGCAGAAGTTCCAAGAAACCCTGGGGACGAAACTTAAGTTGAGCACAACCTATCACCCTCAGACGGATGGCCAGTCGGAACGGACGATTCAAACGCTAGAAGACATGCTGCGAACTTGCATTCTGGACTTTGGAGGCAGTTGGGGTCAGCACATGACCTTGGTGGAGTTCGCGTACAACAATAGCTTCCATTCGTCAATTCAAATGGCTCCGTACGAAGCTCTCTACGGACGCAAGTGCCGCTCACCGATTTACTGGGATGAGGTTGGCGAAAAGAAGGCACTGGACCCGACAACTATTCCATGGATGGAAGAGGCTCACGAGAAGGTCAAGTTGATAAGGCAACGACTTCAAACCGCCCAGAGTCGCCAAAAGAGCTACGCGGATAACCGAAGGAAGGATTTGGAATTTGAAGTTGGAGATCAAGTATTTCTTAAGATCACACCCTTACGAAGTCTTACAGCGGGGAAAGGAAAGAAACTCCAACCACGGTACGTTGGACCCTACAAGATCCTTCAGAGGGTTGGAGCGGTCGCGTATCGATTGGAGCTACCGTCCAGTCTTTCTCGAATCCACGATGTATTTCACGTCTCGATGCTAAAGAAGTACCATCCTGACCCATCTCATGTTTTACAACCGGAAGATATCGAAGTAGATGAATCACTGGCCTATGAGGAGAAACCGGTTCAAGTACTCGATCGAAAAGTCAAAGAACTCAGAAACAAGAAGATTCCGTTAGTGAAAGTGCTTTGGAGAAACCACGGAGTGGAGGAAGCTACATGGGAGATGGAAGAGGAAATGCGAAAGAAATACCCAAACCTTTTCGGGAATTAAGGTGAGAAATTTCGAGGACGAAATTCTTTTAAGGGGGGGAGAGTGTGAGAGCCCGTAAAACCCTAATATTTTTTCCTAGGGTTTATTCCTCCTTAATTGCTTGTTTTTGCATTTTCTGGCTTAGAAATATTTTCTGAGAGGATTTTATGAGCAGTTATAGTTTTAAGATGATTTTTCTAGCATTGGAGAAATTTTAGAAAATTAAGAGTAAATGGTGGACGTGGGACCCACTAGTGCGATAAGTTCGGAAAAATTCGGCCAATAAGGTTAAGTTTCGGATACTGTTAAAAATTTATCGGGTGTTAAGAGATAAGTGGTGTGTGTGAAGTGATTGATGTGAGAGAGAAAAGAAAGATAGGAATGCATTTATGGAGGTGACACATGTCACTTTCTTATTGGTTACCTTTTAAGAAATACTATTCACAAATTTGACTTTCTTGACCAAAGGTTAAATATCTCAAAAAATTACAAAAAAACTCACTCTTCTCTCTTCCCTCTTGGCCGGCCATCCCAAGCTCCACAAGGAAGAAAGCTCTTCAAATTTTAAGCTTCCACTTGGTGCAAATCAACCAAAATCAATTGTTTCCATCCATTTCACTCCATAGGAACTTTGCTTCTAGTGTTAATAAGTGTATTGGTGAGGTTTGTTTGAAGATCAAAGGTGTCCAATATCCCTCTCTCTCTTGTTTCTTGGTAAGTGAAGCTTGAAACACCCTACTACCTCTAATGATGCTTAATTAGTGCTTAATGGAGGCATGAGAGTTGAAATATATGATTTGTTTCTTGATTTGGTTTGTTTTGGTGAAGTTTTTATTTTATTGGGAATTTTTCTGGTTTAATATGATCTTGATGTTGGGGGCTTGTATGAGGAATTGTAATGGTTGGAAATGGCTCTAGTGGATGTGAAATGTGGTTAAATGCAATCAATTTTGGATTTGGTGTGAAATTGGAAAAGTTAGGGTTCTTGAACCCCAAATCTGTCCGGTTTTAGATCACTGGGTTAGAGGCCGAATTAGACTTTGCTCAAAACATGAAAGTTGTTGGTATTGATGTGATGTAGAGGTCTGTAAAATTTCAGGTCATTTGGATTAATGTGGAATGAGATATGACGAAATTACTGTAGCTGTTCTGATTTGGACAGAATGCGAAAACTGCGATAGTAATTGGCCATTTTGACTGGAATTGGTATGGATTTTGGATTTGGTGTCTTCTGATGAATTGTAGCTGAGGGTCTTAGCTAACATATGCCTTTGGAATTTCGGCATTTTGACTTGTATGGACTGAGATATACCGATTACAGTTTTCTGTGTTTTGCAAACCTGTTTTGGTAATTCTGGTATAGTATTTGGCATTTTTCGACCTAGTTAAGCTAGGAACTGGATTGAGTGGTCTTCTACATTATTGTAGCCCTGTTCCATAGCTTCGAAACGGTGGGTCTTACACCCCCAACCGATATTTGTAGTGAGAGTTGTACCATTACCGCATAATGAGTGTAAAACAGTTTTCTATTTGGGGCCAAGACTAAGGCCATTTTCTAAATTCTGGTTTGCTATTATGCTCATTTATGTATATGAAACCCTACTGGGGTTGTGTTTAGCGTTGCTATATGACTCGTTATCGAGTCTCATTGTATGTGTTATATGTTCTAGGGCTTGAAGGTAGTGCACGACGGCTTGGTGATCGTGGTACATGAAATACCACTTACTTGCTTGGTGAGTATACCACTCACTAAATTGTTATTATGTGGCTTTGTTAAATGTTTATGTGATGCCTTGAAGGCTTACTTGCATATTGGAATTGATTAAGGTGAGGGTGTACTTGACCGCCCTCACCTCTTTTGATATTAACACCGAATGGCTACCGTTTTATTGCATTACTGAACTTGATATATTGGTTGATGAATTCCATTTCATGGAAACTGAATTGATGTCGTTTGGATGATGTCCAACGGCCTTATTGCATTACGGAGCTCAACCCCGTTTGGTAGTCAATTGGATCGAGCCGGCAAGGGCTTGGTCGTTAAGATTGAATTGCCACGGGGACTGTACTGGGGAACCTTGTGGTAATGAGACCCTTGGTTCCGGTAAACTCGAGTATTACCAAAATATTACTGAATGGAGTGCGGGCCCGGTTGGGGTATGATAGGTGGAAGGAATGGAAGTAAAGTGTGGTCTACGGTTTGGTACTTTTAACATTGACGGAGGGTCAATGGGGTTGGATCAAGATTACAAGCGTGGAATTGGGCTCTTGAGAGCCAACCGTATCCTTTTACCGTTTTGCTTTATCGCTTATTTGCGTACTTCAAATGAAAGTTCATGCTTATGTGACTTTGATCGCTTATTGGGTGGTATACCACTGGGCTTTAGCTCATTCCGTGTTATTTGTTTTCCTTACAGGCAAATGAGCACTTTTGGAAAGGTCATGATAGTTGAATGCAAGTTGAGCTCTTGTACATGTATTTTGATTAGCTCCTTGAGGGTGTTAACCCTAAGTGTATGGTTTCCCTTAATGGATGGCTTGTATTGGCCTAAATGCACTTGTATGATCTTATGAGATAACTTGTACGCCATTTGGCTTGTGAATGCTGATTTCCAATGTATATATATGTTTGGATAATGTTTGGTTGGATTTCGGAGTGCCACGACTTTCGTTTTTTTTATTTTGTGCTTTTGGCTTATTTGCGGGCATTGCAATGTTCGGAACGTTATAGATTGACGTAAACTGTACCGTTAGTCCTGGCGAGAGTTGGGCAGGCAGTCCGCTAACCCCTCTGGTTCGCCTTAGGGGAAGGTGGGGCTGTCACACCAAATCTGAACCAACTCAAACAATTTCATACAGAACGTATGAGACATTTCTGTCATCACCATGAAACCAGTTTGCTGCACTTCCATTTCTAAAACTCGTGTTTCAGACCCCAAAAACACAAGCTTTGTTTCGAAAATTTCAAACACAATCTCGACTTGAAACCAAGCAACAACCGTCTAACCTCAACATCCAAACAAACAAACAATCTAGAAAGAAACTGATGCAGAATTCTGGAATGAACGTGCCATCATTTGAAGAAACAAAACTGCCGACACTTCTTATGGTTGTTTTCCTAGTTTTTGATGCAAACAAATACCAGCTAGGAAAATAAAAGGACAGGGACATAGTCATGAAAGTAATCAAAGAAGAAATGGAACATATATCCAACCAACTAACGAAAGGAAACACATGGACAGGGGCTGAAAGGATTCAATGGTGCGTTACAAAAGCAGACATCTTCGGACTGTGACAGTGCAGATGAAACTCAAAAGAAAACAGCGAAAACCTCCTTTTGTTTCATACTGTAGACACCAAATTTTGGTGTAATTTCATTTACTATTTATTTTTTTAGGTTGTGCTCGTTTTATTTACTCTTTAGTTTTAGTTTTTTTAGTTTTTTGTGTTATTATTATTATTTTTAAGTTTTTAGCATAGAATTTCTCGAAAAGAAAAGAAAAGCATTCAAAAAATATGTTTTCTTGGAAAAATGGAAAAAATGAGAATGAAAATGAAAAATGAAAAAAAAAAAAAGAAAAAGAAGAAAATGGCTCACAAAAATACGTTCATTTCTTCTAAATTCAATCTGTTGGCATTTTGTTTATTTATTTTGAAAGGGAAAAAAGAGGAAAAGTGGAAAAAAAGAAAAAAAAGAGAGAGAGGAAAAATGGAAATTGCACTTTGTTGTTCTAGTTTTTTTTATCAAATGTTAATTAATCTTGTTTTGGTTATTTCTTTTTATTATTATCAATTTTGTTTAAAAAAAAAAAAAAAAAGGGGGGAAAAGTACCGCGGCAAGCAAGCTGCGTTTTTGCAGCTTGCAAGGAAGGGCTCATGGGCAGCCCTTGGGCTGCAATTTTGGAGAGAGTGTTTGAGGGTTTTTAGGGTAGGAGTCCCGTATATAAAAGAATGAGATGCAAGAGGGGGAAGGAGGGAGCCGCAAACAAAGAGCCACGGCAAAAGAGAGTTTGGGGAGCTACGGAAAAAAAACAGAGGGGGAGGCTAGGAAAAACAGAGGAGAAAGAGGGAAGGCTTGGGCTGGGGAAAACGGAAAAGAAAAGGAGGGCTTTTCGGTAGAGAAAAAAACAGAGAGGAGGCTTCATCTGGGTAAAAAAAAACAGAGGCGGCGGACGACCACTCCCTTTCCAATAGCTCTTGAACAGACCATTGCCACCACCAGTCTTCATCCACCACCGCAGCGCGCCGCCATCTCGCCAGAATTCACCACCGTCGCCTGTGGACGCCCATCGAACAAAAACACTATTTTCTGGTATTGCCGACCAAAAAGAGAGCAGAGAGCTGCGGGTTTGAGGGAGGCTTTGGACAGAAAAAGCAGAGGTTCAAGGCTGCGAAGGAACAAGGCAGGGAAGGTCTGTCCAAGCCACCACCAGCCCGTGTCCGTCGCTGCTGCTGTCCGCCATCACCACCAGCCCGTGTCCGCCGCTGCTGCTACCAGGACCTCACCACCAACCCATCATCGTAGCCCGTGAATTTCACCAAGTGAAAGCACGGTAAGTCACCTTTCCTTCGAATTTCAGTTGACCGTTCAAACATAAATGCTGAAAATTTCAACTCAAAGAGTGTTTCTTGTGGATTCGTTGTGGCAATTTTGGTCGATTATCTGCAATTCCAAACATGATGCACGCGTTGGTTGGGCTGACTTTCTTTGTTTCTGACAAAATTTTGGGCCGGTTACAACATTGATTAAACAAAGAATCGTAGAAATTCTTAACGCCCCTTACCTGTCTGATGAAATGCCTGAACCAGAAATTGGAATCAAAAGGGAAGATTTTCGTGTTTTTTCTGTTCAAATGGGACTCTGGCCGGTCCAAAGCTGGCCAGAATACATGAATTTGCTATTCGGGAAGAGAAAGAGATGCCATGAACTTTTGATATTGATTTTGTTCAATTTTGCTGTTTTTGCATTCAATAATGATGTGATGTTGTTGCTGTGTAAGTTTGGCGGATTTTTGAAGCATCAGAAGTTGTAAAAACGTTCCCATCTCATTCGATTTGAAGAAGAACGCTTCTGGGAAATATGAAGCTAGATCTTTGAAAATTTGCAATTGACCCTTGCACTTTACTTTTCTTTAATTTCGACCCCCAAATTGTTGTAATTCCTTCAATTGGGTCCTTATTTGCATTGCATTGAAACCCCTCAAGTCTCCCCTTATTCTGATATGGCCCGAAATCTGGAAAATTGAACTAATTTTACCCTTTTAAGTTTAATCCTTTGTTTTGCATATTTTTATGTGATTTGTTTGGATAGATTAATTCTTGTTTGTAGGTTATAATTGAGGTTTAATAATTTTATGTGGATTTTATCATGATTGGGTTCAATAAAACAAGTGGTGTGGGCTAAGAGTTTTTTTTGTTTGGGTTTAAGAAAGTGGATTTTGGTTTGGGCCAAGGGATAGAAGCCCACCGATTTTGTTGGGCTTTCGGTTGGGCTTTGAAGGTTTTGGCCCAAGCAGATAAGAAAAAGGCCCAATGGCCTATCTGACTAAGGATCTGGTAACCATATTTGCAAGTCAGTCCCTGGATTTCTTCTTAACTACACTATGGCCCTACAAACTTTCAATGCTGTCAGTTGGGCCCTTAAATTAATTGCAAATAGGTCCCTGAACTTTATTTTTCTTTGATTTTGACCCCAAGACTTTATTAATTTTTGCAATCAAGTCCTTTCTTCTTTTGACTTCTTAAATGTAAGTTGTCTACATGATTTAATTGATTCAAATTCATGTTTGTTTTTTGTCGCTTGTGATTATTTGTCAAATAAATTGGCACCTTGACTCCTTTATTATTTTGGAGGGTAAATAAGTTGATTTCACTCCATTGGAGCCCCAATTCAAGGGAGGTATAATTTCTTTTATCCCTCTTTGTGTCTTTCCTATGTGACCCAACGTGCTAAGTGCATTGCATGTCTACTTTGCTTTCCTAGCTTTTCTTTAGTTCCTTTTACTTACATCATTTACTTTTTGTTTTCATTAAATTATTCTTTTAATGGGGTATGTGTACACCTCTTGGCTTGTAATAGATAGGGCTTTGGCGAGCAATTTGGTCCATTTTCCCCTTCCCCCTTTTGTTTTAGTTAGTGAATGTAATAAGTTCATTAGTTTGGTTGCATGCCTATGTGTTACGTGTTACTTGCTTTATTAGGTCCTTGCATCTAGCCAAGCATGCTAAGTGTTATGTGCTACGTGTTTATAAGTGATTCGCATGTCTACTCGTTTTTTATAGTGTGGATGAATGGAATGGATGAATGTACGTCACCACACTAGTCCAACGCTAGTTGTGGCTTCTTTTATCGTTTCCACTAGTCCAACGCTAGTCGGAATTCATAGAATGGGCTAGTCCAACGCTAGACCCTTAGGGATTTTCCCTCGATAATACATCATTTGCTTGTTCACCACATATCACGCATTTTCCTTAGTTTTATCATTTGGCATGATCCTCAAACCCCTTTTCCTCTCATTTTAGGTTTTGTATCCCATACTAGCTATAGGGTTCATTTTGCTTGAGTGTCCCCCTCCGATAAGGGAAACGAGCGAGTGTGGCTACTCGATAGCCTTAGCACGCTAGTTTCGCCTTCTAATCCAAGGAAAAATCGAAGTCGAAAAGTTAGAAGTCAACCCCCGTACCCGACTTGTTGCATTCCCCTAGGGTCATACTTTCATCACTTCCATACTCTTTAATCACATTTTTCTTACATTTCTCAATCCATATTTTTCACTACATCTTTATCATTTATTTACTTTACTTCACAAATGAAATTCAAGTTTCACTTATATATGTACTATTCTATCTTCATTCATTTGCACACACTAATACTTTGATTTTTCATCCAAATTCACACGTGCACTTTCTCTTCACATGCGCACACAAACACTTTGTTTTTTTTTTTTTCACACCATTTCATACATGAATCTTTTCATACACTTGCACACTTGCACTTAAGTCACCATTTGCATCAATCGACCTCTATGAGGTTTCCCTTTATTGGCCGCCACAATTCATGTGGTTTGGGACCAAAAACCTCACGAGAGACATCGTAGAATTTAGGATTGCATTTTTCGTTTTCGCATTCATATAGGCATAATCCAACATGCAATACATACCCTGGGTAGAAAGTCAGGAAAGTTAGGGTTAAGTTACGCAACTAGCCTTGGCTAGATCAAAGGGGTGCCTTGGAGTCTATCCTTGCCTTCCCCTTTGTCAAACGTGACTCCCGAACCTTTTTCTTTGTTTTACGTAGACTAGGAGTCGTTTTAAAAAGGGTTTATTATTACTTAATTCATTTTTAGGTGACTTGGTACACCTTAAATCATTACCAAGTGGCGACTCCAAACTTTTCATTTCAAAACCCTTTTTAAAACTATTTTTTGGGTCAAATCGTCGCTTTCCAAAGTCCCATTGAGACCCATGTCTTTTCAACTCACAAAAATCATTTTCCAATCAAAATTGAAACAATACATCTTTCTCAAACAATTTATTTTTCTTATCAAAAAAAATGGGGCGCGACAGTTGGCGACTCCACTGGGGACTTCCTAAGTGGGTCCAAGCATTTTGACTTAACCATTTGTTTCCTTTTTCTACCCTTTCTATGCATGGCATGTGGATATTATGATTGCATTTTTCATTTTTAGGACCTTTTGTCTTATGTACGTAATCAAACCAATCGCTCGACTCACGAATGTATGTTTGAATGAATGTTTACTTTTTATCTCGCGCTTGCATTGCATTTGGGGGAGGGTGTGTCACCTTTAGAGCCTCGCATGGTTCTCAACCCCTTCCCTCAAAATAGGGAACATTCATACGTGCACGTTTACTTATTGTTATCCCACTTTATTTTATTTTTCGTGGGCGTTTCCCACACCGCCTTGTAGGATTAGGATCGATCGCCTTGGGTAGGCGGCTGGTGTGCGCTGCGCCCATAGCGCTACCTAAGGGATCACTCGAGCCACCGATCGAAGGCCTTGGGAGTGATGACCCTTTGCCTTTAGGTCTGAAGGCTTGGGAGCCGAAGCCTTATCGAGTCTAGTTGCATTAGTGAGCCCCAGCCTCATGCATCCATATTAGAGTTTACCTAGGTTAGAGTCAGCCTCACCCTTTTTTTAGCACATTAGGCACGAGGGAAGGGGTTCCACCCCTTTTACTTACTTTTATTATATTTCTTTTCTTAATTGCTCCCAATATGTTATGTGTACTATTAATTGCACTAACCATTCTTTTGTTTTCTTGGCTTGCATTCATGTGCCTTAGCAATAAGAGGCCACTTTGGCACTCTTTTAGCGGCCTACCCACTAGATAACTCACATGTTTAAATTTCAGTCTTTACACTTGATTTTCAATAAGTACATTTCATTTTTAGACCTTTTCCCCCCGATGCATTATTCATGTCCTTTAGGTCATATTTGTGACATATTTACATCGCTTTAATAAATGGCATCATGCATCCACCTTAGAAGGGAATGCCACATAGGGAATCCCGTTTTAGAAATCAGCCACCCCATGTCTCGGATATATAATCCAATGAGACTTGCACGTTTACCTTTCTCGTACCATCCAAAGGGGTAGTGCACAAGGTAAGGTAGGATCCGATCATTTTTCATAAAGCGATCCTTGGAATATGAGCATCTAATAATCGCTTTTTGGCCATTTTTAAACCTAACTGGTAAAAATCCCTTGCGTAAAGGACATTAATTTGAAGAAATTCGTAAATGATTCCTCCTTTTTGAGACGATAAATAAACTGAGGCCAAATCGTGATTTTAGAAGGCTCATAGACTAATTTTTTTGAAACCATCAATGGCGGAACGATTCAATCGATCCATTTTGTCAATTCCTAATCAATTTTGAATAAATCAATTCATTGGACCAATTTACCCTTTTTAGGGTCATTTGGTCGATTTTGAATAAATCGTCAATTCATTTGACCAATTTACCTTTTTTAGAGTCATTGATCAATTTACCCTTTTTAGGGTCATTTGACCAATTTACCCTTTTTAGGGTCATCCGGTCGATTTTTGAATAAATCATCAATTTCAATCAATTCATTTGACTAATTTACCCTTTTTGGGTGATTTGGTCGATTTTTGAATAAATCATCAATTTCAATCAATTCATTTGACTAATTTACCCTTTTTGGGTGATTTGGTCGATTTTTGAATAAATCATCAATTTCAATCAATTCATTTGACTAATTTACCCTTTTTGGTGATTTGGTTGATTTTTGAATAAATCATCAATTTCATTAAATTCATTTGACCAGTTTACCCTTTTTGGGGCGATCCGGTCAATTTTGAATAAAATTCTCAATTTCATTCAATTCATGTGACCAAGTTCCTTTTTTAGGATGATCCGGTCAATTTTGAGTAAGTTATTAAATGTCACTCAATTCATTTGACCCGTTTCCCTTTTTAGGGTAATCCGGTCGATTTTAAATAAATGATCAATTTCATTCAACCCATTTGACCAATTAAGGTTTCAAGATCGAATTTCAAATTGGGAAACCTAGTCGGTTTTGAGAAAACCATCCACTGCATCCAGCCATTTGATCAGTTGGAGTTTTGACCCATGCTCCACTAAGAAAAAT